>JALGQJ010000037.1:0-1203848 GCA_023055345.1 Quercus wislizeni
GTCCAATCTTTATATAATGGATCTATCTTTAAGTCAATACTTTGTGTTTAATTAAGTATTGACATAATTTATTTTTGAGATAATTGATTTTAGTCTCTAGGATCATCTCCTTTTTTGTTTGCTTATTTATTGGAATTTCAATAATATTTTGATTAAAATTCCCAAATTTAATTAAAGGAGAGAAAATTCCCTTTGAAGCAATTTAATCATTGTGAACATACTTGGAATTAGAAAATTTCCTCAACCCAATTTTATGGTCATTTTATTTTAAGATTTATTAACTCTAATCTTGTTTTAAGGAATTAATAAGTTCAAAGAATTAGTCATGATTAATTTGGTAGAGTTAATGTTTCCATTAATTTGATGGTGGAGTCAAGGACTCAATTAAAATGGTAGAGTCAAGGACTCCAAAAATGGGATAGAGTCAAGGACTCCAAAAAAATGGGGTAGAGTCAAGGACTCCAATTATGGGATTAAGTCAAGAACTCCATTGATGTGGTAGAGTCAAGGACTCTAAAATATGGGATAGAGTTAAGGACTCTAAAAATGGGGTAAAGTCAAGGACTCTAATTATGGGGTAGAGTCAAGGACTCCATTGATGGGGTAGAGTCAAGGACTCCAAAAATGGGGTAGAGTCAAGGACTCCATTGATGGAAACATTGCACCAAAAATTTGAGAGGATTTTTATTTGGTAATTTTTAAATAGGATTTAAGAGTCAGGGACTCTTGTATAAAGATTCATCTATAGAGTTAGGAACTCCTCATGAAACCCAATCCTATTTGTTTTACCAAACAAAAATTATTTGAAGAAGAGTGAGAGAAAGATTTTGGTAGTGAAAGAATTTTTATTTGGTAATATTCAAATAGGATTTAAGAGTCAGGGACTCTTATATAAAGTTTCATGCACGGAGTTAGGAACTCCCCATGAAACTCAATCCTATTTGCATTACCAAACAAAAATTATTATGTGAGAATGAGAGAGAGAGAGAGAGAGAGAGAGAGAGAGAGAGAGAGAGAGAGAGAGAGAGAGAGAGAGAGAGAGAGAGAAGAAAGGGACTGCTGAAATCCCGTATACAAACCTATGCTCTCTGTTTGATGTTACTTTCTCTATCCGTGCCTCTCTTTTTTTCTATTCTTTCTGTCTTTGCTGTGTTTGTGTAATTGCTCTTTTTTATGTGTCTCTGTCTTCCTTTTTCTCTCTTCCTTTTTTTTTCCCCTTGCTGAAGGCTCTTTGTTTATAGAGAAGTTTGAGAAACTGCTCCCACCTTTTTTCGTTCCTCAACTGACCGGCTAATGGGCAATTTTCATGGACCATTATCTTTTTTACGTGCTCATGCCATCCCCCACTCTTCAGCCTTTTGGTTTGTTTTGTTTCTAAAATTTTCTTTTCATAGGTACTAGGTAGTTCACATGATCTTTTCTTTTTTGTTTTAATTGAATTTTTGTTCCTGCCGTGGCCTCCTTTTCAGCCCTTATCTCCCTTTTTTTTGGGATAATGGCAGACTAGCTTTCCTTTGGCTCTTTATTTTTCCTTTCTTATAGGTAATGGAAGGTTATGTGGCTTTTTAGCCTCACGTGGACTCCCCATTTATATATATATATACTAGCCTCTAAGCACGTGCGTGCTCAGAGGCTTTTCTATTTTTTGGGTAAGAATTAATTTAGAGTATTTATTATAATTTGAAATTACTACATTTTCCAATTACAAAAAAAAAAAAAAAAAAACCTAGGGGGTGTGATGAGTAAAAATTTTTTAAAAAAAAGTTAAGTTTTTTTTTTTTTTTTTAATGCAAAGAAAAAAAAACGTTAAGCCTTGATAATGGAAGAAAAAAAAAAAACTGAAGAAACTCCAAATCCAAATCTAAGCTTTATAACTCCATTGACATTATTGAATCCTTTATTCACAAACAACAAACTTCAACTCCCATTCTCATTCTTGGTACATGTTTCTTGGTTCTTCTTGTGCATTTTTTTTACATATAAAGGGTTTGCCAATTCCTTTCAAATTTCATCAGGTTCTTTTCATTTCAAGACTCTTTTTTCTTGCCCAATTGCCATTGAAAACTGGCACTTTCTCGGATAGCATGTTTGTGTAAAATGAACTCATATTCACCTTTGCCAAATAACAAACTCTCTTTTTTTTAATGGTTGTTACATCCAGGCTACATTAGTTGAGTACTTGACTACTTGGGTTCCGATTGAACACAAAAGAGATAAGCCTATAATTAGAATGCAAAATTTTAATGAAATTTTCTACTAAGAATTTAAGAACATACCTTCAATGAATTGTTTGGGTCTTAAATTCCTTTGCATTTACTTCAACTCCACCCTTTCTTCCCCGTACAGAAAATAGAGAATCAACTTCGTCAGAAAATAGTTGCAAAATGCAAAGTTAAATGAGAAAGAAAAAAAAAAATGTACCAACTGCTCATGTGAGGATTCTATCAATGAATTTTCTAGTTCTTAAATTCCTTTGCATTTACTTCAACTTCACCATCTCATCACTATACAGAAAATAGAGAATCAATTGTGTTAGAATATAATTGCAAAATACAAAGTAAAATGAGAAGGGAAAAAAAAAAAAAAAACCCAACCGTTTATATGATGACTCTGTAAGCAATTGCTATATACGTAAAGTTTGAAAGAGAAAAATGATACTGGGGAAGTTATCTTTAAAGATAAAATTATAAAATTGTGGAGGAAACTGCTTCTAAATAATAGGCAAACTTTTAGGAATAAAAATACCTAAAACATTTTTTTTTTTTAAATGTAAAACCGTGTTGGTCAGTAGGCTATTAGTAGAGGATTCTAAAATCCTAAAATTTAGGATTTATTTTGCTTGAAATTGTAAAAAAAAAAAAAAAAATTATGGTCCTATTTTGTAGGTAATGTTTTAGTAAAAGTTAGAAGTATTTTTACCAAACTATCCTTTAATTTTGTTCCTACTTAAACCTAGGGAATAGGGGTATATTGGAACAAAAAAAAATCCGGTTCAAATAGGTGCAGCCCCTTAAATAGTAGTATATCATCATTTTTTTCTATTTGCTCTACTCAAATTTGCTCCTGCTCCAACGGTATGTGTATGTCAATATACTTTGGTCTTTTCTATTTTGATTTTCTAATTCATGAATAACTTCTTATTTTCTAGAAACAAATCAAATATTTGTGTAAAATAGCCCTAATATTTCAACCTCACCATTAATTTCTTTCACATATTTCTTCAAGGAACATGCACTGGGGGTGCCTATCTTTAAGATTTTGGTATTTAAACTTCAAGGAACATGCACTGGAGTGTTTATCTTCAAGATTTTGGTATAACTTCAAGGAACTTGCATTAGGGTGTTGATCTTTAGGATTTTCGTGTGTTCTGTCCTCCATCTCCAACGAACTATTTGGACTTTGGACTTGAAGTGTAGTCAACAACAAAAATGTAAGTATCTTTTATGACCTCTATTTAGAACGCCTCATACGTATTGAATTCTCTCTATTACATTTGCTTTTATGAGTTCTCATTTAGTATTTGCTTTCCTATATTTGGTTTCCTTACTCTGTTATCATCATCTTATCTTAAAATATATAAATAAATAAATAAGCACTTTCACGTCATGTTTTCTTATATTCCTATTGTTTTGTTCAAATATAACTTCTTATATTCACCTTTTCAAGTCATATAACTCATATTAGCATGAAAACGTTTTGAGCTTATATTAGAACTCATATTGAAAACGTGAATATAAAATATGAGTTCTATTTTATTTCTATTTGGACTAAAAATTTTAAATATGAGTTCATATTTTTAAATGTGAATTTTCTTATATTTCTAAAAGTGAATTTTCTATTTGAACGTTCTAAACGTGAATATTTCAAAGAAAAAATATGAGTTCTATTTGAACTCAAATTACTTTTTGATATTTTTTTTCTAGCAAAATATTTAGTTGAATGCTAACTTAGAGTTTAGAAAAAAAAAAAAACAAAAACAAAAACAAAAACAGAAAACCTTATTCTTTTATGTAATTTAGAGTTTGAAAGAAAAAAAAAATCTTTTAACTCTCACGAAAATACTGCCTACAAAATAGGACTACACATTTCTTTTTTAATCTTTTCTTTTATTTGGTTAGTTTGATAATTGTTTAATATTTTCTCTAATTAATGACTCTTTTTTAAAGAGTGGGAATGATATATATTTTTTTGTCTCTTTTTTTTTTTTTTTGTGGTTATTGGGTTTGATTAATTATTTTAGTGTATGTGTTTTAAGTGGTGCTTTGTCTTCCTCCTATTATTTTTGTTTGTTGTTTTTCTTAAATTTAAGTCTTACTCTCTATTTTTTTTTATTTTTTTTTTAGGGTGATATCAACAATTTTGTTAGATTGCATGGTAGGGACATTGGATGAATTCAGGAGAGCGAAGTGGTAGTCAATCTATCAAGTAGTTGTTAATGAACATTTTTTGTAAATATCCTATTATATGAAATTAATATTGTCCTTTTTTTAATGTGAAAAGTTTGTGTCTTAGCATAATGATAAAGAACTGGCCTCTGAGCACACGCGTGATAAAGAACTAGCTTCTGAGCACACGCTCACGTGCGTGCTCAGAGGCTCTTTAATTTTTTGGTAAAGGTTAATAATTTACATTCATTATAATTTTGGATTATTACATTTTTCAATCACAAAAAAAAAAAACCTAGGGGTGTGATGAAAAAATTATTTCACCACACATAATACTCATCACACCCTTAGGTTTTTTTTGTAATTGAAAATTGTAGTAATCTCAAATTATAATAAATACTTTAAATTATAATGAATACAAATTATTAACCTTTATCAAAAAATTGAAGAGCCTTTGAGCACGTGTGTGAGCACGTGTCAGAGGCTAGTATCCTAACTTCTTTCCCTTGGGAAGATTGCGATTTTTTATTCATAAATCCAATACATCTTGAGAAATAGAAGTGTCAAGAATGCCAGGATGGTCCTCGGTCCGGACAATAAACAAAGTCACAAAAATCCATCAGTGTCACACAGGAGTTCCACCTCTGATTGGGCTTTTGTGTGGATCAGTCAGTAAAGCCTATAAATGTTTCTACCCTCCACAGTATATGGTTGGGTGACCTATATGATCAAAATGGCACAATCTCTTGGGTTCAAAAATCTGGCCCCAAACTACTGGGCCTAGTGCAGTAAATCTTTGGATTTGAGCACCAAGCTTGAGTTGTCTAACTAAGTTGGATACTAATTTTTGAAAATTTTTAATTTAACTAGAAACACTTTTTTTCTCAATCATTTGAAAAGACATAAATTTAGTTGTAGCAAACTTTTTAGCACCCTCATCCTCAAACTCATAACGACCATTAAGTTCATCCTATAAATCTTTAGTACAAGTAAAATGACAATAATTATGAAGCAACTTGTTAGATAAACCACATTTAATAGTATGAATACATAATTTATTTGTTCTTTCCCACTTTGCTATATTTTTAGGATCATGTTCGAGTTTAGGCTCATAAAGAACCCGGTCAATTTCAGTAAATTTCAAGATAGGAAAAACCATTTCTTTCCAATGTTTAAAATTATTTCCATCAAAAACCTCAAGCTTTGAAATTTCCAAAATGACCTTAAGAGAATCAACAAGTTGTTTCTTCATCTTTGAAAAACAAAATTCAACTTTTAAGATTGTTGGAAAATATAGATATGAAAAACAATTTTTGATTCAACAATATAAACCCTAAAAATTAGTAATGACAAAAATAAATAGATAGAGTTAGAAAGATCTCACAAACTATAGAATTATGCAAATTGCGTTGTCCTTAAAGTTTATTCGTGCCACCTGGAGTAGAACTCGGTGCAAATAGCTCTCTTGGCCAAACAACCCTCTAAGATTAGACTATAACAATTTCTTCAAGTTGGACGCACACCCAAGCAAGAATAACCAAGAACAACCTTATTTGCGTTTCCTTAAAACCAAAAAAATTGATGCTGAAATTTCAATGGAGATGAGTAGAAAATAGAGCATAACAAAGGGAGAGAGGCGGCTGTGTGTAGCTAGAAAAATTGAAGAGAGAAGAGTGAAAATGAAGGATTTTATAGCAAAGAAACAAAGGACATATAGGCTACTACAATGATCACTGTGCATGCCCAACGGGTAGCCCATTAAATGCCCCCAACGGGCTGCTTGGTTAATGCCTAACGAGTTGAATTGAATTGGGCTAGATGGAAAAGAGAAGGAAAAATGATACAGCCCAAGAGATATATGAACAAATCTCAAGCCCAAGCCCAAGCCCAAGACCAACACCTAGCTCATTACTTTCAAGGTATAACAAAAAATGTGAAAAGGCTTATAAACACATAACAAAGTTCACTCTTGACCAATATGGGACACAAAGCAAAGGCTTAAAGTTTATTTGGTAATGTTATTCTAGTAATGTTATTTAAATGTTATAAAAATATGTGTGGATGAAAAAATATTGTGGAAATATATGTTGTGTTGTTTAAACAACACGACTAATTACCCCCTTAGTGTTTGAATTTTGAAATACACACACTTCAACAATATATATATGTTTGAAAAATATACGGAATACACTATTTTTTTTCTCTCCTAATCGTAATATGGTGCAGTTTTGATCAACAATGTGATGTTATGGATAGCAATCAAGCTATAAGAGCATTAGCATTGGAAAATTCTAATGCTACTCTATTTTACAATTCTAAAAAGCCACTTTATCATTATACCATACTATTTTACAATACCTCCACATCCCAAACTTCTACTTCTCTCTTTTACGCATTAAAATAATATATCTACATAATAAAATAATATATCTCAAAATTATATATTTTCTCTCTCATCTCTCTCCTCTCTCTACATAATAAAATATTATTATTTTTTTACAATACTTGCTACAGTGCAATTCTATGTTTAGAATTGCACTGTAGTAGTATTGCAAAAAAACTTGCAATACTACTATTTAGCATTCCCCAATGTTGATAGTTTTGGGGCTTAAAATTTCAAATTTCCCTTAAATTTGGCATTAGCATTCTCCAATGCTAATGCTCAAAGTGATTTGCAAGAACGAAAAAGTAAAGAGGAATGTCTAGAATGAAACTCACAAAATCAAAATATTTAGGTCCATCCTTTAATATTTATAATTAACATCAAAATTTTAATATTTTTATTCATAATTTTGAAAAAAAAAAAAAAAAAAATCTTCCACCTAATAAGTGGATTCTTTCGTGGCCCTTAACCTTACTTCTTATGCTTGTGCTATGATTGGTTAATCTTAAAATATTCACAACATAGACTGAAAAGAACTCGGCAGGAAAAATATTAGTTTAAACATTAAAAAAAGAACTAGTAAACGTGTCAGTGTCAAGACCATGTTATTTTCAGTCCATCATAAACGACAGAAACATAGCTACTCCAACAGTTGCAGGTCTAGATCCTTAACTAGATTAGATAAACTGAAAAAGTTGGTTGACAAAAGCCGCAATGCCGGGGTCCCAGTCTGGGATAAGGACGTTTCGGTCAAATTCAAATATACCACTTTTTCGTCTATCTCACGTGCACTTGTTTGTATTCTAATTCAATTCTGACAAAAATCAAATGTGTCCAGAGCCCACCACTCCATTCCATTAATAAGGACAAATAATAAAATAATTTTTTATTATTTAATTTATACTTCTAGAGAAGAGAAAATAATAAGAGGGAAAATATTTTAGTTTTCACTTTTCATCATTTGATTTTTATTTCGGACATAGCTCAGTTATAGTCAGTACAAAAAAAATGAACGAGAATAAATGAGAAAACAGGAGAATGAATGAGAATGATGCCCATCTATCTTTGTTTACACTACAATCGGACAAAATAGGATTCAAAAAATTATAAGAATAAATGGGAAATTAGAGGAACAAATATTACACACACAGAAAAAGCAACAGATATTACAGCCATGGACATACATCACAGAAAAGGCAATAAGAACAGGTTATGCAGAAAATCCTGAAATTGTTCTACAGAAAATAGAAAAGCAAAGAGAAAAACTAACCGGTAGTAGTTCTGATAGCAGTTCAGACCGAATCTCGCTCTCTCAATTGTTCTCTTTCTCGGTGCTTCTTGTATTTCTGCAATGTATCTTTCTCTCAACCGTATTGTGATAGAGTGGAACACGCAAGTCTAATCTGTGTGTTTGAAGGAACAGCGAAGAATCGGTGGCCTGAGTGGGTCTGAATTTTGATCGGCAAAACCGATTTAGGTTTTAGGGTTTTTGTTGCAACTCAAGGCCGATCTGTGTGTTTGAAGGAACAGAGAATAATCAGTAATCTTAGCGAGTATGAATTTTGATCGGGGAAGACGTTTTGGGTTTTTGATTTTTTTTTTTTTTTTGGGTTTCTTTTGTTCCCTAAATAAATGGCTGCTTATTTTTATATAGTACTGCGTTTCTTTCTTTTCTTTTTTTTTTCTTTTTTTTAATGATAAGCGCGTGTTGTCTGAAAGGGTATGTCTCCAAACACAACGTACGGTTTTTTAATTTTAAATTTTATACATGTCATTTTTTTAAATAGGCTTTTTACCTAACGTGGCAGCACCTGGTTGAGGCTTCTGCTTTTATATATATATATATATAGCTTTTCATTCAAGCATAAATGTAATAAATCATAACTTTTTTTATCATTTTCTTTCTCTTACAAATCAAACGAAGGAAATTTTTTCATTTCTTTTCTCTTTGTTTCTTACCCTATGTTTGGTTTGAAGGAAGAGAATGAAAGAGAAGAGAAAATGATTCAAGAGGAAAGAAAAAATGTGGACCAATGTGATAGCTAGATTTTTTAAAAATTTTTGTTCATTTCTTTTCCTATTGTTCTATCCAAACAGCGGAAATAATTTGATTTCTTTTCCTTTCAAACCAAACAAAGTGTTAGTTTCCTATTATATATGAGAGAAATATTTTATTTTTTCTTTCTTTGTCATTTCATTTCTCTTCCCCTAGTTGCAACTAAACAAAGAGTTAGAGTTTAAAGAATATTTTCTTTTCCCTTTGTCTTTCATATCCTTATGCTTATTCTTTTGTCTTTTTCTCCCTTCCCTTTCTTCAAACCAAACATAATCTTAGGCTATATTTGGATTGAAAATAATAAGAGGAAAGAGAAAAGAAGAAAAGGGAAGAAAAACCATTTCCTTGATTTGGTTGGATGAGGAAAGGGAAGAGGGATTTGATTTGGAGTGAAATTTTTTTACTGGGTCTCAAGATTTTCTTTTAACCCAAATTGGGTAAAAAGGGAGATAGAGATATGACATGACTTTTGATATATATATATATATATATATTAATCATAAAATTACTAAATGTAAACCAAACAAAAGTATTCATCACTTCTTACTTCCTTTCCATCCTATATCCAAACACACCAAATGAAAATGTTTTCTCTTTTCTTTTTTCCTTTTGATTCACTTCCTTTCCCCTTTTCATTTTTCTTTCCTTCTCTTAATTACAACCAAACATAGCTATAGCTATGGTATTGAGAAAAATAAAAGAAAGAGAATTTACTTTGTTCAAAATTAAATAAATAAATAAATAAAAAACTTAGTAGTAGAAGAGTGAGCCATGGTAGGTAGGGTTAGATTCCTGGCTAGGGATTGGTCAAACTAAGAAATCCAGGTTTGAACTTTGAAATTCTTTTTCATGCTGTCTTTGATGGAGTTTGTTAATTGTCTGTGCTATCTGGTTATTAACAGTTGGACATGATGTTGCTCTGCCCAAAAGTTTAATTGGGTTGAATGGTCGTCATGCATGACTGTTCTTTTCTCTTCAACTAGTCCCATATATAAGACAGCTTTCATGAAGAAAGTTGTTTAGTCAAAAAAATCCTTAATGGTGACTTTTTATGTGTTAATTTATATTTGTTTAGTGTGGAAGTGAGTTTCTGGATACGGAACGAAACAGAAAATTATGGTAATCTTATTAATAATTGATTTTTTTTTTTCTTAATAGAAATGAGGTTTTTTTTTTTTTTTCTATCTTTGACGTCAAAAAAAAAAAAAAAAAGAGGTTTGGTCCCAAATAGAAGCCGTATAAGAAGGTTCATCAATATGCTTTCAAAGCATTAGTCCAAAAACAATAATTGAAGGTAAACTATTCCAAACTATCCGTATTTATTCGACTATTTACCAATAATAAATCCAAAAATGAGGCATTTTCATCCTTTTGATGATAGTTTAACTAATTTATAACGTGGATTTCAATTAATTTAATTGGTAAAAAAATTTGTATCAAATAAGAGTTTGATGATTAAGAATTCTCATTAAGAGTGGATACTATCATTTTCACCAATATCAAATATTTTTCATTTTTATATATACTTAAAGTGAATATTCTCAAATTATTCTTTTTGTCCAATTCATTCTTTTTATCCAATTCCCTTTTAGTAATGCTCAATTACTCATAGAATGGAGTGGTGGAATTGCACGGTCAAAAAGACAGTGAAGTTTTCAATTATACAACTAAAATAGTCGAATAGTTGTTCTTTCAATCCACTCATCGCCATTAACTGGTGAATAAATCAAAGTTATTAGTTTCGTTTCGCTATGGTTGGAGCAGTTGAACTTGAAATATTTCATACTAACCATTCAATAGATACAGTCAATGCAAAAATATTGAGTCTATAAACAACTAGTGATTTATCATGATATTTGATATGGGAGTATTGTCCCTAATCATAATGTTGAGTCAAAGTTTACTAGTGTAGTCCTTCTTTGACCATCATTTTCTGAATTGTTTACACACGTTAGTATATTACATTGAGGTAGCTTTTTCTCTCACATTTAGACTTTGATTCACTTGCAGTACTGAATTAATTAATTGGATTTGATGAGTCACTTTAATTTTTTAATTGATATTATTTATGTATTTTATAACTGAGCTTTGGGCCTCTTAGCCCCAAGAGAATAGGAATTGATATTACTTGTATATTTCTTAGCAAAATAGTTAACAAACCATTGAAATAATTACAATCTCAAATAAAGGTAACTATAGTGTATATATAACCCTTGGAAATTCTTGGAAAACTTTATAATATAGTAATTTTCTTCGATCATGATAGATAAATAATATCCTGAATGCTATGATATTGATAGCACCAGTAAATCCAGTTCATAGCATTTAGGATCAGCTTGGATTAACCTTGAAAGTCTTACTTTAATATCCACTGGCATGCATTTTAATATCATTCATGAACTTTTGAGAGCTGTAAATTTCACTCTATGGGACATGTAAACTTTAGAGATGCAAAGGCTACTTTAGGATTCCAAATCTTCCAATTCCTATATGTAGGGGTACTTATGAGTTTTGAGTCATAAAAAAGTAGACATCCCCTCTTTGATCTAGAAGAATAGAATTAACAAGTGGGTCAAAGAATCTAGTTAATTTATGCTCAAAAAGTCTATTATTAGGAGCCCACCTTACAAACCACGTATTATAAAACTGCAAGCTGTCATCAACTTACAGGATTGTGATTTAATGCCAATAAACCCATAATACCTCTTATTTATTGGGTATTTGTGTTGTTGTGCTCTCATTCTCAAGCTTCCTCTTCACTTGGTACCCTTTTGTTTTCAACAACTTCAAAGCCCTTACCAACTCACTTCAAAGTACTCTCAAACCACACCCACATAAGCTTAAAGCTTTAGAGATGGAGCTGAACATGGATGAAAAAATGGTGGGAGCTGAAGTTGAGCCATGGTTCAAACCAAAGAAAGGTGGCTTAATTCCTCCAAAGAGAAAGTTAGTGAAAAAGATGATGTTTGATCTCATAGTCAAATCCATTGCTACACTTCTTTGCCTCCATCACCATCCTTCTTCTTCTTCTTCTTCTTCTTCTTCTTCTTCTTCTGAAGTAGAAATGACTTCAACCCCTCTCAAAAAATCATCTAAGAACTTGAAGAATATGAAGATTTTCCCCAATGAAGGTCACCGATTTTCTGCTCCACTATATCCAGATGACCATTCTTGAATCACAACACTCTAATATTAGTGGCTCCCCTCTTTTTCATCCCCCACTTTTGGCATATGGTCTAAGAATGTGTTAATTGTAGTACTTTACTTTATATTATAACTTACGCTGTTCCATTGGATTAATTGGGTTGTAAATCAACTTGTAGACCCCATGTGTATAGTCATAATGGCAATCCCTGTCATTGGAATTTGTATGACAGTTAGTGGGGTACTTTGTAGCATGTCTATTTAATAAGTAAAATATTATGTATCTTTCTTGATTTATGCATTTCTATTAAAAGCAAATTACTTTTATGTCTCCTTTCCCTTTTTCAATTACATTTTTTTTTTTTTTTTTTTTTTTTTTTATGTTTCCTTTCTCTTTTTCGTCGTGACACATAAAAGGGTGCTTTCTTTGACTTGGCTAATGGTATACGAATGAGGTATTTTTAATATATGGAAACAGTAAATACGGATTTACCATATGGAATATGATATTATTTGTATCGAATGCAAAAAAAAAAACTGTTACTAGCTTCTCTCTTTTTTTTTTTCTTTTTTTTTTTAAAGAAATATTGTCATACTATTATTAACTTTGAAAAGCAACAATTACATCTTGGACAAGAGCTTGTTCTAAGAAATAAGATACCTCTTTTACCCAAACTAAAAAATTAGCAATATCTAAAGCATGTCTTGCTAGTAAATAGGCTGGCTTATTGCCTCTACGACCCACATGAGAGAAGTCCACATAGCGAAAAGTGTGAGAAGCAACCAAAGAACCATATCATTGACATCACTTTTTTTATATGATTTATTTGAACATATCATTGACATCACTTTTTTTATTCACCAATAACATTTGTCATTTAAGATTTATTGTAAAAATTTTATAGATGTACCATTACTCAAAAATTTATACCCTAAAAAATAAAAATAAGAATTTGTAGAAGAATATATGGTAAAAATTAGAGTATTTACCTATAAAAGAAAAGAGAAAATAGGGAAAATCTATGGTGGTAAATTGGTAAAGGTTAGGGCTCACTTACTAGGAGCCAAAAAAAAAAGGGAGAGGATTATGGGATCCACAAATCTCACTTCCTTGATGGAGAGAGTGAGCTCTCTTATTTTATTAGTAGGAATTTAAACACTCTTGATTATTTTATTTTGATAAATAATTTGAACTTGTTAATGCCGTATTTCTTACGTAATTATTAGGTGTTCTTAAAATAAGATAACGCAGTGTTTCATTTTCTCATATTTATAGAATTTAACTAATAGAGTTTATGGAAGAATCTATCATAAAAATGAGAGGGAGCACCAACTTACTGTGTTCCGATATCATATAATAATCTCCTCTTTTTTTTTTTTTGGTGTGTAGTACACTAAAACTTGTGTAGATAGGAAGTCTTTTATATATATATATATATATATATATATATGAGTAATCAAGCTAAATATGTCATAGATGCAATATTTTATTTTTTTTAATCTTGGGGGGCATTAATAAAATTGTGTTTATTTTACTTTTAAATTATAAGAGGGAAGTGAGTTCTAATTAGCTCAACTAGTAAAGTCTCTGATGGTTGTATAAAAGATCTATGATTCAATCCCCGCTTACACAAAAAATTGATTGATGTCTTGATCAAATGATAAAAAGCTATTATTAGGAGTGGATAACATAGGTTAAAACCCTTTAAAAAAAAGATATTTTTAGATATACAGCACTATCAATTTCTTTAAGTAATGTTATGGATTCTGTTCCATTCCAGCCAAAACAGACAAAATTTCTTGTACCGATATGTAATTTGGAACCGAAATACCCATTGTTCTACCTCAAATCAAATTCTGGCCAATTTCGTGATGTTTCCGTCTTTCTAGTGAATTTTTGCCAATACCAGCCAAAATTAAAGATTCGGCCAGAATGCACTTTTGAGTTTTTTCATCTCATTTTAAAGTTCAAACATAAGATTGACATTAGATCGATACCAAATGATTTGTTAGGGGAAAAAAACCAGAGAAGAAGACAACATAGATTGGTAATGGTAGCAAATGATTTTTTAGGGGAGAAAAAACCAGAGAGAAGACAAATTATTGGTATCAAATGATTTGTTAGAAAGGAAAAAAAAAAAAAAAAAAAAATCAGAAGAAGAGAAGAAAGCAAAAAACCAAGCTATGTGGAGTTGTGAACGATGCTCAAGTTTGCTTTACCATTTTGAAACTCTCTTCTTCAAGGCTTGGAACTTCCCACGAAAACTGATAGGTACCACTGTCCCTTGCAATAACTAATAAAATTATACCTTTACTGCCACGTGTCTTTACTGCATTGAGATAGGCCACTGAATTTGGTGATTAATTAGTCAAGGCTTTAGATTGGCCATCTTAGTAGATTTTGCAAACATAGTCATCAATGCAGGGATGGAATCCTTAAATTTACCTAGTTGGTATTTGTTGCAATTGGTGGATGATATTAGGAGCAAATGATTATGGGAAAGGCTTGTGTCCAGTGGAAGTTTCCACTGAACATGTCCGGATTCAGACAGGTGTCCAGGAGTGGACACTTGTCCAAAATTCAACGTGTCCAATGAAAACTTCCATTGGACACAAGCCACACCCAATGGTTTAATTGGGTGTGATTGACCCATGGTTTAATTGGGTGGATTTAGTTGTTGTCGGGGACGTTTTGCAACAAGGGTTGAAAATGCGAGAAAGGCCCAAATCTCCCCTTGGGTTCTTTAAAGGTGTTTATTGTGGAGAATCAAGCCCAAAATTCTAAATGTATAATGAACAAAAGGCTAATGATGCTTTGAAAATAGAGAATCAAAATGCTAATAAAATAACAAAAGTGTAGAAAAAACATAAAAACATAATAGGTCTAAAACTTCGACCCATAGTTACCGAGAAGAAGAAATTGAGAGAAGTTGTGAGGAAGAGAGGGAAGGTTTCCCTATACCCATATTTCCACCCCTAAGGTTCAGAATTGTGAGAATGTTTCCTAACTCAGTGGATTTTTGCTCTCAAGTTTCAATTCTATGGGGAAAACGTGGTTCAACAGGTCTGAAACTTTGACCCATAATCAGTAAGAAAAGGAAATTGAGAAAGGTTGTGAGGAAGAGAGGGAAGGTTCCCCCGTACCCATTTTTCCACCCCCAAACTTCAGAATTGTGAGATTGTTGATTGGCTGAATAGGTTTTTACTCTAAAGCTTCAGGTATGTGGGTAGAACATAGTTATTTGATTTAGAATCTAATTGGGGCTATTTGTATTGAACTTGGGGAGCTCTAAGTGACTATTTTTGGTCAATAGAAGAGGCTTTGAACCCTAAGGTATGAATCAAAGAAGTTATGGTCAGATTTGATTTAATTGGGTAAGAGAGATGCTTTGCTTTTTACATAATTTGGGAAATAAAGTAGCTTGAATTCATGGGTTATTGTTTCCTAGACATGGTAGGTTCTTGGAGATTGCATTTGGTTGTTGTAGCAGACTAGGCCAGCCACTTAGGGTCAACTATGTGTTTTTGGCAAAAAATGGTATAGCAAAAAAGTTAGGCCACAGTCACCTAGAGCATAAAAGCTGTTTTTGGGTGAAAATTTTGGGTACAAGACCTCCTCCATGAGCCTAAGGTGCTACCAGTGTCCTTTGCCCACTTGGTAGCATGTATGTGTTGGGCTTATGCAAAATGTCTGAAAGGAACCAACCCATACCTTTGATAGTGCCTTAAAATGTGTACTTATTATATGTTTATGTGGGCGTTATCTCCTTAGTACTATGCTTAATTTGTATAATTAAGCCATGATTTGCATTAGTCCCTATTATTTATTTTTATATAATTTCTTGAATAAAGATGCTATTCATTGTGTGTAATTTTCTACCTTCAGGAAATCATGTGAAAAAGATTAGTTTACAGGAATTTGTGAGAGAATGGAGGCCAAAATAGAATTAAAGTGGAGCTAAAGAACCATGCTTAAATGTCTAAGGAGGTGCAGTTGGAGGGCTAGGATCGACTGCCATGATTGAAAACTTCAAATAAGGAAAGAAATCAAAGAGGCAGAATCTGAAAAGGAAAAATCTGATTTGAGCACTGATCAATATTTAGGGCGTATCTCTCTTCTCAAAACTCCAATTGATACAAGTCCAGATGAGTTGGAACCGTGACTTAAATATCTACAACTTTCCAGTTTTGAGTTTTTCGAAATTCTCAATTTTTGAAGGCCGAAATTAACTCACAAGTTACTGTTATAAACCTAGATGGAAATTAAAATAGTATAAGTTTTATTTTTCTTTGGACACTTAGACATTAGGGTTTTGGAAGGGAGGCTGTGTAGAATGAATTTTGGCAGAGAAAACCTTGTATTTTTCTTTCTCTAATGGCAACCTAAACTCTTTGCTAGGATTAGGGGCTATGTTTCTTATATAAGAAATGAATATTCAATGTGATTCTTTTTAGGATTTTATCAATAACTTATTTGATTGTTCAGTTAGATTTCTTTTGATGTATTAGTTCTTCCATGCTTTCAATAAGTTCAATCATGTTTTTCTTATTATTTAGATGAATTTCTAATAGTTTCAAATAGAAATCAGGTTTTAAAGTGAATGAGTTTTTCTGAAAACTTTTCTAACCGCATTATTAATCGAGGTTATCATGCGTTCTTGAATTGTTTCAGTTCAACCGAATCATAAGTTTTTAATTGTATAAGAACAATCAATTATGAAATAGATATTTTCTTAGATCACAAAGAATCTCATATCGATATAGGGAAACACCCTGATGCCCTAGTATTTACTTTATTGACTTAAATAAGTTTTTATTATTATTCTTGTTGACAATCACCAAGCAAAAGTGTTTTTCTTCTTCACCCAAATTGTTTTTTTTATCACATTGTCTTTGAATTTACCCCGCTCCTTGTGGTTCGACCTCGGTACTTTGAGAATTATATTGCTACGATTTCCTGCACTTGGAAGTGAGCAAGCAACCTTCCAAACTACACTTCCTCAATTTCCCCCAGAAGTTGCATGGGCTTGGGTCATGCTTGAAAGAATAAAATATAATATAATACATGAATTGAGCCTACAAGAAAGTTGAGCTTGGTTGAATCGGGCTTGTACGAAATGTGTCGCGAAAATGGATATCAACAACTGTAAATATAACATTTGATTTACTTCAAATTTCTTGTGTAGAATTGTCAAGGTCAAAAGAAAAGAATTATTTTTGGGAGGTTGGGCTTAAAATGGGAACTGAGAATATAGAAATTGAATTCAAAAAATTAAAAATCCAAACCCAAATCTACTCATTGAGAAGTTTAACCAAATCTAAAAAAAAAAAATTTCTACCGAAAACCCAAAATTCTTTAAACTCATTAGCTTAAGCAACTTGGGCAAAAGATAAAAAGCACAATAGAGAGTGGGTTCCTTTCTTCCAAGTTTAGTTCCATGTCCATATTCACTAGATTCTTTTGAGGAATGGAAGGAGGTAAATTTTGGGTTTGAAGAAACAGAAGAAGAAGAAGAAAAATAAAAACAAGAACAAGAAGAACAAAACCCAAATCTAGATCCTAAACCCTGCAACCCATTAACATGCTTGGCGTGCTTATCAAACTCAAAGGATAACATACTTGAGTTATTTAACTTTGCTTCATTCTAAATCTCTAAATCTAGTGGCTTTACAAGTTAAAAAAAAATGGTCTTGTTGTTTTTTACTATAATTTTTGAGGATGTGAGCATAGCTAATTGGTGGTGGAGAGACTTTGAGAGATAGAAGAGTGTTGGATGACAAAGTGAGAGATGATAGGGGTTTTGTTTTACTTGGGTTGGTAGAGAGAGGCCGGTGGTTTAAGTTGTAACTGTGGTTAAGTGAATTGGGCTAGTCATGTGACATGCACATGGCCAAGGACACATGTTAGCTTCTTAAGTTACCACCTCCTCTTGTTTGCAGCAACTCCTACAAATATGTTTGTAGCAAATCTTTGCTCCTATTTTATTGTGTAGATATATTATTTTAATGTGCTAAATGATAAAATAAGAGTTAGGATGTTGAATGCATTGTAAAATGGGTATAATAGATAAAAGGACAAAGTTTTGATACAACATTGGTTATAGCCTAAAGCTATAACTTTACTTAATATCATTAACATTATTACATATTTCAAAACAGCTAACTATTGGATTGCATGTTCTCTAAACTCTTAATACACATGTCAAATTTTGTGTTAATTGAATATTATTTTCTATATAATCTATAAGATTATATTTTATGTACAATTTTAAATTACAAAAACTTGCAATTTAAACAAATTATTGATGGCATGCTATTGATCTTTAATTTTTTAGAAATTTTGCAAGTAAAGAGAATATAAGAAGAAAATGTAATCTAATGATAAATTTGTTAAAATTAACCTCTAATAAAAAGATGTTGAGTTTTGTAGTTAAATTTTGTCCTAGATAAAATAACTTTTAAGATAGTAAAATGAGATATTTTTTTAGAAACCGAATGTCAATGCTCTTAATAACGGCTAATATGTAACTGTTGCATTAACTACTTGTTACGTGTCGGATCATGTCATGTGGCTCTCACGTAATAAATAATAACCGCATGGTTAGACCTGTTTTCACTTATCATAGATTTTGTTCCTTGGAGCTTCAATTATAATACCAGAGGTTAATATTAGGCCCATATTTAATCACTAAAATTGGTATTTGGCTCAATAACCATTGCAATTAATTTTTGGGTCCAACAACAGTACAAATTTGGATGCGTCATCGAACTATTTGAAGGACAGTCAAACCTTCCCAAGCAAAACCTACCCATTTCTTTGTACCCTAATTTTTCTGGTTGAAACTTGAAACTTTGAAGAGATGAAATTAAAATGCGAAAGGAAGTGGGTCCTCTTATTAACCCTTTTTTTTTTAAAAAAAAATAAAAATTATAGGAAGCTTCCCCGAATTGTCCGCGAAGCTTCGTCCAAAGACGCAAAAAACGTAAATAATGAAAAAAGTGGGTTAAATTAAAGTGGCTGTAATCTTTTTATGAATTTAGAGGTAGAATGCTCTTCTAGATGGTTTAAAATATAAATCATATTTGATGGAATTGCAATTCGTCAAGCAAGAGCAAGTGACCGACCCATTTTTTTGTCCCCTAAACTTTTCTGGTTGAAAATTGAAACTTGAAATTAAAAAGTGAAAGGAAGTGGTCCTCTTATTAAACTCCTTTTTTTTTTTCTTTTTTTTTTTAATAAATCTGAAGCTTCCTCGAAATGTCCACGAAGCTTCGTCCAAAGATGCAAAAACATATACTCTAATGCAAAAAAGGAATAAAATTAAAGTATGAGCGGGTAGGATTTTTTTATGAAGTATAAGAGGTGAAAAAGAATGCTCCTCTAGGATCTTTTGATGGAATTTGCAATTTGTCAAACCAAGATAAGGTTGTACAAAACCAAGTCACAAATGCCCACGTTTCAATTGTGTTTTGTTTGATTTTAGCAACAAAAAAAAAAAAAAAAGGTGTTTTGTTTGATGAATTGAACAGTCATCCAACATAAGTACATAGGACAGTTGGCTACACCTGTCAACAAAATTTATTACAGTATTTCTTTTTAAAAAGTAATTTTAATAATTAAATAAATAATTGAAGGGTGTAGAACTGAGATTTATTATTTAATACAATTGTATATCTATATATTATATATTACTTTTTCCAACCCAAGTTTGTTTGTCCTGTTTGAAAAGTAAAACTTTTTAAGAGAATCTCATTTATTATCTTGTCTGCTTTATAAAAATGTATAAGTTTACAAAATTACTCTTAAATAAATTTATTAGTTTTTATTTTTATTTTTAAAAGAGTTGTTTTTAATGAGGCAACTAAAAAAGTGTCTCAATTAGATTAATTTTTTTTTTAATATTTGTAAGTTTTCTTTTTAAATATTTTTGAAAATAAAGTAAGGGTATAATAGGAACATTAGTAAATTAATAACTTTTATTTTTAGAAACAGGACAATATTTTGGGACATCTTAAAATGGAATAGATGACAAACAAACTGGGACAGTTTAGATAAAGTTCAATTAAAATCAAATTTTACATCATGTGTCTAAATTTATGTGGGAATCACATCATTATTATCCACTTAAGTTTGTGCCATGTGTCCACTTAAGATTTTTAATCTATGTGTCAAGTAAGTTAATGAGTGCAAAATATTAAAAATCTAATATTAATGAACTATAAAATAAATATAAAAAAAAACCAATCACATATTCTTAATAAAAATCACCACACAACAAATATCATCACATGTTCTATCTTATTAAAAAAAAAAAAAAAAATGCTAACGAGTGCCCTTAGAGTTAGTTAACAATCAATTTTAGAAAAATTTTGACATTACTTTTATAGAAAATGAAAAAAGCTATTAAAACATTAATTGATTTTTTTTCTTTTCCCATAAAAACTTTTTTTAATTGAATTGTTAACTAATACTCTAAGGACACTCGTTAACATGACCCTTAAAAAAAATTATCATAAGTAGCATTAAATTTAGATAAGAATTTTAATATATGACTAATTACATTTACTTTAAAAAAAAAATTATTTGTCTAATTATTTATATTTTTATGATAAAATTTGTGTTTAATTTTAAATATATCTATACGTATGCACGTGTTATATGCTATTTTTTAAAATAATTTAACTAATCATTTATATTTTTATAATAAAAATTATGTTTAATTTTAAATACACCCATGCCTTTGCATGGATTACATGCTAGTGCTAAATAATAACCGTACATGCCTATCATGTGCTAGATTTGAATACTAGTGATGAATTGAGGTTTATTTCGCTTTTTTTTTTTACTTTTATGTCAGATATTTTACTAGCTTTATAGGATATAGAGTCAATAAAACTAACATTTTGAGTTTCAAAAAGTCATTTTAGTAATATATTCAGTCTACTTATCAATTTGTGGGTTCTAATTAGCTTAACTAGTAAAATCTCTAATAGTTGATAAGATATTTGAGATTCAATTTTCGTCTATACCAAAAACTTATTGGTGTTTTAGTTTGAAAATAAAAAACTATTATCAGGAATAAATGCTAAAGATTAAGGCCCCGTTTTGTAGAATAGTTAAATAACATATTTTCAGTTTTTAAACAACATTACACACATTTACAGATACTTTTTTACCTATACATATTTCAAAAAATACAAACAATATTACTCCAAATCTTTTACCAAACAGGCTTAAAACTCTCCAAAAATAAAAATATCTACTTATCAATTTGTACAAAATTTTTATAAAATGAATTCCACAATAAATCATTTTTAACTGTCATTGAATGGGGATGTTAAGTAACAGAATTCAGGTCCTGATTACTAAGACGATCCGTCAGAATTCCTCACTGCAATCCGGGGGAGGTGTACCTTGGTCTGACTTATCTACTAATTCTTTTTTTTTTTTTTTTTTTTTGATAAGGCTTATCTACTAAATCATAAAGTGTACACAGACCATTACCGTCCGAAGTGAGGCCTGCTCTGTTCCCAAGAATTGTAAGGAAAATTCTTCATTTTCTTTTGGCTTTTTAGGATACTTCCAAAATTCTTCATATGTTATATACTTTAAGAATGATTTAATCATATATATTTCATTAATAAATCGTCAATGAAAAGTATGTCATGTGGCTTACTAATGGATGGAAACGTCACTTATGACGTGTATCTTATACTATAACCTTTTATATCTAAAATAAGTTAATATATATATATATATATATATATAAAGAAAGATGTTTTTATTTATTTTATATGTATAAAATAATAGAGTTTTCTCCTAGTCGAATATCTTGGTTTATAAATATGTCAAATAAATACCCCGAGAAATTTCTTATTAGCAATTATTAGTGGTATAATGGATGGAAGTTGTTTGATTGTCCCAATCATGCAGTGTAATTCGAACAATTGAAAATTAAGAGCGTGCGATCATAAAATTATTAAAATTAGAAGCATGTTCATAGATTTTACCTTTTTAATTTTAATTTTTATTTATTTTAGGATGGCTTTACCTCAATCAATGACCTCTAATGCAACTCGTACCTCCACCTCTAATAAATATACAATAATGAGTGAGATAAATGTTTTGACTTTTGAACTATTAACTAGATCTTGTGTGAGTGAATTTATTAAAAAAATATCTTATCTATGTTGAAGTTTGACGATTTTTATTATTTTTCGCAAAAGTTGTATTAATTTTTTTAAAATAATTTATTAATAATTATCTTCGTTAACATGACCATTTTTTTCAATTAGAAATTTTAAAGTACCATTTTTTTTTTGAGAATCTAAAGTACCATTGTTGTCCTCCTAATGATGCTTTAATTTTTTATAAAAATTTCATACTCCAAAGAGATGGCAAAGCAAAATGAACGTCAATTCATCACTAGTCCTCTTTCTCAAGGGATTATGTTTTTGCATCTATTAAAAGTAAGGACAAAGTTTAGCTATAAAATTGGTTATAACCTAAAACTACATCCTTACTCAATATCTTTTTATTGAAGGTAAATTTTGACAAATCCACCATTGAATTACATTTCCTTCTTATATCTTCTATACTTGCAAAATTTCTAGAAAATCAAAGATCAATAGCTATGTCATCAATAAATTGTTTAAATTGCAAATTTTTGTAATTTAAAATTATGCATAAAATATAAACTTATAGATCATATAATAAATAATATCTGATTGGCACAAAATTTAGTATGTGTATTAAGAGTGTAAAGAATATGCAATCAAACTGTTAGATTTTTTATTTTTTTTATAAGAACTGTTAGATTTTCAAAATATATAATAATGTTAATTTTTTTAAAGGAAGTTGTAACCATAAGTTACAACCAATTTTATAACTAAACTTTATCCTTAAAGTAAATATACTTTTTTTTTTTCTTTTTCTTTTTCTTTTTTTGAGAGTGAATATACTTCTTAATTGTGTTGTAACTTGTAAACACTATTTTTCAGATCATATTTTCTATATATGATCGAAACCCAAACAATAGAAATCAATAGGAGTTATGCTATTATGGTTTGGTAGGCAAGAGTGTAGGCTTTTAATGTAGTATTTCAAAGTTGTGTCAAATGATTGTGGTTAGAAGTAGAAACCCACCTCCCTCCCCTCCATTATCTACATTTAAAATATTTTTAAAAATCAATGAAATATTACATAAAAATAAGAGCTATAAACATGAAATTAGAAAATTAAAATTAAATTGTTTGGCCTGGAAGACATCCACACCCATCATCTATTAAATTCTTGAGGTCCCCTTGCTCCGTAGAATTATTTAATGAAATGTGCGACCATAAATTTGGTAATGATAAAAGTTTTACTCCTTTGTTAGAGAAAGACAATTTCGTAGTAGAATTTAAATTCTATAAATTTTCTATTAAAAAAAATGCCTATAAGGATTTTACGTAAAACCCCAACTCAATACTCACGTCCTCTAATAAAATCAATACAAATAAATTTCACAATCTCATTAAAATCATATTCACTCAATACTCTATGTTATACTAATAAAAAGAAGAATAAGCAATCTTAACTCAAGGGTTTTTTTTTTTCCAAAACTAATATGCCATTTCATTAATTACCAGAGTTTGTATGGGTGTACTGGTGCTGAAACCAATTGACAGTACCCAAGAAGGTTTGGGCATAGGTTCAGTTGGACACCATGGGTAAAAGTCCCCTCATGAGCATTGGTTTAAAGCGATTTCCTCTTTGTTGCTAATTTCTTTTTTTTTTTTTTGAAAGCAACTGAGAATATTTCATTACTAATGAGAAAAAAGAGTACAACAGAGCTACAAAATACAAGCTAAAACACAGTATACATTAACCACCATTTTCCAGAATAATCTGATCCAGCAAAGGAGGACAAACTCCCTTCCAGTAACAAGACTCCTCCTTCATCCTTGCATACTGTGCCAGTTCATGGGCTGCCCTGTTGCCATCCTTTTTCACATGCTTAATTTTCCAGCTATTAAAAGAAGAAAGCAGATCGCGAATTCCTTGATAAATATGGCCAAGACAGCCGCTAGTCACAGCTGTAGAAACATTCACAACAGCATTTAAAGCATCAGATTCTAAGACAATATTGGGCAGCATGTATTCTTTGGCAAGAAGGAGACCACACTCCATAGCTAATGCTTCCACTTCCTCCACTGAGTATTGGCCCTGAAGATACTTACAGCAGGCAACATGGACCTTACCAGCTGCATCCCTTATCACCACTCCCACACTTGAGTTTCTCCTATCTTCATAAGTAGCTCCATCAACATTGATTTTAAATACTCCTGGAGAAGGCGCTAACCACTTGCCTTCTGACTGAGACAGATTTTGGGGGCAATCTAATAAGCTACTTTTGAGCTGAAAATTAAAATTTGCAGCAAAATTCCAAATCTGCTTAGGAAACTGACAAGTAAACTCATGCACAATTGTGTTTCTATTCTGCCATATAGCCCACGCAACCAAAAAGAAACACTCCAAGTCACTTGGAGTACCATATTTCATAACTTCCAAAGCAATATCTACAATATCCATATTAATGTTTAACAAATCAAGAGGACAATCCAGCCAACATCTCCATACCCTTTTAGCCACTTCACATTTAATAAACACATGGGCATTTGATTCGGGTTCCATTCCACAGGCTGGACAAAAATCACAAATATTTACACCTCTTTTTTGCAAATTCACATAGGTGGGGAGAGCATTCATACACATTTTCCAAGCAAAAATACGTACCTTGGGAGGAATGTTTAAGTGCCATAGCTTTCTCCATAAAGGACTCCTAGGGTCAGCCGACGAACATTCACCTTCCTCCATCGAATCTATCATCCGAGTAGCAATATAATAAGCACTCTTAACGCTGAATTCTCCATTCTTGTTACCCACCCAAATGATTTGATCTTCCGGAAGGCTATGGCAGAGGGGAATATTTAGGATAGTCTTTGCTTCAAAAGGCAAGAACAAAGATCTCACAACATCATCTTTCCACCTCTTTGTGTCTCTATCAATCAATGCCGAGACTCTAGGATAATCATCAAATTGCCTTGGGGGGGAGATTACTTTGTAAGTTGTTGGAGTAGGTAACCATTTATCCTCCCAAATAAGAATTCTTTCTCCATTGCCTACTCGCCACCGAGTACCTCTTTTCACAACTTCCAATCCATTGAATATACTCCTCCAAGTGTAAGAAGGGCTGGAACCAAGTTTTGCTTGAAAAACATCACCATGCGAATAATATCTTGCTCTGAAGATTTGGGCCACCAAAGAGTTTGGATTCGAAATCAACCTCCAACCTTGCTTAGCTAGCATAGCAAGATTGAAAGCCTGAAGATTTCTGAATCCCATTCCCCCATTCAACTTAGATTTACATAACTTCTTCCAGCTGATCCAAGCAATTTTAGATTCTTGATCCCTTTGACCCCACCAAAACTTTCTCATCATTGCTTCAATCTCGTCACAAAGAGTTTTTGGGATCTGGAAGCAGCTCATTGTCTATGTTGGAATTGCTTGAGCAACAGCTTTAATAAGTATCTCTCGGCCACCCACTGAAAGCAATTTCTCCTTCCACCCCGATAACTTCCTCTCTACCCTCTCTTTGATTTCATTAAAAATTTCAACTTTCAACTTGCCAATTATTGAGGGAAGGCCAAGGTATTTTTTATGGCGAGTATCTTGCATAGGCCCCAAAATATTCAGCACTTCACACCTTCTATTCTCCGGGGTATTGTTACTAAAAAAGACTGAAGATTTATCCGCATTTATTTTCTGACCCGAAGCAGCTTCGTATAACTGGAGGATCTCCATAAGATGTTGACATTCTTGACTACTTGCTTTACAAAATAACAAGCTGTCATCAGCAAAGAACAGATGTGTGATCTTAGGACAGCCTCTGCAAATTGATACTCCACTTAATTTGTGATTCCTTGCAGCCTCATTAATGAGAGAGGAAAACCCATCTGCACATAAGAGAAAAATATAAGGCGAAATTGGGTCTCCTTGACGGAGACCCCTCGTAGGAATAATACTCCCATAAGAAGCACCATTGACAATCAGTAATTTCAGTAAATGAAATTACCAATTAACATTTCAGTAAATGAAATGTTAATTTCAGTAAATGAAATATCAGATTATCTGATTTTATGTACGGTTAGAGCATTCATGGATACCAATTAATTGAATATCTTGTATCTTTCTATGAATTAGGATATAGAATGCAGTTATAAATTGCCCTCCTCTCTACTCACAATTTATTTTTACTACTTTCACTTTTTAACTTTTAACATTTTCATTTTTTTTATTCAATGGTTAAAATTAAAAATTGAAACCATTAAAATTGCATCAAGTGCAAAACCGTATAACACGGAATCCTAATCTGTCTTTTTATTAATGATTATGATAGTTTTTACAAGATACGTACTATTGTAATACCCCCTAAGTTAAAGGTACGAGTGTACTACATTACTACTACTACTACTACCTAGGGTCAGAAAAGGGGCTTAGTTTGGGCCAATGTTTGCCCTCAGATGAGCTAATGGGGAGCTATAGTAATCACATATAGCTTTAACTAGCGCCATGTACGGATATACCTGAAGTAGGAGATACTATAATGACTTGGCTTTGGAAAATGTAAGGATACATCGAATTGGACCATTGGTTTGTGGACAACGGCATCTTAAGATGACTGGAAAAGCGAAAAGGCTTGAAAATCATATTTTGTTGCTTTTCTTTTTATAGCTACCGTGTCACTATGGTAGTACCATGGCTATACATTGTGTATTGAGTGGTCCAGTATATCTGTATATGACACCAATTGGTCCAATACGATGGATCCTTTAAATCACATCACTAGCTTGCCAGCTATTTGCGTATGTTGTTTATAGATATTAATAAGTGAATCACTCTCCCTCTCATAGGAAAAAAAGGATGTGAACGTGTATGGCTCATGTTTAGGCAACGATGTTCAAGAAAGCATAAGGGTGACGACATACTTTAATGGATATACTTTCTCTTAAAATTATTTATATTTTTATAGATAGTATTTGTTAAATTTTTTATTGTTTCAAAAGTTTAATGGTTCGTTTAGATTGATAGGAAAGGAGTGAGAGTAAAGTAGAATTTGTCAAAAAATAATCAATTTTCAGTCAACTTTACTTTACTCTCATTTATTCTCCCTATCTTCTCTTCAATTCAAACGGGCCCTAAAGTTGTTAGGAAATAATAAATACAATTATTTAATTAAATACTCTTGCTCCATTCAAGTGTGGATTGCCTTCCTTGCCCTGATGCCTAATGCATGAATATTTTTTAAATGAAAGGAAGTAAGGAAGAGATAGAAAATTGAACTTAGGACCTTCTATTAAATTATAGATTGTTCTAAAAATTTAAACCGTTAACAAATTATTAATTTAACACTTTAACATTCATAATATTTATAGGTAGATTTAACAAAGAGTTTAGAGAATATATATAAATATCAAAAAAGTCAAACTATCCAATGACAAGTTAACAACCTCACCGTATTGGTCACGGCCATATTTGCCCTCAGAAATGTAGTGCTAATTCTAAGTGCTAAATAGTTAATATAGGTGCCGATATTTATTTTTCAGATACAATGTATAATAAACCAAAAACGATAATATTAGTCGATTAACCAAAATAATGTAATTTACATACGGCCATAAAAGCATTATTATCAGGTGTGCCAAATGTCAGATATTTGGCATTTGGCACACCAAACCCAAAAAAACATCTCCCATGAGATATTCTAAATGTCAAAATATTTGATATTGATAAACAGTGCACTCTCAAATATGGAAGCGTACGAATAGATATTGTAAAATTTTAATGATTTTTTTATTCCTTTTCTCTCTCATCTCTCTGTCAGTCTCTTCCTCTCTTTTTTTCTCGAACCTCGATCCTCTCCTCTCTCAACCTCTCATCTTTTCTGCTCTCACCCTCATTGCTCTTCCACTCCGATGCAAACGCCAATGCATCACTTCCATGCCAATCTCTCTCTAGCAATGATTTTCTTTTTTCTTTTTTTGGCTGTGATTTGATGAGTGGGTTGGACAGTGGATGAATTTAGACGGTGATGTGCAAGTTGGAGTGCTCTAAGTTTTTTTTTTTTGGCCAAAAGAGTGCTCTAAGTTTAAGTATGCAAGTAGGAGTTTGTGTTTGTAAAGTCATTTTGTGGCCCCGGACTTAATATAAAACTCTATTAATTTCTAGTGTTATACACTTACACTCTTGTCCCTTGATTGAAAGCGCGTGCGGATAATGGACGGTTCTAAGGGATTCTTAAGCCTCAAGTTTCACTCCTATTGATTCATTGGTACTTCATTTAACATGCTTTTTTTTTTTGGTTATTCCGTGACATCAGTATCCCAGAGCTTGAATTATAAAAGTTAAAATTTCAGACCCAAAATCAAAAGTATCATATAGAGAGAGAGAGAGAGAGAGAGAGAGAGACATGAGGGGAGAGCAGGAGAAAGAAATGTTGGTGATACCGAACCCAGATGAGCAAGGGCTCAAGAAGAAGGTAGTGAAGCTATTTAACCCAAGTGAAGAAATGGCCAGGTCCAATAACTCCAAGTGCAAGACAGAGCCTCGGTTCAAACCAAAAATTGGAAGCGTTTTTCCAGCAAAGAAAAGATTGGTAAAGCGAATGATGTTTGATTATATACTCCATTCCCTTGCCAATATTTTCTGTCCTCCTGGCTCTGATACTGGGAGTCCCTCTTTCTCTGAACCTTCCCAATCCAAAAACAACAACAATGGTTGCTTCAAGATTTGTACTACACCCAAATCATCTAATCCCAAGAAGACTAAGATTATATACCCCGCATCACGCCCATGATTAATTGTTGTAATTTTATTTTTAGGCCTTTTTTTTTTTTTTTTTTTTTTTTTTTTTGTAAAGATAAATTGGCAATTTTTAGGCCTTTGCTTATTATGCAGTGAACATATTGTACAATAGATTGTTGATTATCCTTTTTGTTTTTGCTGTATAGATTTGTATCTTTCTATTTTTATATCGTTGTATATATGGTATATACCTTTTTTGTCTTTTACGGCGATCGTTCTATGTGTGCTGCAAGCTTCCACTGTCGTACTTAGATGTACATGTGATTCTTCTAGTACTGATTCTTCTACAAATTCTCATAAGCCTGCCCTGACCACCAGAGTTTCATGTGCCCATATGATCGGAATTGTTTCAATAACATAATCTTAGTATCAATCCTCAAGAGATACAAACTAAAAATATAAGTGGGGATTTTATTGGAACTAGTAATGTTTTATTTTTAGTTGTTTAAGGTAACTCTGATTTGTATTCAGTTGAGTCCACACGGTTCCACTGGCGGCTCGAACAAATCAGGGTGGTCCCAAGACCACTCCGAATTTTTTTTTTTTAAAATTTTTTTTTTATATAATTTAAAAAATTTTGAGTTTTAAATTAATATGAGTTTTTTGACCATTTAAAAAAAAGAAAACAACTTGACCACCCTAAAAAAAACACTTGAACACCCTTAATAACATTGATCCCATTAAAAATAAAATTCAACATCTCCAAAATTTTTGTCCATTGAATGTTGAAAAAAAAAATTGCAAGGAATGTTATGTTCATAACATTTGCAATATTTTCATAATAAATCATAAATAACGGGTTGTTACTAATGAATAGAAAATAATTTTGATAATAAATTCAAATTAGAACCAGTAAAAATTGTGGATATAACATTTTTCAAAAATTGCTCAAACAAACAAATTAGCCAAAAATCTCAAATCTAATGTTTAATTGTTATTTTTTAAGTTGTGTTTCAATTGACATATTTTAAAATTACTATTTTTTTACATTAAAAAAATGCATACTTTTCAAATAGCTAGTCTGTTAGTATTTGCTTTAGTCTTTAGCTGAATTTGTTAGGTTTATGTGATATATTTTTTCAAAAAGATAACATATTTTGTTTATATTAGTACTTATTTGGAAAATATATTAGTAATTGAATAGGAAATCAGTAGCTTAATAATTGTTTAGTTATGTATATTGAAAAAAATGTAGTTGACAATATTAATAGTAAAACTATCATATTACACAACAATTTTAAAATATGAAAACTTGTGATTTTTTCTTTTTTAAAAACTTGATGTATTTGAATATGTTTTTATTCTGTGATGTTAATATATTTAAGTTTTACTATTAATAATTTTTTTTTTAAAGTTAAGTGTTTTTAATGATCACCTTAAAAAAAAAAACTTTCCGGAGCCGCTATAGGCATATTTTTAGTGTTCTTTTTTTTTTTTTTTTTTCCTTTTCTTTTAAAAGAAGTTTGCCTTTTACTAAAGAAAAACAAAAGGTTTTAACATGTTATGTAAATTTTATAACAGAGATGCAAAGTTTTAAAAGATTAAAAATTCAGACCCATTTCGAACTTTTGAGGAATGTTCCATCCAAACTTCCTACCAATTACCAAATGAAGAAACTCTCACGTGGATTATCAAAAAAAAAACTCTCACGTAACCACAAAATATGAACACAAAATTAACTTTGGCTTTTTCATTACTCAACCCACGAAACCTAAAAAATGTCCAAAATACCCTCAAAACCTAAAAATTACCAAAATACCCCCTAAACGTAAAAAATGACCGGAATACCACCGAAACCTAAAATTTGACCGAAATACCCTTGAAACATAAAAATTACCAAAATGCCCACTAAATCTAAAAAATGACCGAAATACTTTCGAAACCTAAAAACTAACTAAAATACCCTCCGAAACTTGAAAATTGTCAAAATACTCCCTAAACCTAAAAAATGAATTAAATACCCTCAAAACCTTAAAAATGACCGAAATATTTTTGAAATTTATAAAATGACTAAAATACCCCCAAAACCTATAAAACGAAAAAGTACCCCTAAAACCAATATGAAGATCAAAATACACCCTAAACCTAAGACAATGACCGAAATACCCTCAAACCCATAAAATGACCAAAACACCCCTAAACCTTTAAAAAGACCAAAATATAACTGAAACCATTAAAAAAAAAAAAAAAAAACCGAAACCTCTAAAATTACCAAAAATATGCCGCAACCTATAAAACAGCCAAAATAGCCCTAAACCTCTAAAACGACCAAAATACCCCCTCAAATATTTAAAATGACCAAAATACCCTTGAAACCTTTAAAGTGGCCAAAATACCCCTAAACTGTAAGATGACCAAAATACACTTAAGCCTCTTAAATTACAAAAATAGAGGTTTTGGATTTTTTGGATGTTTCAAGGGTATTTTTGTCAAATTAAAGGTTCTAAGAATATTTCAGTCATTTTGTATGTTTTGAGGGATTTTTTTTTAAAAATTTTTTTAGATTCTAAGGATATTTTGGTCATGTTTTTAGGTTAGTGGACTTTTTTTTTTTTTTTAATATATTTTGTAGGTTTTAGGGGTATTTTGGTAATTTCATGTTTAGGGTGTATTTTTTATCATCTTATAGGTTTTAGGAGCATTACTGTAATTTTATAGTTTTTAAGGGTATTTTGATCATTTTTATAGGTTTCAGGGGGGTTTTTCGGTTATTCTATTGGTTTCATGGGTATTTTGGTCATTTTATAGGTCTAGGGGGTATTTTGGTAATTTTAAGGTTTCAAGGGTATTTCGGTCATTTTCTAGGTTTTAGAGGTATTTCGATTATTTTTTGGGTTTAGGGGGTATTTTGGTAATTTTTAGTTTTCGGGGATATTTTGGTTATTTTTAAGGTTTCAGGAGTATTTTGGTAATTTTTAGGTTTCTGGGGTATTTTGGTCTTTTTTTAGGTTTCGGGAGTATTTCAGCAATTTTAGAGGATTTTAGGACTAGTTTGGTCATTTTCAAGTTTAGGGGCAATTTGGTAATTTTGATTATTGGGTAATTGGGTGGGTTGGGGTTTATCCATAATAATTTGGTTGAGTTGGGTTTGGATTAGATTTAATTAGTTACATGTGTAAATGGGTAATATCAAAACCCTACCTGAAAATGTTGGGTAATATCCAAACTCTACCCAATTACCTTCTACCTATTAAGAACTGAGTATTACCCAGAATATTTAGGGTTGGATATCCATTACCCAATGGGTATGGTCATCCCTATTCACCAAATTAGAGAAATGAGAAATCATGTGTAACGACATATTGTGCAATGTGTACAAACATGTGCAGACAGTTTATATATCTTCACATCATGGATGATGGATTACATTATCATAGATTTATGTAAAATTCTTATAAAAGTGACTTTCAGTAGATATGTACACAAGGAGATAATGGAATCTACGTGTAATGATCTAGAAATCATGTGAAAGGTTCTATTAATGGGTGCTCTTAAAGTATTTATTAATGGCATATAAGAAAATGTTTCTATCCAAACTTCTCTTATATCTTTTTATTAGATGTGAATTTTGAAAATCTAACTGTTGAATTTCATGTTTTATTATATAGTCCACGATTGCAAATTTTTAGAAATATCAAAGATCAATAACTTATTCCATCAATCAAATGTTTAAATTTCAATTTTTTGTGCTATAAAATTATACATAAAAAATAATTTTATTGATCAAATAGTAAATAACATACGATTTAAATGAAAATCCAACGATAAGATTTTCAAAATTTTCATCCAATAAAAAGATATAAGATGCGTTTGGAGGATTTTTCTTCAAACTAGTTTGGAGAGAAACCTTGTTTTAATACAATTTTCATGGAAAATATAACAATTAGTCAAAAAAAAAATTCAATTATTTTTTCTTTTTCTATAAAATTTTTTTAAAATTATTTCATAAACCAGTGTCTTTAGAGCATCTACTAACTTTTCCCTTGTATAGCCCTTGATAAGTTGATGTTGTTATGATTTTTACTTTTTAGGCCCTTTGGTTGATTTTACAATAGATATGTACACAAGGAGATAATGGAATCTACGTGTAATGATCTAGAAATCATGTGAAAGGTTCTATTAATGGGTGCTCTTAAAGTATTTATTAATGGCATATAAGAAAATGTTTCTATCCAAACTTCTCTTATATCTTTTTATTAGATGTGAATTTTGAAAATCTAACTGTTGAATTTCATATTTTATTATATACTCAATGATTGCAAATTTTTAGAAATATCAAAGATCAATAACTTATTCCATCAATCAAATGTTTAAATTTCAATTTTTTGTGCTCTAAAATTATACATAAAAAATAATTTTATTGATCAAATGGTAAATAACATATGATTTAAATGAAAATCCAACGATAAGATTTTCAAAATTTACATCCAATAAAAAGATATAAGATGCGTTTGGAGGATTTTTCTTCAAACTAGTTTGGAGAGAAACCTTGTTTTAATACAATTTTCATGGAAAATATAACAATTTGTCAAAAAAAAAATAAGTCAATTATTTTTTCTTTTTCTATAAAATGTTTTTAAAATTATTTCATAAACCAGTGTCTTTAGAGCATCCATTAACTTTTCTCTTGTATAGCCCTTGATAAGTTGATGTTGTTATGATTTTTACTTTTAGGCCCCTTGGTTGATTTTACAATAGAATAAATCAACTTCAAATAATTAACTATTTATGAATTTAGATTAATTGATTTACAGGTTAATTGCATTAAATAAATCACTAATAAAGTAATATAATAGTAAATTCAACGAAAATAACATAAAACATCAATATGTGGTGACCTTGGAAAACCAATGAAACTAATCGTTTCACAAGAAAAAAAAACTTGGGAGGATTTAATCTAACATTGGTGAAGTGAATGATGTTTGATTATATAGTCCATTTCCCTTGCCAATATTCTCTGTCCTGGCTCTGGGAGTCCTTGTTTCTGAACCCTCCCAATCTAAAAACAACAATGGCTGCTTCAAGATTTTTCCTACACTCAAATTATCTAATCCCAAGAACAGTAAGATTATATACCCCACATCATGGCCATGATTGTTGTTGTCATTGATTATTTATTACATTCTGTTGGGGTACTTGTAATTTTATTTTTAGGCCTTTGTTTTCTTTGTTTGTTTTTTGTTTTAAAGATAAATTGGCAATTTTTAGGCCTTTGTTTATGTAGTGAACGTTTTCAACAATTGATTGTTAGTTGCCTTTTTAGTTTTTGATGAATAATTGTTAATTACAGGTTGTATGCAACACGAAGAATGATTCCCAATGAACTTTGCTGCATAGATTTGTGATCTTTCTATTTTTATAACATTATATGGAATACCTTTTTGTCTTTTACAGCGATCATTTAGGGTGCACGCTTTTCACTTTCGTACTCTTGTACTTCAATGTACTTGTGATTCTTCTAATGGGTCAATCAAGTTGATGATACGGAAGTTATAAGAAATTAAACCCATTACTTTCTTAATAAAAAAATTAAAAAAAAAAACTAAAAAAACTAAACATGTTAACTTCTAAATGAAAACCTCAAATTCACGAAAAGTCCCTTAAATCCAAAAAGTGACAGAGTTCTGGAATCCACCATAAAATAATAATAGACAAAGTCTATATTTTTTAAATCTAAAAAATGAACTGCCCTAAATGTTACAATATGTTTAAATAATAAAAGAAAAACCTATGATGGCTAGAATCTCTAATTTGCACTAACCTCGTAATTAGGTGACAAAATAGTAATTTTTGCATAGATTTGTGATCTTTCTATTTTTATAACATTGTATGGAATACCTTTTTGTCTTTGCAGCGATCATTTAAGGTGCACGCTTTCCACTTTTGTACTCTCGTACTTCAATGTACTTGTGATTCTTCTAATGGGTCAATCAAGTTGATGCGGCGGAAGTTACAAGAAATCAAACCCGTTACTTTCTTAATAAATAAATAAATAAACATGTTAGCTTCTAAATGAAAACCTTAAATTCACAAAAAGTCCCTTGAATTCAAAAGGTAATAGGGTCCTAGAATCCACCAGAAAGAAATAATAGTAAAAGTCTATATTTTTTAAATTTAAAAAACTGAACCGCCCTAGAGGTTACAATATGTTTAAATAATAAAAGGAAAACCTATGGCGGCTAGAAAAATGGCTAGAATCTCTAATTTGCACTAACCTCGTAATTAGGTGGCAAAATAGTAATTTTTGCCAAAAATAGCAAAATTGAGATAATTGCAGAAATTGAAAATATTATCTTTAAGAGACGTTCCAAATCAAACCGGACCTTATTTTTAATTTTAAATTAAATTTATTAAGGAAAATAGATATTATTAAAAGTAGCAAAAACACTGTTTTCGGGGCCATAGCTAAAGAATTCGCCTAAATTAGGGCTACCCACGACACTCAAGTGTTAATCATAATGTTGTTTTCCTTCAACTTATCAAATTTCATGCAATCCCAATATCGTTGCCCATATGGCCTCTACTAACACTCCCATTGATCTTGCGCTTTGAATTTCATTGCCCTTGTTGCTTTAAGAAAGCACGTGCTGTCTGTTTTATATTACAAGTTCACACCAATTATCAAACTGAGAAACTTGGACTTCTAGTTCTACAAACTCCCATAAGCCTGCACTGACTATAGCAGAGTTCCATTTGCCCGTATGATCGGATTGTTCAATAGCATAATCGTAGTTCCATCCTCAAAAGAAACAAATAGAAGCAGGGATTTTATTGGAAGTTGTAATGTTTCATCATGAATTTCTTGAGGTAAGAGCATCTCCAACATCCTCAGCAAATGTTTGTACTATTTGGAGAATGAATAGTAATATTTAGCTTTTACATACCCACTTTTACAAATACACTTTCAACAGATTCTTTATCCCATTCTCTATCTTATTTAAATATTATTTCTTCATTCATTCTTTATTCATTCTTTATCATCATTTATTTTTCCTATATTTATTCCCAACAATTATATTTTTTAATGAAAAGTGTTATATTTACAACATTTTTCGCAATACTTTCACAACAAAATTTATGTAGAAAGTTGTTACTAATTCTAATTTGAACTCACTACTGAAATTATTTTTTTTTCTCGCCAATATTAACTAAAAAAAATTTTTTATTTAAAATTTATTGTAAAAATATTGTAGGAGAATTTCTCAATTAGGATTTTTTATACTTTATATTATTTTTTATTCTTTCATTTCATTCTCCTCCACACACATGTCCCCTATCCCCCTTCTTTTATTTCTTTTTCTCCTCCAGAACCTTCCAGCAACATCATTTGCTCTTCTCATCAGAGAAAAGCGAGAGACAGAGAGAGAGGAGAAAGACTAGGGGATCGGTGTTCACCATGCCGTCAGAGATTGAGGTTCACCATGTCGTCGAAGATCGGTGTTCACCATGCACTACCACATCTGCCGTCCCACCGTCGCTCGTCCTCCTCCCCACCATCAGGCTGGGTCAGATCGACTTGTTCTTTTCTTTTTCTTTTTTTCATATTTGCTTGTTCTTATTCAACTTTATTTTATAAGAATTGGAATTTTTTTTGTGTTCTGTGTTTGGATTATGTGAGAAACGGGGTCAGATCGGCTTGTTCCTTTTTTTTTTCTTTTTTCTTTTTCATATTTGCTTGTTCTGATTCAACTTTATTTTAAGAATTGGATTTTGTTTTGTGTTTTGTGTTTGGATTAATTATTTTGCTCATGAACCATTCTCTCTCTTTTCTCTTTTTTCTTTTTTTTTCTCTTTTTTTTTTTCTGATTTCATTTGGTTTATGAGAAAAAAAGAAGCAACGGCAACAGAGAGAATGAGAGAATGAGAGAGAAAAAAAAAAAAGCAACGGAGAGAATTAGAGAAAAAAAAAATATATAGAGGAGAGAGAAATAATTGATAAAATAAGTAGTTGGGATAATATTTTAATCCAAGAAATTCAATTGCTAATGTACAGTAGCTCATCAGACCTGATGAGCTACTGTTCATTAGCAAAAAAAAAAAAAGAGATTTAGAGAGTCTGCTGGAGCATGAACAGTAGAGATTTTGAGCATTTTCTCTCTATATTTTGCCTATACACAGACTGTTGACCTGATGAGCTACTATTCATTAGCAAAAAAAAAAAAAGATTTAGAGAGTCTGCTGGAGCATGAACAGTAGAGATTTTGAACATTTTCTCTCTATATTTTGCCTATACACAGACTGTTGGAGATGCTCTAACTCTAATATGTACTCTATGGAGTCCACTCGGACTTATTCTCAGTTTTCTTTTCTTCTAAAAGAAGTTCCACATTTAGTGCTAAACCGAAATTAAACAAGAGGTTTAAATATTTTATGTAAAATTTAAAACAGAGATGCATTATTTTAAAAGATTAAAAATTTCAGACCCATTTCAAACTTTCGAGGAATGTTCCAACCAAACCTACGATTTACCAAACAAAGAAACTCTCACACTCTAAAGTGACCTCAAAATATGAACACAAAACTTTGGCTTTTTCATCATGACTTTTACTCTGCCCTCACCATCACAAATGTCCAAATCGGAGGAATCAATGAGGATGTGTAATGTGTACAAATATGTGCAGACAGGTTTTCTTGACGTCATGGATGATGATTGATGAATCACATTAAAATTTATATACCTACAATTCAAAATGAAAAAAAAAAAAAAAAAAAAAATACAAATACAAATACAAATCTTATACCCAAGGAGATAATGGAAATTGGAATCCAGGTGTAATGATCCAGCAATTATGTGAAAGGTATAGTTCGACGAGTTATGGTAAAAAAAAAAAAAAAAAAGTACAAATCTTATGCCCAAGGAGATAACGGAAATTGGAATCCAGTTGTAATGATCCAGCAATTATGTGAAAGGTATAGTTGGACGAGTTATGGTACCGACACCAATAGGCACACCACAATCGGTAAAAATTTCATAATTAATTAGTTAAAAGTCATTTTTTTTAAGGCAACAAAATTTAGTAGGTGCCAGTAAGGCACTCTTAGGGTACTACTACTACTGTGTGTATATATATATATATATATATATATATATTTTTTTTTTTTTTATACATCTAATTTTATTTGAGTACTACCTATTTATTTTCAAATACCACTAATAAGTTATTGGGTTTTCCCAAATATTTTTTGCTCTATTATTATGTTAATCACAAATGTTTCATATCTTATTATCTAAATTGGGTCACGATATAAACTATCACAAAAGCCAAAAACTCATATTTTATCTAATTTTATTATCATTATTTAACTAAGCGCAGAACTAGCCCTATGAACCCAATACACACATTATATTCTATTTAAAACCCAAGAATACTTATGTTTAACAATATTTGAAAAGCCCATGATTCAAATTCATGGCAAAACAATTTTATCAATGGAATTCAAATCCATAATCAAAACCCATGACAATTTATTTATCCAAAACCCAACTCACATTAACAATATCAAAGCCCAATTTTCATTAGTAATATCAAACCCCAATTCTCATTGGCAATATCAAAGCCCAGTTCTCGCTGGCAATATTTAAAACCCAATTTTCATTGGCAACATCAAATCCCAATTCTCATTGGCAATATCAAAGCCTAGTTCTCGCTAGCAATATTTAAAACTCAATTCTCATTGGCAATATCAAAGACCAATTCTCATTAGCAATATCAAAATCCCAACTTACGTTAGCACTGTTAAAAGCCCAAGCTAACTATTTGACACTATTTTATCAAAAGCCCAAGGTTATTAATACTTGGAAAAATACTATATCATAATTATTTCACTTAAAAGTCCAATAATGAACAATACCTTAGATTCTTAAACCTATTACTATAATATTACAAGCTCATGGAATTTATGAATTATCTATTCTTAAAACCCATGACAATCATCTTATAAAAGCCCATGAAAAGTTATGATTATTTATCTTAGACCCATGACATTTATTTATTTCATTTCATATTATAAATTCATGTTCACTATCTATCTTACATCACAACATTCATAATATTTATTTCCAAAACTCATGGTAATTATTCATCCTACATGCCCATTATGATTATCTATAGAAAAATTCATAAGAATATCACATTATTCCATTATAGTGGATATTGCCTCTATTTAAAACCCATGGTAAATTGATAAGATCCTGCTAATATGACTAAAATCAAGAACACTTTGGTAGTTTCTTCGAGGGAAACTAGGCCTCCAAGCACTTAAAGAACAGAGCTAAAGGAAGGAAGAAGAAAGAAAAAGAGATAAGGAAGAAATAAGGAAAAAGAAGAACAAGTTTATACATTTCCCATATGGTCCTTACAATTCATTCCCTAATCTATTTATACAATATGATTCATCCACTAACTAATTGCATAACAACTAATCACAATAACTACCTAACTAACTCTAACTCAGCTTAGCCTTTAATTGCCTTTAGCTCAGCACAACCTTAGCACGTTCACAACTTCAACCTTGCACCTCTTCAGCACTTGCACTACACCTCTTCAGCACTTGCATTGCACACACCACAAGACTTACACCCATATAGCACCTATCAATACCCCCCCCCCCAAAAATTCAAAACACCCTTCCCATAAGGTGGGGAAATTTGGATTGCAATTGATACAAGGACTCCAAAGTAGCTTGCTCAGGGCTCTGCCCTTGCCATTGAATCAAAACCTCTGTAATAGTCCTGTGTCTTAGCTATTTAGACCTTTGCTGCAAGACAGCAACAGGTTCAAGCTTAATAATCCTTCAGAATCCACAGGTGGAAGGGTTGGAATGGGAACAATGTGAGAACCAAGCTTGCCCTTAAGACATGAAACATGAAAAACAGGTTGGATAAGGCAACCCTCAGGTAAAGACAACTTATATGCAACCGAACCAAGCTTTTGTTAAATTTGGAAAGGACTAAAATAACTAGGGAATAGCTTGTTAAACCCCTTAGACCTTAAAGGATGCTGTTTATAAGGTTGAAGCCTCAAATACACCCAATCTCCATCAGAAAAATGCCTATCAGATCAATGCTGATCAGCTTGCAACTTCATCCTAGATTGGGCTGCACACAAGTTTTGTTTGAGCAAAGCCAACATCTGGCTCCTGGAATGAAGAAACTTATCCAAGGCATACACACTAGTAGTGCCAAGGATGTAATCAAGGATCTTAGGTAGTGAAAAACCATATAAAACCTCATAAGGAGTCAGTTTAATTGAGTATGATAATTGGTATTAAACCAAAATTCTACCAAATGCAGCCAATCAAACCAGGTATTGGGTTTATCATGAGCAAAGGCTTTAAGGTACTGCTCCAAACTCCTATTAACCACCTTACTTTGGCCATCAGTTTGGGGATGATAAGCTAAAGACATGGCCAGGTCTGTTCCTTGTAACTTCAACAACTCAGCCCAAAATTTGGAAGTGAACACAGCATCCCTATCACAAACAATGGATTGAGGCATACAATGAAGCTTGAAAATATCCTTCATGAACACAACAGAAACTCTAGCAGCAGTATAAGGATGAGAAAGGGCAACAAAATGAACATATTTGGTAAGTCTATCCACCACCACCAATATGACTTCATAACCATGAGACTTAGGAAGACTATCCATAAAATCCATGCTGATGTCAGTACAAGGTCTATAAGGAATAGGAAGAGGTTGTAATAAGCCACCAGGTTTAGAAGTTTCCACCTTAATTCTTTGGCAAATCTCACAATCCCTAATATGATCCTTAACATCTTTCTTCATACCCCACCAAAAGAAATCCTGTTTAACTCTATACAAAGTCTTTAGATAACTTGAATGACCTCCAAGTGGGCTATCATGGACATGATGAAGAATCAAGGACTTCAACGGTGAAGCAGGACTTAAAAAGACCATTTCCTTATACAACAAAATGCCATTTTGCAAAGAAAAACCATCTGGACCTGAAGTACCAAAAGTTAAGGCAGAAATCAGTTGCTGGTACTCTTCATCTGTCTTGTAACTATCCTTCAACATAGCTAACCAAGTAGGGCAAGGGAAGGAAATAAGAAACAAATTCCCATGTTTAGGTTAAGCAGCAACACTCTCTAAGGATTGATCTACACCACTGACAAGTTGGGCAGAATCAGTATCCAACAACCTAGAAAAAGCATTAGCTACCTTATTTTCCTTACCCTTCTTGTATTCCACCGCAAAAGAATAACCAAGCAATTTAGTGAATCACTTCTGCTGTGCAGGAGTAACAATCCGTTGTTCCAAAATAAACTTCAAACTTTGCTGATTTGTCTTGATAATAAAAGGCATTCCCACTAGGTAATGTCTCCACTTCTTGACAACAGTGACAAGAGCTAGTAATTCCCTTTCATAAGTTGACAAAAGCAAACTTCTTCCTTTGAGAGCTTGACTGTGGAAAGACAAAGGTCTCTAATTTTGCATCAGCACATCTCTTAAGCCAACTCTAGAAGCATCACATTCAATCACAAATGGCTTAGTAAAGTCAGGCAAGGCTAATACAGGTGGTTGGAACATGGCCTGCTTCAAGGTCTGAAAGGCTAAGGCAGCTTATGGTGACCATTGGAAGGAATCCTTCTTAAGTAAGGCTGTCAGAGGAGCAGCATTAGCACCATAATCATTAACAAACTTCTTGTAGTAACTAGTCAAACCAAGAAATCCCTTCAAGGCCTTCATTGAAGTAGGAACAGGCCAATTCACCATTGCTTCAATTTTCTTAGGATCATTTTTGACTCCCTGACCAGATATGAGATGCCCAAGATACTTCACTTCCAAACAACCAAACATACACTTGCTTCTTTTGGCAAACAAATGGTTATCTAACAATACAGTAAGGACTTGTCTCAAATGAACAAGATAGCTAAGTCAAAACTAAAGACCAAGATATCCTAAAAAATAAAAAAAACAAAAAAAAAAACAAGCATAAACTTCCTAAGAAAAGGCTTGAAAATATGGTTCATGAGTGACTGAAAAGTAGATGGTGCATTAGTGAGCCCAAAGGGCATAACTACAAACTCATAATGCCCTTCATGAGTCCTAAATGTAATTTTTTCAATGTCCTCCTCTTTCATTCTTATCTAATGGTATCCTAATCTAAGGTCCAATCTAGAAAAAATAGATGCACCTGTAATTCATCCAACAATTCATCAACTAAGGGAATTGGATACTTATCCTTAATAGTTGCCTTATTAAGTGACCTATAATCTATGCACATTCTCCAACTACCATCAACTTTCCTTACTAACAACACAGGAGAAGAGAAGGGACTTTGGCTTGGTCTAAGACTCTAATGGAACCAGCCTCTAACAATTCAGCCATTATTTTCTTAATTTTTGATAGAATGGATACTTGTAAGGCCTTTCACAAATTGCTTGAGTTCCTTCCTTCAAAAGTATTTGATGCTCATGTCCTCTCAATGGTGGCAGACCTATGGGCAACTCAAAAACCTTGCCAAACTCAGTTAGGAGCTCCTCAATTGCTGCTTGGGATTGCCCTAATACTGTTGCAACTGTTGTGGACAGAATCTACAGACACAAACCTTTCTTCACAGAGGGCTTGAAGAATTTCTTAGTGTCTTGAAGATCAAAGCCTGATGGTTGTAATCCTTTGATTAACATAGGATTGCCTTGATGATTAACTTCCATAATAAGCTTCTGAAAATCCCACTAAATAAGACCAAGAGTGAACAACCATTGAGTTCCCAATACAACATCACACCCTTCCAATGACAGTACATTCAAATCCATGAAAAATTCTTGGCCTTGAATCCTAATACCAACCCCATGACAAGCTCCTTTGGTCTTCAACACAGCTTTACCAGCAATCTTGACATCAAAACTATCTTTGATGGACAAGGGTAGCTTCAGCAACATCCACATTGAAGTATCTAGGAAGTTATGTGTGCTGCCTATGTCAATCAAAATGATTAGTTCTTGATGATTAATTCTGCCTAGCACCCTCATAGTTCCTGGAGAGGGGCTTCCCAAGAGTGCATAAAGTGTAATCTCAGTACTTTGCTCAAAGACCACTGGTTGTGACTCCAATTGAGCATTGCCCCCATCATACTCCCCTTCAAGGTCTACATCTAAATCAACCTCCAACCTTTGTGATTGCACCCCTTAAATAAGGAAAACCTTTGGTGACTTATACTTGTGTCCATTATGCCATTTCTCCTCACAATATAAGCACAACCCCTTCTTCCTCCTTTCTTCAATCAAGGCAGTAGGCACATTTTGAAATGGTGTCTTCAGGGATCTTACATCATTCTTAGTAGGTGGTGGACCAAGAATTGATGGTCTTGACACTGGTACCTCCCCCCATGATTTGGTACCCTTCCTACTTGCATTAAGGTATTCTTCTTGAATCTTAGCTAAGCCAAATGCTGTACTGAGAGCTTGAGGATTGAACATCTTAACAGGAAGCCTAATTTCTTCCTTCAACCCACTGAAGAAACAACTTAGCTTGCGTTTCTCAGATAATTCCTTGACACGATTGGACAAGGACTCGAATTGCCCTTTGTAATGAACCACCGAACCCACCTGCCTTAGCCTTGTCAAGGATTCCATAGGGTCATCATAAGCTGTTGTGCCAAACCTCACATGCAAGGATTTAACAAATGCTTCCCAACTTGTAAACAACCCAGCTTCTTTAGCATCCTGAAACCATATTAGTGCCTTATCTTCCATGTGATATGAAGCTAGTAAGATTTTCTAATTTGGAGGAGCACCATACAATTGGAAGAATTGGTTAGCCTTGTAAATCCACCCCGAGGGATTTTCACCTCTAAATCTTGGAAATTCTACTTTAATAGTCTTTGGAATTATTGCCATAATAGCTTAATGATCTTGTACAAGTAGAGATGAATGCCCCATTGGCAAATTTGGTCACTGCTGTTGTCACTGGTGCCAACCACTGCCAGCTTCAGTAAACCCTTGAACAGTCTCAAATAGGGTCTGCAACATAGTGGTCACAACATCTAACTTCTGATGTAAAACATTGAATTCAGCTTCATGTTGATCTACGGCATTTGATAGCACATTGAATTTATCAATAAGTGCAGCTACAGATTGTGTCTATGTCATGGTTACAAAGATATAGCTCTGATACCAATGATAAGATCCTGCTAATATGACTTAAATCAAGAACACTTTGGTAGTTTCTTCAAGGGAAACTAGGCCTCCAAGCACTTAAAGAACAGAGCTAAAGGAAGGAACAAGAAAGAAAGATAGATAAGGAAGAAACAAGGGAAAAGAAGAACAATTTTATACATTTCTCATATGGTCCTTACAATTCATTCCCTAATCTATTTATACAATTTGATTCATCTACTAACTAACTGCATAACAACTAATCACAATATCTACCTAACCCCCTTCAACTCAGCTCAGCTTTTAATTGCCTCCAGCTCAGCACAAAGGCTGCCTCCAGCTCAGCACAGCCTTAGCACATGCACAACTTCAACCCTACACCTCTTCAGCACTTGCATTACACCTCTTCAACACTTGCACTGCACACACATCACACTTGCACACACCACAGGACTTACACCCATATAGCATCTATCATAAATATTATTCTCAAGAAAATATTGGAGGTCATTATTTAAAAAGCCCCAAAGAAAATATAATTTACAAAGTAATCCATAGCAAAAATTATGAGAAACTATACAAGTTGTTATTTAAAACCCATGAAAATTAATACCCAAAACCTATCATTCATTTTATTTTTACTAACAACTAAAACCCGTATGGAATAAAAATCCATGGCAATATATGGTAGCTTTGTCCATTTTATAGGGCTCACAATGAGGAAGCAAAAGGATAGTCCCAAGTGGAAAGAACCACTAAGTTAGAGGCCTACCAAAATACTCAAGCCTCTTGGCCAAGCCCAACATGAAATCTCAACCAAAACAGCCCATGTGTGCAAACTGACCCTACCGGAAAACTCCATTCAGTTCTGCCTTCCGCTGGAGGCCACCTCAAGAAGTAACCAAGCTCTCAAACCAAATTAAGAGTTGGCCACCCGTTCCACTGCCAACTTTGATGTGAACAATACTAGAGGCTGACATCTAAAGGCTAATGGGCAATAAATACCCTTCTTCCCCAAGTTTTGATTACAACTCAAGGAAGCCATAACCAAGACATTCAAGCTCATAAAATCCTCAACCAAATAGTTTATTTTATTACTAAAAATGTATGTAAATGGTTCATGAACCAAGCCCATGAATCCTAAAGGGGAAAATTTGGGAACATGTGGTTTGGAGGGCATAAAAGGATCTCCAGCGGAACCCTCTGAAGTGGACTTAAACTTTAACACCTAGCTTGGGGTGTTGAATCCTACTTCCTAGGGTCCAAATCTCAGTTGCATCATTAGGATTCTTCCTTAATACTTGCCTTAATCCTATTGGCTAAACACAATCTCAACAAGATTAGCATTTAATGCAAGATTACCTCGAATACTACCCATCTGTGACATTGTTCAAAGAAGCAAAACAGCCCCAAAAGCAAATCTCGCATTTTTAGGTCAAATCAAGGTTATTAATTCAGTTTTCCTGCTCTCATAAATCAGACCTACATTTTTTTGGATTTTAGCTAATTAATACTTACTTTAATCCTCTCTATAAAAAGCAAACCACTCTAGCCCCTAAGAGAGGGGGGAGGGGGGGGGGGGGGAGGCCTCTCTAAAAATTTCTGTCATTGACTACATTCTGCCAAAATTCAATCCCTCTTAGTGCCCATTTGTTTCAGCTTTTAGAAGCTGAAATGCATGTTTTGAAACCCCTAGCCCAAAAAGCATGTTTGGTTAGGTTCAAAAAGTAACTTTTTGTTAAAAGTTGCGTTTTGAGTTTATGAAGAAAACATGCATTTGCAAAAAGGAGCTCAAGAGGTCTATAATTAGAAATTCCATGTGCGTTTCATCAATATTACCGTTGAGGCAGTGTTAAATTACCAAATTGCCCACTATGCTGCTACAAAGGTCCTCTCCGTGCTGCTCTGCTACAGAACAAACATTACAAACACAACAAATCTTTCTTTCAAACATCTCTAAACTCAAGCATAATCAGATTATCAGAATACAAACTCAAAAACACAATTTTAAAATTAATCAAATCATAACAATAAAAGCAAAAAAAAAAAAAAAAACAGAAGACAAAAGCCATCTGACCCATCTGGAATGGGTTGGGGACAAAGATGAGCAACAACACGAAGATGAGAGCTCCCTGGAATGTTCTTGAATGAGGGAGAAAAGGAAAATTTTCTTATCGCAGAGAGAGTTTTGGAATCAAGTAAAGAGAGAGAGAGAGAGAGAGAGAGAGAGAGAGAGAGAGAGAGAGAGAGAGAGAGAGAAAGAGAGAGAGCTAGAGAAAGAAAGAGAGAATGGAGCTCCTTGGAATGTTCTGAATGAGGGAGAAAAGGAAAATAAAAGAAGGGGGGTAGAGATAGTGGACACGTGTGTGGAGGAGAAAAACAAGAAAAAAAAAAGAAAAAAAATGAAACTTATAGTTGAAAGTGAAATGAAGAAAGGAAAAATAATATAAAAAATAAAAAATCCTAATTGAGAAATGCTACCGTAATATTTTTACAATATTTTCACAATAAATTTTAAGTAATAGACTGTTATTAGTTAATATTGGTTAGTAAAAAAATAATTTCAGTGCTGGGTTCAAATTAGAACTAGTAACAACTTTTCACATAAATTTTGTTGTGAAAATATTGCGAAAAATGTTGTGAACGTAACACTTCTTATAATAAATTTTACACAATAAGTTGTTATTGGTTCTCATTTGGACCTACTAATGACATTATTATTTTTTTATCTACAATTAACAACTTGTCATATAGACTTCAATGTGAAATTTTTGTAAAAATATTGTGTCCATAACTTGCATGAAGAGAGATAATTAAAATAAAGAATTCTCTTATATATATATATATATATCTTGTCCTTTTTGGTAATTTATAACTCAAATCTCCACTTTTATAAGTGCTAGCCAAACACTCAGTTTTTTCAAAAAGCACTTTTTAATAGTTTTTACCAAATACTCAGCTTTTTGAAAAAAAAAACTTTTTCATTATACACTTTTTGAAAACTCAACTTTTTCAAAAAGCCTAACTTCAAAAAGCTGAACCAAACTCACCCTTAAGCTTTCTTTAAGCTTCCCCAAGCTCTCTTGAACTCACTCACAACCTTTCTCAGCCTATAGTCACCATAACACTAACATTCCCCACCTTGCTTACACCTTCCTACTCCATAAACGTCTCATAACTGACCATAACCAGCCTAAATTCCCTCCATGAAACTTGGCCAAGCTTCCTCTTAACCAACTTCTCATAGGCTTGCATGCTCACCCAACAAAAAACCTTCTCCTAACATACTACCCACATTTCCCTTAAGGATCTTAGTAACCACATGCTGCACTGAGCTGTGATTCCCTCTCTCCCTTCATACCATGCCAAATAACTCCTTTTTCATCACTATGCAGCCACTAATATTTACTTATTGTTTTACTATGGGAGGCTATAATGTATTTGAGACTTTTTTGGAATTTTTTCTTCATATTAATGTAATGATGGCTGAGAGTACTGTGGACCATATTGAACAAAATACACAAGAATTTCCTGAAGTCAATACTTTATTAAATTTATTTAATAATTGAATATAAATTCCCCTACTACTAGAGATAATACCGTACCGCTGAAGGATTGATTTGAACTATGATGCTGTAAAAGGACTAATAATATAACAAACAACAACAGTAAAGTGTTTATTAGGCTTTATTGTTGTTTTCTTGTCAGGGTGCAGCATCTATCTCTTACTTGGGCAGGCTTACACGACACCGAAAGCCTTTGGCCTTTATTTCAAAAGTCTATCGTCGAGCTTCGGCTTAGCTACCCCATATTCTATTTGGGAACATTAAAATTTTTCTCTCAACAGGCACCAACCCTCCCTTGAGTCCTTTTCTCATCAGGATAGATGGATAAGGTGATTCTTCCGTCCATTTCGACCCAATTTATTATATTTTAGTTAATTATCTAATTAATTGTGATATCATGATAAGGGGAAAAAAAAAATTAGCCCTTAATGAATTTTGTGCATCTATCATAACATTCATCTACCAATACAATATATATCAGTGCCATAAAAATTTAAGTAATATGAAAAATAATAATAATCGATGACTATACAATATGTGTATACTAATAATTTACAAAAAAAAAAAGTAATTCATAGTACCTTTCAACTTTCACACTGATGTTAAAGGATTCAAAGGAGGGATAATGCCTTACGTCCAACCATACATACAAGCACAGTTGGGCTCCACAGTGTTTTGTACGATGGAAACTTATCGTGTGGTTTGGACTCTAGTAGTGTTATGGGTTGGGCTCCACATATGGGAACCACCATGAGGCCTGCACCCATTGTGAGAGTTCTAAGCACTACTTTAAAACTATACAATAATTACCCTAGTATAAAGCATAACATGACGAAATAATAAATAAATAAATATATATATATATATATAATTTTTTATTTGAATATAAAGAAAAGTTTGAAAGAAATATATATATATATATATATGGCAATGATATGGTATTGGTAGATGAATATTATAATAGATGCAGAAAAGAAAAACCTCATTTACAATAGTGTTGCAACAATGTATTCATCATGCTAAAAATAGTAATAATATCTTCTTTAAATTAAAGTCGAAAATTTTTGTAATTTGTCCATATTAACCACAAGACATTTACGTATCAAATCTCTCTTTCCTGTTATAACTATCAAATTATATATATATATATATATATATACATATGACACACGAACATGAAACAACTTTTTTTTTTCTTCCATTTAGTATATATATATATATATACATATGACACACGAACATGAAACAACTTTTTTTTTTCTTCCATTTAGTGTTTAATCAAATGGGTTTGTGTCAAAAATGGGTTGACACACTTCAACCCAATTAATAAATAGATCAAGTTTGTATTGACTTGCTTAACTAGCAATTAACTTGAAATGATCCAATAAATATAAAATAAGTTTCATTTTTATTTTATGTATATAAATTTGAATTATAAATATAACGAAGTAATTAAAAGAATTTTATTGGTTATACTGATAAATTTGAATTCTAAGTTTCATTTATTAAAACTCTAAAGTTCCTAACTCTTATACCTAAAACAACGAGAAAATAATTAATGTTTTGTAATTTTTATTTAAATTATCTATTAAATTAGTTGAAATAGGTTATATCATAATAAACAAATTATGTTAGGATTAAGATATTTTTATACTATTATCAAATAGATGAGGTGAGTAGATCGCGAATACTCTTATTTTGACGTGGCCTGCTTTTTGTGTTTTACGACAAAGATTGAGGGTACAAACTTCACTTCCTTACTTCAGTATGACTGGCCTAGTGGATCAGTCAAATTCAAATTAAACTAGTTGTCAAGCTAGCCTGCCCTGACTACCAGAGCTTCATGGCCCTTTTTGACTTGTCGGGCTTTTTCAATTCAATACCATAATCGAGGTACATCCTCCAAAAAGAAACAAATGGAAGAGGTTCAATTTCTGTTTCTTTAGTTGCTTTATGTGTACTCTTATGGTCAGTCCACTCGGACTATTCTCTTCTTCTTCTTCTTCTTCTTTTATTTTTATTTTTATTTTTTTAAAATTTTTAAAGCACTCCCCCATTTACTAAAAAGAAACAAGAGATTTTAAAACTTCAAATAAAATTTAAAATACAAACGCATTATTTTAAAAGATTCAATAGATTCTTAATTATAGTCCCATTTCGAAGAATGTTCCAACCAAACCTACCGAATAAAAAACTCCATGTGACCTCAAATTATGAACACAAACCCTTGGATTTGTCAGAATGACAGACTACTCACCAAGAAGTGCTATTGTGCTCTAAAGTTAAATTACATTGAAATAAGATTTTTATATAGAATTATTTTGATTATTTGAGTGTGGATTGTTATATATTAAAAATTGGATAAGAAAATATAACGAATTTAAATTGTTGTACTTCAACTGCGTCAGTAAAATTTGCCAATAATCTATCTAAGAAATGAGAAATTATGTGGGATGTGTAAAAAATATAAGTAGAATGTTTTTCCTGACGTTGTGGAACACACTAAATTTATCATATTCATTACAATTTATCTTTAAAATAAAAAGGGACATAAAAAGAGATGATCCAGCACCATTGTGAAAGTGAGTTCCTTGGAATCTGGATAGCTTTTGGTGTATAGTTGTACGTTTGGAGCTTTATCTTTTTGGCATTGCATGTGATTTCATTAGCATTGGGTGCACTCATTCAGTGCTTTGATTGGGAAAGGGTTGGGAAGGAAATGGTGGACTTGACCGTAGGTTCCGGATTATTTGTTATGTCAAAGACTAGGCCTTTGGAGGCTGTTTGTACTCCATGTCCTTTTATGCCTAACATCCTTTCTCAACTTTATTTCGGCTGCCTAGCTAGCCCTACCTTTCTCTCCAAAAGGTAATGATTTCATAGCAATAAGCCTTTTGAGGCTGTTTATTTTCTTTCTCTGTGGGTTGGATTTACATGTTGGGTTTGTAATAACATTTTCTCCTCTCAATTGCTAGAAATAAAAATCATGTCAGTTTTTCAGCTTAGTATTTGGATTTGACAAAACTTGTGTATAAAATTTGGCTTCGTTTGTGGTGGTCCTTAATCTTTGGATATATCCTAGCAAAAATCTCAACTTGGACGGGTTGGATTCATATGATTTACTATTTTACTTAAGTTGGAAAGCAAAGCATCTTTCATCCATCACCAAAATAGGAATAGGACCTAAACGTCTTAATTATACGGAGAGAAATGAACCCATCATGATTGAGACTTGATATAAAACGTTGTCTTAAACGGAGAGAAAGGAACCTATCATGCATGTATGGTTGAGACTTTTAGGGCCCGTTCGATACATGTGTTTAAAAACTGAAAATTATTGCTTAAAAACTTTTGTAGAAATATGTATGGGTGAAAAAATGTATGGAAATACGTGAAATGTTGTTTAAAAACTGAAAATTGTTGTTTGGAAACACTCACCAAACACCCCGTTAAGTATTAAGACATGAATGTCAAAGAACCAAAATTTGCCATTAATCTATCTAAGAAATGAGAAATTATGTGGGATGTGTAAAAAATATAAGTAGAATGTTTTTCTTGATGTTGTGGAACACACTAATAAATTTATCATATTCATTACAATTTATCTTAAAAATAAAAACGGACATAAAGAGAGATGATCCAGCTCCATTGTGAAAGTGAGTTCCTTGGTCCTGGAATTCTGGATAGCTTTTGGTGTATAGTTAGACGGTTGGAGCTTTATCGTGTTGGAGGCAGTAAATCTAGTGGCTGGTATAGCACCAGCCCTGACTGCTTGGCTGCCGGAATTTCTTAAATAGATGGTGATTATTTCATAATTAAAATATTATAATTAACTAAAATACAAATAAATATAATAAATGTGTCAAAAATTAGCAATTTAATTCAAATAGGACTGCTGAAACTTGAAGATTTATTACAATAAAATTACTTATACAATAACATATTGAATTTATTATGCACTTGTTGTACTATATGGGCAATTAACAAAAAAAAAAAAAATCTCACTTACAATAATGTTGCAACAATGTGTTCATAACAAAAGTTATAACATATAATCACTTATTCATTTCACATTATTCAGACATCCTATAAGGGAGCTCATCCAGTGCCCACTTCCTTTCAAAAAAAAAAACAAGAATTTGGGTCAAAAAGCTTTTTTTTTTTTTTTTTGGAGACATTGAAATCAAAAGAAAAAAGAAATCCATATACCTTTTTCTATTTGGAGCCCCACCGGGTCAAACTTTAGGATTACTCTCTCAATTGCCTAATGCCACTCGAATCATGATGAATAAGTCACTGTATAATCAAAGATATTCCATGTCCTTCTGCATTAGCTTTAACCTTCATCTTTTCGCCCAACCTGAAGAGGAAAGTCATACAGTGTCGCGCTAATTTTTCTGTTTATAGAGACTATATAAAATTTTAATCTTTTAGTCCTGTACAATTAACGCTGATAATAGAATATTTAAAATATTATTATTGTAGCACTTAGTTTGATACCACATTACTACAGAATTTGATTTTATCTTGATACATGAGTGATTAAATCCCATTATTTAACATTTATTATTACTAGTTAATAAGATATTGTTATAGAGCCCTTATAGCTTAATGAGCACTTTCTAATGTATAAAGTATTTGGAGGATTAAGAAAGAAAATGTTCGAGTTAAGAGAGAAAATATTCGAGTTGTGGGATTAACAACTTATGATAACTATTTCAACTTTATTATTTTTTTATTTTATATACTATCATGAGATTAGTGTTTAGATTATATATATAAATATTCAAGGAAATTTCATAGAAGTTGCGAGAGCATGCAGTCCCTTTATTACAAACATTTAACTACTTAAGTAATTGCGTCAACCATATAAAATCCCTATTTTCCACACATCTCACTCTCACTCATCACCTTTTCCACCCGTTTCCTTGTTTTTTTTTTTTGGTCACAAATAAAAATGTGAATAAAGTGCAAAAGATTTTTATCAAGATTCAAATTATTTTGGATATTATATATATTCCACATTTTTTTATGTGATATTCCACGTAGTTACACAAACTTGCTTTTATACTAATTTTATTAGGATTTTACTAATGTGTGCCCTTAAGGCACACATTAATTTCCATTTTTGGAAAATTTTTTTTTGAGAATTGAAAAAGTAATGACAGCTTTTTTAATTCCCGAGAAAATATTTCTAAAAATAGAAAGCTTAATGTGTGCCCTAAGGGCACACATTAACTGGACCCATTTTATTATTGTATTTTTTATGTGAACCATTCATTGATGAGTTGTAACCAAACTAATTATTCAATGAAAAAAATAGATACATACCAGTCAGCCATAACTAAGATTTAGATGATAGTTCGTTCACAAAGATCCATCAACCACTACCATAATAAACAAAAGATAGGCAACCAACAGAAACAACGCATAATCTGGGTCAAAGTCCTTATATAATATATAGGAATTATCCGAGATCATAATCTAATTATAGCTCAGAAAGAAGTTTGATTTCATATTTATTAACAATTAACATATGATTATTAGTGGATTGGATTTGTGGACCCATGGGAGAAGCAAAAGCAAACCGACCATTTTTCTTGAGACGAGAGGCTTAACCAATTCCACCATCATTGAGATTTAAGAGAGACAATTTTAACAGGAGTATTGTTGTTTTTTTGCGTTTTGCCATTTTGGACCTTCAATCTTTGGAATCAAGTAAACATAAAATGAACGAAAGAATGAGGGGTATTACCTGCAGTGATTACTATGGGTCCGTTTCGATACAGTTTATTTTGTTAAAAATTAAAAACAATAAAAATTAATAAAAAAGTTACCGTTCATTGATCGGGTATTATTTATTTGCCTAATTATACTGTTCATGCCATGAACAATGTAACAGACGCCGGTTAAAAAAAAAAAAAACTAAAAACTGAAAACACATAACGCTGATTGCGTTTCAGCTATCCAAACTGCAACTATGTCTTTTTTTATCTTCTCAGCATCTAGAAGAATCTTAAAGTAAAAAGTAAAAACAGAGAATTCGCCACAAATGGGGAAAAGGGAAATCCAATCTTAAAGGTTAAAGACTTAAAGCATTTTTTAAAAAAAAAGCACTATTCCAATCTCTTTTTTTTTTTTTTTTTTTTTTTTTTTTTGGTTAACAGGTAGATATATATATTAATTACATCAAAACAAATTACAAAGTAGCTACAGAAGCCAAAGTTGAGGCAATCTGCCTATAGTAGTACAGCCCATTAACATCAGCTAACAACAACCTATCTACTTCAACAGAGGGGGGAGTATCATACATAACAAAATCCACCCTCAAACAGCAGCCATGCTTAGCCAAAAAATCAGCACATCTGTTCACTTCCCTTATTCCAATCTCTTTATCCATCGTTAAGAACCGTCAAAGTGTCAGCTCCACCTAGCTTAATGAAATAAACAGACAATTTATTATTACAATAAAATGCTCAAAGTTTATGGTTTATACAGTTAGGGACACTCTCACTTTCACTCTCTCTCTCTCTCGCTCTCTCTATATCTCTTGTCAGCTTGTCGACCAAGTTTTTGTCCTTCTTTAAATACATGAAATCATTGTTGATTGCCCCCATCCATAATTTTTTTTTTTTGAAAATTAGAGAGAAGACAGACATGGCTATGAACAAAAAACTCTCAAAGCCAGAGTTAGAGAAGCTGGAGATGGAGATGGTAAAGCTGAACCCAGCTGCAGAATTGGCCGATGGGTTCTACACAAAGCCATGGCTGAACAAACAAAAGCTTGGAAGTGTGATTCCGAAGAAGAGGAAGTCAGTGAAGAGAATGGTGTTTGAGCGCCTAGCTCAAATCATTGTACAAGTTTTCAGCACAAGCCGTCCCTCTTCCTCTGGAGCCTCATCACTTCCCAGCAAAACCTGTTGCTGCTTCAACAAGGGTGAGGCTATACACCCACACACACCATAGTATACCTTGGCACTACTGTTGTTTTAGCCGTTTTAGGATCCATATGATATGAGTTAAATAATTGCAGATATTGTTATTAATCTGCAGTGTATCTGAGGGCAAATTATTAGGTAGTCCCTGAGCTCCGGGACTACCTAATAATTCGCCTTGTTTTAGCATTTATGGAGTGCAAAATTTTCGATTTTGAATGTTTGCCTTGATTTTGCTTAGTGAGTCTAGTGTATTATTGTAAGTGAACTCTACGAATTGCCTATCCGGCAACACGGTTTTGCTGTACCAGAGAGAAATGAAAGAAAAATGGAACAAATCATTTAAAAAGAAAGGCTTTTTCCCCTTTTTGATTTTCTTTGGATCTGGGTGTTTGATCGGATCGGAAAATTTGTGATGTGCTGATGTCAATGGGGACCGTTTGGTGGTTTTGGAGCGATGGTGTGGCTGTGTTTGTGTCTGGTTTTGGTCGGATGAATGGGCTGTGTGCGCGAGTGGGGGTCTGCTTTGTTGGCGGCGGCGGCGGTGTGGAATTCAGCGCCGCCAGATCTTGGGAAGAGACACGACTGCGCCGCCGGTGGGAGTAATTGTACTGTAGTGTAGAGCTCTTTTGTGGGTGTGCTTTTAAAATTTTTTAATCTTTTTTCAATTATAGTACATTAATCCATTCTAAATTAGGGAATATTTGCGACTTTCAATTGGAGTACATTAATCCATTCTAAGTTATGTTTATAAATTTCACAGACAAACCAAAACAGCCAGCTGACTCTTTCAGCAATTACAGCCACAGGACAACAGCAACCTTAACAGCACAGCTTGGTTTTGCCTAAGGGCAACCATTAAGGTCAAATGTTTAATAGAGATGGTCCATTTTTTTAGATAATCAAGCAATTCAGTCAAAAGCCCATCTTTATATTAATTTTTGTTACTATTCCTTGCCTAAATGGATCCGTTTGACACCAGTGCCCCTTTCACTACAGTCACCCACTGAGTCATGTTGGCAGAGGAGGATTATGACAACCACGGGCACATATTAGACAAATCCATTTGATTCAGCAAAATAACAGACAAGTAATTTAATTTAAGTCAATGCAAAATAGAAAACAAAAAAAATCCCTAAGAAACAGATCATATTGTCATAAGCATTTGTATGTATGGCTAGGCTACGACATAGAATAGAAATTATGCAACAAATTCAGAATGGGAAAGCTCGCAATGCCATCATTGCCAAACCGATAGAAAAAGAAGAAATCGAAGTGGGATTCAGATTTAGGCTTCAACATAAAAGGGTCATGTGATTAGTCATTGGCAAAAGGCCTTTTTAGAAAGAGCACTAGTATTACATTTCGAACAGAATCTTAATTCACCAGAAATCAAGGGAGGTACTTCTTTCCATTCAGGGGGGGTTTGGTAATCCAATGATGACGGGTTGGGACAATTTTTCTCCATATAGTCACATGTTAGTGGATTAGCAAAAAGAAAAAAAACCATAAAAGTAAATTATTTTAATTAAATAATATATATATCACTATTATTTAATTAAAATAATAGTGATATATTAGATAAACTTAAGATAGTACAAGCACAACTCGACTACAGTACATACAACAACACATAGACACTAAACCAAGCTAGAACAACACATAAACAGTCCACCAAACCACAAAGGGCAACAACAATACAACCTACTACCACAAAACATGAGAGCCAACATCTGATACCAAAATAAAAAGCAAGACAATTGGACCATTATTGATTGTGACAACTTTGGGATGGAATAAAATTCATGGGGTCCCAATATAAACATTGCCATAAAAAGATAAGACATGTATCATATAAAATTTCCCTCTTAGATTGAAATGCACCCCTTTTTGCCAGTATGTCCATACAGTTATTTGCCTCTCACCACATGTGCTCAACATGTGCCTTTCAATCCCTATTAAGGAGCCACCTGCAGTCCAATATCAAGTTAAAAAACTCCATAAACCACATTAGTATTCAACCATTTAGTAGTAAGAAGAGAATATGTTTGAAAGCAAACTTGGCGGACATAGAACCAATGCTTGTATATGATATTAATGTACTAATAGTTATTCAATATCTAGCAAAGTATAAAATTATGCAATCTCTTTCTCAAAAGAAAAAAAAAAACTTTTTGTCCGACTCAGAGAGAGAGAGAGAGAGAGAGAGAGAGAGAGAATTTTTTTATTAAAAAAAGCACAAAACATTAAATGTGGTGTGGACATGGGTGGGCCCGGGGGAGTAAAGTCAAAGACTTAAGACTAAAGAGATATCGCAGAAATTGAACAAAAAGACGAACACAGAACTGGTTGGAGTGGATCCAACTTTTTTTTGGAGGTGGAACGAAGGAGTTTCTCATTTCAGTTTGGATATCTATACGAAAGAATTCCACTTATTCCAATCGGAGTGGAATGAAATTCAAAACTTTGATCGTTAGAGTGGGATTAAAAAAGTTAAAAATTTATGAGGAAAATTGCCGTGTAATTGCTAAAAGAAATGAGTGGATATTTTGGTTTGTTTGAGTAAAAGAAATGAGTGGATATTTTGGTTTGTTTGAGAAAATAGAAAAAGTAATTTAGTAATTTTAACATGTGTAAGGGTAAAAGAATTTATACTTTTTAAGGTTACATAACCAATCATACTCTATGAGTCTATGATACAATACAATGGCGAAAAAAAAAAAAAAACATATATGGCTGATCTAACTAATCTATTAAAATTCATATTTGATATTAAAAGCTTAAGTCTAAGACAATTATTGTTTTTATTATTGGATCACATGACTTACATGTGAATGTTAGTCTTAATAGTTAATCCGATTATAGTATGCAAATATCAAAATATTTTTAAGGTGGATTTGTTCAATTAACCTTTTTTTTCCTTTTTTTTTTTTTTTTTTGAATATCAATCATTTTATCCCATTTCAAGCATTTTTATTTTTGTCATTTTTTCATAAAACAACTAGAGCTTAAAATATAAAAACTCAGAGGTATATATAATATAGAGTAAAATGCAAATTCCACCCTCTAAGTTTGATTAAAATTCATTTCAGTTCTCTAATTTTATTTTCATTCAATTGAGTCTTTTAAATTTCAAATTTATTTAATTCAGGACTTCTGTTCAATTTTGTTAAAAAATTGCTATTAAAAAAAAAATCTCACATGAAAAAAACTGTAAAATTAATAAAAGTATTTTTTGTAAGAATTTTTCCAAACTTTTATTAGATAATTGCATATTTAACTAAAATTTTTCAATGAAATTGGACAAAAAGTTTGAATTGAATAAATTTGAAACTTAATAAAAGACTTAATTGAACAAAAATAAAGTTAAAAGACTAAAATGAATTTCAATCAAACTTTGAATGTGCAATTTACGTTCTATCCTATAATATATTACAATTGATTGAATAGAATATAAAAAATAAAAAAAATTAAATTAAATATGGAATATAGAATTTATATTCAACCCATACAAAGCTATTAATTATCTTACGGATAAATAAATTCATAATAGAATGTAAATTACACATTCAAACCTTGATTGAAATTCATTTCAATCCTTTAATTTTATTTTTGTTCAATTGAATCTTTTATTAAATTTCAATTTATTCAATTCATACTTTTTGTCCAATTAAATACAACAATAAATGAATGAAAATTTTATTCTTGAAAATAAAAAATAAAAATAAAAACAACAAAAAAGAACATTTCACTGGATACAAGTGAAACCACCAGGCTTGACTTTCCCATTGATTAAAAAAAAAAAGCTTGACGTTCTGGAAACGAACCAAAATCTGTACGGACGTTTTAATACTTAAAAAAAAGGAAGAAAATAACAGCAAAATCCTGAGTGGGCCCCGATACTCGATGCTCATGAGGCAGTCACATGTTGCCACAGTTCAAGGAAAACAACGTTAACACTACTTTATATGATGATATCTTGGACCCTTTTTTAATGTTTCTTTCAAGTTCGAACTTTCTCTCTCTATCTAAAAATCTAGTGAACACGGCACACGCGCTGTGACAGTTTTTTTACTATTTAAAAATAATTAAGATGGGTAGTACATGGCATGCATGAGAGACCTCAAACATGTTGTGCCTCAGTAATATCGTCCAATATGGTGAATCATGTTTTATTCTTTTATATGCATATTGGGATTGTTGAGGTGTTATACTCGCATGCAAGATCTCTTTGGAACAGCTTGATGGTGAATTCGATTCCTCTTACAATGCTGAACCTTTTTTACTCACCAATTTTCCTTTTGATTGATTGAGGGAGTTATGCGCACGTGTGGTTGAGCATGAAACATCGTATGATGTTAAGTAATAACTTACTTGGTGTAGTGTCTTGAAGAATTTGATGAAGAAGTTGATGAGTACAGATGTGCATAAGTGAATGTGTTTAAAGATTTAAGAGGAGTAAATGTTTCATGATCATCCTAATATCTCCTCTAAACATTTTCTCTCAAAATTTCTGCAGCACCTCACTACTCATTATTTTTAATATAATTGCAGGAGAAATCAATAATCTGAAAGTAAAGTCCCTTAATTTGGTGGTGTGGGTACTAATTATAGAAGGCAACATGGAGAAGATAGCTTAATTAAATTTTTTACAAGAATGGGGGGTGGTTGTGGTTGTGGTGGTAGTGAAAGTTGGTGTTGAGTAAAGAGCTTGAAATCTCTATAACCAACTTCAAGTGCACAACATAGCTTCCCAATTCTTAAGCAAAAGACAAGATTAATACTTAGTAATTAAGAATTTTACTTTGAATGCTAGAAGTTGATTTAGAAACAACTTTGGTTATATGAATGCTCAAAAGATCGCATATCACTAAAAAAAAACTAAAAAAGTTATATGTAATTCTCTTTTCACCAAGAGAGAATATTCAATTTTGTATATTACTTTCAAATAATTAAAAAAAAGTAATATATATATATATATATATATAGAAAAGGCTCAAATCACCGTACAGGATAACCCATTTTACTCACTAGTTGGGGTTTTCCCCTTTGGATTTTATCCATAACTTTATCATTTGCATCCTCCCTCCCTTTATAGATTTGATAGGATTTGAATTTATTGCGTTAGTTTCATGATAATTGTTTTTTACCATTGGGCAAACGATGATTGCTCTTTACCCTAATCTCTTATTCGATAATGTAAAATTTTATCAATTGAATTAACTAAAAGCTATAATTTAAAATTTGTCTTTCTAAGGACATAAAAGCTGAAGGATTACTTTCACTTGTCATAAGTATCAACATTCACAAAAGAGCTCACATGGGTATTTTCTACACATTCTCTTTGTTTTTTGTTTTTCCCCCTTATTGCAAAATTGCAATACCTAACATGCTTACACTTATTACATTTCAGTAGTTTCGGATTAAAACTTTGAAAATTTTAAGTGAAATTATGAGATTTAAGACATATTAAACCTAATAGTTTTGTTAGTTTTAAACCGAAGCTTTTTTTTTTTTTTTTTGGGGTAAATATTTTAAATCGAAGCTTAAACTTTAAAAGTCACATAAATTTAAAGGTGGGCCCAAAGAAGGTGTACTCCAAGGTGTCAAGTGGGTGGTGAAATCACTACCTCTCTCTTTGACTACGTCACCCCCACAGTCATGTTGGCCGAGAATTGCGACTAACTAGGGCACAAATCAGACAAATCCATTTGATTTAGCATAATAAGTAATAACCGACAAATACTTCAATTTAATCAAATGCAAAACAGAGAACAAAAAATCCATAAGAAACAGATAATATCATTATAAACATGTGTATCAGTATGGCTGCGAAATAGAAAAGCAGCTACTTATTATTATTATTATTATTATTTGATTTGATGAAAAGAAATTACTTATTCTTTATTGGCTCGTTTGGTACTTGGTAGGAGTAGAGTAATCAAAATAATTGCGTCTCACTCCAGTATCCGCTTCGATTCACGCAACTACTATGGTAAAAGCTGGCGTTTTTATGATAGCAAGGTGCTCCCCTTTATTTGAATACCCACCTACGCTATTAGAATAGGATAAAGCTTGCAAGGCCATCATTGCCGAAGGATTGAAATAACCGAAGTGGGGGGGGCTTTAGGCATTCAACGTAAAAGGGTGGAGTGTGACAAGAGCTGCAGTAGAAGGCCCTTTGCCCGAAATCAAAGGAGGGTGATTCTATACTTCTATCAATTCAGGGTGCTTTTTTATATTCCAATGATGTAAGGGATGTGGCAATTTGTTCCCTAATATAATCATATTTGAGTTGATTTGCAAAAAGAAGAAGAAGTCACATGTTTAGTTTCGCCAAAATGGGAAATTAACATTAAATTTCAAATATTATAATTAGTTGGTTAAGTTTTCAAACTATATTTTTTACTAGCATCTCGAGTCTAAGAAGCTCAATTTAGGATCTATAAATCGAGTCTTTGAGACTCGATTTTTATGGGTTGTTCATGTCTGATGTGGCATTCTTTCCACGTGGCGCACACTTGGAAATCGAGTTTCTAAGGCTCGATTTATAAACCAAACAAATTATAAGTCTCAAGTCTCAGGTCTCAGGTCTTCCTAGAAATACCCCAAAAAATATTTTAGAAATCTTAGAGAGCTCACCTCACCTCGTCGGAAAAAAAATTTAAGAAATCCCATAGAGATTTAGGGCTAAAACAACACAACCCAACCACCACCGGACTACCACAACCCAACCACCATCACATTCAATCCCACCCAATCAACCCACAAAATAAAACCTAGAAAACCAGAAAAATAAAACCTAGAAACCAGAAAATTAAAACCCATAAAACGCAAAAAAATGAAACCCAGAAATCCAATCAATCCCACTGTTGTTGGTGACGACGAAGGGTGAAAAATGAGCCTGATTGAGTGGCAACGCATGTGGAGGAGAGGCCGGTGATTTCTGGGTTTTGTTTGTGTAATCTACAACCTGATGCAATGGCAGCAAGGTGGAGGAAAGGCCGATCTGACCCACGACCCACGATGGTCTGACCCGACCTGCGACCCACGGCTAGCCACGAGCACCGATGGCCACCCACGCCCCACGACAACACATAGCCACGCCGAGCTGAAGCCACCCACCCATGGTCCAACGCCGATCTGAAGCCACCCACTCCGATCTTATTCTAGGTTTTTTTTTTTTTTTTTTTCTCTCTCTCTCTCTCTCTCTCTTTCTTCTCTGATGAGAAGGTGTAAACTGTAAAGGGTGTGCCATTATATTTGTTTTGTAAAGGGTGGGTTCTTCTCAGTTTCTGGTTTTTTTTTTTATTCTCTGATGTTTTGGTTCTTCTCTTCTCTGATGTTCTAAGTTCTTATAAGAGTTATAAATCGAGTCTTAGAGACTTGATTTTCATATGACCATGTGGAAAAATATGCCACATCGGACATGATTAGATCATAAAAATCGAGTCTTTGAGAGTCGATTTATAGGCTAAAATCGAGTTTTCTAGACTCGAGATGCTAAAAAATCAATAAGTTTCTAACTCTAACTAACTAACTAGATAGTTAGAAAAACTAAATTAGTTACCTGGATTACCCGTTTAGTTTCATATCATGTTCAATCCATTAAAGCAATAGAAAGTCATGCCTCTGTCAAAGATACCAACTCTTTTTTATAAGAAAAGATATCAACCGATTGTCCTTTGGTCTTCCCATTTTGAAAGTTGTATAAAAACCTTCCAATTGTAATGGTGTATTATAAGTGTTCATGAATCATACGATACAATGTTCATATTATATCGTAAAATCATAGGTATCGTATGATATATAAAAAATACTTTAAAATGAGTTTTTTTTTTTTTTTGGGGGATTAAAATTTATACTTTTATTTGAATCTAACAAGTCTAACACAAAAGTATTAGTTTACTTAATTTAATCTAATAAAATAGCATATCCATTAATAGGCCAAAAACATATTGACTCATTGAGATGAATTAATTGATTAATTAGCTAAGTTTATTAATTAATCAAATTAACATGCTATATACATGGCAACAAAAATAAATCACCAATTAAACTAAGTATGCAGCGAAAATTAAATTAACACAGTGATTTGTTTACGAATGGGGAAAACCTACACGGCAAAAACCTCACCAGGTAATTTTAAGGTCACCACTTTCGAGGATCCACTATTACCAAAACAAATGGTTACAAGTAAAGGAATCTTAGTACCTTATACCAACCTACAATTGAACTCTTACCCTAATACCCAATTGGATTTGTTCTGTAGTGACAATCATTTCTTTCAATGCACGACTCCCAGTACGTAACTAATCAATTGCGCCAATCCTAATACGCAACTTGATCACCAACTTGAGAAGGATATTGGCTGCAAAATTCTTCAGTTCGTCACACGATGAAGATCAAGAAGTTCCTTGGTCACAAAACCCTACGGTGTACAAACACAGCAGCTTCTTCAAGAACTAGAAGAATTAAGGCAAACTAAGTTTCCGGTCACACTTTTCTTCACACTTATGGAATTGTGCTCTTGTGCAACTTATGTAACTTTTTATGGCCTTTAAAATAATTCTTATATATGTTTAGGGTTGTGAGAAAAGAAAGCCCAAACATACATTCACGGATTAGATGAAAAACAGTCTTGAAAAATTAAGTTTCATAAACCTTGATAGATAGTCATCTATCTAGCTAGCTGTCGAGTCATAGGTTTCAGCAGCTTTTAAACCTCAATAAATGTTAACTGTCGAGATTTAATGAACAACACTTTCTTCACTTGATTCTTGGACAGACTTGTATGGATTTAATACTTGAACTTAAAACCTTGTTTCTTGAAGTATTAAATACATCTTAGATCTACTCAATTACAAGTAAAGTACGTTTTGTCAAAAGATTAGCCAATTATATAAAATGTTGACATGCGCTTCTAACATCAAATCACATATGTCCTAACATCCATGAGCCTTTTTTTTTTTTTTTTTCTTCGTTCTCCTACAAAATTTAGATTACACACTTACACCTCACTTTCATATTTACAATTTTTTTCTATACTAGGAATAAGGTATTAACAAACAATATAATTATTTTTTATTTTTGTCATTATTAATGTTATAAGTCTAAGAAACTAGAATTCCAAAAAGAAATATATATATCCAAAAACATAGGAAAAAGTTTTGATCGATGAAAACCCCAAACCAGGTCAGACTCCCACACGGCAGAAATTTCAGAATAAAGCCAAACTGCATGAATCATATCCTTTGGTCAATTATTGCACAGTTCATAGGTATCTTCAACTAAAATATTCCACTGAACCATATTAGTTTTTACAGGAAGGGAATTTTTACTGGCCCTCCAGAGAAAACTCTTGACCTTACTCGGTACTGCATGGTTCCAAACTTGCTTCCAAACCTTTTGGTAAGGACACGGGTTGGGGGAAGTTTTTGACTCAGAGGCTCTTTGTTTTGAAAGAACGTTGTATCCTGATTTAACTGTATAAACACCTGCAGAAACATGGGGCCACACCCACTTGTCCTTAGCAAGACCTTGTCCAAGTGCAATCTTCAAGATCATATCCACCTCCTAGTTTGAAAACGATATTTTTTCAAACTAGCAGGTTTACATTCCAAGAATTATTAGTAGTTGATAACAAAAAATTTACCGAAGCTTCAGAAAATACTCCACCACAAGGGATAAGATTTTACGGTGCTCCAAAGAAGGAAGCCATATCTCATTCCAAATGCTAACAGTAGCTCCATTCCCTATTCTTCACCGTGCTCCCCTCTTAATAACATCCCTACCCTTTAAAATACTCTTCCACTTATAATAACCTGAATTAGACTCAGTTGCTTCCATGATAGAACAATTTAGGAAAAATCTAGCTTTGAAGATACGATAACAAAGAGATTGTTTATTGTGGAGGAGTCTCCAAACTTGTTTAGCTAGAAGGGCATCATTAAAAAGACTAAGGTCCTTAAACCCCATACACGCTTTTAATTTAGGCTGGCAAAGGGTATCCCATTTAACCCAATGAATCTTGCAACGATCACCTCGTTGTCCCCACCAAAACTTTCTGATTAAATATTCAATATCATTGCATAAACCTAACGGTAATTTGAAGTAACTCATAATGTAAGTTGGGATGGCTTGAACCACGGTTTTGATTAAAATTTCTCTTTTTGCTTGGGATAAGGGCATTTCTTCCCAACCTTGAAGTTTGCGCCAGACTCGCTCCTTTATGTATTCAAAACTAGCTTTCTTCTTCCTCCCTATCAATGATGGCAAACCTAGATACTTCTCATATTGTTTGACCTTTGGAACTCCCAAAGCTATCTTAATGAGATGTCTAATAATTTCTGAAGGTGATTTACTAAAGAAGATAGTTGTATTGCTTTTGTTTATCTATTGACCATAGCATCTACCATAGGTTTCTAGAACATCCAAAACTTTTTGGCACTCCTGCTGATTAGCTTTGCAAAAAATAAGACTATCATTTACAAAAAAAGAAAAAAAAAAGGAAAAAAAAAAAGAGTGAGTTAATTTGAGATTATTTCTACAAAGAGAAAAACCCCTCAAGTTACCCAAAATAGCCTCCTAAGATACCAGACCATGTAATCCTTCTATACAAAGTAAAAAAAGAAAAGAAGAGAGGGGATCTCCTTGATGGATACCCCGAGTTGGAGTGATCAATCCTTTCGGCTCCCTATTAACCAGAATTGAATAGGTTACAGTCTTAACACACACCATCATCAACTTTATCCACTGCTCTCCGAAACCCATTTTCCTCATATCAACTTCTAGATAAGACCATTTTACCATATTATAGGCCTTACTGATATCCAGTTTAATAGTCATATAATCATCATTCTCTTTATGTTTTTGCATGCTATGTAAAGTCTCAAAAGCAACCAAAATATTATCAAAAATAAGTTTACTTTTAGTAAAAGTACTTTGATGTTCTGTAATAATACTGGGCAACACTTTTTTAAGTCTATTTTCCATAACCTTCGAAAATATTTTGCAAAGAACATTGTAAAGACTAATAGGTCTATATTCAGAGATAAGTTCGAGACTTTTAACTTTTGGGATAAGGGTCATAAATGTATGATTTAGATAAGTTGGAAGAGTTGCAATGTTTAAAAAACTGAGTATGGATTGAGTAACATCATTGCCAATAAGTTGCCAATAATTTTGATGAAAAATAGGAGGTATACCATCAGGACCTAACACCTTTAAGGGAGCCATTTCTTTGATAGGTGTCTCTACCTCCCAAGCCATAAATCATCAGACAATTGAGTATTCATATCATCACTAATAATGCTTTGAATGGAATAAATAGTTCTCCTTGTTTGAGGAGGGTTTGATGAGGGAAAAAGAACCTGGTAATAATGAACTATAGAAGCAGCCACATCCTCCGGAGACGAGAACTAATCACCATCACATTTTCGTATCGAGGTAATGAAATTCTTTCTACTTCATTGGGTGGCTCTACTATGAAAGTATTTAGAATTTTTATCCCCATATGTTGCCCAGTGAGCTTTCAATCTCTAAAAACACATTCTAGTCTCTTTGTCCATAAGGCCTTTAATTTCAGATTTTAATTCTCAAACCAGAAAGTTCAAGCCTGAAATTATAGCTTCTCTCTTTGCTTCTTTGAGCAAATCTCTCTTCACCTTCAACTCACGTTTAACATTACAGAAACTTTTTTGACTTAGGTATAATTCTTTAGATGTTATACTTTAGGTTATCCTGATGATTTTAACCATATGGTTATATTGAATAATGCAACCATATACTTGTATATTTAAGGCTAACATGTAAATTTCACCCTCTAAGTTTGGTAGAAATTGTTTCGATCATTTAACTTTTCTTTCATTTAGTTGAATCTTCTAAGTTTCAAAATTATTCAATTTAGTCCTTCAATCTAATTTTGTTTGAAAATTTCCCTTAAAAAAAATATTATTTTCTCATGAAAAAAAAAATCTATAAATTAATAAAAATATTTTGTAGGTTTTTATGTTAGGAATTTTTTATTAAAAAAAAAACATATTTTTGTTCATTAGTTAATTTCATACTTAATGGAATTTTTTTTTAATGAAATTGGACAAAATTACTTTGGACTATAGTTAACAATTTACTTTAAGAAAGTTTTGACATTACTTTTATGGAAAATAGAAAAAACTGTCAATACATTAATTGTTTTTTTTTTTTTTTTTTCCTTTTCCTACAAAAACTTTCTTTAAATTGATTGTTAACTATTACCCTAAGGGAATCTATAAGCATTTTCCTTAATTTAAATATACCATTTAAATTACTTTTTTGCTTACTTCATAACAAACTGCTACTTAAAATTTGTTGTAAAAGTGTTATGGATATAACTTTTTAAATTATGAACAATAGTTAATTACTTTATTGCGAAGATTTGTGATGTTTCAATTTTTATATGGTATGCCTTTTTTGTCTTCTACGACAATGATTCATGGTACACACACCTAGCGGTGAGCAAACTGATACTAGAGTTGACCAAATCGTATCACCTCTAGCACCGATCGACTGAACTGAGGCTAGCGATCAGATGGAGAATCCCACTCCGACAGCAATGCGGTGTTGCCATTGAAACCGCAACTCTAAACCGAGTTGGTTACCAAACTGACGTCCGATATTAGTTTGTATCGTTCTGTTTTAGTAGTGTTTTGTGTTTTGTTGACAAAAACGTTTCGTTTCACTTAGTAATTAATTAATATATATATATATATATATATATATATATATATATATATATATATATATATATATATATATATATATATATATATATATATATATATATATATATATATATATCAAAACGACGTTGTTTTGAGTTAGGGTTGCTGATTTTTGCCCTAATATGAATAGCATATTTCTACTCTCAACCACTCAACTCTCGCAAATGCTCTATCTCAATATCTCTCACTCTCACCTAAGCCCGTGGATCGTGACTGACAACTGACCATGAGTCGCCTCTTGCAGCTTGGCAGGCTCACCATTCACGACCTGGCCAACTACAGCCTACCGTCATTCATTGGTAACTCTCTCTCTCTCTCTCTCTCTCTCTCTCTCTCTCTCTGACACAACAAATTTAGAACATATGAAACCTAGTTCTTTAATAATGCTTGGTTTTTCTCTTTCTTTCACTCTCAAAGCTAGAATATTTTTGGAGTTTTATTAGTAATGGTTGAGATGGAGTTGAGATAAAAATTTAATTGAGTTATGAAGTTTGTCTAATCATTCCATACATGTAGTAGTAGCCTTTAAGTAGAGAAGAAATCCACCAAAATTAACACTTTAATTGTTAATCAAATCAATTATAATTTTAAGTCTGCTAACTTTTTTTCTTCTTCTTCTTCTTCTTTTTTTTTTTTTTTTTTTTTTTTTTTGCATTTTGATTGTAAGGGAGGGGAGACTGAGAGAGTTCTCTCACTCTTCAATCCATCACAGACAAGTAAATTTTTTTCTTTTTTAAAGTTAAAAAAAATTATGAAGTACAAACAAACTAGAATTGGGATTTATATAAGGTGTTTGGCTCGTTTTCTTTACTTCTTTGATTGGTCTGGTAGATTGGTTCAAGTGCTAGCCAAAGCATAAAAAGAACAAGCACAAGTTAACACAAAGTACAAGAGCCAGTAACTACTAACTCTATTATCAATCTGTTTCTAGGCATATATATCAATTTCTTGCTTTATTGCTTATATATCAATTGTTTTCTAGTTGAGGTATTTGGGCAAGGAGCATTTTATTCCATATTATTTTATCCCATGGTTTGCATCTATCCATAAGCATTTCACTTAGAGCAATTGCATCAGTTGATGCAAAATTTTTTCCATTTTGCACATCTAAAACCTACTTTTTCTATTTTACACTTCTATTTTTACAAAACACCCACATCAGTTTGTCTATTATACACCTTTATTCAAATAAAATATTCATTTTTTACCATTTTTTATTATTTTCTTCACTACCTCTCTCTCCCTCTTAGACCCAACCACCACCACCATCAGTACTACTCGATCGGCGAACCATTCAAGATCAAACTAACCCAAGATTAGAAAGCCAAATCATCACCCACCCAACCTAAAACCCACTGATCAAACAATGAGAAATCACTGAGTTGACTGGCGGCGATTTGATCAGGCTTCATGCTACAGTGGTTTGATGTTAATCGCGGCAGTGGTTTGAACTTGATCTACGAGTTGATCGGCGGCAATGGTTTGATCTTGATCAAATGAGAAAAACGAAGAGTGAATGGAGAGTGATCGGCAGTGATTTGATCAGGCGGCATGTGGTTTGATGTTGATCGACAGCAGTGGTGTGATGTTGATTAGGCGAGTTCTTCGTGTGGCAGTGTTGTGATGTTGATCACGGAGATTGAAATGAGAGGGAGAGTAAGGTGAGAGCAATAGAGACAAGGAGGGAGAAAAAATTACTAAAATATTTATGCAAGTGCTACAGTAACTGTGCATATATGCACGGTTACTGTAGCAATTATGCATAAATGCACAATTTTACACCCACTGATGTGGGTTTTCTTTTGGGCCAAAATGTGTAAAAGAAGTACATTTTTCTATTTTGCAAAACTTTCCACAAGCTGATGCAATTGCTCTAGGATTAACTTTTAGTTTGTGCATTGTCTTTTGAAGTGATCTTTTAAATTCATTGTAAATTGTAAAGAATTTATTGCTATTATTGGATCTAGTTGTGACATTCATTGATCGAGAGTGAGCAATTTGACATTGTATTTAATAGAAAAAAATTTATTTGACATTGTTGTGGAAACTTTGTTTTTTTGTTGGTTGGAATTTTTTTATTTATTAGATGGATGTCGATGCTCCACTTAGATTTGGTGCACCTGGGAACCCCCCTTCTCCTAACCCACCTGAACCTGCAGCACTAATTGGACTTGGTGCATCACTTCTCCCACTGCCACCTAAACAAGGTGGTAAGAACCCATCTATAGTATGGAAACACTTCATTAAGCTGGCTAGTATTGATCCCAAGACGCAAAGGTCTGAATGCAAGTATTGTAAAAATCAATATAATTGCCATGGTAAGAAAAATGGTACTTCGGGCATGTTGCACCACATGGAGGAGTGTAAGATGTGGCATTTTCCCTGTGATAATAAGCAAAAAACTTTGTCTTTCCAAGCTAAGAGGGAAAGGGAAAGTGGTTCAAATGTGTTAGTGGTTGCAAACTATAGTGAAGAAAGGACAAGATTGGCATTGGCAATGATGATCATTATTGATGAATTACCTTTTAAATTTATGAAGTGTCATGGCTTTCAAGAATTTATGAAAGTAGTTGAGTTTAGGTTACCTATTCCCCATCGCACTACTATAGCAAGGGCTTGTATGAAGATTTATTCTGGTGAGATGGATATTTTGAGAAGGGCTTTTGTTGGGCAACGGGTTTATGTGACAACAGATACTTGGACCTCTATACAAAACTTGAACTACATGGTAGTCATCGCACACTTCATTGATGTGGATTGGACTTACCAAAAGAAAACTTTAAACTTTTACCCTATAGCTAATTACAAAGGGGACACCATAGGTAGGGCAGTTGAGTTATGTTTGTTGAAGTGGGGTATAGACTGGTTGTTTACAATTAACATGGATAATGCTAGTTCTAATGATATGACAATTGATTATGTGAAGAAGAAAAAAAAATAAAGAGATAATAGCATATTGGGTGCTGAGTTCATGCATATGCGTTGTTGTGCACATATCTTGAATTTGATAGTGTAAAGTGGGTTGAACTCCATTCATGAATCAATTGCCAAGATTCGGGATGCGGTGTGATATGTGAGAGTCTCTCCTACAAGTTTTGAGAAGTTTCAAGAATGTGTTAAAAAATGAGAATATTAAAGCCAAATGTTTGTTGTCCCTTAATGTGCCAACAACGTGGAATTTGACTTATCTCAAGTTAGATTGTGCTTTGAAATTTATGAGAGCATTTGATAAGTTGGAAGAAGAGGATGGGCGTTACAAATTTTTATTTTTCTAAAGTTGATGGAAATGGAAAAAGCCCCGTTGGTCCTCCTAACTATCTTGATTGGGAAAATGTCAAGACCTTTGTGAAATTTCTTGGAATATTTTATGAAGCGACACTTAGATTTTCTGGGTCCTTGTTTGTCACTTCTAATACATACTTCCATGAGCTAATTGGCATTGAAGATCAATTGCAGCAGTTGTATAGTGTTGATGGGGATCTACTTTAAGGAGTATGGGAGTAGAGATGAAAAAAATATATGATAAGTATTGGGGAAGTATAGATAATATAAATTTGATGCTTTTTGTTGTTGTTGTTCTTAACCTAAGGTATAGATTAAAGTATGTCAAGTTTTGGTTCAGGGAATGGTATGGAAAGGACAAGGGGGATGCGATGAGCTCTAGGGTTTGGGATGCGTTGAAGAGGTTGTGTATGGAGAGAATGGGTCAAAATGGAGCCTCAAGTTCTAGTGGTAGTGGTAGTAGAGCTTCATTGTCTAGGGACTCCGAGCCAAGTGTTGGTAATGCTTCATTGTCTGATCGCATTAAAAGTTATAATAATAGGTTTAAGCAACACTTGGCAGATGAGGATAGTGTGGAATGCAAGTCAGAGTTGGATAGGTATTTGTTGGAATCTTGTGAGGACCATGATGTGAAAGATTTTGACATTTTGATGTGGTGGAAAATGAATTCTTCTAGATATTGAGTCCTTTCCCAAATTGCTTATAATGTGTTGGCTATTCCTGTCTCTACAATTGCATCTGAGTCTGCTTTTAGTATGGGGGGTGTGTTTTGGATTCGTTCTGTAGTTCACTATCTCCTAATACAGTTGAAGGCCTTATTTGTACTCAGAATTGGTTGAAGGATGCAAAGAAAAAAAAACCAATAAAGCTTTAGGAGTGCATGGATAATGTGGAGGATATGGATGGTTTTGAGATTGACACCGGTAAATATATATATATATATATATATATATATATATATTTTTGTTCATTTTATTTGTTGCATGCATCAGTTGTTTATTTATTTGCTCAATGCTTAAGAATCATTTTTTTTAATGGCATTGTAGAAATTAAATCAGTTTGCCCAATGCCTATGGAGGAGGATCATATCACCATTGTGTTGGACGATGATGAGCGATGTGCTGCTCTTTGCTTGGAGTTAGTTAGTAGTTAGTATTATGTAAGTATACTTGCCATTATCATTCGTTTTTGCTAATTATAAATATTTAATTGTTTATAAACGTTTTATTGTGTTTATTTTGTTTTGTTTTGTTTAGTATTTTGTTGAAGTTCTAGAATGATGCATAGTGCATAGACTTACTGGACAAATGAACTTACGGGAATTAGCATTCTTTTGCCTATATGCTAATTATATCTATACATGTTATTGGTAGTGGATCTTTCACTAATGGTAGTTATTTAGTTATTCATGGGTGGGATTGTCATTAGGGATACAATCAATTAGCATTCTTTTGCCTAAATGCTAATTTAATTTGTATATCTTTATTTTGACATTTGTGGACAATGACAAATAGTTCTATAATATGTTATTAAGTGGATACATTAATACTTATTGTTATTGACACTGACACACACAGTGACACTAATGATATTATGTGCTACGTGATAGTGTTTTGGGAGTTGAGCTCTTATTGAGGCAATTTAAAAACATTTTTGCATGGTTGAAATGAAAAATTTTGGATAGTTTGTCATGTGTGAATAGGTTGGACAAGTTTATGATAATGATAAAATTTGGATAGATTGTTTATGTGTGTATGAAATGATGAAATTTGGACAGATTGTTTATGTGAACAGATTTGAACAATTTGAACATATTTTTGAATAGATTGAACAGGTTTTTGTACAGATTTATGTGTGAATAGGTTGAACAGATTTTTTTTTGAAGTTTCTATGAAATTTGAACAAATTTTGTTGCTGTTTTTTAAACAAATTGAATAGATTTTGTTTGAACAGGTTGAACATATTTTTTTTATGAAGTTTTTATGAAATTTGAACAAATTTTGTTACTGTTTTTTGAACAGATTGAACAAATTTTATATGTGAACAGGTTAACAGATTTTTTTATGAAGTTTTTATGAAAATTTGAACTGATTTTTGTTTTTGTTTTTTGAACAGATTGAACAGATTTTATGTGTGCATAGGTTGAATAGATTTTTTTATTAAAAAAAAAAAATTAGAATTTTTAATGTTTCAAACCAACCAAACCGATTAAATCGACTACAAGAAACCGCACCACTATAGGTTGGAAAACCAACCCTAAGTAGTATGCATCAGTTTTAATTATTAGAAAACTAATCTCTATCGGTTTGGTAATAAATTTGGGAAAAACTGAGCCGACCGAACCGCATACACCCCTGCACACACTTCACTTTGTTAGTTCATGTGATTAGCCTAGTGGGTCAATCAAAACCACACTAGTGGTCAGTGTCAAGCACGAACTTGTGGAAATTTCCATAACCGATTAAATCGACTACAAGAAACCGCACCACTATAGGTTGGAAAACCAACCCTAAGTAGTATGCATCAGTTTTAATTATTAGAAAACTAATCTCTATCGGTTTGGTAATAAATTTGGGAAAAACTGAGCCGACCGAACCGCATACACCCCTGCACACACTTCACTTTGTTAGTTCATGTGATTAGCCTAGTGGGTCAATCAAAACCACACTAGTGGTCAGTGTCAAGCACGAACTTGTGGAAATTTCCATAAGCTTAGGTACCCGAGATCCTGGGTCCATTTGGTTGGGCTCCTTTTTTTTATAATATGCAATCCATTCAAATACCATAATCTTAGGTACATACTAACAAATGGAAGGGGTGCAATTTATTGGTAACTCCGATATGTGCTCTCCTAGGGTCTCTTTGGGATTCGCCGATTTTGCTAAAATTGAAAACTTATTACTGAAAGTGCTATAGCAAAATAATTTAAAAACTTGCTGGTACTTTTTTCGACTGAAAGTGCTGAAAGTACTATAGATTTTTTTTTTTTTTGGTGTCATTTGAACCCTATTTTAATGCTTGAATATGCAAAGTGACTTTCAAATATGAAAGACAAATATTTAACAACAATAATAATAACTAATATTTTTTGTCTTAGATATTAATTTACTATCAAGTTTGTGTATCATAATTAAGATACATATTTCATCAAAGCCATCAATTATGGTTACCAAAAAAAAAAAACATAATGTTAATGGTAATTATAACAAGTTTTTAGATTTTGATTAAAAAAAAATCATAATATGAATGGTAATTAGAACATTAGTAACAAAGGAAGTCCTAGGATGGAGGCATCCCACATATCGATGCTGTAATATTGCTTTGAACCACTTTCATCATAAATTTTTTTCCCAAACCACTACTCAACATCATGCATATTTTGTAGCTATTATAACAATGTAGGATCATGCATTTGTGTGAAGTTTGGTCATACAAGGTTTCAGCAAAACAATTCTTTCGTTACTTGTGTAAATGGCTTAACTAGTCCCTTTCACATACCAATTGCATGAAATTGTTGATAAGTAATTACATGTTACATATTATCAGATAAACATGATAGAAAATCAACACAAACAAGAAGTTGGTGTGGGGCTACCATGTATTACATTGAGGTTAAAGGAAGATAAGGCTAAGGACATTGCCAATAATAGATAGCTCATAGAAGCATTTCATCAAACAATTAATTGCATTTCAATTAGAGCCACTTGAACTGTAATAAACATAAAATCGCCAAAAATATCTTTACAAAACTAAATCAACTCAGTTCACCAAACCTCACAAATAACTGAAAAAATTGAAACCCATAACAACATTGCTATGCACAGTTTACCGATGGACACAAGCCCACATAGAAAAATCCAAATGAAACCCACACATCCAAATACAAACAAAGGCAAAAAGACAAACCCACAGAATTAAATGAAATAGAGAGAAACTCACAGACAAGTCACACAAAAATACAAAACCCACAAACAAACCCACACAATTCCATTGATATTTTGTTAATGCAAAATTCAGCCACACCCAACAAAAGAGAGAACACACCGACACATCAGAATATAAAAAAAAAATTTAAATACAACTCACCAACATCATCAGCATTTTTCCCTCACGGTAGCGGCACTAGCTTTGTGGTTGATTTTCTCTCTCAGCCAAGAAAATCACTGGTAAGGGTTTGTCTGAATAAAGGAAGAAAAGAGTGGCTATTGGTGGGTTTGTTCGAATAAAGGAAGAACAGGGTTTATGTATCAGATGTGAAGCATAAATTTAGGTAGTTGGTGGATAGATGTAACATTTAAGAGCATTGAAGAGGAAGAAGTTAGGACATTGATGCGGAGATTTGGTTGCCAAAACTGAAGAATGGAGATCTTGCAAGATATGCACCGTTAAGCTGAAGAGAAAGCTTAATATTTTAAAATATTACCATTACTAAATGGTGTGATTTGGGCAAAATAAGCTACGTTTTTTTCTTGTGAGTGGGCCCTATGAATAGTTAAAAGGGACCCACCTCCAACTCAAAAATAAGCAAAATGCTGAAAACACAGGAGTTTTTCAGCTATCTAAATGCACGCCTAGTCTAGTCTAATTTCACTCGAACTATATATTCTCAATTTTTTCTTTTTCTTTTTTTTATTCTAAAGCACTTCCTCATTTACTAGAAAGAAACAAAAAAAGATGTTTAAATTTTAATTTTTATGTGAAATTTAAAACAGAAACGAGTTATTTTAAAAGATTAAATAAATTCTAGTCCCATTTCGAGGAAGGTTCCAACCAAACCTACCAAATAAAGAAACTCCATGTGAACTCAAATTACGAACACAAACCCTTTGTTAGATTGTGAGGTATTTTGAAATCAAATTATTATTATTATTTTTATATTGAATCATTTTGATTCTTTGGGTGCGAATGTTATTGTCTTAAGAATCAAATAATAAGATTTAACGAATTTAAATTTACTGAATTTCAATGGTGTTTGGTAAAATTTGCCATTAATCTTTCTAAAAGAAGGTGAGTCTCACAGAATTAAAGAAATGAGAAATCATGCGTGAACTGTGTGTTGTGTACCAATATAATTAGGATGGAAATGGACAGCCTTTGGAGAAACTGAGTTCCTTGGAATCTGGATGGCTTTTGGTGTATAGTTGGACGGCTGGAGCTTTGTCTTTTTGCCTTTTTGGAGACAACGAATCCAGTGGCGGGTAAAGCACCAGCCCTAACTGCTTGAATGGCTGCTGGAATTTCTTAAATGGATTGTGATTATGTCATAATTAAAATATTATAATTAACTAAAATACAAATTAATATAATAATTGTATTAAATTAAAAGTTCGCAATGTTAAATCAAATATTACTAAGGTTTTACTAATGAAATTTAAAGATTTATTACAATAACTTTAGTTATAACATTAGTTATACAATAGAAGAGAGTATGTTGAATTCACAAATGAATGCTTGGCATGTTTAAATTGATTGTGCACTTGTTGTACTATATCTATATGGGCAATTTAAAATAAAAGAAAAATCTCACTTCAAACTATGTTGCAACCATGTATTCATAACAGAAGTGATAATGTAATAAGTTAATAACTAAAGTGAAAATATTTGTTATTCGTTCACATTATCCACAGACGTGCTATAAAGGAGCTAATCCAGTTCCCACTTCCTTTAAAAAAACAACAAGAATTTGGGTCAATAAGGCCTTTTTTGGGTGACAATGAAATCAAAAGAAAGAATAAATTCATATACCTTTGTCAATTTGGAGCCCCACCAGGTCAAAGTTGAGGATTACTCTCTCAATTGCCTAATATTGCCACCGTATAGTAAAAAAAAATCCATTTCCTTTTGCATCTGCTTTTAACTTGAGTCTTCTTGCCCAAAAAAAACGTGACTGAAGGGGAAAGTCATACAATGCCTCGTTAATTTTTGCGTTGATAGAAACAATATATAGATTTTATCATTTAGTTCAGTATAATTAGCATTCACTAAGACTTTCATAATAGAGTATTAAAAATATTATTATTATAGCACTTAGTTTGATACTATTTGATATTATCATAATACATATATGAGTGAATAAATCCCATTAGTTAACATTTACTAATACTAGTTAATATGATATTGAGATATTGTTATAGAATCTTGTAGCTTAATCGATATCTCCTCACCGTTGTGTTGGATGATGATGAGTGATGTGCTGCTCTTTGCTTGGAGTTAGTTAGTAGTTATTATTATGTAAGTATACTTGCCATTATCATTCGTTTGTGCTAACTATAAATATTTTATTGTTTATAAACGTTTTATTGTTATTAACATGTGTTTATTTTGTTTTGTTTAGTATTTTGTAGGAGTTTTAGAATGATGCATAGTGCAAAGACTTACTGGACAAATGGACTTACGGGAATTAGTATTCTTTTGCCTATATGCTACTTATATTTGTACATGTTATTGGTAGTGGACTTTTCACTAATGGTAGTTAATTAGTTATTCATTGGTGGGATTATCATTAGGGATACAAGCAATTAGCATTCTTTTGCCTAAATGCTAATTTAATTTGTATATCTTTATTTTGGCATTTGTGGACAACGACAAATGGTTCCGCAATACATTATTAAGTGGATACATTAATGCTTATTGTTATTGACACTAACATACACAGTGACACTAATGATATTATATGTTACATGATAGTGTTTTGGGAGTTGAGCTCTTATTGAGGCCTTTTCAAAACATTTTTGCATGGTTGAAATGAAAAAATTTGGACAGTTTGTCATGTGTGAATAGGTTGGACAAGTTTATGATGAAATGATGAAATTTGGACTGGTTGTTTATGTGTGTATGAAATGATGAAATTTGGACAGATTGTTTGTGTGAACAGATTTGAACAATTTGAACAGATTTTTGAATAGATTGAACAGGTTTTTGAACAGATTTTATGTGTGAACAAGTTGAACAGATTTTTTAATGAAGTTTTTGTGAAATTTGAACAGATTTTGTTGCTATTTTTTGAACATATTTTATGTGTGAACAGGTTGAATAGATTTTTTTATGAAGTTTCTATGAAATTCAAACAAATTTTGTTGCTGTTTTTTTAACAGATTATATGTGTGCACAGGTTGAATAATTTTTTTTTTAATTAAAAAAAATAGAATTTTTAATGTTTCAAACCGACCAAACCGACTGCAAGAAACCGGACCGCTATAGGTTGGAAAACCGACCCTAAGCGGTATGCATCAGTTTTAATTATTAGAAAACTGATCCCTATCGATTCGGTAATAAATTTAGGAAAAACGGAGCCAACGGAACCGTGCACACCCCTACACACACTTCACTTTGTTAGTTCATGTGATTAGCCTAGTGGGTTAGTGAAAGTCACACTAGTTGTCAGTGTCAAGCTGGGACTTGTGGAAATTTCTATAAGCCTAGGTACCAAAGATCTAGGTTCCATTTGGTCGGGCTCCTTTTTTTGATAATTTGCAATACATTCAAATACCATAATCTTTGGTACATACTAACAAATGGAAGGGGTGCAATTTATTGGAGGTAATGTTCCTTCTTTAATTGCTTTTGGTAACTCTAATATGTGCTCTCTTAGGATTTGTTTGAGATTTGCTTATTTTGCAAAAATTGAAAACTTATTGCTGAAATTACTGTAACAAAATAATTTAAAAGCTAGTTGATTGTTTTTTGGCTGAAAGTACTGTAGTTGAAGCTGAAAGTGCTGAAAGTACTATGAAATTTTTTTTTTTTTTTTTTGGGTGTCATTTGAACCCTATTTTAATGCTTAAATATGCAAAGTGACTTCCAAATATGAAAGAAAATATTTAACAACAACAACAACAATAATAATTACTTTTTTTTTTTGTCTTAGATATTAATTTATTATCAAGTTTATGTATCATAATTAAGATACATATAGGGTTGTCCAACCCGCCCGAGCTCGACCTGTCGCCACCCGATTTGACGTCTCTGGTGGTCAAACATGGGTCCAAACTCTCTAACCCGACCCCACGCGGGTTGGTTGCCGGTTTTACGTTTCAAAACCCATAACACCCGACCAAAACTGAAACAATCATCCTCTTCGGCAAAATATTACGAATTCTAGACCAAATCCGGTGAGATCCTTCGAGATCCGATGACGTTTTGGTGTTCCTCAGCTCCGATCCAGCCATCCTTAGTCTTCCTTCACTTAGATCCAGTGTTCCTCAGCTCCGACCCGACCACTCTTGGTCTTCCTTCGCTCAAATCTGGTGTTCCTTAACTCCGATATGGCCACCCTTGGTCTTCCTTCACTCATATCCGGTGTTATTTGCTTAGATTCACTCAAATCCGACCAAGATCTAATCTCCTCCTTCACTCAAATTTGCTCAAATATGGCGGTATTGGGTTAGATCTGACTTAGATCTACACAAATCCGGCTATTCTTGGTTATATTGGGCTTCGATCTACTCAAATTCAGCGATAATCCGTTAGATCCAATCAGCCTTCAACTCAGATTGACGAAGAGAGATCTTCTCCTCCGCTTGCCGTCGCTTATCATCAGACTCGACCGTTCGCTCCCCTAAGCCCCAGCCGACCTGACCCATGGTGGTCAGCGATCGGTTGCGGGTCTATTCTTGTTCCACCCAACCTAAACAGGTCAAGTCCGGGTTGAGGCCAAAATCGACCCGAACTGACCCGTGGACAGCCCTAGATACATATTTCATTAAAGCCATCAATTATGGTTAACAAAAAAAAAATTACCATAATGTTAATGGTAATTATAACCCAAGTTTTTAGATTTTAATAATAAATAAAAAAATACCATAATATGAATGGTAATTATAACATTAGTAACAAAGCAACTCCTAGGATGGAGGCATCCCACATATCGGTGCTGTGATATTGTTCCAAACCACTTTCATCGTGTATTTTTTCCCCAAACCACTACTTAGCATCATGCATATTGTGTAGCTATTCTAACAATGTACAATCATGCATTTGTGCAAAGTTTGGTCATACAAGGTTTCAGCTAAACAATTTTTTCGTTACTTGTGTAAATGGCTTAGCTAGTCCCTTTCATATATCAATTGCATGAAATTGTTGATAAGTAATTATATGTTACATATTATCAAACAAACATGATAGAAAATCAACACGAACAACAAGTTGGTGTGGGGCTACCATGTATCACATTGGGGTTAAAGGAAGATAAGGCTAAGGACATTGCCAATAATAGATAGCTCATAGAGGCATTTCATCAAACAATTAATTGCATTTCAATTAGAGCCACTTGAACTGTAAAAAACATAAAATCTCCAAAAATATCTTTACAAAACTAAATCAACTTAGTTCACCAAATCTCACAAATAACTAAAAAAATGGAAACCTACAACAACATTGCTATGCATAGTTTACTAGTGGATACATGCCCACATAGAAAAATCCAAATGAAACCCACACAATCCAAATACAAACAAATATGGAAAGGGAAAACACACCGACACATCAAAATACCAACATCATCGGCATCTTTCCCTCATAGTGGTGGCATTAGTTTTGTGGTTGATTTTCTCTCTCAGCCAAGAAAATCACCAGTAATAGTTTGTCCAGTTAAAGGAAGAAAAGAGTGGCTATTGGTGGGTTTGTTCGAATAAAGGAAGAACAAAGTTTGTGTATCAGATGTGAAGCATAAATTTGGGCAGTTGATGGGTAGATGTAAAATTTAAGAGCATTGAAGAGGAAGAACTTGGGGCATTAATGAGAAGCTCTAGTTGCCAGAATTGAATAATGGAGATCTTACAAGAAACGTACTGTTAGGCTAAAGAGAAAGCTTTATATTTCAAAATATTATGATTGCTAAACGATGCATTTTGGGCAAAATAAGCTGCATTTTTTTTTTTTTTTGTGAATGGGCCCCATGAACAGTGAAAAGGGACCCACCTCCATGTCAAAAATAAGCAAAACGCTGAAAACACAAGAGTTTTTCAGCTATCCAAAGGCACGCCTAGTCTAGTCTGATTTCACTTGAACTATATATTCTTAGTTTATTTTATTTTATTTATTATAAAGATCTTCCCCATTTACTAAAAAGAAAAAAATTAATTAATTTTTATGTGAAACTTAAAACAGAAACGAGTTATTTTAAAAGATTAAATAAATTCTAGTCCCATTTCGAGGAAGGTTCCAACCAAATCTACCGAATAAAGAAACTCCATGTGAACTCAAATTACGAACACAAACCCTTGGTTGGATTGTGAGGTATTTTGAAATCAAATTATTATTATTATTATTTTTTATATTGAGTCATTTTGATTCTTTGGGTGCGAATATTATTGTCTTAAAAATCAAATAATAAGATTAAACAAATTTAAATTTACTGTATTTCAATGGTGTTCGGTAAAATTTGCCATTAATCTTTCTAAAAGAAGGTGAGTCTCACAGAATTAAAGAAATGGGAAATCATGTGTGAGCTGTGTGATGTGTACAAATATAATCAGAATGGAAATGGACAGCTTTTGGAGAAACTGAGTTCCTTGGAATCTGGATAGCTTTTGGTCTATATTTGGACGGCTGGAGCTTTGTCTTTTGGAGACAACAAATCTAGGGGCAGGTAAAGCACCAGCCCTATCTGCTTGAATAGCTGCTGGAATTTTTTAAATAGATGGTAATTATGTCATAATTAAAATATTATAACTAATTAAAATATAAATAAATATAATAATATTGTGTCAAATCAAAAGTTAACAATGTTAAACCAAATATTACTAAGGATTTACTAATGCAATTTGAAGATTTTTTACAATAACATAAGTTATACAACAGAAGAGAGTAGGTTGAATTCACAAATGAATGCTTAGCATGTTTAAATTTATTGTGCACTTGTTGTACTAGATGTATATATGGGAAATTTAAAATAAAATAAAAAAAGAAAAATCTCGCTTTAAATAATGTTGCAATAGTGTATTCATAACAAAAGTGATAATGTAATAAGTTAATAACTAAAGTGAAAATATTTGTTATTCGTTTCACATTATCTACAGACATGTGCTATAAAGGAGCTAATCCAGTTCCCACTTCCTTTCAAAAAAAAAAAATTTGGGTCAATAAGGCCTTTTTTTGGTGACAATGAAATCAAAAGAAAGAATAAATCCATTTACCTTTGTCAATTTGGAGCCCCACCGGGTCAAAGTGTAGGGTTACTCTCTTAATTGCCTAATATTGCCACCGTATGGTAAAAAAAATTCCATTTCCTTTTCCATCAGCTTTTAACTTGAGTCTTCTTGCTCAAAAAAAACGTGACTGAAGAGGAAAGTCATACAATGCCTCGTTAATTTTTGCGTTGATAGAAACTATACATAGATTTTATCATTTAGTCCAGTATAATTAGCATTCACTAAGACATTCATAATAGAGTATTAAAAATATTATTATAATAGCACTTAGTTTGATACTAATGGTCTCATTGTACCCAGTCGGGGCAGAAGTGGAGGTGTTGCCCTCTTTTGGACTCGTGAAATTAATCTGTAAATCAAGAGCTTCTTTGGGAACCACATTGACACCATTGTCAGGGAGGCAGATAACTTTTCAATGTAGAGAATCACTGGCTTCTATAGCCACTCGGAAACTCACAGAAGGTTTGGCAGATGGCAAAAATTTTAATTGAAGATTTTAATGATGCGGCATCTTCTGATTTTTGCACTTCCAGTCCTCCTCAATTGCACAGCTGGTCCCCTCCCCCACTTGGTGTCTTCAAAATCAATGTAGATGGGTCTTCATCGGATCTTGAGGATTCATCCTGCATTGGTGTCATCATTAGGGATTGCAAAGGTCAAACAGTTGCTGCCTTCTGCAAGACTCTTCAGTCCCATTTCTCGGCTGAGCTGGTGGAGGTGTTTGCTGTGGAGTAGGGTATTTTTCTGGCTCGGGAGTTACAACTCTCTCGGGTTATGCTTGAAAGTGATGCTCTCTCAGTGATCAATGCCATAAATGACTCTACATTTGGGACTTCTTACGGGCACATCATTCAGGACATCTCTCATGCTCAATCATCTTTTGATTTCTGCTCTTTCAAGCACCTCAACCGGTCATTTAATTCTGCAGCACACGAACTGGCACAATTTGCCCGTAGGAATGGCTCTGTCCATTTGTGGAAAGGGGTTACCCCTCCTTTTTTAGATCCATTTGTTCAAGCTGATATGCTTCTCTATCCTGCTTAGCAGGCTTTCCTGTTGTTTCCTCTGCTTTGCTTTGCAATATAAGTTCATTTTCAATAAAAAAAAAAAAAAAAAGAATCTCCCTAAAGTGATTTTAGATTACTTTTTTTATTTTAATTTTAACTTTTAGTGTTAACTTGAGTTTGCTCTGTCTCTTTCTTTGTAGTTTGTTATTTAACAGGGCTTTATACAGTTCTAAATTCTGTTTTGTGGGTCTTGAGCTGTCTAGCTCAGGGTTATGTATTTCTCACTTAATAGTTGTTTTGTGCATTAAAAAAATTAGCTTGTTTAGTAAAAATTAAAATTTTTTAGATGAAATCAATGAAAAAGAGAATGATGTGAACCAAAGAAGAAAACAATGGAACAAAACGTTAGCCATATCTATGATTTAGCAGATTGTTCATTTTTTCCACAAAGATCAATCTACCACTACCACTGCCACATTACCGCAATAGCCTAGAACAGCGCAAAATCAGGGTTGAAGTCCTTATATAATAGTATAAAGGTTTAATAAAGAGGTTGGATTTCATATTTATCGCTGGTGGGAAAAAATTAATAGATACTCTAAGAGTATTTATTTATGAAATTAGAAAAATTAATTAATTTTTAAACAATTTTTTATATTTTTCACAAAATTGATGTCAAAATTTTTTAAAATAATTTATTAATAAATTGATTTATTAACAAGAATATTTGTTGATAGAACCCATTCAAAGTGGATTGGATTTGTGGACCATGGGAGAAGCAAAAGCAAACGGACAATCTAACTGTCTTATACCTTCTTTTTGCTCGAGACAAGGCTTAGCCAAGCCAACAACCATCATTGAAAGAGACAATTTTAAGTTATTTTTGCTTTCTCTGTTTTGGCATTTTGGTCTTCAATCCTTTGAATTAAAAAAATAAAAAACACGAAAGAATGAGAGGAAATAATTACTATTTCTTTTTATCATCTCAGCATCTAGAAGAATCTTAAGGTAAAAAAAAAGTTAAAAACAGAGTTAGCCACAAATGGGAAAAGGGAAATCAAATTATAAATTCATAACTAATAGTAGTATAAGCTAAAAAAAAAAATTACCATTCCAATCTCTGTATTTACCATTAAGAACGGTCAAAGCGTCGGCTCCACTAGCTCAAAGTATATGGTTTATACAGTTATTATTGCCACTCTCACTTTCACTCTTACACATCTCTTTAGCCAGCTTGGCGCCCAAGTTTTATCTCTCTTTAAATACGTATGATTTCTCCATTCACAATTTGAGATTGAAAATTACAAAAAAGAGAGATATGGAAATGAACAAAAAACTGTCAAAGCAAGAGTCAGAGAAGATGGAGATGATGAAGATGAACCCAGCTGCGGAAGGGTTCGACACAAAGCCGCTATGTCTCAACAAAGAGAAGCTCGGAAGTGTGATTCCAAAGAAGAGGAAGTCTGTGATAAAAATGGTGTTTGAGCGCTTAGCTCAATTTTTCTCTTCGTCTGTAGCCTCATGCTGCGTCAACAACGGTGAGGCTACGCCTATTCAGCCACACATGCTATAGTTTAGTACCTCGGCACTATTATTTTAGCCTTTTTGTGCTTCGTATGAGTTAAATAATTTTTTGTGACTAGTCTGCAGTGTATTTGAGGGTTAATTATTAGAATACAGTTTTAGCATTTACAATTACAGAGTGCAAAATTTTCGATTTTGAATGTTTGCCTTGATTTTGCTTAGTGGGTCTAGTGTATTATTGTATGTGAAATTGTGAATTCTACGAATTCTCTACCGGTCTAGTACAAGTACAACACAGTTTTTCTGTATACCAGATAGGAACGAAAGAAAAAAAATGGAACAGAGCATTTAGAAAGAGAGGCTTTTTGAGTTTGTTCCTTTTTAATTTTCTTTGGATCTACTGGGTATTTAATCAATGGATCGGATCGGAAAATTTGCGATGTGCTGATGTCAATTGGGACCGATTGGTGGTTTGTGGGGGTGGTTTTGGTCCTTTTGGAGCAATGGTGTTTGTGTCTGGTTTGTTGGGATGAATGGGCTGTGTGCGCGCGTGGGGGTTCGCTTTGTTGGGCTTGAGGGTGGGGCGGCGGTGTGGGTTTCAGCGCCACCAGGTCTCGGGAAGAGACGCGGCTGTGCCGCCTCTTTGCGTGATCCGGTGGGAGTATTCGCGTTTTGCGTTTTGCGTTTTGCGTTTTCCCAGACAAAACAAAACAGCCAGGCGACTCTTTCAGCAATTACAGGACAACGGCAACCTTAACAGCACAGCTTGTTTTTGTTTTGGGTTCCTTGTTAGTTATTATTGACCCAATGACCCCTAAGGCTTAAGGGTGAAATTTTTGAAAGAGATGATCCATTTCTTTTAGATAATCGAGCAAATTTTCAGTCAAAAAGTCCATCTTTATGGTATTAATTTTTGTTGGTTTCCCTTGGCTTGATTCCCAATATAATTGATGGACCCGTTTTACATCAGTATCCCTGTTACTACAGTAACCCCACTGAGTCATGTTGTCTGAGGATTACGACAACCACGGCCATATATTAGACAAAATCCATTTAATTCAGCAAAATAGCAGACCAGTACTTCAATTTAATGCAATATAGAGAAAAAAAAAAATCCCTAAGAAACAAATCTTATTGTTATAAGCATTTGTATGGCTAAGACACAGAATAGAAATTATGCAACGAATTCAGAATGGGGAAGCTCGCAAGGCCATCATTCCCAAACCGATAGCAAAAAAAAAAAAAATCGAAGTGGGGTTCAAATTTAGGGCTCAACACAAAAGGGTTAAGTGAACAGTGATAAGTCATTGGCAAAACTCAAAAGGCCTTTTAGAAAGAACACATGTCTTGCATTTCGAATCGGAGTAATTCTTACTTTAGTAGTCTTTACCCGAAATCAAGGGAGGGTGGTTCTTTTCATTCAAGGGGGTTTGGCATTTATTTATTTATTTTTATTCCAATGATGAATGGGTTGTGACAATTTGTTTCCTATAATGTTAGTGGATTGGCAAAAAGAAACAAACATAAAGCTATATTATTCTAATTAAATAATAATATACTTTATATCTGTATTTAATATGTAAAATAGGTTTTAAAATGTAAAACTTAGAACCAATGCTTGTATATGTGCTACTAATAGTTATTCAATATCTATGTATAAAACTATGCAACCCTTTAAAAACAAAAAGGGTAGAATGTATTTAGCAAAAAAGGGTAAAATCTAAAATGTGGAACTTTTATTTTGGACCGGCACGTGATAGATAGAGAGAGAGAGAGAGAGAGGAGCAACACATGGTGGGGGCCGCCCCGGGGGATAAGAAAAGTCAAAGACTCAAGACTGAAGAAATATTTCAGAAATTTGAGGAAAAGGCCAACACAAAACTGGTAGCCTTTATAATTTTGCGTTCCGGAAGAATCTTTAATTTTGCCCGATTTAAGAAGCAGCTTTAAACGAGCAAACAGAAAATGTTGTGACACAAAACAAGCTCTTCCAAAAATCCTCGATAACTTCTACAATCTAAGTCAAAAAAAAAATCCTTGATAACCAATAGAAATTAGCTGAGGTAGTTACCCACACTTCTTCATCCTTGGACTCTCTTATCAACAATTTGAAAAAAAAATAAAAATAAAAATAAAGATTGAACAAGAGCTTGCAACAATTGTATCCACAATAAAAAAATATGCCTATTTCATTCTTTCTCATAGAGTAGAAAGAAAATGAAAGAAAGCAATTGCTGTCACAACTTCAGTCCATAGAAAGGTCATAGGGGACAGCTTCCCAGCCCTCCCCAATATTTGTCTACACCCCTTACCAACCTAGACAATCATTGTATAAAGATTTGTCTATACCTTTAGCCTCCCCATTTTTATCCACCCCTTCTAGACAAAATTTTCAACCCTTAGCCACTACACATCCTGATTATAACCCCTTCAAAACAAGTGGAATTCTCTTAGCTATAATATACAGATCAACACATCCTAGTACTTTTTTAAAAAAGAATCTCATTTTATTTTAATGAGAGACTGTCATATCACCCACTAATTAAATAAAAGGTAGAAATTAAAACTCACTACTACTTGTCATTGTATATTTAAAACAAAATGACATGTCTAGTTAAAAAAGTATTGAAGGTAAGCCAAATTCTTCATTGAAATGATTGAAACAAGCATGGAGTGAATCTATTTTTTTTTTTTGAGGTGGAATAAAAGAGTTCTTCATTTTGATTGGTATATTGGTATGAAAAATTTCACTCATTCCAACCAAAATGAAATGGAATTCAAATTAAAAAAAAAAAAAAAATGTCGCTAAAAGAAGTTAGTGGATATTTTGGTTCGTTTGAGAAATTAGAAAGAACAATTTAGTAATTTTAACATGGGTAAGAGTAAGAAAATATATACTTTTTAGTTTTTGGGGAATGTAGCCAACCGTGTCAGAGTATGACTAGGATACAATAGTGAATGCTCTAAAATGTGTAAAAACATAAGAGCTATTTAGACCCCTAAATTAAAATTATAACTCCATAGATTTTACTCTTAACTTATATTAAGTGTGGAAAAGAGTAAATGTGAGCGTATAAACAAACAAGCTACTCTAACCCATATTCATAATAACACATCAGTAAAATGAAAGGTAAAATAGTAGGGAAGAAATATGCAAATACAAGATAACACGTCGATGTGTTATCGAAAAGGAAACCGAAGAATTTGGCGAAAAACCGCTCCGCCGCCCTCCAAGCGGTAATCGATCCATTAGACAATCAGTTGGGATACATAGGTTAGCAAGAGATCCTTCAAGCCTAATTTACCCTCTATACCTAAGCCCTCCAACAAGACTTCTCGGAACCGTGTCTGTTTAGCTCTCCAGATCCCGCAATATGCCCGATTGCATCCACCAAAGCCTGGCTTTTTCCAATGCTTCCCAGCAACACAAAATCCTCACTTGACACTTTGAAATGGTGTGGTAAGTGTTTGGACTATCAACTTTTCAATGGTATGGAAATTGAGAGGTAGGAATTGAGAAAAATCTACAAGAAAATGTGTAAAGATGTGTGGGTATAACGATCTCTAACTCTTCAAGGTTTGTGGTTAGGGTTTTCTCTCAGAAGCACTCTTCAATATTTGTAGGTAATGATGGTATATATAGTGTGGATACAAAAAATGTGTATCAGATAGGACAATCTGGCAAAACAGAATATTTCGCGAGTGCCTCGTGGGAAGGCCTTACCCGCGAGTGTCTCGCGGGACACAGCTGTCTTCATCTGTCCTGACTCTTCGCATTCCAGTTATGTGCAGGGCACATGTATCATTTCACGGGATGCTTAGTCGCGAGTTACCCACGAAAACTTTTCAATCTTCAATTTGCTTGAGTCTTCGTACACACTCTCTCTCACACCCCTTAAAATTAAATCCCACAATAAATACAGGGTACAAAAGATTGAATAAAATTACAATCAAATTTGGCATGGAATTAAAGTCAACAAAACAGATAGTTGTAAATTACAACTTTACAAATAGAATGGTGAAAAAAAGTATATGTGACCGACTTGACTAATCTATTAAGATTTATAATTGATTTAAAAAGTTGAAGACTAATGGCTTGTTTGGATTGAGGGAGGGAGAGGAGAGTATAGTAGAATTCATCAAAAATTAATTTGATTTTTAGTTAACTTTACTCTACTCTTTCTACTTTCCCCTTAATCTAAACAAGCTCTAAGACTTGATTTTGTTGTTATTATTTGACCATATGGCTTACATGTGACTGATAATCTTAATACTTAATCTAATTATAGTGTGCAAATTGCAAGTTTTATTTAAAATTGGGGTAAAATGAAAATATCCCAATAATTTTAAGGTGGATTTGCTCAATTAATTTTTATTTTTATTTTTTTTGTTATTTGAATATCGATCGTTTATGGGTAGTAATTGAGCTATGGATAAAAATCCGTTTGTCTCATTTCAAGCAATTTCCTTCATACTAGTAATAAAACTTCTTACATTTTTTTTTTCTTCATAAAATAACCAAAGTTTAAATTATAAAAAAAATATATTATATATTATAATTAATTGAATATAATAAAAAAAAATTTAAATATGAGATGGAGAATTTTCATTCAAGCTATACAAAGCTATTAATTATCTTATGGATGAATAAATTCACAATATTCCTCTCCTTTTTCTTGTCAGTAGAGTTAGATACAAGTGTAAATGAATGAACCTTTAACTGTTAAAAAAAATTTAAAAAAAAAGAGAGAGAGAGAGAGAGAACATTTTTACTGGATACAGACATACACTGAAACCACCAGGCTTGGTTCAGTCATCAGTGGGCCGGTTGACATCTGACAGTTGGAATCGAGTCCAGACATGAGTTTCTAGAAACGAACCAAAATTCGTACGGACAGTTAACACTAGAAAAAGAATATAAAAAACAGCAAATCCATAGTGGGCCCCGTATTCAATGCTTTCATGAAGCAATCACGTGTTGCCACTGTTTGGACTATTTATTTCAAACAAGTTATACGAATGAAATTAAATATCATCCAATATGATGAATCATGTTTTAATTAATACGCATTCATCTATGTATATTGTGATGGTTGACGCGTTATACGGCATATATACATGATCTTTTTCGAACGGCTTAATGGTGATCGAATTTGATTCCTCACATTGTTGAACCTTCTTTACTCATAAATTTTCCGCTTGATTGATCGAGGGAGTTATGCGTGTTGGTGAGTGTAAAATAATGTCTGTTATTCTGTAACTTATTTAGTGTAGTGTTTTGAAGAATTTGATGAAGCACTTGATACGTTGAAGTGTGTGCAAGTGAACGTGTTTGAAGTTTAGGACGAGTAAATGTTGCATAAGTATGCTAATATCTTCTAATCTTTTTCTCTCAGTATTTCCGCAGCACTTCACAACTCTTAATTTTTAATGTAAGAGCAGGAAAAATTGAGAGTCCGAAAGAAAAGTACCTTAATTTAGTGGTGTGATACTATTTATAGAAGGGATGGAGAAAATAACTTAATTTTTTACTTCATCTTTTCCCCTTTGGAGTTTTCAACTTGGTTTTATCCTTAAACGCACTTGAATTTGATTTCAAGCTGATAATATATGCCAAAACTCATATTTGATGGGAATCAGAACATGAGTACCAATTGACACCCATGTCTCTGTGACAAGGTGCCAATTAGCATCTGTTTCCTAGGCATATTTTGGCATAAAGTTTGTCTTTTGGTAGGCTTTGCTTAATTTTCTTACTTGTTTGAGGAAAATACGATTTTTAAGCTATTTTAAAGCCACTAATGATTAGAACATTATTTTGATGACCCTATCTCTTAATCTTCAACTTTATTAGTCATTTTCAAGGAGGGAAAATCAAAAATTATATTTTAGGGTTTTATCTCATAAATTTTCGTAGTGTTTTTAATTACATCATTGTCTTAATGTGTAAGGATGCATATCAACCATTTAGTCATGATGTGGTTTGATCTTTTGATTGGGTGACCCGATTGTCGTGTTCTTTATTTATTTATTTATTTATTTATTTTTATCATAATGAACTCAATTTTATTTTAGAGTGAAGTTTATGTTCATCAAACCGATTAAACGACATTTACTTTTTGAATATTTTAAAATTACGATTTTACTTCTGGTGGATTGCTAGTTGCAAAATGGGGTGTTTATACTATTTTATTTTAGAATCTTTCAAAAGCCATAATTTTTTACAATAAATTTTATATAAGAGTTCTATCTATATTTACTGATGATGTTATTGATTGCTACTTGATTGCCAAGAAACGTAGGAAAAAAGATGAGTTGAATGTTGAATTTTGAGCGAGACAAATACAGGGGAATAATGTCTAGTTGTTGATAGATATAGGAAGTAATTCTAGTTGTTGTGTAACTTGTATATTTTAGTTGGAGACACTATAATCTAATGGCTCTATGCAGTGGCGGAGCCAGGAATTTAGGTTAGGGGAGCAAGATTAAAAGACAAGATTGGAAATAAAAAATTAATATAAAAAAATTAATCAATATTAATAACAAAATAAGTAAACAACTATATGATAATTTAATTGTCATACAAAATCTAACATAAAATGTAAAATTTAATTTATTTTTACACACCTAACTTATTTTACTCAATTGTTTTCAACGGTTTTTCATATTTTGAAACCACTGCATGATTTCTTCACACTTAATAGCCTTGAATATATCTTTCCCAATATATGTAACTAAGCAATCATTCATCCACTGATCTCCTATTTTATTGCGTAATCGATTTTTAATTATGTTCATTGTTGAAAAAGCTATTTCAACAGTAACTGTTGCAACTAGTAAGATCAATGCCAAAGTCACTAATGAGTAAACCAATGGATATGAAACATTTTTTTCATTTCTACCATCTTTTCAACAAGCTGTCCAATTCCTCTAAATGCTGAAAACTCTTCAATGGACTGCATGTCATGGATGTATATCTCAAGTTGGTTATCCAAGAAAGAAAGTTGAGACATAAAAAAAATTCTACAGACAGTTTGGTTTAGTCCATCAAGTTTACTAAGTGGGACCCATTAATTTTATATATAAAATTGTACTAGGAGTAGAAGTCATCTACTACTACTATTAGGAAAGCTAAAAAGGTAACGTGAATTCACTTAATTGGGTTTTTTTTTTTTTTTTTTGTCTTTAGTGTGGGGTTTATTTTTTATTTTTTATTTTTTGTCTTTAGTGTGGTGGGTTTATTTTTTATTTTTTATTTTTTATTTAAATAGATATATATATATATATATATATCTATCTATCTGTGAGAGGAGTGTTTTACGCACTCTTTACATAACGTATTTCTGAACTTTCATAGAGCCGGGGGCGGAGGGAGGTGGGGGCGAGGGGGGGCACTTGCCCCCCCTGAAATTTCAAATGCCCCACCCCCCCCCCCCCCCATATATATATATATATATATATATATAGGAGCCATACACATAGAAACTACATGAATAGAAATTGGTACCTCATATACTCATCACATAAGATTCTATCTCAAGTAAGTTGAACTGCTAAGCGGGTCAGGTCCCATTTGAGTTTGGGTCAGATCAGGTTTGGATTAGAAATAAGATTTGAGTTGATTGGGTAGATTATTGGTTGACCCACATTTTTTTGCATGCAGAAAAGTAAACATAATAATGGTGATCATCATAGGCATGATTGTCAAAATTGGGATCTTACATAGGATCGTTGAAGGTAGGTGGAATCGTAGATCGTAGGATCGGATCATGAATTGTAAGATCCTACATATTTTCATATTTAAAACAAAAAAAAAAAAAAACACATTGATAATAGCTTTGTATGTTAAATAATCATGTAAATTATAAATTCGTCCGTAAAAAAACTTAGACTTGCATCATATGATGTAATTTGCATGTCATACTTCGCTAAGTTTATACTAATGAAACAAATATATTTAAGTTTTTACCTAATGTGTCTAAAAAGTTCAATAAATGTTTAATTAGCAATCAAATACCAAAATATTTATCAAAATATATGGAAAATATTTTCCAAGTTCTAAGTTCCAAATTCCAAGTTTGAATCCAAAATAAGTTAGCAAATAAAAACTAGCTAACTACGATATGAAATCCTAAAGTAAGATAATATTAAAGTGAAGTGAACATTTAATTATTCACATTTTAAGGTTCTTATAACCACCGTCCTAAATTTCACCTCTAATTATGAAATACGAATGCCTCCAACTATCCCTATTAATCATTACTCCAATCCTGAAGGCCAATATGACCAAAATCCTATGATGTTATACCATGCTAATGTATCTAGAGCGTAGACTTGCTTTGAGTACTCTAATTTCTTCAAGTAACAACACTGTAGGCATTATCTGGCCACTTAAGACCAAAAGTGCATCGCCAGTAGAAGGAACAAAGCCTATACTAATAGGCTAATATATCTCTAACAAAACATAAACTCATGAAATTGAGGCTAAAAAATTGGAAAATAAAGGATCATTCAATCCAAACAGGCCTAGATAACCATTAATTGCAAATAGCTGGATTGAGGTTCTGCAGTGTACGAACGTTGGGCACATAGAAATCTGATCATTCATATCATAGGTGTCAAATGTAAAACTGAAGAAGTTGTACTCCATGCTGGTGTAAACTTGAGTTTGCCCCATCTCATTCTTTGTAGGCTTTATACAGTTACAATAAATTCTAATTTGCTCACTTTATTATAGAGTTGTATCGTGTTGTTTTGTGAGATAAAAAGTTTAAGCTTGCGAATTAAAACAAAGATCGAAGAAATCAATGTAAAAGAGAAGGGCCAAAAAAAAAAAAAAAAAAAAAAAAAAAGGAAGAAAGAATAATGTGAATTGTGAACCAAAGAACAATATGAATGGAACAAAAGGTCAATGAAAGGAAAGATTCATGCATGCCTGATCTAAGATTTAATAGTAGGGTTAGCATATTATTCATTTTCAACAAAGAAAAATCTACCACGTTAAGTAGTCGAAAAAGCAACAAAGAAAAAAAAAAAAAAAATCAACGATAGCAGCGCAAAATCAGGGTCCAAGTTTCCATAAATAGGTTATAATAATAATTAATAATAATAATATAATAGGAATTATTCCCATTAATTAGTTGATAGTGAAATTATCCCACTGCAATTTAATGCTTTTCCGACTTATTAGAGGTTCCTAGAAAAGCTCATCTTCATATTATTATTTATTCACAATTTAATTAGCACATGTTGCATTAGATAAACCGACCATCCATTTTGCATGAGACAACTCAACTACCATCATTAATATTAATAAAAGATACACTTTGACTTTTCTAGGAAAGAAACAATTCTAACTTTATTTTTTACTTTCTTGAGTCTTGGCCTTCAAATTTTTTTTTAATTAAAAAAAAAAAAAAAAAACCCAGACAAACAAAGAATGAGAGGCAGTATTTCTTATCTTCTCAGCATCTAGAAGAATCTTAACAGATACGGATACAAACACCAACACAGCAACAGAGATAGTACTACCTACAAGAAACTCAAACTACATATCTACCTTTTTTTTAAAAAAAAGAGGATAATTTATTATTATTATTATAATTATAATAATGTTCACTGTTTATGGTTTTTATAGTTAGTGCCGGTTTTGATATTCCAACCAGGTATCACAGTCAGTCCCACGCTCATATCAATTTAGGCAGCTTAGCCACTAAGTCATTGTCTCTCATTTAATACATGATACCACAATGCTAACCCTATACACCCACACACACCATAGCATACCTCCTAGCTCGGCACTGTTGTTTCAGCCTTTTAGGCTCTATTTGAGTTAAATAATTTTTTGTGATGCGGATATTTGTTAGTGATCTTCAGTGTATTTGAATTTTGCCGTATTTAGTATACAGTTTTAGCATTTACAGCGTGCAAAATTTTTAACTTTGAATGTTTGGGTTGATTTTGCTATGTGGGTCTAGTGTATTATGGTTAGTGAATTCTACGAATTGCCAATACGACAAGTACAAGTATGATGCAGTAAAATAGTACCAGGTTTCGAATCAAAGAAAAATGGAACAAAGCATTTCACCAATGCCCACCGTCTGAGATAAATTAATAGAAAAGCTTTTTCTTTTTGATTTTTGATTTTCTTTGGATCTAGTGGGCAATTGATCGGATTGGATAAATTGTGACTTTTTGATGTCAATTTCGACTGATTGGTGGGTTTTTGCGATGGTGAAAGCGATGGGGGTGGCTGTGTTTGTGTATTCTAGGTGAGATGAAAGGGATGTGTGCGCATGGGGGTTCGTTTTGTTGGGTCAAGGGTGCGGCGGTGGTGGCATGGGTTTCAGTGCCGCCGATCAAGTGGGTGTGGTTGTACTGTACCTAGGTGAGCTCTTTTGTGAGTGTGCTTCTGAACCTTTTTTTTTTTTTTTTAATAACATAAATCCATTATAAATTAGGGAATATTAAATGCGTTTTGTTTGAACCTTGTACATGTGAAAATTACTAACTTTTGTTTATGTTTTTGGGTCCTCTTTATTGTGAGTGCTAAGGAAAATCATTGGATCCTCTCAATGGTTTAAAAGCCAAGGTCTCCGGTTCAAGACTTGGGGTGGGGTAGATTTGAAAATTTCTAACCAAGATTAAAATAAAGGGTGAATTTTTTAATAGAGACGATCCACTTTTCTAGATAATCAACTAAACAAAGTCATTAGAGAGGTCCGACTTAAAAAGAAAAAAGGATACTCACCTTGCCTTTAGAGCATGTGGTGGTATTCAAACGCTGATTTAGTGCCTAAGAGCTCCCAGTGAGGTTGCTAAAAGTCAATTTAGCAATCAATTTTTCAAAATTGTGGCTACAATAAAGCAGTTAAACTTTAAAAAAAAAATTAATTTTGAGCTACAATGGGTTGCTAGCTGCTATCTATAGTAGTCTACTGTAGCTCAAAACTCAAAACAAAAAATAATATTTTAATGTAGAGTGTTAAAAAAAAGGGCCTTTTTATTGTAGAGACCATTTTTGCACAAGGCCAAGAGGTGCAGTTGTAACCAAGGCTCAGGATCCCACATCGAAGGAAAACCCCCCCCACTTGCTGCCTTATAAGCTGTGAAGCTAAGGGAGTAGTGTACCACTAGAACACTCAGAGTGTTCTAGTGGTACACTACTCCCTTAGCTTCACAGCTTATAAGGCAGCAAGTGGGGGGGTACCCAAGCCGCCGATCCACCCCTTCTGTTGACCCAGCTCGCCGATGTGATCGGTGCTTGCTCGTTGTAGGTTTTTTTTTTTTTTTTTTTTTTTTTTTTTTTTTTTTTTTTTTTTTTTTTTTTTTTTTTTTTTTTTTTCTGCTATGGACTGGAGGTGGTGGTGGTGGTGGTTGTGGCTGTGGATGTGGTTGTGGCCGTGGCTGAGTAAAAAGATTGGAGATTTGGGGTTTTTGCTCGTTGTGGGTTTTTCCTTTTTTCTGCTGTGGACTGGTGGTGGTGGTTGTGGCTGTGGCTATGGTTGTGGCCGTGGCTGAGGAAAAAGATTGGAGATTTGGGGTTTTTTTTTTTTTTTTCCTGCTGTAGACTGCTGGTGGTGGTGGTGGTGGTTATGACTGTGGTTATGGCCTTGGCTGAGGAAAAAGATTGGAGATTTGAGTTTTTTTTTTTTTTTTTTCCTTACTGTGGATTGGTGGTGGTGGTGATGGAAAAAGATTGGAGATTTGGTTTTTTTTTTTTTTAATCTTATTCCTCCTGCAGGTGGTGGTGGTGGTGTTGGTGTTGGCTGTGGCTGTGGCTGTGGCTATGGTTGTGGCTGTGGCTGGTGGTAGAGGTGTTTATGGTTAGTTTTTTTGGGTAGTGGGATATATTATTTTATTGTAGGGGTTATATTATTTTATTGTAATGTTTATATTATTTTATTGTATTGAAAGCTAAAATAGATCCACTGCTGCAGCACGTGTGTAGGTAAAATAGATAAAGTAAATTTTGATGGTGCTAAATAGCTAAAATTATATATTCACTGCTATGAATGCTCTTATAAAGTGAGTTGTTAAAATAAATAAAGTAATATTTTGAGTTGCTAAAAGCTAAATTTTTTAGACGTTTTAATGTGAATGCTCTAATACCACTGATGTCAAAGGCAAATAGACTAGTAGTTCCCAGGAAGGTATAAAAAATATATATTACTTTATTTTCTTTGTTGGGTTTCAATAGTAGAGAGAAAGGGCCCGTTTGGTAGAAGAGTTTGAGAAATGTTGTTTAGGTGTTTTTGATATACGTGTGGGTAAAAAAATGTGTGAAAATATATGTAATATTGTTTAAAATGTAAAAATATATATTAGAGTTGAGCTACCAAACAGAAAGCGTTAAAAAAATTAATAAAAAAATAAATAATATTTGACGGATAGAAAAATTAAGAGAATTGATACAGAATGTGCTGTGAAATTATAAGTTAAAATAAGTAAAGTAGTTTTGAAAGGTTTAAATGTTAAAATTAGATGCTCTTACATTCCGATAGTGATGGACCTAATTTACGTCACTACCTCTCTCTTTCACTACGTCACCTGCACAGTATGTTGGCAGAAAATTGCGACTAACGAGGGTACAAATCAGACAAATGTCACAAATCTATTTGATTTAGAAATTAGCATAACAACCTACAAATACTTAAATTTAATCAGATGCAAAACAGAGAACAAAAAGTCCATGAGAAACAGATAATATCATTATTCAGTACTAGCTTCTGAATACGCGTGTGAGATACGTCTATTTTTTAGGTAAAGATTATTTAGAATATTTATTATAATTTGAGATAATTATATTTTTTAATCACAAAATAAAAAAAGTTTAGGGATGTGATGAAAAATTATTTCACCTACTAACGCATAATAATCATCACACCCCTAGTTTTTTTTTTTTTTCGTGATTGAAAAATGTAATTATCTAAAATTATAATAAATGCTCTAAATAACCTTTATCCAAAAAATAGAAGAGCCTCACGCGCATGCTCAGAGGCTAGTTATTATTATTATTATTATTTGTTTTTTGGTATAGAAAAGGCTTCATGTTATTAATTGGTTGAAAATCTATAAAACGTGGTTTTTATTTTTTCCTTTTTTCTTTAAATATATAAGTATAAAATCATGAAAAAAATTACTTCCAAGTAATATCTAAATAATTGGAAAAATTTTAGGAATAAAAATACTTAAAACGTTTTTTTTTTAATTTAAATGTAAAACAGTGCTGGCATATTATTAAAATAACTAAAACATCAGTTGTTTTTTTTTTTGTGCTTGAAGTTGTAAAAAAATAGGAAACCAACGTTGAAGGACTCACCACCCTCAAAAAAAAAAAAACATTGATGCAAATTTATTAACTGATAACACGTAACACTTGACGCAAATTCAAAAGGTATAGTTTGTTTGGAGTCTTTTTGTCTTTTGGTAAGTTATTTTGGATTAGATTAAATTTGACCAATTTTTAAAATTTTAAAATGAAGTAACATTTTAAACTATCAAATATAAGATATGTAGGATCCTCGGATGTACGGATCTTCGGACCAAGGGCTTTGCCTTGTAGTCTTTTACACCGCATCCTTTGGAGTCCCACATCGAAAGAAAACCCCCCCACTTGCTGCCTTATAAGCTGTGAAGCCAAGGGAGTAGTGTACCACTAGAACTCTCAGAGAGAGTTCTAGTGGTACACTACTCCCTTGGCTTCACAGCTTATAAGGCAGCAAGTGGGGGGGTTTTCTTTCGATGTGGGACTCCAAAGGATGCGGTGTAAAAGACTACAAGGCAAAGCCCTTGGTCCGAAGATCCGTACATCCGAGGATCCTACAAGATATATTTAAGGGTGTAAGTTTTTACCCCTAAAAGTTAGTCCATTATTTATTTAGAAGCAATTTTCAACACACTTTTAAAATTTTATCTTTAAAGATAAGTTCTCCACTATCATTCTTGTTTTAGTATCTAAATAATAGGCAAAATTATAGGAATAAAAATACTTAAAACAATTTTTTTTAAAAAAAAATTTAACGTAAAACAATGTTGGCATATTATTAAAATACCTAAAACATAGAGTTTTTTTTTTTTTTGTTTAAAGTTGCAAAAAAATAGGAAACCAACGTTGATGGTTTTTTTTTTTTTTGGCTTGAAGTTGCAAAAAAAAAAAAGGAAACCAACGTTGATGGATTTTTTTTTTTTTTTGCTCGAAGTTGCAAAAAAAATTGGAAACCAACGTTGATCAATTTTTTTTTTTTTTTTTGGCTTGAAGTTGCAAAAAAAAAAGGAAACCAACGTTGAAGGATTTTTTTTTTTTTTTTTTCTTCTTGAAGTTGCAAAAAAATAGGAAACCAACGTTAAAGAACTCACCACCCTAAAAAAAAAACAAACAAACAACATTGATGTAAATTTATTAATTGAGGACATGTAACACTTGATGCAAATTCAAAAGACATGGTTTGTTTGGAGTCTTTTTTTCTTTTGGTAAGTTATTTTGGATTAAATTAAATTTTACCAATTTTTAAAATTTTAAAATTTTAAATGAAGTAACATTTTAAACTATCAAATATAAGATATATTTAAGGGAGTAGGTTTTTACCCTTAAAAGTCAGTCTATTATTTAGAAGCAATTTTCACCATAATTTTAAAATTTTATCTTTAAAGATAAGTTCTCCAGTATCATTCTTGCTTTAGCAAATTTGTGTATATGACAATTGCTTACAAAATCATCAAATGTGCAATGAAAAGCACAAAAAAGGACAATATTAAATTTCATAACATAGGATATTTACAAAAAAAATGTTTTTTAACAACTACTTGATAGATTGACTACCACTTCGCTCACCCGAATTCATCCGATGTGTTTGCTATGCAATCCAACCAAATTGTTGATACGTCAACCCAAAAAAAATACAAAAAAAATAGAGAGTAAGGCTTAAATGTAAGAAAAACAACAAACAAAAATAATATGAGGAAGAGAGGGCACCATTTAGAACACATACAATAAAATAATGGGTCAAACCCAATAACCACAAAAAAGAAAGAAAAAAAAAAGAAGACAAATCAATATATATCATTCCTATTCTTTTAAAAAAACTCATTAATTAAAGAAAATACTTAAACACCCATCAAATTGACCAAATAAAAGAAAAGAAAAGATAAAAAAAGATAAGATATGATAAGATAAGATAATGATATGGAAAAGATAATGATAACCACATATTTAAGAGATCTATGCAGCATCAATCTCATATCTGAAATTCAAATTCACAACATCTACCAAAAAAAAAAAAAAAAAAAACTCACACATAGAATGAATCAACTAATGCTAATTCAATGACTAACAAACCGGAAAACCAACATAAAAAATTACAAAGACCTATTAGTATTTTAATATTTTTGATCACCATTATAAAAAATGGATTTCAAGTAATATTTTTCATCACCATTACAATGGTCACGTTAATGTCAGTATGATAATTCTTCTTTAGCAAAACCAACATAAAAAATTACAAATACCCATCAGTATTTTAATATTTTTGATCACCATTATAAAAAATGGATTCAAGTAAAATTTTTCATCACCATTACAATGATGACGTTAATGTCAGTATGATAATTCTTCTTTAGCAAAACCAACATAAAAAACGTTAATGTCAGTAGATAATGTAAAACAATAGAGTAGAAAATAATGTAGAGAAGAATGAAGCTAAGTAGTACTGACCTCAAAGCCTACACATCAATGAAGAGTCATAATAAATGAAACATCTTTTAATAGCATCTTGTGAAGGCCAGTAAAACAATAGACCAGAAAATATTTTATAAGTCTCGAAATAACAAAAAGCAAAACATGGCCAAATAGAGAGAGAAATCGAAGTGAGAAATGCAAAATCAGTTTAAAATTGAAAGAAAAAAAAAATTCAGAGTTAGAGTTAAGAAAATGAACTTGCTAGATGTGGGCTTGAGGGAAATAGAACCTGTTCGATCTTCCAAATCAGTTTAAAATTGAAAGATTTTCCCCCAAAAAAAAAATTTTTGAAAGACAAAAAAAAAAAAAAAAAAAATCAGAGTTAGAGTTAAAAAAACGAACCTAGTGGATGTGGCCCAAAATCAGTTTAAAATTGAAAGATTTTCCTCCAAATAAAAAAAGGTTAAAGAGCTTACCTCAAATCTATCTATTGTTGTTGTTGTTTGTAGTGAAATCTGAAACAAAGAGGTGTGTGAAAGGAGTTTGAGAGAGTTGGAAAATTGAAAAAGAAGCAATTTGAGTTTGAAAACCAACGTAAGTGTACTGGGAGTGTTGTCCTATGTTGTAGATAGTGTTTTACGTGGGAGCAATTTTTTTTTTTTTTTCATAAAAAAATTTAAAAGTAACATGAGATTAGAGTAAGAAATTGCAAATTTAAAAAAAAATGATTTTTTTTAGCAGAGGTTTGCACGGTTAAGCCTTGTGTTTTACGTGGGAGCAGTTTTTTTTTTTTTTTTTTTCATAAAAAAATTTAAAAGTAACGTGAGATTAGAGTAAGAAATTGCAAATTTAAAAAAAAAAAAGATTTTTTTATTAATGTTAAAACGGTTAAGCCTTGATAAAGGTAAAAATAATAAAAAATAAAAAATAATTTGCAAACGTGAGTTTATTAATGGAAGGAAAAAGGGTAGTTGGAACATTTCAAATACTTGAACAGAAAATAGTCCTATTTTGTAGGCAATATTTATGCAATAGTTAAAAGAAATAGTTTTACCAAATTATCCTTTAGTTTTTCTCTACTTAAACATAGAAACGTGTGGGTATTTTGGAACCAAAAAAAATAGTTTTACTAAACTATCCTTTAGTTTTGTCTCTACTTAAATATAGGAATGTATGGGTATTTTGAAACAAAAAAAAATCCGGTTTAAACAGGTGCAACCCCTTAAATAGTAGTATACTTAAACATAGAAATGTGTGGGTATTTTGGAACCAAAAAAAATAGTTTTACTAAATTATCCTTTAGTTTTGTCTCTACTTAAATATAGGAATGTGTGGGTATTTTGAAAAAAAAAATCCGATTCAAACAGATACAACTTCTTAAATAGTAGTATAGATAAAAACATGTGTTTCATAGTGGCTGTGAAATAGAAAAGAAACTATTTAGAATAGGAAAAGCTCACAAGGCCATCACTGCCAAAGCGAATGAAAAAACCGTAGTGGGGAGCTTTCGGCTTTCAACGTAAAAGGGTCAAGAGTGATAAGACCTGCAGTAAAAGGCCCTTTACCCGAAATCAATGGAGGGTGATTCTATATACTTTTATCGAGTCAGGGTGCTTTTTTGTATTCCAATGATAGAAGATATGTGACAATTTGTTCCCTAATATAATCATATTTGTGTTGATTAGCAAAAAAAGAAGAAGACACATGTTAATTTCGTAACATGTTCAATCCATTAGAGCAAAAGAAGGTCATGCCTCTGTCAAAGATGTCAACTTTTTCTTTTTCTTTTTTTGGAGAAGAAAAAATATCAACCAATTGTATGTTGTCATATAAATTCTTAAAAGAGGTGCATAAGTGCGAGTATTGAATGTAAAAAATTCTGAATTTTAATGGTGTATTACAAGCACCTATAAATCTTATAATATAGTGTTCGTATCATTGTATTGTATCGTATTATTGTTAGTGAATTCTACGAATTGCCTATACAACAAGTACAAGTATGACGTAGTAAAATAGTACCAGGTTTGGAATCAAAGAAAAATGAAACAAAGCATTTCACCAACGCTCACCGTCTGAGATAAATTAATAGAAAGGCTTTTTCTTCTTTTTTTTTCTTTTTTTGGATTTTCTTTGGATCTAGTGGGCAATTGATCGGATTGGATAAATTGTGACTTTTTGATGTCAATTTGGACTGATTGGTAGGTTTTTGCGGTGGTGAAATTGATGGGGGTGGCTGTGTTTGTGTCTGTTTAGGTGAGATGAAAGGGCTGTGTGCGCATGGGGGTTCGTTTTGTTGGGTCAAGGGTGCGGCGGTGGTGGTGTGGGTTTCAGCGCCGCCGATCCAGTGGGTGTGGTTGTACTGTACCTAGGTGATCTCTTTTGTGAGTGTGCTTCTGAACCTTTTTTTTTTTTTTTTTTTAATAACATAAATCCACTATAAATTAGGGAATATTAAATGCGTTTTGTTCGAACCTTGTACATGTGAAAATTACTAACTTTTGTTTATGTTTTTGGGTCCTCTTTATTGTGAGTGCTAAGGAAAATCATTGGATCCTCTCAATGGTTTAAAAGCCAAGGTCTCCGGTTCAAGACTTGGGGTGGGGTAGATTTGAAAATTTCTAACCAAGATTAAAAAAAAAAGGTGAATTTTTTAATAGAGACGATCCACTTTTCTAGATAATCAACTAAACAAAGTCATTAGAGAGGTCCGACTTAAAAAGAAAAAAGGATACTCTCCTTGCCTTTAGAGCATGTGGTGGTATTCAAACGCTGATTTAGTGCCTAAGAGCTCCCAGTGAGGTTGCTAAAAGTCAATTAGCAACCAATTTTTCAAAATTGTGGCTACAATAAAGCAGTTAAACTTTAAAAAAAAAATTTAATTTTGAGCTACAATGGGCTGCTAGCTGCTATCTATAGTAGTCTACTGTAGCTCAAAACTCAAAACAAAAAATAATATTTTAATGTAGTGTTAAAAAAAATATTTTAATGTATTAATAGTTGTGGTTATTAGTTATTGAGTTAGATATATTATTTTATTGTGTTGAATGTTAATATAAAACCTTTGCTTTAGGGTGTATTATAAAGTAAGTTGTTAAAATAAATAAAGTAATATTTTGAGTTGCTAAAAACTAAATTTTTTAAATGTTTTAATGTGAATGCTCTAATATCAATGATGTCAAAGGCAAATAGACTAGTAGTTCCCAGAAGGTATAAAAAAAATATTACTTTATTTTCTTTGTTGGGTTTCAATAGAAGAGAGGAATGGCTCGTTTGGTATAAAAGTTTGGGTAATGTTGTTTGAGTGTTTTTGATATACGTATGGATAAAAAAATGTGTGAAAATGTGTGTAATATTGTTTAAAATGTAAAAATATGTATTAGAGTTGAGCTACCAAACAGAAAGTGGTAAAGAAATTAGTAAAAAAATAAATAGTGTTTGACGGATAGAAAAATTAAGAGAATTGATACAAAATGTGCGGTGAAATTATAAGTTAAAATAAGTAAAGTAGTTTTGAAAGGTTTAAATGTTAAAATTAGATGCTCTTACTTTCCGATAGTGATGGACCTAATTTACGTCACTACCTCTCTCTTTCACTACGTCACCTGCACAGTATGTTGGCAGAGAATTGCGACTAACGAGGGTACAAATCAGACAAATGTCACAAATCTATTTGATTTAGCAATTAGCATAACAACCGACAAATACTTAAATTTAATCAGATGCAAAACAGAGAACAAAAAGTCCATGAGAAACAGATAATATCATTATTCAGTATAAAACATGTGTTTCAGTGTGGCTGCGAAATAGAAAAGAAACTATTTAGAATAGGAAAAGCTCACAAGGCCATCACTGCCAAAGCGAATGAAAAAACCGTAGTGGGGAGCTTTCGGCTTTCAACGTAAAAGGGTCAAGAGTGATAAGACCTGCAGTAAAAGACCCTTTACCCGAAATCAAAGGAAGGTGATTCTATATTCTTCTATCGAGTCAGGTTGCTTTTTACTATTCCAATGATAAAAGAGATGTGACAATTTGTTCCCTAATATATATTTGAGTTGATTAGCAAAAAAAGAAGAAGACACATGTTAATTTCGTAACATGTTCAATCCATTAGAGCAATAGAAGGTCATGCCTCTGTCAAAGATATCAACTTTTTCTTTTTCTTTTTTTGGAGAAGAAAAAATATCAACCAATTGTACGTTGTCATATAATTTCTTAAAAGAGGGGCATAAGTGCGAGTATTGAATGTAAAATGTTCTGTATTTTAATGGTGTATTATAAGCACTTATAAATCTTATAATATAGTGTTCGTATCATATTAATTGTATCGTATCGTATAATATATAGAAAAATACTTTAAAATAAGTTTTGTTGTTGTTAAAATTTGTATTTTTAGTTGAATTTAACAAGTTGTAAGACTTGTTTTTAATACAAAATTATTAATTTACTTAATTTAGTCCAATAAAATAACATGCCCACAATTGGTTTTTCTCTTTCTCCTTCGAAATTTGGATTACACACTTACACTTCACTTTCATATTTACAATTTTTTTTTATACTATAAATAAGATATTACCTAACAATATATATATATATATATTTTTTGTGATTATTGTTAAGTTTAAGAAACTAGAATACCAAAAAGAAATATTTAAAAAAAGATTATTAAAATAAAAGAACAAGAAGAGATAGTAAATGTTGATGATGATAAAGAAAATTTCAATAAAAAAATAAGTTTGTGAAATGATGAACATGATGATAGCATTTACTTAGATTGAGTTAATTAGGTATCCATGTACACGATGGAGTTAATTAGGTATCAGTCCAAAGAACCACCAAAGAAGGTGATGGTGATCTAAGAATCTACAATGCATGAAGTGGTTGCTGTTGGTGTGGATGTGAGTGATCCAATGGTGTTAGACTATGGCCAAACTCATACTTCAACAGATGAGGTTGCTCATGTAATCAAGAATGAAGGCATGAAAGTAACAACCACTAACATTAATGGCAATGCGATTGAATTTGAACTAGATGATTCTTTTCTTGGTGGCTACGGTGGAATAAATGATGGGTTCCATAATTGAGCTGATCATAATACTCATACTTTAATAGATGAGGCTGCTCATGTAAACAAGAATGAAGGCATGAAAGTAACAGACATTAACATTGGTGGCAATGCGATTGAATTTGAACTAGATGATTCTTTTCATGGTGGCTACAGTAGAATAAATGATGGGTTCCATAATCGAGCTGATCATAATTTTTATAAGTACTTAGGTGTGAGTTGGGATCTTAAAGGTTGTGAAGATATAGAATTTGCTCTCTGGAAGCTCTCTCTATCCTCAATATCAACTTCATGGGAATGTGATCATATGACTAGAGACATGGTATTTGATAGAAAGAAAGGCCACAACACAAAGATTTTTTGGTGCTCCTTTACTGATCTAGTTAATGATGGGTTCCACTTACTCAAGTTATAGGCTGTGACAAGGTGCTTGAAAGTAGTTGGTGTGTTCAGTGTTCAAGATGCTTTGGAGTATTGGGTTAGTGGCTGATTTCCCCTCATGAAGATGTCAACTACAACAACCCCCTGTGGGCAAGGTGTTTTGAAGGAGAGGGAAATGTTAGGAACCCACATTTGGGGTATAGAATGCATTTAGTTAGTTAGTTAGTTAGTTACAATTCCAAGTATGTTAATCACTTTTAACACATTTGGAATTATTGATGCACATGGGGAATAATAAAACCATTCAGATAAGGCAATGTGGGCCAATAAAATAGTTATATGGCTATATAAATACCTACTGATAATCACATTTCCATCATTGAAGAATAAATCAATTTCTTAGTTCATTAGTGCATCTTTTTCTCTTAATCTCTTTCTTTCTTTATGGAAGGTGACTTCCTCGAATCAAGTCAATTCCCCTACAATTCTTATCTGTCCCCATTAGGAACCACCAGGTTCCTAACAAAGAAATTATCATTTTGGATCATTCGTTATGTATTATCATTTTTGAGTTTAATCAATTTGAATGTGTATGTTATAAACACATGCTAGTTTGATTTATTCAGTTATCTTGTTAAATAATATTACATAAGTGATGAATAAATTAATCATTAGTTGAATATATTCAAAATTTATAATGAATATACACTTTATATATGTATATCTATAATTGTTTTTATAAATTTTATTAAGTGTTTGTTTATCTTACGATACACAATACGATACAATACATGATACAGAAAAAGAAAAAATTGATTCACAATACGATTTATGTTTTGACAACTATCTCACTGATATCTTGGTTTGTTTGAGAAATTAGAAAGATTAATTTAGTAATTATACCATCTGTAAGTGTAAAATAGAAAATTTGTACCTTTTTAGTGGTCACATTGCTGATCTTACTATTCGAATTCAATAGAATGATGAAAAAAAAAATTATTATGATAGAGAGAAAAAAAAATATTTGTGATAGTGAGGTGGACCTAACTAACACATTAAAATTCATATTTGATTTAAAAAAAAAAAAAGACTAAAACTTGGTTGTTGTTGTTATTATAAGATCACGTGACTTACACATGACCATTAATATTAATTGTTAATTTGATTATAGTATGCAATTTGCATGTTTTGTTTAAAATTTTCATAAAATTCAAATATCCCAATTTTATTTTAGTCACAAGTTTTGTTTAACTTTTTTTTGAATATCCATCATTTTATTTAACTTCATTAAAAAATAATGAAAGCAATCTTGAAATTTATTATAGTAGTTGAACCATGTATAGAAATCCTTTTGTCTCATTCAAGTGTTTCCTCTTTATGTTATACTAGTCATAACTTGTTATCACATGTTTTTTTTTATTAATAAGATAACCAAAATTTAGGATATAAAAACTCTTACATATGACATGATGATGCCAAAAATCGTCAGTTAGGTCACTTGTCTAATCCAAAGTTTTGAATGGTCTTGTAGCACCTGCAAAATAACAAAATAAACAAAATAGATCAAAGAGACTACCAAATTGTGCCTAATGGGGGAGTCTCTGATACTTAAGTCAGAATCAGCTCCTATATTTTGGGAATAGATAGTGTTTTATAGTAGTTTTTCGACATAACTTAGTAAATGGACGGATTGTCCCTTTTATATGTAGCTTGGGTAGCTGTTGTGCTCATAAATGCTTTCATGTACATAATTACAAGTAATTATTTCCTTGTGTGTAACGGTTTTTGCCTTAATGAAAGTTTAAGGTCAATAAGTAACGGTTGTCATTAACTAGGCCTTATTGCTTTTGTAATGTATTAGATGATTAGGTTCATCATCTTTAATGATCAGTGGTTACAGAACCTGTTGAAGTGTTCTTCCGTTACATCATTATTAATGCTCATTTACTTTGTTTGGACAATACATTTTCTGGTTGATCATGACATATTAAAATTAATTGAATCTTAATATAAAAACTATGAAAGTAAACTAATGTGTGATAGATAATTTCAGTTCAAACTCATACAAATCTATTTTCTAATTCTCCTATAAAAAAAATCTATTATCTAATGGATACGAAAATCATATTCCCCTTTTTCTTCTTATCTGTATCCTTAGATAGTAAAGATTGAAAAAAAGAAGGGATCCAAAAAAAAAAAAAAGTGTCCTTGGATACTTAAAAAAAAAAAAGGGAATGTGTACTTTGTACACTGACGTCTAATACTAAAAAAAGGGAAGAAAATAAAAAACAAATCTAGAGTAGGCCCTTACTTAATGCCTCATAAAGCTAATTCAATCATATGTTGCCACTTGCCACATTTCAAGGAAGACAACGTTAAATCATGGGAGCAATGCGGACCGCTGATGTTTCTCTCAACTTCTCTCTCTCTCTCTCTCTCACATCAAGTGACGGCGAGACACCTGTTGTGGTAGCTTTGTAGTTTGTACTTTTTAAAATAATTGAGTTGACAACTATTATGCGAAATTCCGAATGAATATTATCCAATATTCGTATCAACATTCTCCAAATAGCTCGCTTGGATATCTTCTATCCACTCGCTTTGTTTTTTTTTTTTTTTTGTTTTTTTTTGTCCTTATTGCGAATTTACAGTTGAAAGCGTACTAGTACTAGCTTAATTACTAGATGCTAATTTAGAATCTTAGATCCCAAATTTTAATTATGATTTAATTAATTTTAAGCTAATCATAATTAACGTGATAAGTAATCAACTGAACCATCAAACAATTGCATTGACGAACATAAAAGTGGAATGCAATAATGTAAAGAACAATAAGGAAAAGAATAACAAACTCAAGATAATATCTGATATGTAATTAAAGAAGAAAACCAAAAAACTTGGGATAAAAACCTCTTCGCGGTCTTCCCATCGAATCAAGACACTTTCAACACTCAATTTGTGTGTAGGTTGTGTTTGGATTAATCTCCTTTCAAGGTATGTTAATGGGAGAGGTTGGGAGTGGAGACTACAAATGAATTTTCTTGGGAGTGGAGACTACAAATGAATTTTCTCTTAAGGAATAGTAGCTCTCTCTAGAGGTTGATGTATCTAATTTTCCAAAAAAGTAGAGTGTGGGAAAGAAGGTTATATATAATAGGGTTAAGAAGGGTAAATTAGATGATCCAAATAACTAATTTCTTTACAGTACAAGGTCACTCGTGGGTCGCTTGCTTTTGTGAGTCCAGTTACAGTTGCAATGTCTAGCTGCTCTTCATGGTTTCTAACCCAACCCTATTACAATATAAGCCCACAAAATATATAGAATTTATGCTTGAATGTACAAAGAAATTTGGGACGAAATATAGCTAATATAAACAAGAAAAATCACAATTCAACAGCAGTAATTAACATGCTTGCACTTATTACATTTTAAATATAATACTTTAGGGTTAGTTTCCAATTAAACTCTACGGTCTTGAAAGTTTTAAATTTAATAATGAGATTTAAGGAAATTACATATTAAACCTCATAGTTTAGTTAGTTTTAAACCGAAACTTAAACCTTAAAAATCACATCAATTTAAAGGTTCCAATAAAACCTGAAAATCAAACCCAAAAGAGAAGGTTAAAATTCATATTATTTTAAAAGTTCAAGTTTCAATAAGGTTTGATTTGTAACATTATTTTAAGATTTAATTTGAAACTTTTGAAACTATATCTATATGATGATTTAATTTGAACAACCCTTAAAATATTTGATTTTAAATTTAGATTATCCTACTAAAAATGGGAAAAATAAGATAGATAAGTAGTAAACTTTTTTTTTTTTTTTTTTGAGAAACACATAAGTAGTAAACTTTGATATTGAAAATGTCGTAGAAATGGACCGACTCAAAAACAAATATATATCTTAGGGGAACCAATGGTCCAATAGCGCATCAAACACCTAAAAAACTCAGATGTGCCATTTCTTATATTTAATTGAAGAACAACAAATTGTGACCGGATAAGAAAAAATTATACTGTGTATTTTGGAAATCATCCAAGTAGCATATTTAAACAAAGCTCATAACAAAAAGATTGATGAAATCTGAGGGAGGATTACGGACATGTGCCAGGATTTCAATCAAATTTCTGAGTGGGATAAACTCATGGAATTGATTGAGGCTAAAAAAAATTGGAAAAGGGAAAAGCTTGATAGCCATGATTTGCTATTAGCTGGATTGAGGTTACTGCAGTGTACGACGCTGGGCCCAAAGAAATCTGATCATTCATATAAAATCGAAGAAGCTGTACTCCAGTCATCAGTGGAGCTTAGTAATTCGTATTGTCCTTGGGGGGTCTCAACTGTCGACTGCTACGCTTGAAGAATCTGCCTAATAAAGTGATCTATTCTTAGATTTTTTTTCTTTTTATTGCTTGTGTAAACTTGAGTTTGTGATGTCTCTTTTTTTGTAGTATGTAACCAGGCTTTATAACAGTTTTAATGAATTTCTGATTTCTGGGTCTTGAGCTGTCTAGCACAAAGGTATATATTTCTCACTTTAATAGAGCTGTATCTTGTTGTTTTGTGCGATAAAAGTTTAGCATTCTTATTTTTTTTTTTAAAAAAACCAAAGAGATTGATGAAATCAAAGAAAAAGAGAAGGGAAAAAGGAAAGGGATTGATGTGAACCAAAGAACTAAACCAATAGAAAAAAAGGTCAAGAAAAAATTAAGATAGATACATCCCACCAAGACATATTTAAGATTTATAAGTCGATTAGTATATTGTTCATTTTTCACATCAATCTGCCAAATCAGGGTCAAAGTCTACATAATTAGGTTATAATTGTAACATATAAAGGGATTGCATGTAATAATTAGAGTATAATCTCTATATATATTAAGATGATTTATAAAGTTAGTTATGACTTAAAAAGATGTTTAAAATACTTCTAATTTAATTAGATAATCCTTATTCTTAAAAAATAAAAAATGAGGTTAAAATTGTAATTCAACAAAATTTAGAAAAAAAAAAAAAAAAAAAAAGAAACCTACAAGAGAAATTTTTTTCCTTAAAATTGGAACACTCAAATTAAAGAGTCTCATCACACATGCAGAGCACATGTGATGAGACTAATAATGATAAAAATTATTCTCCTGCAATTAGTGGTTGGTAACTTGTGATTATTAGTGGATTGAATTTGTGGACCCATGCTAGACGCATATGGATAAAATAAACCGACTATCTTAACTGTCTTTATAAATCCATTTTGCTTGACACAAGCCTTTGCCCACCACCGTTGGTAAAAATTATACTTTTTTAGGAGAGACAATTCTAAGTTTATTATTACTTTCTTGTGTTTCGGCCTACAATTCGTTTGACTAGAAACCAAATTTTAATTAGCCTAGGTAACTCAATAGTGTTTTTTTAGATTGCTTGAAGTGAATATCAAGATTCTTAAACAAACTGGAAGTGAACATTTGACTTCGAAGACTAACATTTGGAGTTAGAAAACAAAAAACTTTTTAACAAATACGAGAATTAAAATTTATAATGAGAAAAATCCTAAGTTATGGGCCTAAGTTATTAAGCCTAAATTACCCAATTTAACTTATGAAGCAAATTTAAAGGATTAAAGCCTAAATGATTATTTTAAAACTAAATTAATTCAAACTAAGCAGTAAATCAAATCAAACTTAAACAAACAACTAAATCTTGCATCAAACTACTTAAATACTTTATTGAATAATAATATAAATAAAAATGAAATAAGCCTACAAGCATAAGATCTTCTACAAGCCTTAAGACTATTTGATTTGTTTATAAACTACTTGATCTCCTAAGAAAATAATATAATAATCTCAGACATGGTCTAGTTGTGCTAGTATCTTTTTTTTTTTTTGGTTGATTCAACCCCTATTTATACATGAAGTAGTGTGTTACATGTCAGTTCATGATGAACTTCCTCTACCAATTATTAAGATTTGTTGCTATTAATGATCACTCAGTATGCGTATGGTAGAATTTTGGTAACTACTTGAGGTAACTGCTACAACAACTGTTTTGAGATAATTTTCCATGGTCTCACTGTCACACAAACCATTCATACTAATACCATTTGTCATCTTCTAAGGCTATAATCTTTAAGGGCTTCTTCTTCTTCTTCTTCTTCTTTTCTTTTTTTTTTTTAATTTTTTTTTAAATTTTTTTTAAGGTTGTAATTTATTTTTGATTGCAATTATATAGTTCAATATAATAGTTCTTTATCATCAGACCAAGACATTAATCGGTATTTGGTGTAAGCGGAGATTAAATCTCAAATTTTTTATTCAACCATCAGAGACTTTACCAGTTAATCTAACTGGAACCCGCAACACAATCTTTTTAATAAAGTAAATATAAAAAATTTCGATTAATTCATGTCTCAAGGACATACGTTAGTAAAACTTAAAATGGAGACTTTGTAATTACTAATTTTATTTAATCTTCCCAGCAGCATTTAGAAGAATCATTAGTAAGGTAAAAAAAGAAAAAGAAAAAAACAGAGAATCGCCTACAAGTTGGAAAATAGAAATCAAATCCTAAAGCTGTGGCTTTACATTTAACTTGATTAAAATAAATGGGTAATGGTCATCACAACCACGTATGTCTCACTGTATGCCGCTAGTAGCTGAAACCAGTGTCTTTCTTTCTTTAAATACTACTTGGCAAAAAGGAATCTTTCATCCATTCACAATCCCCCTTTTTTTTTTTTTTAAAACGAAGAAGAAAATCATAGAGAAGAGAGACATAGCACTGAGAAAAATGTCAGAGCCAGAGATGGTGATCCCAAGTCTGAACCCAGGTGGCGAGGTGGACTGCACCAAGATAGACCCAGAGATGGTGATCCCAGATCTGAACTACGTGGTCTGCATCAAGATAGACCCAGAGGTGGTGGCGAAGCTGAACCCAGTTGCAGAACTTTCCGACTCTGGGGTCGACACAAAGCCATGGTTCAACAAAAAAAAGCTCGGAAGTGTAATTCCTAAACAGAGGAAGCTAGTGAAGCTACTGATGTTTGAGCGCTTGGCTCAATTCCTCAGACACGTTTTCTGTCCTCGTGGTGCCTCTTCATCACTCGCCAACAAAAGCTTTTGTTGCTTCAAGAATGGTAACCCTGTGCACCCACACACACCATAGCACCATGGGTTGCTGTACTTGTCAACCATGGTTTAGGCCCCCACTATGAGTATAAATAATTTTTGTGATTCTGATATTGCCCCTGATCTGGAAGTGTACTAGCTTGTGATTTCTATGTTATTTAAATGATATAGAGCATACATTTCTAGCATTTTCAGCCCACAAAGTTTTGAATTTTGGATTTTCGTCTTGATTTGCTATGTGGGTCTGGTGTGTTATAAGCCCGCCGTCATTCAGAACTTAGGAATTCAACGAATTTCCCCTGGTTAGACCCCAGCGTCAGATAAATGAAAAGAAAAGTCATCTTTCCTTTTTTTTTTTTTGTTTGTTTGTGTTTGTGTTTGTGTGTGTGTTGGGTATTTGATCAATTGACCCGATCGGAAAATTTGTGATGTTTTGATGTAATTTGGGGCGGACCGGTGGTTTGTGCGGTGGTTTTGGAGTGTAATGGGTAACGGAATGAGGCGGTGACAGGCCGACAGCGATGGGTCAGCTGTGTTTGTGTCTGGTTGGTGGGAAGAAACGGCTGTGTGTGCGGGCGGTTGTGGTGGTTGGTGTGTGGGTTTCATTGCTGCTGGGTCTCGGGAAGCGCCACCACCTCGCCGCCTCTTTGCGCCAGCAAAGTCGAGTAGTTGTTAATATATATATATTTTTATTTTATTTTTATGGTTGATTTTTTGTTTGAACGTGGGTTATTTTGTTTTAGACGCAACTTTGAAGATTAACAATGATTGGTAAATTTAAGGACTTTTTTATAACACTACCCATTTAATAAAGTGGTGCCCTTGATACTCTACATTTATTAAATGCTTCTAAAAAATTTAGGATCACACAACTTTTATATAAATATTATTCGCTTTATTTATTATGAACCTCTTTTTTATAATCACTTTATTATAAACTATGGATCGGAATTAAAAAAAAAAAAAAAACCATCATAGTTTTTTTATTTTTTTATTTTAACCTAAGAAGATAATAATAATAATAATAAAATCCTAAAAAGCAAGGACGGCAGGTGACGGTTGCTTTATTAATGGCGTGCTCTTAAATTTTGTGCAACATATAGTCCACCATAGAGGACAAACTTGTTTGTTGCGGCTCTCATCCAAACAAAAAAAGACTTCGTGTTGCGATCAAGTCAATATGAGTCAGGATTTTATCCCCAAAAAATTAAAAATAAATGATATCCCGAAAGGGACCATGTGTTTTATTTTTTATTTTTTTATATAACCCTATTTAAAGCTTAAAAATAAGAATTAACGTAACCTAAGTCTACTCCAATGCAATCCTTTTAAATTTTAATAATCTTTTGGGACCCGACACAGTGACACTCCTATTAATATTTATTTATATCCTACAGAATACAAGGTTGATAAATTCCAGATTTATTTATACTAATAAGTTTGGGACACACCAAATCTAGTGAATTCATGAGCCTTGGTTGGATCGAGGGGTTGGGTTGGATATGGGAACAAGGCACAACATTTCGGGACAAACAAAAAGTATACGGACGTCTAATACTACAAAATAAATGGAAAAAGAAAAAAAAAAAGAAAAAAAGAAAAAGAAAAAAGAAGAAGGTAACAACAAATTGAGAGCTAGCCTAATCTATGCTTCAAAAAGCAATCGTATGTTGCCACTTGCCACGCATTAAGGAAAACGACAAATATTGATGGACCATTAGTGTTGTTTCTACAAACTATAGTAGTTTCTGCATCGTAAAATGTTAAGATGGTGTACACCACTTTATCAACAAATATGTTTTTTTTTTTTTAAAGGAACAAATATGTTTAGATCAAATAGTTTTTGATATCTAATCATTTTGATCTTTTGCAAGTATAAACATCATAAAGAAAGAGACAATGTAATGTAATGATGAAATTTTCCAATAAAAGTGAGCAAGGTAACATTGACAAAAGTTACCCACATAGCTTATCAATCTCAATTTTGCATTATCTTAGTTATGAATGTTGTAGTGAGTGACCTAAGAAACCTCCAGGAAACATAAGAAGTGCCTTTCCCATAGAAGCTAGAGCAAATAGCTATACAATTTATATTCATATGAACTTATAATAGTGGTACTAGTGGTTGGTCAAAACTTAAAATTGATATAGCAAGTGGCTTCAAATGATGAAGAGTGAAGACGTGATAAGGACATCCCAGTGAAACTTAAAATATTGGGCAATGACATCCGTATTACAGGCTTACAGCATATATTTTTTTGAGTATTTATTGGCTTGACCTTGGTCTAGGAGATTGGCATACCTAACTTTATTAATATAGTAATAAGTCTAAAAACAGCAAATATAACCTTCTCTCCCCAGCTTCTAGACCAATGGTGCTCTGATTCAATATTGCATACAAATTTAAAGCTAAATTTGATACTGTAGGCTCAGACACACTTAAGAATATAGATTAAGATATATAAAATGAAATTAGAAAAAGCAGCTGTTTCCTTCACAGTTTCCTTGAAAACTCAACTGAGCATAAGATCTTACAGAAACAATCTAATATTGAACCCCAAAATTGTTTTTATAAATGTAAATTATCACTCAAAGAAAAGAATTAGAAATTGACTAATAACATAGAATGAATACTATATAACCAACACTTCAAAAACAGCAATAAAAAAAAAATAAAAAAAAAAGAAGTCTACTCAGGTTTTATATATAGTGCTCCATCTTCAATGGTTAAAACTTATCGCTTGGGTTTTTGTTTTGATTACTGATTTCTGCATCAAATTGCAAAGAAACACTTTTTTTTTTTTTTTTTGCAGCAATAATTTATTGACAAAAGCCAATGGACTGGTCACATCATAACTCTCAGCAATAGAGGGTCCAAAGACTTGGAACCTGCTTTAGAAACATCAACTGTAATAAAATATTTCCTTTTTGACTTATTAAAGCAAAAAAACCTAAGCAATCTCAACAGGGCTCAAATGGGGTTCTTTGTTTGGCCATATTGATACTATTGATATGAAACTAGAAACATGAATGGGGCTCAAAAGAGAAACGAATAGAAAGAAAGCGGAATTTTTATTTATTTATTTTTTGTTAAGAATAAACTTGTGACCAAATTAAATTACAGAAAAAAGGCCTCAAATTCTATCAAATTCCAAAGAAATAATTTTTTCAAGCTTAAGTTCATATGCTTTATATCATTTTAGGGCAAAAAATTGAGTCTTTTGGTTAAATATTGCAAAAAAATAAGTTTATTTGTGATATAGGTACTATTCAAACTTATTTGGCAAAATAAGGAAAGAAACAAATTTCGATAATACCGTCACCGAAATTCTGACAAAAAGAGAAGAGAGGAGAGAGAAATGATGGGATGGAGGTGAGAGAAAAAAGAATTTCGATGATGTGGTTGCTGAAATAGGAGGAAAAAAAAAAAGGAAATTCAGTGAGAAAAAAAAATGAAGAATTTCAATATTAGGATTATTGAAATTCATTTGCCCTTGGCCCACAGATACTGCCCAGCCCATTAGCAAATTGACGTTAGTATTGTTAGTTTCATTTTAAAAAAAATATATAGAAAAAGAAAAATTGGTTGGATGCCATTAGGAGTTGAACCCATAAGGCAAGGCTCTTCCCTTCACTGCCACATTACATCTTACTTTAATTGGAAACTAAATCTATTTATTCTAAAACTAGTAGGTATTTCAAGTAAAAAAGAAAAATCATACATTTTTTTTTCCCAATACCTTCCAAAAATTTATAGTTATAACAACTAGGATGGTGGATTCGAACATTGAACATCTTCTTAGAGACATCAAAACCTTGAACTTTTTTGTTTTACAGATCTTTCAATAGTTTATTTTCTTAAATATTGAGAGTGGACTAATTACAATAAATAAAAATAAAAATATTAATTATAATTGTAATAAAAATTTTAAAAATATTTTTAAAAATTTTTATTGAATTATGCTACATGTTTTGATGTCTCTAAAGAAGATGTTTAATGTTCAAATCCATCACCCTAGTTGTTATAATTATAAATTTTTGGAAAGTATTGAGAAAAAGATGTATGCTTTTTCTTTTTTACTTGAAATACCTATTATTTTTAGAATAAATAGATTTAGTTTTCCAATTAAAGTAAGATGTAATGTTGTAGTGCATTGGTTGACTTCTGAAGGGAAGCCTTGACTTATGGGTTCGACTCCTGATGGCATCCAATTATTATTATTTTTTTTAAAAATGAAACTAATGTTGGGCAGTATTTGTAGGCCAAGGGAAAATGAATTTCGGTAATCCTAATACCAAAATTCTTCATTTTTTTTCTTGCTGAATTTTTTTTTTCCTCCTATTTCGGCAATCACATCACTGAAATTCTTTTTTCTCTCACCATCATCCCATCATTTCTCTCTCCTTTCTTCTCTTTTTGTCAGAATTTCATGAAACTAATAGTATTAACGTCAATTTGCTAATGGGTTGGGTAGTACATGTGGACCAAGGGTAAATGAAATTCAGTAATTCTAATATCGAAATTCTTCATGTTTTTTTCTCACTGAATTTCCTTTTTTTCCTCCTATTTCGGCAACCACGTCACCGAAATTCTTTTTTCTCTCACCACCATCCCATTATTTCTCTCTCCTCTCTTCTCTTTTTGTCAGAATTTCGATAGTGGTATTACCAAAATTTGTTTCTTTCCTCATTTTTGCCAAATAAGTTTGAACAGTACCTATATCACAAATAAACTTTTTTTTGTTGGTGCAATATTTAGCCAAAAGACCCCAAAAAAATCGTGACCAAATTAGGAATTTAGAATACAATTTGGAAATCATCCCAAGTAGCAGATATTTAGATAGAAGCTCAAAAAAGATTGATGCTAACATTGATGTAACACAAAAAACCACAAGGCAAAAATTGAAAGAAAGAGAAAGTTGAGATAGATTCATGCCACCCACCCATGACTATGACTTTAGAGTTTTTGTATATTTTCAAAGTCTCAAACCAAACAAATATTCTAAGATTAAACATACTTAGAAGAAAAAAAAAAAGAAAAAAAAAAGCACTGACCAGATAGGATCCTGCCTGGCCATAACTCCTCAATTAGCAAATAGTAGCTCGTCGATGCTACCCTCCTCTTAAAATCGACATATGCAAACAAGCATCCATGAATGGATGAATTTTGCAAACACAACACTTCTCTGCAAAAAGTAAAGCAAGCTCAAATGACAATATTAGCAAACAATCAAATAATTCAGCAAATTTAGACCCTAAAAATTGCATTTGGGAAAGCAATAAAATGCAGGTGCAAATGGACATTTTATCGAACACGTAGGATGCTACAAACTCAGAGTAAACACATTAACACACACTAAAATCAATGTCTATTACGAACTCAACATAAGCAAAACACTGACCTGTGGAAGGAAAAAAAAAATTTATATCTTTGACAAACAATATTCATTCCAAAACAACCTTTCATTTCTGGAAATGGATTGTGGTAGTTCCTCAACTTCTTTCTTCTTATATATTTAAGCGGCTTAACAATGCTTGGACATTGGAAGGGTAGATAGTACTGGGCTTTGTTTGGGGGAACTGCGGAATCTATCTGCTGCCTTTTCTTCTGGGACTTGCGTTCATTAAAAATCAAATGAACTCCAACCTCTTACTTATTACTAGCCTCGTCACACGGTTCGCACAGGATGAGGCTATTTATTTTTTTGATTTTCACGTTTTAATCATGACAGTTTTATTTTATTTTTTATATTAAGAAGAAGTTATATTAGTACTTGACTACTAATGTGAGAGAGAAACGTGTAGGTAGGAAAAAAAATAGGTTAGTGATAAAAAATAAAAAAAATAAAAAAGTATGTTTGTAGGGGAAAAAAAGCAGTTTTATTTTTATTTTATTTTTTTTCAAAAAAAAAGAAGTTATAATAATATTTAATAACTAATGTGAGAGAAATGTGGAAGTGCGAGAAAAAACTTTTTTTTAAAAATTTTAATTTAGCTAAAATTAGGAGTTTTAAATTACTAATTTTACATGTCTAATTCTATAATTTAAGTCTTAGAATAAATAAATTTGAGAGTATTTTGAGCATTTAAATTGAGAATTTCAAACTGAAAAAGCCATAGTATAGATAACTAACATATTATTGGATTAGACTTTGCTGTGACACGTGCCACACTCACAACTCACACTCATGTCATTGACATCTTCTACTACTACTAATGTCAATTTTGTCAATTTCCAACATAAGCTAATTACTTGCTCAGTTGCTCCACCTATAATTAAGCCTTTTACCTTTCTGTTTTAAAAGGAAAAAAAAAAAAGGCAATCCCCGTTTCGAATATAAGTAAAAGCAAAGCAGAGAATAAATCACAGGGAGATTAGAAGCCTTGGTGTCCAAGTTTATCACTGTTCATTAGTATGGCCATGTAGCAATCTTGGCGTCCAAGATTGACATTATCAATCTCTATAAAAAGCTTCACAATTTTGAAGTGGCAGTGAACACGATGGCAGAGGCAAATAAGGAGGTGAAATTGAGCTCAAGTGAAGAAGAGCTAAGCTACAACACAGAGCAATGGTTCAACAAACCAAAAAATGGAAGTGTAATTCCAGTGAAGAGGAAGTCAGTGAAGAAAATGATGCTTACATCCATACTACCTAATAAATCAGCACCACCCCCACAGACACAGTCCAACAAGGTCGGTTGATGATTCCAGAAGGGTAAAGGGTAAGGCTATATAGCATTAGCATATATTATAGCCAAACCCACAACATCACCATGACCATGCGTCAAGAAGTAAAAAATATGTACATAGATGCATATGTAGTTAAGACCCACATGTAATTATAAATAATGGGTCTTCTTGTAGTACTTCTAGTTCTCTCTCTCTCTCTCTCTCTCTCTCTTTTTTAATAATAAATTTTAAATGTCAGTATTTTTAGTTATCTGCATTGTTCTTTTCATTCTTTGTGATTTCTCTCTGCCTTTTATATAGGAAAATGATAAAGCAAGACTAAATAATTTTAGTTTGCATTTGTGACATTTATTATGGCAAGATATTTCTTTTTTTTTATTTGGTGCTAAAAAGAGAAAGAGTTATAAAACATCAAATTACAACACCAAAATAGGTACTGCAAATAGCCCACTTTACCAGAGAAAATAATTGAAGCTTTCTTGTCCGCCCTTTTATGGATCTAGTCAAAGTTGGACTGGAAGAACAAGATTCTCAATCTGAATTGGACCTATTGATTCCTTCTCAAATAGTTTTTTTTTTTTTTTTTTGATAGGAAGATTCCTTATAAAATAGTTGTCTAAGCTTGATTCTATCCCATGCTTTTACAAATTACAATATCAAATTAATTCCAATTACTTTTTCTTTTCTTTTTTAATTTCTCATTTGAGATATTATTATGGATCCTTTTACTGAATCTAATGAGTTCATAAAATTGCATACACTTGGTTCGATCAAGTTACTGATGCTGAGTATTGAAAACAAGCCAAGGTTGTCCGTGACCCAATCAATTGTTTAAAATGAAATCATTCATGATGGCATCCATAAACAGGTTATATGCTAATAATTGAGTATAATGCAAAATTATGTATTTTTTTAATTTATTTATTTTGAAATCAACATAGTTGCATGCTAATACAAAGGAAAATGCTAGATTTACAAATTTTTTTACAAATTGCTAATGCAGTAAGTGGCTATTATATTATATTTTTTTAGTGGTTATTAGTAAGTAAAAAAGTGATAAAAGTGATGGGTTCAAATAATTATCAATAAAAAGTTGCCACAATTAACCGTTTGTAAAAGTGTTATAAGGTTGATTAATGTAAAGCAAAAAGAAATAAAAAGCCAAGCATAGCAGATGCATACCAGCAACCCAGATCTAACATTAATATACATAAAAAACGAAAGAAAGAACAAGATGCTGACCAGATAGAGCAACTGAGGACTGAAGTCTTCAGTTAGCAAATAACAATCCATAAATAGAAAATGCCTTTGCACACTCAAAGCTTATCTGCAAATAATAAAGTAAGCTCAGATTATATAAATTGCAATTTATTAAATAATTCAGCAAATTTAGACCCTACAAATTGCAATCCAAAGTTGTGAAGATAAAAATCCTAGACAGCAATTAAACCTCAGGTCCCTAAGACATTTTATCAAACTGGTAGCAGCTTCAGAACTCAGCAAACACGAACACTAGAGTCAATGCAAGTTACAACCTCAGCAATTCACAAACACTAAACTCTGGACAATTGATATTTTGAAAAACAATATTGATACCAACAGAAATCTTCCCTGTCTTCACTCTGCACTCTTTGACTTCAAATTAGAGTGCACTAGCTTGTGATTTTTACTGGTCACAACATAGCACTCAGCAAATAGTAGGGTCCAAAGACCTTGAACCAGTTCAACAAACATGAACTGTAATCCAATATTGCCATTTTGACTTAAGAAAGCAAAAACCTAATGGTTTGTTTGGATTGAAGAGGGAGGGAGGAGGAGTAAAGGAGAGTAGAATTGGCCCAAAATTAACTTATTTTTAGCCAACTCAACTCTATTCTACTCCTCCTCTCTCCGTCCTCAATCCAAACGGGCCCTAAATATTCTCAACAATGCTCAAATGGGGTTTTGTCTCTGGTCATATATGATACACTTGATATGACACTAGAAACATTGAAGGGACTTGAAAGAGAAACGAATAGATAGAAAGCAGAACCTACTATATTAAATATTAAAAAAAAAAAAACCTCAAATTCTGTCAAATTCCAAAGAAACTAATTTTCTCAAGCTATAAGTCTCATATGTTTTTATATCATTCTAGGACGAAAAATTGACCAAATTAGATATTTAGACCATAATTTGGAAATCAACCAGATTTTTAGATAGAATTTCCGGAAAAGATTGATGCAAACATTAATGAAAAAAAGAAAAAAAAAAAAAAACTAAAGGAAAAAATTGGAAGAAAGAGAAAGCTGAGATAGATTCATGTCAACGACCCATGACTTAAGATTTTAGAGTTTTTGTTCATTTTTCAAAGTCTCAAACCAAACATATATTCTAAAGATTGAACATACTAAAAAAAATAAGGTACTGACCAAATAGGATCCTGGCCATAACTCCTCAATTAGCAAATAGCAGATTGTCAATGTCACCCTCCTGTTAAAATCCACATAGGCAAATAAGCATCTATAAATAGAAGAATTTTACAACCACAAAAGCTTATCCACAAATAGTAAAGAGAGCTTGAATAACATCGTTTGCAACCAATCAAATAGTTCAGCAAAATTTACAAATTGCACCTCCAAAGCCTCACATTTGGGGAAGCAATAAAATCCAGGTCCACATGGACATTTTATCAAACACTTAGCATGCTGCAAACTCAGAGCAAACACACACTGAAATCAACTTGCATTACCAAATCAACATTACACAACCTTTCCCTTCTTTTGGCTATAAGATCAAGTGTGGGACTTCAAAGAGCACAAGATTTTTTTTCTTTTCCCCACACAAAAAATGAAATAAACTCCAACCTCTTTATTTATTTGAAGAAAGATATTAATGGATTTGGCTGCGCTGTGAAAGACACGTGCCACGATCAATTTGGCTGAGCTAATAGTTAACACTGACAAGTTTGTCAATTGCCATCATAATCTAATTACTTGTTCAGTTGCTCCACGGCTATCACTTAAGCCAATCACCCTTCGAATAAAAGTAGATTAAAAAAAAAGGCAGCAATTTTAATTTCTAAATCTACCATATGAGATTAGAATCCAGCACAGCCTTGGTGCCCAAGAATGTCACTGTTTACTAAGACTCTTGGCGTCCAAGAATGTCTTTCTACTTCACACTATTAAGTATTAATCTCTTCAAAAACCTTCACAATTTGGAAAAGAAAAATTGAAGCAAATTTAGAGAGAAAAAAGAGAGATGGCAATGAACCAAATGGAAGATGCAAAGATGGTGAGAAAGCTGAACCCAGATGGAAAGGTGGGCTGCTGTGGCTGCACTAAAATAGAGCCAACGAGCCCAAGTGGAGAACTGGTCAGCTCCTACACACAGAAAAATGGAAGTGTTTTTCCAGCACCGAGAAAGTCAGTGTTGGCACAGATATTGAAATCGGTAGTACCCACGACTGGGTCATCACCACAGTCCAACAATAAGGCCAAATAGCCACACCCACCACACCAACGTGCCCGTGGGCCATGGCTCAAGAAGAGAAAGGTGCATAGAGGATGGGTCGTGTTGTAATATACTAGTGTTTTCAGGAAAAGTTATTGTATAGTTCCGGACTATACTATACTTCCTCCCACTGGCAAAGGAGGTGGGTTCTAGTTCTAGGCACGAGGTAGGACCCATCCTTTCATGAAAGGAAGGAAGCATCGTTTCGGGACTATGCAATAACAGCCTTATTTTCAGTTATTTTTGCAGTGTACCCTGTTTCTTCTACTTTTCCTTTTTAGGAGTGTACTTTTTTATGCTTTGTGATTTCTGTCTTTTAAATAAGAAATTGTTAAAGCAAGATTAGCTATTTTTAGTGTGCTTTTGTGACATCTATTATGGCCAGATCTTTTTGTTTTTCTTTGCTAAAAGAGAGAGAGAGAGAGAGAGAGCTATAAAACATCAAATTGCAACACCAAAGTAGTTTGATTGAAAGTTTTCTTGTCCACCCTTTTATGGATCATGTCAAGGTTGAATTGGAAGAACAATATTCTCAATGTCAGGTGCTTATATTGATTCCTGATCATAACTGTTGTCTAAGCTTGGTAGCATTCTAGGAAAAGATTTGACACTTTATTTGCTTCTCAAAAGCTATACAAAGAGGTTGTCTTGGTGTGTAGCAATGTTCCATGAAAGTTTGGTGAGCATAGGCAAATCAAAAGCTGTCGCTGGTCTAAAACACACAGTTTCATTGTATCTTTGGGCTTATTCAATTCACAATCAGAGAAAAATGGAAGGAAGATCTTTTTTATTTTTTTATTTTATAAAGAAGTATTTCAACCATGACCAGACAACCGTCCTTTTACGAATTACAAGATAAAATTAATTCCAATTACTTTTTTTTTTCTTCTTTCTAATTTGAGATATTATATGGATCCTATTACTAAATCTAATGATTTCGTGAAATTGCATACACTTGGTTCAATCAAGCCACCGATTCCGAGTATTGCAAGCAAGCAAAGGCTGTTTATGAACCAATGAATTCCCTAAAATGAAATGGTTAATGGGGGCCTGACTTTCTTAGCAAATTACTACTTTCTAATTCTCCTCTGCCTTTCTGAATTTTTTCCCCAAATTCAATTTAGAAAAATTATTTTCATTATTAAAAAAAAAAAAAAAAAAAAAAAAAGCTCTTTGACCGTAGAATGGCATAATTTGTTGTCTAGAATTTGGACATTGACGTGCGTGGATTAACTTTCTGAAACAGCAGTTGGTGCCTTGATGGGAACCAAGTTCCCTTAAAAGGAATTGACGGTACATTGTACGTGGCCATCAAGAATATTTGTTTGGTTGTTTTTGCGCAATAAAGGCAACATATGTTTTTGTTGCATCCATTAAAATTTTAAATTATGAAATAAACAAAACAAAATGAACAATATTTAAAATAAAGATGATCTATTAATTTTCATAACAAATAATGTTTCCCTTATTCTAATGATCAAAAAAGTGTATTCAATAAATTTATTTGGAAAGAGTAATGCTAAGAAGACAAATTATTTCAATTTTTAAAGAGTTTTTATTAAAGTGATAAGTTATTATTGTTTTAGCCAAAAAAGAAGAAGTTAGGATTGAATTAACATTACTTTCACATGAATTTACCATTAATATTATTTTTATTATAGACCAATCATAATTAAAATATATTTAAAAATTTGCAAAAAATGATGTATTCTTAAACTTATTTGTTTGAAAACAACCTTAGTAGCACGTTTAAATAAAAAGCTTTGAAAAAATTGATTAAGGTTGACTAATGTAAACCAAAAACTAAAAAAATTAGAATAAAATGGCAAGCACACGGAGATAAGTAGAAGTAGCAACAGCAGCCCACATCTAACATTAATTAATTTAGTAAAAAAGAAAGAAGGAAAAGGATGCTAGATAAGATAAGACGATCGAGGCTTTTAACTCTTCACTTAGGATTAGGAAATTACAGCTTATAAGTGTAGCACTGTTCTTAAAACCGTATACATACAAGAAAAATTATAAGTTTAGGTAAGATTTATATTATAAACTAAACAAATGTTTATAGTGTACAATATTCATGCAAATTATTAGATCCTCAACTTCTTTCTTCCTATGTATTTAAGAGGCCCTAAAAAATAAAAAAGCTTGGACATTGGAAGAGTATGCTAGTACTGGGATTTGTTTAGGGGTATGGAGTCTCTTATCTGCTGCATTTTCCTCTGGGATTTCCTGGGACTTCAAAAGTACAAGATTTTTTTTTTTTTTTTTTTTTTTTTGACTTTAAAAGGTGCATTAAAAATCAAATGAACTCCAATCTCTTTATGTATTTTGATTAACATATTGTTGGATTAGGCAGCGCTGTGAGAGACACGCGCCACTCTCAGTTTGGCTAAATTATCATTTGACATAGACCTCTAAAGACAATTTTGTGAATTGCCATCACAAACTAGTTAATTGTTCAGTAGCTCCACCTATTATTATTATTTTTTTTTTAATTCATTGATCAGAAAAGAAGAAACTTACTTACAAAAATCATAATTAAAGGCATAAAACTTAAAAGTGTACATTGATTATATCTACCATAGGAGATTAGATTCCAACATAGCCTTATCGTAAAATAATAATAATAATAATAATAATAATAATAAACATAGCCTTAGCGCCTAAGATTGTCATTGTAGGACTCTTGGTGTCCTAGAATGTCTTTCTACATGATGGACTAAAGCAAAAGATTAACTAATTTTAGTTTGCATTTGTGATATTTATTATGGCAAGATCCATTTTTTTTTTTTTTGGCTAAAAAGAGAAAGAGTTATAAAACATCAAATTACAACACCAAAGTAGGTACTGCTAGTAGCCCACTTTACCAGAGAAAATGATTGAAGCTTTCTTGTCCGCCCTTTAATGGATCTAGTCAAGGTTGGACTGGAAGAACAAGATTCTCAATCTGAATTAGTTCTATTGATTCCATCTCAAATAGTTTTTATTTATTTATTATTTATTATTTTTATTATTTAATAGGATGATTCCTTACCAAATAGTTGTCTAAGCTTGGTTCTATCCCATTCTTTTACAAATTACAATATCAAATTAATTCCAATTACTTTTTTTTTTTTTTAATTTCTGATTTGAGATATTATTATGGATCCTTTTACTGAATCTAATGAGTTCATGAAATTGCATACACTTGGTTCGATCAAGTTACTGATGCTGAGTTTTGAAAACAAGCCAAGGTTGTCCATGACCCAATCAATTGTTTAAAATGAAATTATTCATGGTGACATCCATAAACAGGTTATATACTAATAATTGAGTATTATGAAAAAATTATGTATTTTTTAATTTATCTATTTTGAAATCAACATAGTAGCATGTTAATACAAAGGAAGACACTAGATTTACAAAAAAATTTTACAAATTGCTAATGCAGTAAGTAGCTATTATATTTTATTTTTGGAGTGGTTATTTTATTTTATTTTTTTGAAAAATAATTATAACATGCTGTTAACCTTGCAACTTGGATCCTTTCCTCCATAGACCTCCAAGCATTTTGTATATGGGAAGAAGCCAATTCAACTACAAGCATTTTGGCTTTTGAAATAGTTATTAGTAAGTAAAAAGACAATATCAGTGGTGGGTCCAAATAATAATCAATAAAAAAGTTGCCACAATTAATGGTTAATAAAAGTGTCATAAGGTTGTGGGTTCCAGTTAGCTCAATTGGTAAAGTCTCTGATGGTTGTATAAAAGATCTGAGGTTCAATCTCCGCCTACACCAAAAATTGATTGGTGTCTTAGTCTGATGATAAAGAGCTCCTGATGACATATGTTGAAACTCTCTCTCGAAAAAAAAAAAAAATGTCATAAGGTTGATTAATGTAAACCAAAAAGAAATAAAAAGCCAAGCACAGGCAGATACATACCAGCAGCCCAGTTCTAACATTAATATACTTATAAAACGAAAGAAAGAACAAGATGCTGACCAGATAGAGCAACCGGGGATTGAAGGCTTCAGTTAGCAAATAACAATCCATAAATAGAAAATGTCTTTGCACACACAAAGCTTATCTGCAAATAATAAAGCAAGCTCAGATTATAGATTTTGCAATTAATTAAATAATTCAGCAAATTTAGACCCTACAAATTGCAATCCAAAGTTGTGAAGATAAAAAACCTAAACAGCAATAAACCTCAGGTCCCTAAGACATTTTATCAAACTGGTAGCAGCTTCAGAACTCAGCAAACACAAACACTAAAGTCAATGCAAGTTACATCCTCAGCAATTCACAAACAATAAGCTCTGGACAATTGATATTTTGAAAAACAATATTGATACCAACAGAAATCTTCCCTGTCTTCACTCTGCACTCTTTGACTTCAAATTAGAGTGTACTTGTGATTTTTAGCGAACACAACATAGCACTCAGCAAATAGTAGGGTCCAAAGACTTTGAACCAGTTCAACAAACATCAACTGTAATCCTATATTGCCCATTTTGACTTAAGAAAGCAAAACCCTAATGGTTTGTTTGGATTGAGGAGGGAGGGAAGAGGAGTAAAGGAGAGTAGAATAGAATAGAATTAACCCAAAATTAATCTATTTTCAATCAATTCAACTCTACTGTACTTCCCTTTACTCCTCCTCCCTCCCTCCTTAATCCAAATGGGCCCTAAATATTCTCAACAATGCTCAAATGGGGATTTTCTCTAGTCATGTCTGATACACTTTGTATGACACTAGAAACATCAAAGGGACTTGAAAGAGAAACGAATAGATAGAAAGTGGAACCTACTATTAAATATAAGAAAAAACCTCAAATTCTGTCAAATTCCAAAGAAACTAATTTTCTCAATATATAAGTCTCATGTTTTTATATCATTCTAGGACAAAAATCTTGACCAAATTAGATATTTAGACAATAATTTGGAAATCAACCAGATTTTTAGATAGAATTTCCAGAAAAGATTGATGCAAACATTAATGTAATAAATAAATAAAAAACAAAACCTGAAGGCAAAAATTGAAAGAAAGAGAATGCTGAGATAGATTCATGCCAACGATCCATGACTTAAAATTTTAGAGTTTTTGTTCATTTTTCAAAGTCTCAAACCAAACAAATATTCTAAAGATTGAACATACTAAAAAACAATAAAGTACTGACCAAATAGGATCCTGGCCATAACTCCTCAATTAGCAAATAGCAGATTTTCAATGTCACCCTCCTGTTAAAATCCACATAGGCAAATAAGCCTCTATAAATAGAAAAATTTCACAACCACAAAAGCTTATCCACAAATAGTAAAGAGAGCTTGAATATCATCATTTGCAACCAATCAAATAATTCAGCAAAATTTACAAATTGCACCTCCAAAGCCTCACATTTGGGGAAGCAATAAAATGCAGGTCCACATGGACATTTTATCAAACATATAGCATGCCACAAACTCAGAACAAACACACACTAAAGTCAATGTATATTACAAACTCAACATTACACAAACACTGACCTGTGAGAAAAAAGAATAAATCTTTGACAAACAATCATTCCAAACAACCTTTCCTTTCTTTTCTGGAAATAAATTGTAGTTCCTTAACTTCTTTCTTCTTATATATTTAAGCAGCCCAAACAATGCTTGGACATTGTAAGGTTATATATTACTGGGCTTTGATTAGGGGTATGGACTCTTCTGCTGCTTTTTCCTCTGGGATTTCCCATGAATTCAAAGGGTACAAGATTTTTTTTAAAAACTTTGTAGGGTACATTAAAAATCAAATGAAGTTAATAAACTCCAATCTCTTATGTATTAGTACAAATTTAGAAGTAACGCGCACGCACACATATATATATTATATGTGAGAGACATGTGCCACGCTCAATTTGGCTAGTTGTCATTGACATCGACTTCTAAGTTCTAAATACCCTTGGAATAAAAGTAGATTAAAAAAAGATAGTAATTTTAATTCCTAAATCTCTTCAGTTATTATTAAAAAGGACAAATATTTTTTCACTGATCAGCAAAGCAGAGAATTACCTACAAAAATCATAATTTAAAGTGTAGAAAGACAAATCTACCATAGGAGATTTAGATTCCAGCTCAGCCTTGGCGCCCAAGAATGTCACACTTCACTCTTGGCGTCCAAGAGTGTCTTTCTACTTAACATTATTAATCTCTTCAAAAACCTTCACAATTTGGAGTTGAAAAATTGAAGGCAAATTTAGAGAGAAAAGAGAAATGGCAACTAACAAGATGGAAAAGGCAAAGATGGTGAGAAATTCGAACTCAGATGAAGAGGAGGGCTGCTGTGGCTGCACCAAAATAGAGCCAAAGAAGGTGGTGGACTCTAGCCCAAGTGAAGAGCAGCTCAGCTCCAACAAACAGAAAAATGGAAGTGTTTTCCCTGCAAGGAAAAAGTCAGTGTTGTTACAGGTATTGAAATCTGTGGTACCCAAATCTGTACGAGCCCCACAGTCCAACAATAAGGTCGATAGCTGCAGGCTAAATTAGCCATACCCACCACGCCACCATGACCATGGTTCAAGAAGATAAAGGAGCACAGAGGCTTATGTGGTTTAGTAACCATAAATAATGGGTCATGTTGTAGTATTTTTAGTTATCTGCAGAGTCTGCAGTGTACTTTTTATGCTTTGTGATTTCTATGCCTTTTAAATGGGAAATTTGATAAAGCAAGGTTAGCTATTTTTAGTGTGCTTTTGTGACATCTATTATGGCCAGATCTTTTTGTTTTTCTTTGCTAAAAGAGAGAGCTATAAAACATCAAATTGCAACACCAAAGTAGTTCGATTGAAAGTTTTCTTGTCCACCCTTTTATGGATCATGTCAAGGTTGGATTGGAAGAACAATATTCTCAATCTCAATCTCAAGTGCTTATATTGATTCCTGATCATAACTGTTGTCTAAGGTTGTCTGGTCATGGTTGAAACACTACTTTATAAAATATATATATTTTTTTTAATTTGAAAAAAGACCTTGCTTCCATTTTTCTCTGATTGTGAATTGAATGAGGCCAAAGATACAGTGAAAGTGTGTGTTTTAGACCAGCAACAGACTTTGATTTGGCTATGCTCACCAAACTTTCATGGAACATTGCTACAAAACCAAGACAACCTCTTTGTATAGCTTTTGAGAAGCAAATGGAGTGTCAAATCTTTCCTATTTGAAATTGAACTTGCATACACTTGTTTCAATCAAGCCACCAAATTCGAGTATTGCAAACAAGCCAGGGCTGTTTATGAACCAATCAATTCCTTAAAATGAAATGATTCCTGGGGGGCTGACTTTACTAGCAAATAGTTACTTTCTAATTCTCCTCTGCCTTTTTTGAATTATTTTTTCCCCAAATTCAATTTAGAAAAATGATTTTCATAAAAAAAAAAAAAAAAGCTCTTTGACCGTAGAATCTACATGTTTTATTTTCTATCAATTAAAACTTTATGTCATAATTTGTAAGTTTCATAAAAAAAGAAAAAAAAAGTTATAATTTGTTATCGAGAATTTGGACATTGACGTTCAAGGACTAAGAATCCGTTTGATACGTGTGTTTAAACAACAGTTTTCAGTTTTTTTTTTTTTTTGAAATTAGTATGAGTGAAGAAGTGTGTGGAAATACATGAAATGTTGTTTAGAAATTGAAAACATGTGTTTAAAATAATGTACCAAACAAGGATTAAAACTTTCTGAAATAGCAGTTGGTGCCTTGATGGGAAACAAGTTCCCTTAAAAGAGTTGACAGGACATTGATACGTGGCCATCAAGAATATTTGTTTGATTGTTTCTCGTTAATAACAACTGGTCGTTAAAGTGTGCTACGCACTAGACCCTATTTATCTATGAAGTCAACTAAAATAATTTTATAAAATTTTAAATTGATTAAAAAATTACACCATTACATGATTTACTCTTGTATAACTTCAATTTGTGTTACAATTTAATGAATAAGGTATTGCTTGAACGTGCAATAGTTTACAAAAAATTTGTCTGACAATTTCAGATTCTGTAAAAAAAAAACTCAAAACATAAGAAATACTCATACATTTACTTGGCTTTAAAACAAATATTGGGGTTTGCATTACTTTTATAGTGTTCATGATTAACCTCGCAAATTTTGAGATAAATTATTAATATTTGAGTTTGAGTTTAAGTTAGACTTGTCAGAGAGATAGAGTTTCACTCCTTGTTAAGTTTGGATTAAAAAAAATAATGAGTTTGAGCTTAAATTGGACTTATTAGATAAATAGAGTTTCACTCCTTATTAAGTTTGGACTAAACAAAAATAATTTTATCTAAATATTGTGCTGATGTGAAAAATTGTGAGAGTTTCAGAGATTTCGGTTATATATATAAATAAGAGAAGTGTTACCTCTATAAAATTTTCACAACAAATCATAGTGGTTAGCTGTTATTTGTTCAATTTTGAACTTATCGCTTAGATTACTTTTTTATCCTAACAATAACAACCAATAACAACTTGCCACTTAAGATTTGTTGTGAAATAAACAAAATAAAGGCAATATATATTTTTGTTGCATCCATTAAAATTTTAAATTATGAAATAAACAAAATGAACAATATTTAAAATAAATATGAACTATCAATTTTCATAACAAATAATGTTTATCTCATTCTTATATGAGTTGTAGCTTTGTATGGTGGGCCTTCTTGTGTTGTTGGGCTTTTATCTCTCCTGTCGTACTACGACTTGTGGTCTGAGGTAAAAGAGTTGGGGCTGGCCTAAATGAAATACACTTCAGGCCAATTTGTGCACAAGTCAAGCTGTCCCAATATAGATGCATTCTGGCAAAAGCATTGAGTGTATGGTGTGCCCACAGCAGGAACAACTATTACAGATGTTATTGCAGGAATATAGTATGGTAGAACAACTATAATACTAAACAAATAATGTTAACACCGAAATAAAGGAAAGTGGCCTAATAAAGTTATGGTAGAATAATACAATAGTGAAAATAACGCAACAAGCATAAAAGAAAAACTTGTATGCCCGAAGAGTAGGCTTAGTTTCTTAGCAAATACAAGTCCAAGAAGGGAACCAATCCCCAATATGAGTAATATAAGTAACCTTAAGGAAGGCTTCTGCCATAGACGTTACATACTTTGGAAAAAATTGTCTAAATGGTTTAAGTTTCAATCCTCAATATCTTAGAGAGTGGGTCTGTCAAGAGGGAGAGAAAAAAGGTAGTCTATTGATGCTTGCCTCTATGCCTACCACTTATGTCTCTATGATTTTTGTATATTCTTTTCTTTTCTTTTTTTCTTTTCTTGTTCTACCTCTTCTTCTTTCATTCCTTCCGTCCCTTGTCCCCTCTCCCCCCCCCCCCCCCCCCACCCTTTTTTTGTTGTTCACAGCTACCACTTTTTATACTATCTGTCTTGGTGAGATTTACCATTTTTACCTCTCAACTGCTTTTAGCTCCTTATGGGTGTCCTTCCAAGATTGCCCATTGGCTTGTCGGTTGCTTAGCCACTATCATGGCTCTGAATTTGTTGGTTGCACCACTCCCCATTCCCAGACAAAATTGCTTGTCTTGTTTCTTACCTCTCTTTGTTTTTTCACTACTCTCATCTGGATAAGGATTAAGCTTCTCTATCACCTACCTCTATGGCATGCATCAAGTGGTCCCAGCCTACACTTACTTCATTTGGGTGAGATGCCATCCTAGTAGGAAATTTCTCCTAAAGAAGTTTGGGCGAGAATCCTAAAATAGACCCCTCCCTCTTTCTCCCCACCACCAGACCACACTCTCTGAATACCTTGACTCATGGTCCACCTCCCATGTATTGGTTAGGTACAAGTAGGTGGCGCCTTGGCTCTTTGTGCATGCTCCACTTTGTCTAAATTTGTTTCTTTCTAGCCTTCACACCATTTCTACTGCCTCCGTGTTTGTTTGATTTAGGGATGGCAATCCAAGCCCGACCCGCGAGTACCCGGCCCGGCCCGACCCTAATGGGTCGGATTTTACCCGATCCGATTAAAAATAGGGTCGGGTATAGGTTTAAAACAAAAAACCCGAAGCAGGTTTGGGTCGGGTCCGGATTTTGGAAAAAACCCGACCCAAACTCCTACCCGACCTGTTTTAACTAAATAGAAAATTACTAAAATACCTACCTACCTATATATATATATATATATATATATATATTTCACTTATGGAAAACCCTAAGTCCCTAACCCTATTTTCATTTCTCTGAACCTCTCTTAACTTAAGCTGCCTCTCCATCTCTGAAGCTCTGATGTCTCTCAGTGCTCTCACCTCATTTTCTCTCAAGCCAAGCCACACGGTCTCACCCAATCACCCTCACCCACACTCTCATTCACTCACTGACATTGATGGCTGAAACCACCGTCGCCCAACTACCCAAGCTTTCATCGTCGGTCCAATCATTCTCCATCGGTCCAAGCTGTCACTCACTCTCAATCATTCTCCGTCGACGAGTCTAAGGTCTGTCACCAGCCACAATATAACGATCAAGCACCTCACCCGTTACAGATCCACCGTGAACCACCCCTCACCCGTTACAGATCTACAATTGATGTGGTTTGGGATTTTTTCTTTTCGTATTTTTGTGGGAAAAATTTGGGTTTGGGGTTTTTTTTTTGGGAGCCAAATTTGTTGGGTTTTCTTGGTGCTTTGTTGCTGGGATATTTAGATTTGCTAATTTTGTTTCTGGGATTTGTTGGATTTTTTGTACAGATTGGTTTGTTAGATCTTGGCATCCGTTTGGATAGCAAGAAAATTGAATGATTGCCAAGAAAATTACATTATATTCTGCGATTTGTGATTCTAGGTTTGTACAGATTTTTAGGTTTGTGATTTTGGGCCGGGGCCCGCAGGGCGAGTCTGGGCCTCGGGAAAAAAATTCGTTTAATATACGAGCCGAGGGTCTTGGCCAGCGGGTTGGGTCCGGGTATGAAAAAACTCGGCTTGAACCCGACCCGTTGCCATTCCTAGTTTGATTATGTTGTACGTTCTGGTGGTGTTTATCTCTAGTGGCATGAAGGATGCGTGGGCTTTTGGGCTTATGTTTCCTGCGTTTTATCTTTTCTTGGATTGGGCGTTGCTTGGGCAAAGGCCCTCATCTTCTTGCTGAGTCCGTATTTTTCTTCCTTGCGTTTGTGGGCCTCTCGACTATCGATCCTGCCATACCACTTCATCGTGCTTGCTATAACTTTACTTCGTGTTACCTCGTGAACTTGTGGGGTGATGTTCCTACTGTGCCAGCTCACTTCTTTGTCAATATTTTACTTAGGGCTTCCTAGATCTACTTTTCACATCTTTACTTCTTTTGGGCTTTGTTGACCAACATTCCTGCTGTGCCAACTCATTTTATTATTTCATTTTGCGGGCTTCCACAGCCCGTTTACTTTCTCTGTACCATTTTTACTCTTATGGCTTTTTGTTAGATCCTTTGGGCTTCTTTGGCCCAATTACCACATCTTTACCTCTTATTACTTCTTGAGCTTATTGGCCTTTAGGCCGACCCATTGAGTTTACTAATTCATTTCTCGGGCTTCCCTGGCTCATTTACGTCTTCTTTACCTCTTTTCATTCTCATGAGCTTACTACTTTATTCTTTAGGCTTCCTCGACTTGTTTACTTCTTCTTTACCTCTTTTTTTAATTGTTGTGGGCTTGCAAGCCATCAATCCTGACATTTCAGCCTGTTGGGCTCGTTTCCTTATTCATTTACTATTTTTCCTTTTTCACCTTCTCTATATTGTTGGACTTCTTCTACTATTGGGCCCTTTGTCAAAAGTGGGCATCAACACTTTGAATCAAGGAAATGGAATCAAAAGTGTATTCAACAAATTTCTGAGCAAATAAATTTGTATAATTTGGAAAAAGTAATGTTAAAGACAAAAATTATTTCAACTTTTTAACAATTTGTTAAGGTGACAAGTTATTATTGGTTTAACCAAAAAAGAAGTAGAAGTTATTATTGGAGTAACATTACTTTTACATGAACCTATTATTAATATTATTTTTATTATATAACAATCATAATTAGATTATTTACTAATAATTATATAAAAAGTTGTGAAATATCATGTATTCTTAAACTTATTTATTTGGAAATCCTCTTAATAGCATCTTTCTAGCATGTTAAATTGATTAAGGCTGATCAAATGTAAACTAAAAGTAGTAGAATAAAATGGCCACGGTTTTTAACTCTTCCCTTAGAAAGTAACAACTTGTAAGTGCCGCATTGCTCTTAAAACCAAATAGGGATGTTTATCCTACATTGGTTGCGTGTGTCTAGTATCCGTTGTTTATAACCCCGATCTTCAACTATAAAGGTTATGCTCTTTTGTAGTTGTACTCTGGTCCACATTGGTTGTGTGTGTCTCGTATCCATTGTTTATAACCCCGATATACAACTATAAAGGTTAGGCTCTTTTGTAGTTGTATTTTGGTTATGTGATATATTATAAACTCGGTTTAAAACATTATTGTTATTTTCGTGTATGTTCTAATAAGTATTACTTTTTACTTTAAAAAAAAAAAAATACACACATGTAAAATTATTAGTTTACATTTTGCTGTTCATATAAGATTTATATGGTAAAATAAACAAACATGAATATTTATACAAGGTTCATGCAAATACGTTATACACTGTTCATGCAAATGATTACATCTTCAAATATTTTCTTCTTATAAATTTAAGTGGCCCTAAAAATACTTGGATATTGGAAGGGTATATTAGTACTGGGATTTGTTTTAGGGGTAAGGTATGGACTCTTATCTGCTGCCATTTCCTCTGGGATTTCCTGGGACTTCAAAGAGTACAAGATTTATTTATTTATTTTTCTTTTTTACTTTAAAAGGTGCATCAAACGAACTCCAATCTTTCTTGTATTTTAATTAACATATTATTGGATTAGGCTGCGCTGTGAGAGACACTTGCCACGTTCAATTTGGCTAGCTATCATTCACATCGACTTCTAAAGACAATTTTGTCAAATTTCATCACTAACTAATTACCAGTTCAGCTATTATTAAATTTAAACAAAGATTTTTTTATTTTCTATTTTTATTTTTACGCTGATCAGAAAAGGCATAAAACTTAAAAAGTGTACAAGATATACCAACCGGAGGAGACTAGATTCCAACATAGCCTTAGCGTGTATATATATATAAAACAACATCGCCTTACTTAGCGCCTAAGATTGTTATTGTAGGACTCTTGGTGTCCTAGAATGTCTTTCTACATGATTTGACATTGTTAATCTCTTCAAAAACCTTCACAAAATTGAAAATTTGCAGCATATTTAGAGAGAGAAGAGAGATGGCTATGAACAAAATGGAAGGGACAAAGATGGTGGTGAGAAAGCTGAACCCAAGTGGGGAGGTGGGCTGCTGTGGCTGCATCAAAATAGAGTCAAAGAAGGTGGCGGACTCGAGTCCAAGTGAAGAACAGCACAGCTTCAGCAAACAGAAAAATGGAGATGGAAGTGGTTTTCCAGCAAAGAGAAAGTCAGTGATGGGAATGATATGGAAATTTGTAGCAGCCAAAATCTGCACCAACCCCACAGCCCAACAATAAGGTCGCTTGCTGCTTCCAGAAGAAGGGTAAGGGTAACCCACCACACCACCATGACCATTGTTCAAGAAGAGAAAGGAACATAGAGGCTTATGTGGTTAGTAACCATAAATAAATGGATGTAGAATTTTTGCAGTGTACTTCTTTTTCTTTTCTTTTTTCACTGTACTTTTTTATGCTTTTGTGATTTCTCTGTTTTTTGAATAGGAAAATGAATATGCAAGATTACTATTTTTAGTATGCTTTTGTGATATTTATTATGGCCAGATCTTTTTCTTTTTTTCTTTTTTAATCTTTGCTAAAAGAGAGTTAAAATTAGAGCACCAAAGTAGTTTGATTGAAGTTTTGTTGTCCACCCTTTTATGGGTCTAGTTAAGGTTGGATTGGAAGAACAGTATTCTCAAATCTCAGTTGCTTCAATTGATTCCTAATCAAATAGTTGTCTCGGTTTGTAAATTTAGGGAGCGCAGGTAAATCAAAGTTGTTGCTGGTCTAAAACACAGAGTTACATTGTATGTTTGGGCTCATTCAATTCACAATCAGAGAAAAATGGAAGGAAGGTTTTTTTTTTTTTTTTTTTAATAAATAATAAGAAGTATTTCAACCCTGACCAGACAACCATTCTTTTAGGTATTACAAGATCAAATTAATTCCAAATTACATTTTTTTCCTTTCTAATTTGAGAGATTTTATGGATCCTATTACTGAATCTAATGAGTTCATCAAATTGTATACACTTGGTTCGATCAAGCCCCTGATGCTGAGTATTGAAAACAAGCCAAGGCTGTCCATGAACCAATCAATTCCTTAAAATGTAATGATTGGAGGGGCCTGACTTTGTTAGCAAATATAATGCTATCCCATTCTTTTTCTATTTCCGCAGCGGCTTTCTCCTCTGTCTTATATTTTTCTCTGTTGCCCTTCTCTGTTTTCTGACAGCCTTTTTTGAATTTTCCCCTCAAATCCAATTTAGTAAAATGTGATTATTTTATTTTCTATCAATTAAACTTTCCAAGGTAGGTCATAAATTGACGCTTTTCAACCAAAAAAAAAAAAAAGGGTCATAATTTGTAATCTAGAATTTGGATTTTGGAAATTTACGTGTGGGAATTAACCTTTTGAAAGGGTAGTTGACTAGTTGGTTTGGTGGGCGTTGATAGAATGTGGCCATATTATTATTATTATTTTGGATGTTTCTTCCCAATATAGGGATTATAACATTTTTTTTTTTAACCTAGCAGGCAGCAGCCTAAAAGGTGATGATGACACATTTTTTTGTCAATTTCACCTATTTTATGGTTTAGATTCTATTTTACAAATTTTAAATGACACGCTAGTCTACATATTATTACATCTATTAAACAAAATATAAATAATGAAATATACAATATGAAAAATATTTAAAATAGAGAGGAACCGTCAATTTTCATAACAAGTAATATGCCCTCATTCTTATGTGAGTTGTAGCTATGTAACAAGAGCCAGAATCAAAAGCGCATTCAACAAATTCAAGAACATATAAATGTAAAATTTGGAAAGAGTAATGTTAAGGACATAAATTATTATAATTTTTTAAAATAATTTGTTAAAGTTATAAGTTGTTATTGGTTTAGCCAAAAAAAATTATTATTGGAATAACATTATTTTCATATGAACTTACCATTAATATATTATTTATTATATACTCATATTAGATTATATACTAATAATTATTTAAAAAAATTGTGAAAAATTATGTATTCTTTAACTTATTTATTTGGAAATCATATTAGTAGCATGTTTCAAAAAAAGCTCAGAAAAAGTTGATTAAGGTTGACTAATGTAAATCAAAAACAAAAAATAGTAGAATAAAATGTCAAGTCCAGGGAGATACAAAGCAACAGCCCACATGTAACATTAATTAATACACTAAGAAAGAAAGTAGGAAAAAATAGCTGACCGGATAAGAGCGAACCAGGATTTTGGGTTTTGACCCTTCTCTTTGGAAGTAATAGCTTGTCAGTGCCGCATTGCTCTCAGAGCCAACATTCGTGAAAATTATTAGTTTACATTATACTATTTACAAAAGAGCATTCATACTAGATGTGCTAAATGTGCATTTGACACATTTGACATATTTTGCATACCAAACACTAAAAATCCGATTTTATCAGATGTTCTAAATGCCATAATTTTTGCTACATATGAATAGTACCGTTGCATATTTGCCATTGTACGAACAGGTATGGTATAACTAATTAATATTTTTTTATTATCTTTTCTCTCTCCTCTCTTTTCAGTTTATTCTTTTCTCTTCTCTTTCACCTCTGTTCTCTCTCACTGATTCCCTCTCTCTTATAAATTGTTGATCTTGATCTGTCATCGCCAATCTCTCACCGGTTGCATTTTGCATTGTCATCGCTGATCTCTCCGGGCATCGTCATCGTCATTGCCGATCGGAATCGATGTGGGCATCGACGTTAAGGTGAGATCGGAATCGACGTTGAGGTGAGATCGGAGTGTTTGTCACAATCGTGGGCATTGACGTTGAGGTGAGGTGAGATCTTGATCATGGGTTGCCGATGCTAGTGGGTTTTGATTGCCGGTGTAAATGGATTCGTGGCTTTGGGTTGGCGGTGCTAGTAGTTTCATGGGTTTGGGTTGCCAGTGCTAATGGGTTTTGGTTGTGTTTTCTGGGTTTGAGTTGTTTTCTGGGTTTAAGTTGTTGTGCTAATGGGTGTTGCTCTGTTTTTAATGGGTTTTGTGGTGGGTTGTTGATGACGATGGTTGTGGTGGTAGTTTTGTTTTCAGTTTTTTGTTTTGCAATGGATTGTGGTTGCCACGATGGTGGTGGTGGTGGCATTGGCAACAGTGTTGTGGTTGTTATTTATTGTATTAGATATATTATTTTATTATATTTTTTATATTATTTTAATGTGTAGTAAATATTATTTTAATGTATAGAATTGAATGATAAAACATCTGATAAATGAGATGTTATAAAATGATGTGGTAAAATAATAAAATAGGTCTTTAGTATAGCAAAATAGCATTTTTTTTGCAACATCTACTATGGATGCTCTAAGGATTATATTGTAAACTAAACATGTGTATAGTGTATAATATTCATGCAAATATGTTATATATTGTTTATGTAAATGCGTACAATTATGTACAATTTACACGAACAATAAATATAAACCAATAAAGCAAGACTTAAGTATAGTACTTAGGTGCTTTCTTTAGGTTTTTTTTTTATATTCTGCCATATGGATTTTTTCTCATGGATTGGAAATATATTTTTTAGTTAAATAGTCATATGACTGAATCTAAAGAGAAGAATCTAAGGAACAACATCTAAAATACTGTATTTAAGTATTATCCAAATCAATAATTGTCCCACTAACAGCGATCCAAAAATTGTTGCATCAAAAAACAATACATTGATAGAAAGAGTTTTTGCAAACCCAAAGCGAATCTACAAACTCAGATGACATCAACTGCAACTAATAAAATAATTCAGCAAATTTAGACTCTACAAATTGCAATCCAAATCATTAAATTGGGAAGAAAAAAAACCTTAACAGCAATAAACTGCAGATCCGCAAATCCCAAATACATTTTCTCAAGCTCTGGGAAAATTGATATTTTGAGAAACAATATTTTATCCCAAAAGAAATCTTCCGCGTATGCACTCTGCACTCTTTCACTACAAAGTGGAGAGTACCCTCTGAAATTTTTTATGCAAAACCATTAAGTTATATACTTCTTTCTTGGGATTGGAATCGGCGATTGCGTTGAGAATGAGAATGGAATATATGCAAAGAAAAAGGATTGGATAAATAAGCATACTATTGCATAAGTGTGGTAATGGCAGCACAGGAGCAGAGCAAAATCAGAATTAAAAATCCATCTTACTTGGGGACTAAACTATTTTCTTATTTAGCAATTAGCATGTGACAATGTGATCACCTTTTATTTTATTCGGCTAGCTTATAAATTTATAATAAAAATTCTAGAAATGAATCAAATGATAATCAAAAACTGTTGTATGAAAGTGAGAGAGAAAAAGAGAGAACTTTTTCAATCACCAATTTTCTTTTTTGGTAAAAAGAAAATAACTAAACGCACTTGACTTTTTTGGTAAGAAGGTCAGTCACTCAAAGAAGGAATATTACTTAAACTTTCTTGCTTTTTTGGGGGATTATTAGCCCTTCGGAAAAAAAGAAAATTAAACAAAAATTGAAAAATAGAGAATGAGAATAATATTATTAAACTGATAAATCAACTACTCAAATGTCAGATTAGCACGATTTTCATTTCAGAAGCATTTGTAAACCCCAAAAATATTCTAGAAACACTTTAAAATATTCTAGAAGCATTAGTCACTCGTATACTTAACTTCCAAGTTTCTATCCTAGGCCGTTCATATAAAATAATTAGTATATTTAAAATTTTTCTAAATAGCCCGTACCTTTCTTTTTTCTTTTGTCTTTTTTGGGTGCAAAGGCCGTACCTTTCTTTTATGTGTGTTATCCTGTACCATTTTCTTGGGCAATTGGGCCATTGTGACATTGTCGTATACATGCTTGTCTCCTAAAAAAAAATCTCCCAATTTGGTTTCCAAAAAAAATTCACATTTTGGAAACCAAATTTGTTGCAAATTTAGTGAGAGGAGAGCTATAGTAATGAGCAAAATGCAAGAGGCAGAGATGTTTATGAAGCTGAACCCAAGTGGGGGGGTGATCTGCACCAATATGGAGCCAAAGAAGGTTGTGAAATCGAGCCCAAGTGAAGAACAGGTCACAGTCACTGAGCCCATATGGTTGAACAAACAAAAACCTGGAAGTGTGATTCCAGCAAAGAGGAGGTCAGTAAAGGGAATGGTATTTAAATACGTAGCTGAATCCATGGAAAATGTTTTCCGTGCTCCTTGCCTTCCTTCTTCCCCTGAAGCCTTAAAGTCCAACGAGGCCAAAAGCTGCATTTTCAAGAAGGGTAAATCTATCTACCCACACACGTCATAGCCATGCTTCAAGAAGACTGCGCATATATAATTTTATAAGGCCACCAGCAGCCACATGTAGACATAGACTATTTTGCTTGTCATTTCTTTATCTATTTTACTTTACGGTTCATACTTTTCAATTTTATATTTCACTTTGATTTGCTAAGTGTGTTAAGTGTACTGGTAGTGATTTTATTATTATTATTTATTTATTTGAGCAAGTGTACTGTTTGTGAATTCTATAACACAGAGTTTCATTTTGTCAATATTGCAATTTAACGATTTAATACCACAATCCTAGTAAATTTGGAAGGAATTTTTTTTTTTTGGGTGCGCGTGCGTAGATTTTAGATCAGATACACATTTTTATGAATTACTAAGTTCAATAACAAAATCCGTAGCTCAAATGAATAAAATAAAAAAAAAAGGTTCGATAACGAAATCGGATTATTCTTTTTCTTCTCACTAGCAAAATATTATAAGGATGAAACCTATTACTGGAATTAATTAGTTCAAAAATTGAAAAGGCTTGATCGCCGCTGTGGGTTTGAAACTGCCAAGAAATAAACAGTGTATACTGTATAGAGAATTAGAGATAATAATAAAAAATCAGAGAGGGCCCTCCAGACCAATCAGTTCATAATTAATCAGTCAGCTACAGCTCCGATGCTTGCATCACGAATTAATTAATGTTGATTGCTTACGTCGCAAATTTTTTCTTTTTGTGCCAGGTATTTCATTATAAATAAGTGTTTAAAAATACAATATATATACAACAAATTTCATAATTTGTTTTTATAACTTATTGAGATGGCTGAATGTAATTAATGTAATATTACTTTTACATAAAATTATTATTGATAAGTATTACTATATGACCAATAATTTCTTCAAATGAAAGGATTTGGGTCCCAAAGTTTATACATTTTTTTCCTACCAAATCCATAGATCTTCTAAAAAAATAACGAATATTGTGGATATATCTTAGTATAATCTTATTAATTTTTTTTAAAATTTAAGCCCATAACTCCGTATGCAATATTTGTAGCAGTGTATTTGAATTTAAAATGCAATTATTTTAATTTTAATGAATTTATACTTTTTCTAATTAGTAGATAGCAGGGTGGGGAATGTGGAGTTAATTAGAACCATAAGCATCCAACATCGCAAATGATGCTATTATTATTGGCAATTACTTGAAACCCAATTTAGACTTTTTAAGGTAGCCGATAATTTTTAAAAGGATAAAATACTACTTTAGTCCCTAAACTTTACCAAAAGTTTGTTTTTTGTCCCTAAACTTTAAAAAGTTCTTTTTTCATCTCTAAACTTTGTAAAGAGTTTTTTTCAATAGTTTAGAGAGAGAAATAGGGATAGAAAAAGAACTTTTTTCAATAGTTAAGGGATGAAAAACAAGCTTTTTATTAAGTTTAAGGACATAAATAAAACATTTTCAATAGTTTAAGGATGAAAAATGAAATTTTCAATAATTTTGAGACAAAAAATGAACTTCTTAAAGTGTAGGGATGACAAACAAACTTTTAATAAAGTTTAAAAACTAAAATAGTATTTACCATTTTTAATAAAAGATTGAGTTTTTTTTCTCCTAGAGTATTGAGTTTGATAATCCCCATAAATCCTCTTTAGCAAAAAGAAATTGCAATAAAGGATTTTTTTGTTATAAATAATTCGATAATTACAATAATTAAGAGTGAAATTTATGTCTTGATAGTAGGCTATATCACTTTAAAAAATAAATCGAAGGTTACAACACTTAAGAGCATTCACGTTAGTTATGCAAAATAGCATTTTAGCCCAACTTTGCTCAATGAACCCCCCAAAAATACCCACATTGAATTAGCATCACATTAACCAAAAGAATATTTTGCTACAATACTTATCATAATAAAAAAATGAATGAAGAAATAGCATTCTAATAAAAATTAAATATATTATAAATAATCAAACGTGTGTATCTTAAGAAATGGTCAGTTAAAAATTAAAAATACAAAAATTAGGTTACTATGTCATAATAGAGAGAAAATTTTGTATTCAGCAATGTGGACAAGGGTCTAGGTATAAAGAGTGGATTATCATAGGTAGTTATTGAAGCCTATGAAAAAAGTAAAAGTTAATCTTTTGAAGATATTGTCACATGGTCACTTGCTGCTGATTGCTGAAGTTGAGTAAAAAAGTAAAAGTTAATCTTTTGAAGATATTGTCACATGGTCACTTGCTGCTGATTGCTGAAGTTGAGTCAAAAGGTGGAGGGTTAGATGTCCTGTCTCAAGTCAACATGCATATAAGACCAGAGTCATTAGCAGCCGCCTCACATTGTCTGGTCCATAATGAAAACATGAAAGCTTCCACGTTCCAATTATGCAATCTAAGAACATGTGCTCCGTCTAATTTTATTTTGTTTTAGTATAATCTAGAACATATATGATAGACTAATAATAGTTTCAGTCCTCCCAATGAGCATTGTTGTGCACAAAGTAAACAATATGCTATTAAATTCTACATTACATTTGTCGGCACAAAATAAATACAACAGGGATTTGAAATCCATCCTTTTCCTAAAAGAAAGCAGATAATGCACAAAGCACCAATGCTCTCGACAAACAATTTGAATGCTTTTATGTACTTCATACGCAAGTAATATTAGAAGTTTAGCACTCTTTTTCCAGATTCCCTTATGATGAGTGCAAGAAATTTTTTGACCAGTTCATAAAAAAGGGCTCTGACCGAGTAAAAACTAAAAAAGACAAGTACATCAAACTCAAAACAAGGGGCTAATGGCAGCATTTCCGTTTTGGAAGATTTATATTCTCCATTAGTGCAATCTATTAATTGCAATGAGAACATGTGTGAAAACATTAAAGTTACTGAACAGAATATTGCTGATGTTCACAAGGTATTGCCGGTACTCGGAAGCCAACCTTACTGATCGGTTACCACTAACATATTTGAGCCATGACTGCATGTTGACACATTGTTATGATTAGGTTTCTATCAAACTTTACTAGTTTTAGTTCAAGTTAATTACATTCAATTACAATGTGTGTGTGAAAACTTTTAGTTCAAACTACCTCAGAAGCACAGTTATTTCACGTGGATTGAAGTATAGTATCTGAAATGAATAACTTATAACACAACTTGGACATATACAATAAGATATATGTTTCATACGGACATGATAGCTAGGAAAGCATGTACAATATGGGAATCAAATTCTGTACCTCATCACTTGCAAATGAGTTTCTGGTGCAAGCTTCTCTAGAGATGAGCCAGAAACTCATTTGCAATTAGACCTCACCTGCAACAGAAATTATTGGAGCCATGGTGAGGTATAATTGTGCAATTAATTAACACCCCCTCAAAAATGTAAATATTACAATATTTACAACTAGAAAAACAATATTTAATGTTAGGATATATTTGGAGTTGGAGATCCAACACAATTATTTGGAGATCCGATATTGAAACTGCCATTTGGAGCAAAAATTAAAATTTATCTTAAGCTTTTTATTTTTATTTTTTAAATGATATGTTTTTAGTAAAAAAATAATTAATGTACTCCGTCAAAATAAACGGAAAATAAATAAGAAAAGAAAGTTATAAATGCTAGGTTTTCCTAGGAAATTTATATAAATTTCATGGATATTAGGATTGTATCAAATTGATTGTTGGACCGTCAAATCAGTAAACTAGACAAAATTTTGGTTCAGTATGAAAGGTGTTCACTTAGTGTATAAAACACTAGTGAATGTTTAGACCCCTAATTTCAAAATAATCAACACAAACTTATACTCAAACAATATATGTGCGAAATGATAAATACAAACAATACTCAAATAAACAAACTACTCTAAATCATAATTAATCACAACACAGTAGCAATTAAAAGGCAAGAGTAAGGGTTAGAGATATGCAAATACAAAGATAACACCAGCACGTGTTATCGAAGAGAAAACCAAAGAACTTGGCAAAAAAACTTTTCTGCCGCCCTTCAAATGGTAAAATGATCCACTAAAGAATAAAGTTGGGATACACGAATAACAATATATCTTCCAACCCTAATCTACCCAATGAACTTAAGCCCTCAAAGTTTCTTGCTCTAACAGGGTTAAGCCTAACCGTGTCTTCATTAGTTTTCTAAATCCCGCAATAACCCCATTGCATCAACCAAATAAATTGGTCATCTTTGAACTGCTTCCCAAGTACCAAATTACCTCCTCACTGATGTGGGTATGATGAGATAAGGATTTGGCTAATGAACCTCTCAAGGGTATGTCAATGAAGAGGGTGAAAGTAGAGGAATTTGGAGAATTAAATGTCTAAGATTGTGAATGAGTCCATCTTGTTTTTCTCTAAGGTTTTTCTCTCAAATTTCTCTTTGGAAGTTCTCTACATTTCGTGTGTATAAAGGTATTTATAGTAGAGTATGCGAGGGATGTGAAAAGACATTTTTCTGCAAAACAGGGTGTTCTGGTGACTCACTCTCTACTGGGATGAGTCGCAAGATAACTGTTAGGCTAGACTATCCTTTTTTGTCTTGTAGTACTCCAGCTGTCATGACTCTTCAGCTTCCTGCATGCTTAACACGTATGGCATTTTGGCAAGTCGCCAGTCATGAGCCACTTGCAAGATCCAATTGCAAGAATCCTCTTGAATGCACATACACTTGAATTCTTCACGCTTGAATTCTTCACACTCTCTCACACACAGCCCTTACAAGGTATCTAATTGCTGAAATATAAGCAAATTTGTCATGAAATAAAGCTAACACATAGTTAAATAAATTCAACCTTACAAAAGGAATATAAGATTAAAAAAAAAAAAAAAATACCGAACATGTGGGGTTTAACTTGAACTATTTGATTTTTCAATTTAAAGTTATTTTTAGCAAATAATCACACCTTTCGTAAATTTTGCACTTTTATTTATGGGCTTTTTAAGTTGTGTGCTTTATACTTGAAATAATTAGCTAAAAGATCAAAAAATTTTATTTTAATAATTGTCAAAAGATCAATTAAAGTGTCTGTTTGAGATCCGATTATTTTGTTGAAACTGAATTTTTTTTGCTAAAAGTACTGTAGATAAAGGTAAAAGTTAGCTGAAATAGTCTAGTGAGACTCATGAATAGTACTAAAAAGTGCAATGGAGCTCATGAACAGTAGTTTTCAAGCTGAATAATAAAATAAACCGACAAAAAATAAGCTATCAAAACAGACACAAAGTGTCTTATTTTTAGTCATTTTGTACATATAAAAAAACATTAAATTATGTATTTGAATACATTTTAGAGCAATAATATTCTAATAATTTGAACCCCTGAAACATCAAACCACCATGTTGACAGTTCAATGCTAGGTTCAATTTTGATAACTAGGCTAAAATAGATGGATCTAAACCCATTATTAATTTTATATTCAAAAGACCAAATGAGAATATTTACTTATAAGCTAATTAACCCAAAAAAAAAAAAAAAAACTTATAGGCTAAATGAGAAATGTTATTCTTACAACATTTTCACAACAATTTCGAAGTGACAGATTATTATTTGCTCTTATTGGTGGACAATATATATATATATATATATATATATATATATAGTAGTAGGTTCAAATTAAAACTAATAACAATTTTACCTATAGGATTTGTTGTGAAAGTATTATAAAAATATTATGGATGTAACATTTTTCAATCTAAATTTATATGCATTTTTGTTTTGTTTTGTTTATTTTTTCATTATTGCTATACTAGTTTACGTTCTTTAATCTTTTTGTCCCTGTATTGTCATTTGAATTAAAATATAATACATGCATTCAATTGCATTCATGTTTCATATCTATGTCGTATATATGTTTCTTGGATTTCTAGTTCCCGCAAAAAACCACTCGATCAATGACAAAAGATTGGACTCGGCCATGGTTGGATCCAAGGGCCCAAGACACAATTCAAGCAAAGATAAGCAGACGATGTTAAGTAATTTACACACACAGTCCCTTTGCTTGCTTCTCTTTCCCACTCCAGTCTTGACTATTGATCTTTAAACAAGTACCTAAAAAATACAACAGCCAGTAATTAGCCCAATGGGCCTCTAGTTGTAATTACTCTGACCCTGTTCCACTGTTTTGAAGAAGTCAAATTTAGGATGAATGTCTACTACACAGTCCCCGCCGTTATTGCTTTATTGCTTTATTATTATTATTATTATTTTAAAATTTCATTTTATTTACTTGATTAGTATATGCTTTTAGGTGCATGCTCAAGCCCACTTTTACTAAACAAATCTGGCCAATATCAAACAAATTTTATGAAGCACTAAGGGTCAAGAAAAAGCCCAAGACAAGCCTGGTACTGTTGAGGCTAATGGCCTACTAATCTTAAGACTGCGTGCTTACATAATCAAACTGCTAATCGGCATGGGCTAAGGTTTTTGCCTTTGGCCCAACTAGTTGACTGAGCAATAGCCCGTCCAAGCTATAGGCCCAACACTCTGCCCATTCCCGACTCTTATAAAGCCCCAAAGACCCATTTCATCTATCCATATGTGTTGGGATTTCAGCTCAAAATTCATCATACTTCGTATTGGGCTCATGGTCCATGCCATTTCATCACTTCAAGAATTGGGCTCAAGCTCCATATTATATCTACCCCCGTGGGTTATACCTTTTTTTTGGTAAACAGGGCAATTGAGATTAACTAAGAAACATCATATACAACAAATTGGAACTGTTCATGCATGGTTCCCATAGCATCAATTTATGAAGCATGTGGTGCGTTTATGCCTTTCATTTAGTCCAAGGTAAGCAAACTCTGAAACTTTGGCTAATGTTTCTGCAATGATTGGTTTAAAAGTGGTATGGTTCCTAAAAATTACCCTGTTCCACCGTAACCATAAACTCCAAACTCCAAAGGGGAAAATAATTCCCGAACTAATGCCAATATCAGCAGCCTTGTGGGATGTGCAATTGATTTTAAGCCAGTCTGAGAGGTTTACTCCATAAAATAAATTAGAGTGGATAGGAGGAGGGAAGGAATCCCAAAAAGCTCGAACCTGAGGACAATATCTGAGCATGTGCAAGATTGATTCTGTTGCGGAGTTGCAAGTCAGGCAACGAAGGGGAACGTTAAGGCCTCTAGCAGCAAGGACTTCTCTAACTGGCATGCTTTTATGGAGACATTTCCATAAAAAGCATTTGATTATGTGTAGAGTCATCGTCTTCCAAACCCACTGCCTTGTAAAAGATCCGTATGGATAGTTGTCATTGTCCATACAAGCTAACTTGTAGGCTTCTTTGAGCTTAAAATCCCTATTGGGCGAGGAAGCCCATGTGATGCGATCCATACTATTTGTAGCCAAGGAGAAGGGGGTGGCTTTGATTTTTTGCCAGATGGTAGGGGGGAGTGCAAAGGAAAGTCCACCAAGACTCTAATCTCTGTGATGAATAACATCCTTCAACAAAAGATCTTCCTCCCCTCTTTGAAAAGGACCTACAATCAGATTTCTCAACTACCCATCATTTAGCCATTTATCATGCCAAAAGGATAAACCACTATTCATACCTGCTATCCATTTAGTGCCTTTCATGAAGATTGGTTCACCTTTCTTAAGAGCTGCTTATATGGTTGAACAAGATCTAGGTTTCAATAGGTTCTGCCTTCTTCTATATTTATATTTGTAAGCAAGCACACAGGTCCAAAGAGAATCCTTCTCTTGATGGAATCATCGATTGAGTTTGGCTAGCAAAGTTATATTCCTCTCCTTTGCTAATTGAAGTCCCAAACCCCCATCTTTTTTAGCCTTGGAAATTTTCTTCCAGTTGACTAAGTGTAGTTTCTTTTTGTGCTCTATGGTGCCCCAAATGAAATTACGACATAATTTGTCAACACATTGGGTGATCTTAGATGGTAGGGTTGCACTTTGCATGACATAATTCAGGATGTTGGTAAGTGTAGCTTGCGTAAGAATGAGTTTCCCAACAAAAGAAAGGAGGTGTGATTTCCAACCCGCCAACCGATTCTAAACCTGTTCAATCATAGTACTGAAGTCTTGGGGAGTTGAAGTGTGTTTAAGAGGAAAACCTAGATATTTCCCTAGTGAGGGGGTAGACTGAAATTCTAATATGTTGCATAATTCCTCTCTTCTATGTTAAGCCAAATTAGGGGAAAAAACATCCGAGACTTTTCAGCACTAAACTTCTGACCAGAAAGCATACAAAAGGTATCTAAAACATCCCTTATAGCCATACAATTTTTCACATCAGCCTTTGCAAAGAGGATAAGATCATCAGTAAAAAACAAATGTGAAAAAGCCACACCACCTCTAGAAGTCGACATGGGGTCCCACAACTCTCTTCACATTTCTCAACGATGAGAGTTCCAAGGACTTCCATGCATAATATAAAAAGATAAGACGAGAAAGGATCTCCTTGCCTTATGACCCTAGTCGGCTGAAAAGATTCCAAAGCTCCTCCATTAAAAAGCATGGATATGGTGGAGGATGAAACACAACTCATAATTAGGGAGACGAGATGGTTCGGGAACTTGTAGAGTAGAAAAGTATCTCTAATAAAGCTCCACTCAAACCAGTCATAAGCTTTTTCCAAATCAATTTTAATAGACATGAGGCCTTCACTGCCTTGCTTCCTTGACATGGTATGGACTAATTCTTGAACAATAATGGCATTGTCAACGCCTTTCCTATTGGGTACAAAGGCTGTTTGTAGAGGAGAGACAAGTTGGTTCAAAACTCAATGAAGTCGAGCCATAATGAGCTTAGTTATGATCTTGTATATCGTATTGCAAAGACCGATGGGGCGGTAGTTGTTAATTGACTCCGGACTATTGCACTTAGGAATGAGAGTGATCAATGTTTGATTAAGATACTCTAGGATTCTCATGGTATTGAATATATGTTTGATTTCATCCTTGACCGAGGGACCCACCACAAGCCAAAATCATTGAAAAAACCCCGTGGATTATACTTATAGCCTATATTTTCCCCTTAAGAAATTAACATTCATGGCTCACGTTATTCTCTTAGAGAATTACTATTGGTAGTGCTAAAAAACTATATTACTATTTTTAGCACCATCAACTATTAAAATGAGGTTGCATTAGTGGAGGCAAAGCCAAAAGTTTTGGCTTCTTAGCTACAGTACAGTAGCTATGCACTGTAGCTCAAAGGTAATATATATATATATATATATATATATGTTTGTGTGTTCACACTTTTAGTAATATTTAAATAATTTATTTTATTTTGTTATTTTTTTTTTCTATTCCTTCTCATTCTTCCCGTTGCTCTCTCTCCTTAGACTCACTCGGCCTCTCTTCCTCATTTTCTCTCTTCTTCCTCCATTGCTAGCCCAGTCGCTAGCTCAGACTCACTTGCAGCCTAGCTAACCCACCCTTAGTGCCGACCCATCTTCCTCCACCTTGCTGATCTCGCCTCAACCTCGCCAATCTCCCCTTTGCCTTGCCAATCTAGCCTGCCCCTCTACCTCGTCGATGTGGGTTGGGTTTGTCTAGGTTTGTGTGGTTGGGTGATTTGGATCGGTGGTTTTAGTGGTGGTGTGGGTTCAAGGATGGAGCTATTGTTGGACTTGGGGGTAGTGCCCCCACCCCCCCCCCCCCCCCCCAAATTTTTTTTTTTTAATTTTTAGTATATATAATATATTATTTTTAGCAATTTGTTTCAATAAAATTGCACTTTACCCCCCTTAATAATATTATTGATATTTTTAAATGCTATAAAAAATATTAGCCCAACAACAAAAATTAAGCCTAAACAATACCCCAAAACAAACACAAGCAAAAAATAAAAAATAAAAGCCGGTTCTAACTAGGATATCTAACTAGCCTAGGAGTAGGAAACACCCAACTTGCCTCACACATATAATAAATGGGAAAAAAGGGGGATTTCTAACCCCCCCCCCCCCCCCCCCCCCCAAAAAAAAAAAAGGAAAACCTAACTTACGGCTGAACATAGATGAGAGGAGTTCAACAGCTAGTGGCATTACAGGTCTGTAGAAGCAAAGGTATCCCTTTCATCTCATATTGAATCCTTGTTTGGTTAACTTAGATTTAAACATGTGTTGACACTTGACACTGTTGTGACTCACAGACTTGTAAAAAAAACTTAAAAGAGAGCACAAAGCAAGAGGGACAGAGAGACTTTGAGACATAGAATATACTAGAGGAAATTGGAGAGAAAAAGTCAAAGAGAAAGGTAAAAATCTGACCCATCTTTGTCTTTCTCTCTTTAATATAGCCCATAATTTAAATTCTTTCATGGATTTTACTAATGTGTGCTCTAAGGGCACATAAGAGTATACCATTTTTAGAAAATGTTTTATCTGAAATTGAAAAAGTTTTGACAGCTTTTTCAATGCCCAATAAAATTTTTCTAAAAACAAATTTGTTAACGTATATGCTAAGGGCATACATTAACTAGACTCTTCTTTTATAATAAAAACGTTGCCATCTGACAAACACAACATAGCACGTCAACAGTCAACTCCTATTGCCATAGCCTGTGATGTTTTGATGTTTTGTGATTTTTTTTTTTTTAAAGTTTTGTCTTTAGTGTTTTTGTCTATTAGTTAATGTCTTTTAAAACATTAAAGATATATATATATATATATATATATATATATATATATATATTTATATATATATATATATATATATATATATATATATATATATATGTGGTAAATAATTAAAGAGATTATTTGCAACTTTAAAATTTATTGGTTAGTTGTTGAAATGCTTGTGTGCATAGTGCTTGTCTATTGTGTGTAATGATTGTAGATTATTGACCTTATAATGACATAATAATTATATATGATTTCGATCATAGATGATTTCAAAGATTTTAAAAGAGGGTGAGTTCCATTTTCATAAATAATCGCATTGTAATATCTTAAAAAACAATAATTTTGTGTATTTTTCTTTGTTGATGGTTTATTAAATGAATGATTATTTGGAGTTTCAATTTTTTTTGGTTTATACTTTTGCGCCCCCCCCCCCTAACTCCAAGTTTTGGCTCCGTCCCTGTGTGGGTTGTTGCTGGGATCAGTGGCTAGCTGGGTTGTCGTTGGGATCGGTGGTTGGGTTGTTGTTGTTGTGGTTGAAATCAAGTTGTTGCTGTTGTGGGTGGATTGATGTGGTGGGTTGTGGGTGGCTTGTTGAGGTGGGTTTGTGGTGGTGGTGGTTGTTATTGTTGTAGTTTTTATTTTATTTATTATTTTTAAATCAGAGTTGTGGCGGTGGATTTTTGGGTTTTCCGTGATTTTTGGATCTTTGGGTGTTGATTTTTGTTTTTGTCTTGATTTGTGATGGTTGTGGGTGTTGTTTGTTCACAAACAGAGAGAGAGAGAGAGAGAAAGAGAAAGAGTAAAAAAATAATATTGAGTGTGATGTAAAATGATAAATTAAAATAAATAAAGTGATTTTTTGAGTGCTAAATAGCTAAAAATTTGCCTATGCTCTTATCTCTTTATTATAGGCTTCCTAGATAAAAAGCCTTTTGAAGTTCGAAGCTGCATGGGTGCAATACCACATTCGGGCCAAGGAAAATCTGGCTCACTAGGCTAAACTTGTCCCAAGACAAAAGGCCTCCATCATGCAAGCATGTAAGCCACGTGGGACCAAAGGGATAGTCGGGGAACTGTGTTCGGCAAGAAAAAAAAATGATAAGTTTATAATAATTTCACAATATCATCTATATATATATATATATATATATATAAAACCAAAACTTTTGAAACTCCCACAATTTTCCACGTCAGGACAATATTAAAAATTATAATAATAAAACAAAAAAACAAAACCAAAACCAAAGCCAAAAAAAAAAAAAAAAAATTCATAAACTTTTAATTTTTAAATCTGATTTATTTCTTTTTTATTAAATATATATACTCTCCTCTCACAAACCAAATACTCTCCCCCGATATAATTCTGAAACCAAAACCTAGACCACTGTCGGTCCTCCTCTCCCACAACTCAACGATTCCACCTTCTCCAGCCGGCAAAGATAAAGAGCAAAGTCCTGCCTTCACTAGCCTGCCACCACCGATCAGCCGGCAAAACCACTACTGGTAAGTGTGCAGCCGTTGAAGATTTGTGGTTCAGATTTTCTGCTTCACTCCCCATAGAATTTTGACTACCCAATTGAAGATTTTCATCAATTTTGTTTCATAGTCGACCTTTTTTTTTTTTTTTTTTTTTTTTTTTTTTTTTTTTTTTTTTCTTTTTCCCTCTATTAGAGGAAGGTTTTTGCTTTGAATGATGTTGGATTAATCCGGATGAACTATGGACTCTGAATTTCTTTGGATCCTTTTCCGTTTCTGATGTTGGACAATTTTTCAGGTATGAAGAATTCCAATCTGATCATTTTCAAGTTTTAATTTTATTTGATTGATATGGGTAAAATTGTTTAAATGGAACAGAGCCTCAAAGTTATGTTTTAATTATATGTCTTCAATTAGGTTTTCTATTGATTTAGGGATTTCAAATTCAGGTTTCATAATTTTCAGTGATATGTATGGGCTGTGTGTTGCAGATAGTTACGGGCTGCTGCTTGGGTTTGTTTAATTAATTTATTTTGGGTTGCTGCTGGGGTTTGTTTCAGTTTTGGGTTGCTGGAGTTTTTAATATCATTTTTTATTTGAATTTGTTTTAATTTAGGCTTATGTTTGGATTTATAAAAAATTTAGGCTTATGTTTGGGCATGTGATTTTTTGAAAGAAAAATTCTTTTTGTTAACAGAGAATGTTCATAATATATGATTGTTTAAGGTCCTCAGATATTGTCAAGAACTGTTTTTTTTTTCTTTTTTGTTTCTCTAAAACTACACAGTAAATTAAAACATGCATTTCTCTTTACAAAAACAGTCCTATGGACAGTGAGATTGACGTGTCTTTCCATTTGATTTTTGAATTTGATTGTGATTATCAATTTTGTATATACTTACTAATATATTTATTGTTTCTATGTCTTATTGTGGTACAAATCGAATACTTTAGTGGGGTTTTTCAAACTTGGGCTTCTTTCCAGTTAAGTGATGGTATTATGATTTCTTTTGATTACATTTTTTGTTTATGGTATCTTAATTTCTAATGTTGTTTCCACTTTGCAATTTTTATTTCATGTTAAATTATGCTTCATATGACTTTTGATTTTAGTTCTAATATCACATTAGCTACTGAGCATGTGAATTTGTTTCCAACTACTAAAGCTTAGAATGACCTATTTTTGATGCTGTCTTCTAGATCTTGCACGTTTGTTTGCTGCCTCCTAAAGATTGCAATCTCTGTAGTTTTGTATCTCTATAATCATAATGCACCTGAGCATGTGAATCAGTTTCCGACTATTAAAGATTGCAAAGCCAGTACCTCTTTTCTTTGAGAAATTGAGGGCCCGTTTGGTACATGTGTTTAAAAACTGAAAATTGTTGTTTGAAAACATTTGTGAAAATACGTGTGGGTGAAAAAGTGCGTTGAAATGTGTGAAATGTTGTTTAAAAACTAAAAATGGTTGTTTAAAAACACAAACCAAACACCCCCTGAACATTTTGGTACTACACACAAACAGACATACATTGATCCATGTATAGGTTTAGAAATATATATTATGTTACTTTCTTTTTTGCGTGCTTGGAGTTGCAAAGGATGTAGGAGTTAATTCTCTCGTTGTTGTTTTTGTGAGTAGGTATTAACTTGATTTAGGTGGTCATTTACTGCACTATTATTGATCTTTGTTATTCTGTTTTTTACAAATTATTTTAATTAAAAAAACTAAAAAAAATACTTATTTTGCAGATTCTACTTTCATTTTTGGATAAAGAGCTGCATATTTAACTGCATCGACTCAAGGTTGGTTAACAATTTCTGTAAAAAAATTTTAAAAAAAGTTCCTATTGCATAAAAGTTATATATAAATTGTCAATATAAAACCATTAATCAGATCATTTACTGCTTTGCTACTAATACATGTATTGCACTATTTGTCTGATGTAGATAGTTTTGTTTATGGAATCTATATTTGTTCATTATTCTGTTTACTTGCTAAATAAAAGAAAAAAGAGAAATAAAAAAAAATTGACTCTTTTGTTTTTAGACTATTTTTGTTTTAAAAAGTATATTTAACTTAGCCGAGTTGTTATACAAAATAAAAGAAATATTTCTTTTAAATGGTTGGAACATATTGTTTATTGCGATTGTTATACTCATTATAATTGTTTTTATTTGTTTTTTCAATAATTCATTGTGAGAAGGTAAAATATTTCTTTTAAATGGTTGGAAGGTAAAATATTTGTTTTCAATCATACAACCTGCCCTTGAATATTTTGTATCTATAAAAATTCTTCTCTTGGCTTCAACTCAAACTTTACTCATAAACAATACTACTTTTGTTAGTGGGAAAGAAAGGAAAAACAGCTACCGTACATCATCTGCAAATGAAAAACCAAAAAGGTCGGCAACCCAATTTGTTCTGTATTAGACAGCACCTTTAAGATAACATACCCGACTGTTTTGTTCTTATTATAGAATCTGAATCTAAATTCCCAAATTTTTGAATGTTTACATAAATTTATGATCTTTTTCACTCATTTTTATTGTGTCCATGCTTTAATTTAAAAGGTATTGCATTAAACAACTTCGTTGGGTTATTTTGGCATTTTAAAAGGTGCAGGAGTGGTGGAGAAAGTAGAAGTAGAGGTGGAGATAAAGGAATAAAAGTATGAGGAATTAGTTAAAGCCCTTGAAAACTTTGAAAACAGGTATTATATCTTTCTATTCTTTTTGTTTGTTTATCTAATTCTTTGATTGGATTGAAAAGAATTAGATTCCCATAGGTGTATAAAATTTGTTAACCCTAACAAACTTTAGTAGTTTTGGAAATCTTTAAACATTTTTGGTAGTTATAAATAAACAGTTAAGTTCTTTCTCAATCTAACATTTTAATCTATTTAGATTTTTATAATTTTGGGTGTGTTATTGATGGTTGATATACGTGCCAATTTGTTTGGTCTGTTATCCGCTCATCCTGTAACTCCCTTGATATCCTTGCTCCAGGAGGTATAAAACAATGCAAGAAAGCTTGGCGAGCTAAAACTTTTAGAGTTACTTCCTTTCCAATCGAGTCTAAAATCTTAACAATTTATGTTAGGTTTGTTAATTTTGCTTCCAACAATCTCCCTCTATGTTCTTGATATTTGGTTCTTCATTTTGTGAATTTTAATTATTTTTATTTTGCTTCATTCATCTCTCTTCAAATATTATGATTATTTGTTGGTGATATTTCTCCATTATGGTGTTTTTAAAATAAGGCTACTTTTAAATCAATTTGTATCTATGCTAATGGTGTATATATTGAGAATTTTAATAATAAAGGCATGCAAGATTTTGATAAAATCATGAATCTTAACTTTTGTTGAGGGCTGCAAAAGTAGGAAATGAAAATTCTGGAATTCTGCTTTTGTCTGCACAGTTTTGCAAGGCAAGAAGCTTATGATGGGGGAGCTTTAGTTGTAGAGCACAGAGAAGAATGAAGCAATCCAAGAGAGACTCTTTGTGATACAATGTAGAGTCAACAACAACATGATTGCACCTGTTTTCTCATATTTAATATGATAACTTAAACAAGTCTTATGAAGAAAATTATTTTTATTGATAAAATATAGTTAGTGAAGCTGCCCCGAGCAATTTTATAAGATTTTGTTGTTGATTTACAAAACTTTTTGAATATTATGATCATTTGTTGTTAGTGCATGTCATATATTTTACTTTCTGTTAGTGTTTCTTTTAAATGTGATATGTAATCTTTTGATTTGAAATTTTACCCTTTTTGTTGTGAAGGCAATAACCAGTGATAGAACATCATATTATTTTTCATCTACTCAAATTGTAAATCACAACAACAAAAAGTATGTAAGCTTTTGCCTAGAATGAACATTGCAAATTGCTTCAAATGAACAATAATTTGCTTTGTTGGTAGATTAAGAAATATTTGACAAGGTCACTATATATATATATATATATATATATATATAGACACACACACACCTACCTTGGTTGACCAGCTCAAATCTTAATGAAATTTGTATATTCCTTTTTGTGTGAGTTATTCCTTAAAATCCAAAGCGAAAATGTTCATTTAAGTTGACTAAATTTCTCTCAACCCGACAAAAAATGCATTTAATTTGATTAAAAAAAATATTTAGCATTTCTAAGAACTTTCCCGTGCATCGCACAGGTTAGCGACTAGTATTATATATAATAAAAGTTGAGTTTAGATGCCGTAATTGCGCCACGTGGCTTCACCAAATTGTAGAAATTTTAATAAATTTTTAAATTTTAAGAATAGATATATACATATTTTTTGGATAAATATGACAAATTAAGTAATAAAAGAAAGTCGTATTTGATTTACGATTATAACAGTTGTGTTTATCTAAAATGTTATCAACAAAGCTTAAAATCAATAGAATAGAATAATCTAAGGATATAATTTAAATAAAAAAGAGAGAAGCTCTTGCCTAATGCTGCTAATACAAATCCATCTCGCTCTCTTCTTTACAAATATACTCTCACTATTGTCTAATGCTTTTTTTAAGAATTAGGAGGACAAAAACTCTCTCACCATTGATTTCCATAACCTAAGCTAACTTAGGCCTTCCTCGCTTCATATGGAAGGCTAACACAAATTTATCCTACGGTTCAGCATCTATAACTTGAAAAGGACATAACCAAAAATTTTGAATAATTCGGATAACAACAAAAAGAGAATAATTCACCGCAATATAATAGAACAGGGTCTAAAACTCCTTTGGGATAAAGTATTTTTTTTTAAAAAAAAAAACTAATTCTTGATTAGGTAAACTCCTTTTTTCTTTTTGTTCATATCAAGTTATCAATTTCTTCACAACTTAAAATTATCTAATATAAAAGTGAGGGTATATATATGTTACTTCATTTAAAAAAAAAAAATAAATAGAGTCAAAGATTAGTTTTTTTTATCATCTATTTAATTTTATTTAATATAAAAATGATTGTTTTTATTATCATTAATTTACACATGACTCTTGATTAAACCGTGCATCGCACAGGAATAATACTAGTTTTTATAATAAATTTGGGATGGCAAATGATTACTGGTTGCTAAAAAAAGTTATATCAGTAATGGACTCAAATTATAATCAATAACTGTCTGTCATTTAAATTTTTTTATAAAAATATTATAAAATAATGTTGTGTACATACTATTAAAAATGAGTAAAACAAGAGACATGGGAGAAAAGCAAACCCATCCCACTACAAATCCAGATTTGATAGATCATTAAAAAATTCGTTATCTTCTTAGTTAAGTTATAAATTCTTATTTCTTCCAAAAAAAAAAAAAAAAATCTTGTAATTACTTTGTGATTTGTGTGGGCTTTATTATGTGTCAATTTCTTATCATTCATGTTTAATTTCATTGTATTTGTGGGCTTTATTTGTAAATGGGTTGAGCTTTGAAACTAATTGAAGAGCTACTGGAATTTGGAAGTGTATTTTCACGAGACATTTTTGCCAAATAAGTAACCTACAAAAATGACGTGTAAGTTGCACGTCTTTGATTTGAAATTCAGTTGAAAACTGATCAGTTCACGAATGATTCATCATAGACGTGAAAGGGACAAGTTCTAATTGACACTTTGCGTGGGAGTTGAGTGTTGATCAGCACTTAGATTAGACTTGGTCCTAATCTTGATACGTGGTTGTTGTTGTTCCTTTTTTTAAACTCCTTTCTTATCAATTTTGAGTAACATCCGACTTTGGACCTAAAATTTAGCCATTTAAGAGTTAGGATATGTTGGGGAGTATTTACTAACTTTAGATACCAATTAGTTAACTTTAATTAAAGATAATTCGACTAGATATTTAAAATCACTAAACTTCCTAACACAATTTACTTCTTTAAATCAATCTAGTAAAAGCATCTCCACCAATATTTTAATATAATTTGATTCAAATCATGACACATAATTAATCAAGATCACTTCTTTAAGGAATTAGTCATGCTTGTCAAAGGTCTTGTAGCTAAATTGGTACCTGTTCATGCACAAAGTGCTTGAAGGTCTAGGGTTCGAATTGCAGAATTAACAGCATGTTGTAATTATTTCTAAAAAACAAAAAAAAACAAAATCAGTCATGCTTAGTGTTTTTTTTTTTTTTTTTTTTTTGAAGAACAAAGATTTTGATTAAGTCTAATTATGGGAATGTATATTAATTGTTTAAACTTGAATATCTAAAATACGTATGGTACTATATATACAAAAGCCCACAGATTATGACCTTTTTCTATTTCTGTAGTTGCTTTCTCCTCTTATATTTTTCTCTTTTGCCCTTCTCTGTTTTCTGACCACCTTTTTTGAATTTTTCCCTCAAATCCAATTTAGTACAATGTAATTATTTTATTTTCTATCAATTAAACTTTCCAAGGTAAGTCATAAATTGACGTTTCTCAACCATTAAAAGGTCATAATTTCATTAATTTGTAATCTAGAATTTGGATTTTGGAAATTGACGTGTGGAAATTAACCTTTTGAAATAGTAGTTGACTAGTTTGTTTGGTGAGCGTTGATAGTACGTGGCCTTATTATTATTATTATTATTATTATTATTATTATTATGGATGTTTCTTCTCAATATAGGGATTAAAACTTTTTTTTAACCTAGCAGCCTACAAGGCGTTGACACATTTCAGGTTCGGTCCATTTCATTTATTTCATGATTTAAATTCCATTTTACAAATTTTAAATGGCACGCTAGTCTACATAATATTACATCTATTAAACAAAATCTAAATAATGAAATATACAATATGAAAAATAGAGAGGATCCATCAATTTTCATAACAAGTAATATGCCCTCGTTCTTATGTGAGTTGTAGCTTTGTAACAAGAGCCAGAATCAAAAACACATTCAACAAATTTAAGAACAAATAAATGTATAATTTGGAAAAAGTAATGTTAAGGACACAAATTATTGTAATTTTTTTAAACAATTTGTTAAAGTTCTAAGTTGTTATTGGTTTAGCCAAAAGAAGTTGTTATTGGAATAACATTATTTTCATATGAACCTACCATTAATATATTATTTATTATATACTCATATTAGATTATATACTAATAATTATTTAAAAAAATTTGTGAAAAATTATGTATTCTTTAACTTATTTATTTGGAAATCATATTAGTAGCATGTTTCAAAAAAACTCTCAGAAAAATTTGATTAAGGTTGACTAATGTAAATCAAAAACAAAAAATAGTATAATAAAATGGCAAGCATAGGGAGTTACATAGCAGCAGCGCACATGTAACATTAATTAATACACTTAAAGAAAAAAGGAAAATATAGTTGATCGAATAAGACCGAATGAGGCTTTTGTGTTTTGACCCTTCTCTTTGGAAGTAATAGCTTGTCAGTGCCACATTGCTCATGGAGCCCACATATGTGAAAATTATTAGTTTAGATTGGGGGTGCCAATTCGGGTTAGCGTGTCGGGTTCGTGTCGTGTCGAGGTAGGGGTATTCGACTAAATGGCTCAACCCTAACCCGACCAATTTAATAATCGTGTCATAATCCTTCAACCATAACCCGACCTATTAATAAGGAGGGTTGACTTGACCCAACCCATTTGACACGCTTAATAAATGAGTCGTGTTGGGTTGACACGAATGTAACACAACTCATTTCAACCTGCATAATATTAAATATAACATCCATCTAGTTTTACACACCAAAAAGCAGTGCATACACTTCAAGTTTTTAACCCACATTTAAAATAATATAGTTCAACAAAAATATAACATTCATCTAGAAATAAGTTCTTTACATTCCAAAAGAAGTGCATACACTTCAACCCAAATTTAAAATAATAAAGTTTAACAAAAATAGAATAACATAGTTCAACAAAAATATAGTTTACTTGGAACTCGCCAAATGCTAAGTATCAATATTAAAAGAATTTGAGCAAACAATAGACTAATCCTGACTATGACCATGCTTATCATCCATAGATTCTTTTTTGATTTCCAAATTCATAACATCTTCCACAAGCTCATCCAATTTCATTTGTGCTACCTAGTTGTCATAGTACATCAATGCTGGCTTTTCATGTGTGATGTGCAAGTCCCTCAAAAGTATAATATCCAAGTTAGTTTACAAGTAGTAGTGGCCATGGACCTGTATTTAGCTTCTGCAGATGATCTGGACACTGCACTCTGCTTCTTGGACCTCCAAGACACCAAGGCATTGCCTAAGAACAAACAAAAACCAGTAAGAGAATTCCTAATATCAGGGCACCCTGCCCAATGTGCATCACAGTAGGCTTTAAGTTGTAAATCTGACTCTATAGGATAGAATACACCCTGCCCTAGTGTGCCATTAATATGCTGCAGAATCCTTGTTACTGCCCTCATATGTGGTACCCTAGGTTAAGAAAAAAATTGGCCAAGCCTATGCACTGCATAGGTGATATTTGGCCTACTTAGAGTTAAGTACATCAACTTCCCAATTAGTCTCCTGTACTGTTTAGCATCTTTAGTCAATTCTTTATCACCTTTAGATAATTTCAATTGTTGTTCCATCAATAATACCTGTCTCTTTAAGGATCTCAAGGGCATACTTCCTTTGATTCAAACTAATTCCTTTTTCACTTCTTGCAATTTCCAATCCTAAGAAAAACTTAAGTGAACCAAGATCTTTAATCCCAATTTTTTGGTCCAATAGGGATTTTAAGGCTGCAATAGAACTTGGATCATTGCCTGTGATGATCATGTCATCTACATAGACAAGTAAGACAGTAAACAAAGAACCATTTGTATGAACAAAAAGTGAGTGATCAACTTGTGATTGGTGAAAACCAAGCTGGAAAATGGTGGCTCAAAGTTTGGCTTTACATTGGCTAGAAGCCTGCTTCAAGCCATAAAGGGACTTGACTAGCTTACAAACCAATGGAGTGGATGGATTGGAAGATAAGGACTCCCCCCTTATTGTGATAACTAGGTGGTATGCTCATATATACCTCTTCTTCAAGATCCCCATGAAGAAAGGCATTATTAATGTCTAATTGATGCAAAGGCTATCCCTTGGCAGAGGCAAGAGCAAGAAAAACTCTATCTGAAACAGTTTTTGCTACAAGAGAAAAAGTTTCCAGAAAATCAAGATCTTCCCTTTGTGTATAGCCTTTAGCCACTAAACATGCCTTGTACCTTTCCACAGTCCCATCAGGATTAAGTTTGATCTTATACACCCACTTACAGCCAATGAGACTTTTACCAGGTGGCAGTGGGGTAAGAACCCAAGTGTGAGTCTTCTTAATGTTACAATTTCCTTATCCATAGCTGCTCTCCAAGCTGGATCCTGAACTGCTTGAGAAAAACTAGTAGGCTCTTGATGACAAGCACTGATGGTCATAAGATAAGACTGATATGAAGGATCCAAATGTGAGTAAGTTAATGAATTTGCAATATCATAGGGTAAACTTGGAGGACGAGCAGTAGCAGTTGTGTTGCAAGCATAGTCTTGCAAGTAAATAGGTGTTTGGTGAGCCTTGGTAGACTTTCTGATAGGTGGTGGAACTGCCATAGGTGGTGTAGGATTAGGAGCAATGAAAGAAGCTGAATCAAGTTGGGAAGAATCAAGACTTGCAGATTCAGAAATTGAGGAAGGAGATGTTGGAAGAACTGTAATAGGATTATCTGGAACTTGAAAAGATGAATCACAAGTACAAGAATATTGAGTTGGAACCTCTATAATACCAATGGGAGTAACAAAGCTATCTGTACAATCTTTACCAGAAGAATGAACTTCAACTTCAGAAAAAATAGTAAAAGGATAAAAAAAATCGCATTTATCAAATGCAAAAGGGAATATGCGTTCGTGGAAAACCACATCCTTGGAAACAAAGACTGTATTAGTGGATAAATCAAGAAGTTTATAGCCTTTAATTCCAAAAGGATAACCCAAAAACACACATTTCCTTGCCCTTGGTGCAAACTTGGACCTGCTGTGAGAGAAAGTTGAAGCATAACACAAGCATCCCAAAATCTTCAAATGTGAATATGTTGGAACATGACCAAAAAGTACTTCAAAGGGTGTTTTGTGAGATAAAATGGATGTTTGTACTCTATTTATTAAATACACAACAGTGAGAATACAATAACCCCAAAGATGCATAGGTAAATTTGATTGAAATTTAAGAGCTCTTGCTACATTCAAGATGTGTTGATGCTTTCTTTCCACAATAGCATCCTGTTGAGGAGTTTTCACACAACTAAGTTGATGTAAAATACCTCTTTGGGCAAAAAATTCTTTCATTATGAATTCTGTACCATTATCAGTTCTAATGGTTTTCACTTTTCTTGAAAATTGAGTTTCTATCATTGTACAAAAATGCTCCAAGGTGGCTTGAGTTTGAGACTTATGATGCAGTAAATATACCTAAGTGCACCTTGAACATCATCCACAATAGTTAAGAAAAACTTACAACCATTCATAGTAGAAACAAAAAAGGGACCCCACAAGTCATAATGAATCAAATTAAAACAATTATCAGGAATATGAGTACTTTTATTTAAAGGCAACCTTTTTTGTTTGGCTAAAGGGCATACATCACAATGAAACTTTTAAGAAGGATTAAAAAGAGGTACGTGATTGTTATTCAACAAAGCCAACTTGTCATTTGACAAGTGTCCTAGTCTAGAATGCCATACATGTGGTTGAGTTTTATTAACAAAAGCTGTAGCAGAAACATATGTTGGAGTTGAATAGCTCTCTTCTAGCAGGTAAAGACCATTGCAATCCCTACCCAAACCAATTGTGCTCCAAGGAGCAAGGGCCTGGATAAAGCAAAGATTTCCAAAGAAAATAATGCAACAAAGAATGGATTTTGCTATCTAGCTAATTGAAATGAGATTGAAACCGAATGAAGGAAAGCAAAGCACATTATACAAAACAAGCTTTCCTGAAATTTGGACAGTCCCTATGTGTGTAACTAAAGTAGTCTCACCATTTGGAAGATTAACATGAGTATTTAGGGTAGCAATAATAGATGTTTTTAGGAAATAGAATGGATCATATGATCTTTTGCTCCTATATCTATCACCCAATTAGACTTACTAAAGGCTTCCCTATTGACTGTTTTTGTAGAAAAGATTGAATGTTCTAAATTGGGAGTGAAATTGGATTGAATACCTGACATGAGGTTGAACTGAGGTTGAGAAGAAGTAGAAGCCAAATCAAAAACTACATCAGAAGTTCCTTCAACACAAGTACTTGTAGTGACTGTGCTCACAATGGCTGCATGATGTCCATCACCAAGATTACCCCTAGTATTGAGAAATGCCAACAACTACTCACATTGTGCCTTAGATATAGGACACTAATTCATTGTAATAGGGAAATTTTATGCATTTGCTATTGGTTTAGAGGAGACTTGATTTGCATTGGCATTTGATTTCCCTTTGGGCTTGTATCCTGGTGGATAGCCATGTAACTTGTAGCATTTTTCAACTGTGTGACCAGTCATGTTGTAGTGAGTACAAAAAGGCTTCTCCCTTTTGTTATTCCCTTTGTTCCAATTGGCACTTCCAGAATTCCCTCTTGTATTAGCATACATTGTTATGGCATCAGATTGAGGTGTGCCAGAACCTCTATGTCCAATGTTTTTGTGAGATTCCTCTTGAAGAACAAGTGCATAAACTTTGCTCATAGAAGGAAATGGATCTGACATGAGAATTTGACTTCTAAGAGTCTCAAAATTCTCATTTAACCCCATCAGAAACCTCATGACATAAGCTTTGTCATGTGAAGCACTTAGCACCTTCATAGCACCACAAGAACACTCTGGAAGTGGCTTGTAATTAAGCAATTGATCCCAAAGCCTCTTGAATTTGGTGTAATACTTTGTCACTGACATCTGGTTTTGAAAAATGTGAGAAACTTCTCTCTGTAGATTGTAAATCTTGGGAACATTCCCTTGTGAAAAGAGATTCTATAATTCAATCCAAATCTCCCTTGCTGTTTCACAATACATGATGTTGTTGGATACATCTATATGCATAGAATTGATCATCCACGAAAGCACCATGGTGTTACAGCTTTCCCAATCTTCATACAAAAGTGAATCCAAATCTGGCTTTGGAATCTTTCCATTCACAAAGCCAATTTTCTTCTTCGTAGTAAGAGCAAGAATCATTGCTCTAGACCATGAGTGATAATTCTTCATTCCAAGCAATGGTTGAGTAACCAATATGTTGCCTAGATTTTCACTTGAACTGAGAAAATAGGGATTGGGAGGAATAGGAGTACTAGAATCATTGCTAAGGTTCAAACCAGATTGTGAAGGCTAAACTTGAATTGGATCAGATGGATTGGTTGACTCAGTGGACACCATTTAAGAAGCTTCAATGCTTTGATACCATGTAAAATTCTAGAAGATTCTCTCTCTAAATAAAACTGTGATTCTTATTAAAAAACAATGAAAAGAGAGTACAAAATCAGTGAATTATACATCACCACTACTCCTATATATACATGATGTAAACAAGCTAAAACTGTGTCACTAACTCCTTATTTTGGTCGAAAAAGAACTGTTATGAAGCTAATCCTATTCTAATATTACACGTGTGCTTATATCATAACTAATTTCTAGTTGTCATACAATTTGTCTACACTGCTCCAAGTCAATGCATAAAATCTTCATGAAATGGCACTGCCTCCATTGTTTCTAACAGCTCTGCACTTGCCAAGACTGATGCTGTAGTGTCCACTTGATCACTACACTTCCTTGTTCCAGCTGCTATACTAGCCACTTGATTACTACTTCCAATTCCAATTGCAACACCCTGTTGTACCTCATATTGCTGTACTCTTTGCTTCTCATTTTTCACAGCCGTAACAGAGCAGCTTTAGTAAGCAGACTATTGCATAACTATGGTAATGGCAGCACAGGAGCAGAGAAAAATCAGAATTAAAAATCCATCTTACTTGGGGACTAAACTATTTTCTTATTTAGCAATTAGCATGTGACAATGTGTTCACCTTTTATTTTATTCGGCTAGCTTATAAATTTATAATAAAATTCTAGAAAGGATAATCAAAAACTGTTGTATGAAAGTGAGAGAGAGAAAGAGAGAGAACTTTTTCAATCACCAATTTTCTTTTTTGGTAAAAAGAAAATAACTAAACACACTTGACTTTTTTGGGTAAGAAGGTCTCAGTCTCTCAAAGAAGGAATATTACTTCAAACTTTCTTGCTTTTTTGGGGATTATTAGCCCTTTGGAAAAAAAGAAAATTAAACAAAAATTGAAAAATTTTCTAGAAACACTTTAGTCACTCGTATACTTAACTTCCAAGTTTCTATCCTAGGCCGTTCATATAAAATAATTAGTATATTTAAAAATTTTCTAAATAGGCCGTACTTTTTTTTTTTTGTTGGTGTAGAGGCCTTACCTTTCTTTTATGTGTGTTTTCCCATACCACTTTCTTGGTCAAATGGGCCATTGTGACATTGTCATATATATGCTTGTCTACTAAAAAAATCACCCAATTTGGTTTCCGAAAAACTTCACTTTTTGGAAGCCAAATTTATTGCAAATTTTGTGAAAGGAGAGCTATAGTAACGAACAAAATGCAAGAGGCAGAGATGTTTATGAAGCTGAACCCAAGTGGAGGGGTGATCTGCACCAATATGGAGCCAAAGAAGGTTGTGAAATCGAGCCCAAGTGAAGAACAGGTCACAGTCACTGAGCCCATATGGTTGAACAAACAAAAACCTGGAAGTGTGATTCCAGCAAAGAGGAGGTCAGTAAAGGGAATGGTATTTAAATACGTAGCCGATTCCGTGGAAAATGTTTTCGGTGCTCCTTGCCTTCCATCGAAGTCCAACAAGGCCAAAAGCTGCAGTTCCAAGAAGGGTAAAACTATTTACCCTCACAGATCATAGCCATTTCAAGAAGACTATATATATTTTTAAGGCCACCAGCAGCCACATGTAACATAGACTATTTCTTGCTTGTCATTTCTTTTTCTATTTTAATGTAGTAATATATAACGCATATCTTTCAGTTGCAGAAGTACTTTACGGTTCATACTTTTCAATTTTATATTTCACTTTGATTTGCTAAGGGTTTTAAGTGTACTGGTTGTGAATTATTTAATTTATCAAAGTGTACTGGTTGTGAATTCTATAACACATATCTTTCAATTTTTTTTTTTTTTTTTGGGGTGTGTGCGCGCGCTCGTAGAATTTAGATCAGATACACATTTTTATGAATTACTAAGTTCAATAACAAAATCGGATTATTCTTTTTCTTCTCACTAGCAATATTATAAGGATGAAACCTATTACTGGAATTAATTAGTTCAAAAAATTGAAAAGGCTTGATCGCCGCTGTGGGTTGGAAACTGCCAAGAAATAAACAGTGTATACTGTATAGAGAATTAGAGATAATAATAAAAAATCAGAGAGGGCCCTCCAAACCAATCAGTTCAAAAATGATCAGTCTGCTACAGCTTCGATGCTTGCATCACGAATTAATTGTTGTTGATTGCTTACGTCGCAAATATTTTTTGTTCCAAGTATTTAATTATAAATAAGTGTTTAAAAATGCTACATGTAAACAACAAATTTCATAATTTGTTAAGATGATTGATTGTAATATTACTTTTATATAAAATCACTATTAATAAGTATTATTGTATGACCAATAATCTCTTCAAATAAGAGGATTTGGCTCACAGAGTTTACACACTTTTCTCTTATCAAATTCATAGATTTTCTAAAAAAATAACGAATATCGTGGATACATCTTAGTATAATTTTATTATTATTATTTTTTTAAATTGAAGTCCATAACTCCATACGAAATATTTGTAGCAATGTATTGAATTTAAAATGCAATTATTTGAATTTTAATGAATTTATACTTTTCCTAATAAGTAGATAGTGAGGGAGGGGAATGTGGAATTAATTAGAACCATAAACATCAAACATCGCAAATGATGCTATTATCATTGGCAATTACTTGAAATCCAATTTAGACTTTTTAAGGTAGCTGATAATTTTTAATAGGGTAAAATATTACTTTAGTCCCTAAATTTTACTAAAAGTTTGTTTTTCGTCCTTAAACTTTTAAAAGTATTTTTTTTTTTTTTTTGTAAAGAGTTTTTTCAATAGTTTAGAGACAAAAACAAGGATGAAAAAAGAATTTTTTTTTTTCAATATTTAGGGATGAAAAACAAACTTTTTGTAAAGTTTAAGAACATAAATAAAACATTTTCAATAGTTTAAGGATGGAAAATGAATTTTTTAATAATTTTGGGAAAAAAATGAATTTTTTAAAGTGTAGGGATGGAAAACAAACTTTTGATAAAGTTTAAGGACTAAAATAATACTTTACCATTTTTAATAAAAGATGCCGTCTTTTCTCTTCTAGAGCATTGACTTTGATAATCCCCATAAATCCCTCTTTAGCAAAAAGAAATTGCAATAAAGGATTTTTTTTATAGATAATTCCACAGTTACAATAATTAAGAGTGAAATTTAAGTCTTGATTCTTTTAATTAAAGATAGTAGGCTATATCACTAAAAAAAAAAAAAAATTAAAGGTTATAACACTTAAGAGCATTCACATTAGTTAATGCAAAATAGCATTTTTGTCCAACTTTGCCCAATGAACCCCCAAAAATACCCACATTGAATTAGCATCCCATTAACCAAAATAATAGTTTGCTACAATACTTATTATAATAAAAAATGAATGAAGGAATAGCATTCTAATAAAATTAAATATATTATAAATAAGGGAAGGGCATGTATCCAAGAGTACGTGGACATGTGTCTGCAATCTAACGTATTCAGTGAAAACTTTCACTAGATACAAGCTACACCCTATAAATAATTAAATGTCATAATAGAGAGAAAATTTTGTATTCAGCAATGTGGACTAGGGTCTAGGTGTAAAGAGTGGATAATCATAGGTAGTTATTGAAGCTTTTGAAAAAAGAAAAAGTTAATCTTTTGAAGATATTGTCACATGGTCACTTGCTGCTGATTGCTTAAGTTGAGTCAAAAGGTGGAGGGTTCGATTTCCTGTCTCTAGTCAACATATATGTAAGAACAGAGTCATTGGCAGCCGCCTCCCATTAATTAGTCCATAATGAAACAATCAACGCTTCCACATTCCAATTATGCAATCTAAGAACATGGGCTCCTTCTAATTTTATTTTGTTTTAGTATAATCTAGAACATATATGATAGACTAATTATAGTTTCAGTCCTCCCAATGAGCATTGTTTTGCACAAAGTAAACAATATGCTATTAAATTCTACGTTACATTTGTCGGCACAAAATAAATACAAAAGGGATTTGAAATCCATTCTTTTCCTAAAAGAAAGCAGATAATGCACCAAGCACCATTGCTCTCGACAAACAATTTGAATGCTTTTATGTACTTCATACGCAAGTAATATTAGAAGTTTAGCACTCTTTTTCCAGATTCCCTTATGATGAGTGCAAGAAATTTTTTGACCAGTTCATAAAAAAGGGCTTTGACCAAGTAAAAACTAAAAAGACAAGTACATCAAACTCAAAACAAGGGGCTAATGGCAGCATTAGCGTTTTGGAAGATTATATTCTCCATTAGTGCAATCTATTAATTGCAATGAGAACATGTGTGAAAACTTTATAGTTACTGAACAGAGTATTGCTGATGTTCCCAAGGTATTGTCGGTACTCGGAAGCCAACCTTACTGATCGGTTACCACTAACATATTTGAGCCATGGTTGCATGTTGACACACTGTTATGATTAGGTTTCTATCAAACTTTACTAGTTTTAGTTCAAGTTAATTACATTCAATTACAATGTGTGTGTGAAAACTTTTAGTTCAAACTACCTCAGAAGCACAGTTATTTCACGTGGATTGAAGTATGGTATCTGAAATGAATAACTTATAACACAACTTGGACATATACAATAAGATATATGTTTCATACGGACATGATAGCTAGGAAAGCATGTACAATATGGGAATCAAATTCTGTAGCTCATCACTTGTGCAAATGAGTTTCTGGTGCAGGCTTCTCTAGAGATGAGCCAGAAACTCAGTTGCAATTAGACCTCACCTGCACCAGAAATTATGGGAGCCATGGTGAGGTATAATTGTGCAATTAATTAACAACCCCCTCAAATATGTATATATTACAATATTTAAAGTTAGGATATATTTGGAGATCCGATATTGAAACTGCCATTTGGAGCAAAAATTAAAATCTGTCATAAGCTTTTTATTTTTTAAATAATATGTTTTTAGTAAAAAAAATTATTAATGTAATCAGTCAAAATAAATGGAAAATTAATAAGAAGATAAAGTTATAAATGCTAGGTTTTCTTAGGAAATTTATATAAATTTAATGGGCATCATGATTGTCTTCAGAGGGAGTTTCACACAGATATACACTTAAATTAAATTAAAGTAGGATTTTATCTTGTAAAAAAAAAAAAAACAAATTATCAAATTGATTGTTGAACCGTCAAATCAGTAGACTAGGCAAAATTTTTTTTCAGTATGAAAGGAATATCAGATTAAAGAAAAAAAAAAAAAATACCGAACACGTGGGATTTAATTCGAACCATTTGATTTTTCAATTTAAAGTTACTTTTAGCAAATAATCACTATAAATTTTGCACTTTTATTTATGGGCTTTTTAAGTTGTGTGCTTTATACTTGAAGTAATTAGCTAAAAGATCAAATTTTTTTATTTTAATAATTGTCAAAAGATCAATTAAAGTGTCTTTATTTTAGTCATTTTGTACATATAAAAAAACATTAAATTATGTATTTGAATACATCTTAGGGCAATAATATTCTAATAATTTCAATCTTTGGTTTTTTTTTTTTAATTCAAAAAATATTTTATATTTTTTTTAATGTAATTTTTAATATATATATATATATATATATATATATATATATATATATATATATATATATAAAATTAAAACAAATTATAAATTATTTATATATATATATAAAATAAATTATAAATATTATGGTTGAATTAATGACACAATTGTTGAACCCGTGAAACATCAAACCACCATGTTGACAGTTCAATGCTAGGTTCAATTTTGATAACTAGACTAAAACAAATGGATCTAAACCCATTATTAATTTTATATTCAAAAGACCATACGAGAATATTTACTTATAGGCTAATTAACTTATAGGCTAAATGAGAAATGTTATTCTCATAACATTTTCACAATAATTTTAAAGTGACAGATTTTTATTTGCTCCTATTGGTAGGTAAAAAAGAAATTTTAGTGGTAGGTTCAAATTAAAACCAGTAATAACTTTACATATAGAATTTGTTGTGAAAATATTATAAAAATATTATAGACATAGCACTTCTCAATCTAAATTTATGTGTGTTTTTCCTTTTCTTTTTTTCCTTCTCCATTATTGCTATACTAGTTTGCGTTCTTTGATCTTTTTGTCCCTATATTGTCATCTATATATCTAAAAGCTGAAGTATAGCAATTATTGTCGCTACGCTCTTGTTGAGCCACATCCTTGGTCACGTCACTATTTTTTTTTTTTGGTTTACCAACTCTATTAATTTTCTATTGCAAAATTAATTCTTTGTGGCCAACATGATGCACTACACTTTACCATAAACTCTATTGTCAATATTCAAAACTCCTTTCAACATTGAGTAATAGTTTTAATGTAAATAGTATGGGATACAAGGTGGTCTTTTGCACTACCACCATAAGTTAACTAAAATTTCTTTTTTTCTTTTAAGAAAAGAAAATACTACTATAATCACTTCTACTATGACACATATCATTTCTTCTTAAAGAGAAAATGATTATAATCAGTATTCATCTATCACTATTTTTTTTATTTTCAAAGAGCTGTTAATTTTGTATTAATGTAAAAATGGTCTTTTGACAAATTTTCTCCTGTGTCTCATTACAGCTCAATTCAATGAGCATACAATGCTTAGACAGTTTATAACTTTATGGCCATACATTTCTGTCCTTTGGTCTAACATTTTAATACATGAAGCCTATCTTTTTACAGCTCATGTAATGTAATTAAGTTCTAAAATTTATTTTGATATCAGGTATCAAATGAAATGGCTGTCTGTGAACTTTTTATATAATTTATGTAGGTAATGGGATGAGATACAAATTTTTTGATCTCTAAGTCATTTACATAGTTTACACTATGACAATCAACTTTCAGCTTTTATAAACGTGTGATCATTTCATCTTCTTCAATCATTTCCTTAGTAATTTAATATTATACCAAAAAATTTTCTTTGCTTATAAAGTATAAAACAAACAACACCAATCTGGTGTGGTGCCATTGCAAGTGATGCCTTCAAGTGCAAGAGAGCAACAATGTTTGTGGCTTCAAAGGTGACAATGTCAACTTGGAGAAGGATGCCCCATGTATTGAAGAGAGCCTTGCCATAGGTAGGATGCCGACGTCAAGGGTGATGGGATTTCTTTTTATATTAACATATTCTTTCTTTATGTAGATTTCATGCTTGATGAGAGCTATACACTGAGTAGGATCTTTACTCCCACTGGCAATGGTTTCCACCAAAAAGTAAAAATATGTTTTTTCATATTTTAGTGCACTTTTTTTCGTGACATGTCCAAATAATAAAACAAAGTAAAACTCAATTGTCTTCCTTCTTTCTTAACAATTTCTTCTTTCTTGGCCATCATGCTTTTTTTCCTTTTTTCTGTTTCGTATATTGTAACTTTTATAATGCTTGATGCTTCCAAATTTTTCATGTTGGATTTGATATGTCATATGTGATGCGCACAACATGTTAATCAACTTGAGATAATCCAAGATACACACTACCTGGCCATAACTAATAATTTGCACATAGGTAGCAATTATTATTAGTATGCTCCTGTTAAGCCAAATAATCGACCACATCACTATATATATATATATATATAGCTAACCTGATTTGGATAAAAATCATATTATAATATGTTCTATTTTGTGTTGTTGTCAAGTTTTAGTTTATTTGAAAAGAACAAGATAGTCTAGACAATATAATGAAGAACAATTTGTGCAGTTGAAGAAGATGGTCTTTTTGTAGTTTCCTTTCATTGTTTGTAAATATTTTGTTTAGCAAATTAACCGCAAATTATTATGTGTTTGTTATATGATGTTCCTAGATATTTGAGTAATTGTTTTAAGTGTTTACAAATATCTAATATTACGCTTCATCTTCCTTCTCTCATTAGTGTATTTTTTAAGATGTTTAAGAAAAAAAAATTAAATTTTTTGTGTTTAAAATTATTTATTTATCTATTTATTATTCACATATTGGATTAGATTATGACAATATTTACACAACACTTCCTCTAATTTTTGTCAAAAATTTTCTCTACTTTTTTCTCCGTTGGAATTGTAGTCTTCTACTAATTTATTTTTACATTTTTATTTAATTATTTTAATACTATTAATGAAAAAAAATTTAAAATCATTATATATAAAGCTACAACCAACACTTTTGCTAAGAATCAGCCACCTATTTCTATTGCGTAACTTCAAAACCTTATTAAAAAATTTAAATTTGATTGTACATTTGATATTTTGCTTGATTACATCACATTTAATATGTTTTACATATTGGGAAGGAGTTTGATTATGATTATGTTTTACATCCCTTTCTTTTTTATTTTAAATTGTATTTTTGTTGAGTTTTATTAATTTTTTAGATATATTTTTTGGTGTTTTTGGTGTGTAGGGTTGAAAAAATAGGATTTGAGAATTTTTTTTTTTGTAAACCTAAAGGAATAATTTCTAAATTTTATATACTTATTAATAACATACAAAATGTTATAAATAAGTTTTATCAAAAAATAAATATTTTCACTAACTTACCTTTTGAATTTCTGAGAAAAAATTGTATTGTTTTCAGTTTGATAAGACAAAAATTATATATTACATTTGTGATATTTCTTATAATAAATGAAAATATGATTATAAAATATATTATTCTTAATTAAATTAGTCCAATTTTCAAAAAGTAAACTCAATAAGACCACCCTAGAAGGATTATCACGCACAATGCATAAGGCCACGAGTAATATGAATTAAAATATAATACATGCATTCATATTTCATATCTATGCCGTATATATGTTTCTTGGATTTCTAGTTCCCGCAAAAAAACCACTCAATCAATGACAAAAGATTGGACTCGGCCATGGTTGGAGCCAAAAGCCCAAGACACAATTCAAGCAAAGATAAGCAGACGATGTTAAATAACTTAAACACAGTCCCTTTGCTTGCTTCTCTTTCCCACTCCAGTCTTATCTTTAGATCTTTTAAATAAGTACCTAAAAAATACAACAGCCAGTAATTAGCCCAATGGGCCTCTAGTTGTAATTACTTTGACCCTGTTCCACTGTTCTGAAGAAGTCAAATTGAGGATGAATGTCTAATACACAGTCCCCGTTATTGCTTTATTGGTTTATTATTATTATTATTTTGAAATTTCATTTTATTTACTTGATTAGTAAATGCTGTTAGGGTGCATGTACAAACTCACTTTTACACTACAAATCAGGAAAATTTTATAAAGCACTAAGGATCAAGAAAAAGCCCAAAGCCCAAAGCCCACAGACAAGCCTGGTACTGTTGAGGCTGATGGGTGGCCTACTCATGTTAAGACTGCTTGCTTACATAACCAAACGGCTATTTGGTATGGGCTAAGGTTTTTTCCTTCGGTCCAACTTATTGACTGATCAATAGCCAGTCCAAGCAATAGGCCCAACGCTCTGCCCATTCTTGACTCTTATGAAGCCCCAAAGACCCATTTTATATATCCATATGGGTTGGGAAATCAGCCCAAAATTCCTCATATTTCGTATTGGGCGCATGGTCCATGCCATTTCATCACTTCAAGAAATTAACACTCACGCCTCATGTTATTCTCTTATCTCTTTATGATAGGCTTCCCCAATAAAAAGCCTTTTGAAGTCCAAAGCTGCATGGTTGCAATATACCACATTCGGGCCAAGGAAAATCCAACCCACTAGGCCGAACTCATCCCAAGACAAAAGGCCTCCATCATGCAAGCATGCAAGCCGAATGGGACCAAAGGCAAAGACAGGGAACCGTGTTTGGCAAGAAATGAAATAAAATAAAATAAAAAGAGAAAATGCTAAGTTTATAATATTTCAACGACATTTTTACAATAAATTCTAAATGAAAAATTATTACTAGTTGTTGAAAAAAGTTATATCAGTGGTGGATCAAAATTTTAACCAATAACTATCTGTCATCTAAAACTTTCTATAAAAATATTGTAAAATAGTGTTGTGTGCGTAACATTAAAAATGAGTAAAACAAGAGACATGAGAGAAAAGCAAACAAGTCCCATCACATATCCAGATTTGATAGATCATTAAAAAATTTGTTATCTTCTTAGTTAAGTTATAAATTCTTGTAATTACTTTGTAATTTGTGTGGGCTTTATTACGTGTCAATTTCTTATAATTCATGTTTAATTTCATTGTATTTGTGGGCTTTATTTGTAAATGGGTTGAACTTTGAAATTAGTTGAAGAGTTTCTGGAATATGGAAGTGCATTTTCATGAGACATTTAGCCAAATAAGTAACCTACGAAATTGACATGTAAGTTGCACATCTTTGATTTGAAATTCAGTTGAAAACTGATCAGTTCGCGAATGATTCATCGCAGTCGTCAAAGGGATAAGTTCTGATTGACACTTCGTGTTTGGAGTTGAGTGTTGATTAGCACTTAGATTTAGGATCCAAGTGATGAGATTGGCACTTAGACCTGGTCCTAATCTTGCTTGGTGGTTGTCGTTCCTCCTTTTTGTTTTTACTCCTTTCTTATCAATTTTGAGTACCATCCGACTTTGGACCTAAAATTTAGCCATTTAAGAGTTAGGATATGTTGGGGAGTATTTACTATTTACTAACTCTAGATACCAATTAGTTAACTTTAATTAAAGATAATTTGACTAGTTATTTAAAATCACTAAACTTCCTAACACAATTTACTTCTTTAAATCAATCTAGTAAAAGCATCTCCACCAATATTTTAATATGATCTGATTCAAATCATGACACATAATTAATCAAGATCAATTCTTTAAGGAATTAGTCATCCTTGTCAAAGGCCTTGTAGTTGAATTGACACCGTCCCATATACAAAATGCTTGGGGGTGGAGGGGGGAAAAGGGTTCGAACTGCGAGGTTAGTAACATGTTGTGACTATCTCTAAAAAAAAGAAAAAAGGGAATCAGTCAAGCTTAGTTATTCATAATTGTATGTGATTAAGTTGTTTTTTTTTTTTAATTTTATTTTTAGGAAAAATGATTTGGATTAAGCCTAATTATGGGAATGCATATTAATTGTTTAAATTTGATTTGACAATATTTTTTAATTGGTGATTCAACATAAGCACATGATATGTCATTTTTACTGTTAAAACTTCTAGATTTATTTAATTTCAATGAAGTATTGAAAAATCTAATTTCAAAATTACGATTTTATTCGTAATGTGAAACTAAAAAAAGGTTATAAAATAGAGCGTCTACAATAAGTGGAAAAAAGTTCTAAAGAACCAGCTAAGAAACACAATTTTTGCATTTGGTCATTGCTTTCTAATTAAGTGGTTACATGGGAAAAGGAATGGTAATTGACCATAGACAAGGTTTTGATGCACATAAGACTGTAGCATTTGCTGCATACAGGGACATGTGTCAAACAAAAAGAGAGACACAGGCACAAGGTCATGTGCAACACACATGACCAATATTAAGAGAAAACTTCCATTAACCCTTTTAATGTTAATGATTATTTCTCTCTCTCTCTCTCTCTCTCTCTCTCTCTTGAAAACCCCTTCAACGCCTCTCTCTCTCTCTCTCATTCTCCTCCTTTGCCTTCATTTTTCTTAGAAATCCATGCCTATAACCAACCAAAAAACCCCTGCCATAAAATAGCAGTAGTCTTTTTTGATGAACCATAAAATAGCAATAGTAAAGCAAATGAAAATGTACCTTTCACATAAAATGAAAAATTGTCCCAGAACTTAAAAAAGAGTACGTAGTGTTGGGTTAAAATGAATTGACCCATTGTAAATTAATTAATTAATTACCAAAGTTAATTAATTAGGTTCAATTACATGCAATAGCGTGGTAGCACAAACAAATCACCAATTATACTAAATGTAGCGGAAAATAAATTTGACACGAGTGATTTGTTTATGAATGGGGAAAACCACTGAGGCAAAATCCCACCTAGGCAAAATCCCACCAAATGATTTTAAGGTCACCACTTCTAAGAATCCACTATTATCAATCACAAGCGGTTACAAGTATAAGGAATTTTACCAAACCCTTTGCCCTATCCTGAAATACCAATCTACAGTTGAACCCTTACCCCAATACCCAATTGTACTTGTATTGTAGCGGCAATCTTTCCGTTTAATGCACGAATCTTAGTACATGACTAACCAATGATGCACGAATCCCAATACATGACTAACTCACCAACTTGAAGAAGATTGTTGGCTACAAAGTTCTTCAGTTCATCAATAATAAAGATCAGGAAGCTCCTTATTCACAAAACCCTTGGCGTAAAGACGTAGTAGCTTCTTTAGTGAGAATAATGAACTAGGCCACTTTCTGCATACACGACGGCCTTTAAAATAAGCCTTATATATGTTTGGGATTGTGAGAAAAGAAAACCTATACAAATATACAAGCATGAGTCAAAAATCAGATCTGGAATTTCTGATTTCGTAAGTCTCGACAGAAACAGCTTCTGTCGAGCTTCGACTTTAAATCTCGATTGAAGTCTTTCTGTCGAGATTGCTGTAGAGTTTTAATGAACAGCTCTTCTTTATTTGTTTCTTGGTCAGATATTCATGGCTTTAACACTTGACTTGAACAACATGTTTCTTGAAATCTTAAACCCATCCTAGATCTACCAAATTACAAGTAAAGTGCATTTTGTCAAAGGATTAACTAATTACATAAAATATGTCCCTAACAATCTCCTCCTTTGACAATCCGTGACAAAACCATAACAAAACAAATAATCATGAGAAAAGTCTTAAATTACTAAACTCATAACCACTTGTTGTATTACAAAGAAATCTATCCCTACTACAAACTCTTGAAAAAATTTGCAAGAAGAGAGTTTATGGTATGATAGACTTTCACAACCTGCCTTTTTGAAACACTTAAACAAAACTCATCAAGGCGTCATATGTGAAACAGAAGTAAAGTTTGCGTACATAAAGAAATATGTGTATAAAGAGAGAAAAGAAACAACACATGTAGAGGTAGGTGAAGAAAAACATACATCATCATCATATATGAAAATAAAGTACAATGTATGTAATAAAATGGACACAAGACCAGAATACAAGAGGCTATTATAACTAAAAGAAGGAAAAGTACACATAAACCTCACTACATCCCTTAATGCTATATACACTCCCTCTAACAAAAAGATTATATACTAACTCCCCCCCTAAGTACAAGACTACTCTCAAACTAAAACTACTCCCCCCTTTTTGTCACAAATGACAAAGGGCAAGTCAATGAGAGGTCATCATCTTGTCATCACCGGAAGACTAAGCATCATCCTCATCATCCTCATCATCTATAGAAGGAGAGGCCACAGGACGCTCTAAAGAGGGTGAAGGAGCAAAGCTAGCCATGGGAGCTTGTCTGTGGGCAATGCGACCTATCCTAGTGTTCATCTGACACATCTAATCAGTGAGATAGTCAAGACGAGTACCAAAATCAGCCTTCATCTGCTAAAGCTACACCATGATGGCCTTGAGAGTCATACCACCAGCTGCGGAGGAAGAAGGAGCCGAAGAGGATGGAGCTGAAGAGGGTGGAGCTGCTGGAGCCGTAGGATCGATCGATGTGTGGCTACTTCGACTGAAGGTAAGCCTCACTCCGCCGGATAGAACTAGCGTTGATAGAACCCATGATGGTGAAGAGAGGAGAGAGAGGAATGGGAATGGAAAAGTGCTAAAGGATCCGTGTGATAGCTGAAGGAAAGATGAGCTTATCACGAGTAGCGGTATCTTGATAGACATCAATAATAGATGTAATGAAGTGAGAGGGAAAGTTGATGGTAAGATCCTCCATCAAAGAAAGAAAAAAAAAAGGGCCCGAGGCTCAGTGATAGAGTTATAGTGAGACAATGGTGTGAGAGTGAATGACATCACCATGTTAAAGAATCTCGGGCCTTTTGTAAAACCTGAGCATGGAGTGTTTAGCTTACCACCCTATATGGAAAGAGCCTCACAAAAGTGAGAGACAAGCTCGTCTCTGGACACAGTCTGTAGATGATCATAGTCAGGGTAGTCAGGATATGCTACCCTAGGGACGTGTAGTACCTCAGATATAAGATCCGGAGTAACTATGATATGTGTACCTCGGAATGTGGTAACAAACTGAGGCACAAAGGTATCAATGCTATGTATGTTGGAGTAAAACTCCTAAATAAACATGATGGGACAACGCACGGGTTTCTCACAGAGAGATTCCCATCCCCGAGTCTGAATGACATCGAGTAGAGTAGTGTCGGAGAAATCCGATAGAATGATTTGGCGTTTCGGATGAACACCACAGGCTTGGAAGTTCTCAATGAAGTCCGTCTTGGCCTTCTCATCATGTAACTGAATATGAAAGGGTATAGGAGGAGTATAAGAAGAAGATGACCCTGAACCTTAATGAGGGTTTCGAGCCGGAGTAGATATGCCCTGTTTGGGTGCCATGACGTAGTCTAGCCGAGAAAGAGAGAGAAAAAGAAAGAATAGAAACACAAGTTCAGAATAGAAAGAAGGAAAAGAACATATGTACGAAAAATGCATGAACATATGACATGAGAATTGAAGAGCATGATGGGGGTCACCTAATCCAAACCTAATAGCACTCAACAACAATAGTCAATCACACACATCTAATTATGCATGAAACATTGTTATAATGGAATGAGGATGCAATGCATGAGCATATAACAACAAATCAACACAACCCACCCCAAAAATTGCACAAAAAATCTCAAAAACCCCAAAAAGATTTCAAAAACCCAAAACTTAGGTCTAAAAATGCATGAATGCATGAAAAAGAGGTGATAGAGAACACTTACCAAGAGATTGAGGCTTGAGCAAGGCCGAATCTTGAGTGGGAAGAGTGTTTTGAGTGAGAAGAGATTGTTTGGGTCGAGAGAGAAAGATTTCTATCGAGAGAGAGAATAGAAAAAAAAAAATGAAATCTGAATCACGCCTATCCTTTAAATAGGAATCGTAGCTCAATGGATCGAGATTTCTATCTAGAATCTATCAAGCACTAAATCTCAACAGAAGCAAATCTATCGAGGATTTGTCGAGAATCTATTGACGGCTAAAGGATGGTTTTGATGGATCGAGGATCTGTTAAGAATCTATCAAGCAGACATAGAGAGCACAAGAATTTGTCTTGATGGATTGAGAAGTTGTCAAGAATGTGTTGAGCAGGAGCCTAGAAATCTCGATGGATCGAGAAGCTGTCAAGATTTTGTCGAGAAGAAACCTAGAAATCTCGATGGATTGAGAAGCTGTCGAGATGCTATCGAGAAAGGAGAAAGAAAAGCTCAATAGAAAGGAATCTGTCGAGGAGCTGTCGAGCTTGAAGAAAAGGAGTTTTTCAAAGGGAAAAACACAAGGAGATAAAAGCAACAAGCAAGCTACTCAACCAAAGATCCAATCAACATGTTAAGCTCTCAAGACTTCTCTCAACATATAAGCATAGCATCTATAGATCCAAACACACATATACACACACACTAAACAAGTCTAACCAATTTTATATTTCAAAAACAAGTTAAGATAGTTTAGTGAGCATATATCAACATATGTATCCCCTGTGATGGCCAAATCACATTGTACCTGCACATGTATCAAAAGTAGCAAAGAGTTTGTGTGTTATGTGTGAAATATAGCAAGAGTGCATAAGTGTCTCATATTATGAAGATTTAAGACATGAGCAAATCAAATACACTCACACATAATCATAACTACTTGATGGGGACTATCACCTTCGAGGTGCATCTTATAACTCCCACACCTCCTAGAAATATGCTTACAATCATTTTAAAAGTATTTTGATTCTTTTTGCTTTTATTTTCTTTACATATATTTTTTTTTCTTTTAAGCACAACATGCATGGGCATATAAGAGAGAGAAGAAATACCCAATTATGTAAGCCAAAATATCACAATTTTACTATGCCGAAGCACATAGATGTTATACATGATTGGCAGGTTTTAGTGGTGAGATGGTTATTTATGCATTTCTCTTAGGATTTTCTAGTCCTTCCCGTCAAAAAAAGTGATATGAGTATGAGATATAAGAGATAACTTAATCTTACTCATCACAAACACGAGCCACAAAGCTCACTTGTTTAGTTGTGCATTGAGATGCTCATCTAAGTTATAAGAGATACACAGTTTAGAAAATTTTGTTTCAATGGCCATCTAGGGTAGACAAGTACCAAAATACATAAACACACACTATTTTTGTATTTTTTTGATTTTTCAATTATTTTTTATTTTTATGTAAAAAAAAAAAAAAAAAAAACAAAAAAAAAAACAAAAACATATAAACATACAAAGCATAAAATTAGATGCAAATGCATGGTAAATGAGGAGAAAGAAGAGAGATCACTCCATGGAGATTACGCCAATGTTTTGGCATAAGAATTCAAAATGTTTGCTATCAAGAGGTTTAGTGAACAAGTCGGCCTTCTGATCATCAATGTGGATGAACTCAAGAGTGAGTGTGCCATCTTTGACAAGTTCTCGAATGAAGTGGTGTCGTATCTCTATATGTTTTGTTCGAGAATGTTGAACATGATTTTTAGAGATGTTAATGGCATTAGTATTGTTGCAATAAATGGTAAGATGTTCTTGACGAATACCATAATCAAGAAGGAGTTTTTGCATCTACAGAAGTTGGGTGCAACAGCTACCGGCAGCGATGTATTCAGCCTCAGCAGTGGATAAAGAGATGGAATTCTGGTTCTTACTCATCCAGGAGATAAGATTATTATCCACATAAAAGCAACACCTCGATGTACTTTTTCTATCATCAGCATTCCCAGTCCAGTCTGCATCAGAATACCCAGCTAAGACATCGTTTGTGTTCTTGCTATACCACACTCCGAAATCGGCAGTGGCTTTGACATATTTTATTATTCTTTTTAAAGCAATTATATTAGACTCTTTGGGGTTTGGCTGATATCTAACACACACTCCTACACTATAACTAATGTCAGGTCTACTAGCAGTTAGGTAAAGGAAACTACCTATCATGCTTCTATATAAGGAAGAATCAACACTTTTGCCTAACAAGTTAACAGTGAGTTTAATGTTAGGGCTCATGGGGGTTCTAATAGGACTAGCAGATTTCAAACCAAACTTTTTCATAAGATTTTTGGCATATTTAGATTGAGATATGAATATACCTGACTCTTGCTGACGAATCTGCAATCCGAGGAAGTGATTTAGCTCTCCAATCATGCTCATCTCGAACTCGGCTTGCATAAGCTTTGAGAAGTTATGAGCGAGTTCATCCTTTGTAGACCTGAAGATGATATCATCAACATAGACTTGAGCTACTATCAATTCGCCATTCGCCTTTTTGATAAAAAAAGAGTTTGATCAGCTTGTCCTCTTGTGAAGCCATCTGAGATCAAGTATTTTGTAAGCCGGTCATACGAAGCTCTGGGTGCTTGCTTTAGTCCCTATAGAGACTTCTTAAGGTACAACACATGATTTGGAAAGTGTGGATCAATGAATCCTTTAGGCTGAGCAACATAGACATCTTCTTTAAGAAATCCATTCAAGAATGCAACCTTCACATCCATTTGGTAAAGCTTGAACTTCAGGTGATAAGCCAGGGCTAGATGGACTCTAATGGATTCCATGCGAGCCATATGAGCAAATGATTCATCAAAATCCACTCCTTCCACTTGAGAGTATTCTTGGGCCACCAGACGAGCCTTGTTGCGGATCACATTTCCCTTCTCATTAGTTTTATTGCGGAATATCCATTTTGTGCCAATGATGTGCTCTTCTTCTAGTCTAGGTACCAGGGTTTAGACATCATTCCTTTGAAACTTGAGTAGTTTATCATGCATGGACTCAACCCAGTTTTTATCCTAGAGGGCATCCTCAACCTTGGTAGGCTCAACCTGCGACAAATAGCAAGAATAAGACACAAAGTTAGCAACACATTTATCAACTGTACACTTTTTTAGTGTAAGTTCGTTCATATTTCCTACAATAACTTCAGAAGGGTGATTTAGCTTGGTCCTTGAGGAAGGTCCTTTCTCTTCCTGAGATTTAGGCTTAGGTGATGTAGGAATATCTGCTGAGACTTCTACAACACTTGGAGTACTTGGAGAAACGGGCTCTTGATCAACTTCTTCTTGAACAACCTTAGGCTTTGAAGGAAGAATTGCATTAGGTATTTCCTCACTACTTTTCTCAGAACCAGAATCTGAAACTTCATCAATAACAACATTGACAGTTTCCATTACCTTCTTGGTTCTTTTGTTGTACACCCGATAAGCTTTTCTTGTGGAGGATTATCCTAAAAATATTCGTTCATCGCTTTGGGAGTCAGACTTTCCCACATTTTCTCTATTCTTAAGGATGAAACAAGTACTTCTAAAGATTCTGAAATACTTTACATTCGGCTTTCTTCCCTTCCATAATTTATAGGGAGTCTTCTTTGTACCGAGTCTGAAATATACCCTGTTAACCATATGACATGTGGGGTTGACTACTTCTCCCCATAAATTTCTGACCACATCTTTATTGTGTAACATAACTCTAGCCATTTCGTGAATAACTCTGTTCTTTCTTTCTACTACACCATTTTGCTGAGGAGTAATAGGAGTAGAGAATACTTGGGATATACCAGATTTAGTGCAAAAAGATTCCATGTATGATTTCTCGAATTCTTTACCATGATCACTACGAATTCGATCAATCTTCATGTTCTTCTCATTTTGCAGTTTTGTTCACGAAACTTCAATTTCCTTAGGAGCATTTGACTTGGATTTGAGAAGAATGACCCTAGTGTATTTAGTGAAATCATCTACTACAACCATGATGTATCTCTTTCCCTTAAGAGATTTTTTTTCTAGTTGGACCCATAAGATCTAGATGTAGTAGCTCCAAAGGTCTGGATGTAGCTGATGTCTAAGTGCCTGGATGTTTTGTTTTCATTTGTTTCCCAAATTGACATGGTCCACATATAACATTGCTAACCTTGCTGAGCTTTGGTATTCCCAACACTGATTCATGCTTAGATACAATTGACAAATGTTTATAGCTAGCATGCCCCATCCTTTGGTGCCATAAGTCTTCATTTGGCATACAAATACTATTGCACACAATGTTAGCATCAGGTACCAATCCATAGCAGTTATCCAGAGTGTGGATTCCGCTTATGAGTTTCTTTCCAGACTAATTCAAAACGAGATGTTTCCCTTTTGAGAATAGCACCATGAAGTCTTGACCACAGATCAGAATTATGCTCAACAAGTTCACTCTCAGACCTTCTACATACAATACATTCGTAATGTTTGGCAGTCCAGGTAGAGAGATGGTTCCCTTCCCTTTTATTTGTGATTTGCTCCCATCACCGAAAGTGACATTTCCACCTTTCTTAGACTCGAAAACCTTAAAGAGAGAATGGTCTCCAATCATTTGTCTCGAGCATCCACTGTCAAGGTATCACAAACATATGTCCATTACTTTAAATGTTGACTTCATCATAAAACACTCTTCACGCTTGCTTGACAAATCAGTAGGAATGGTTTTCTCTCTCAGCTGCCATTTATGAGCAAAACCTTTAATTTTCACCCTTCTTAGATGAACTCCTTTGCACATTTTCATTTTGAGACAGTCTAGTCTCTTCTTTGTCACACTAAGACCTTTTTCAACAATCATCAAGATAGCTTTCAAATAAGTTTTAGACTTACATTTTCTGAAACACTCAATCAAATAGAGATTAGAAAAGCAGGATGTATTTGAAATAAAAGATCTTTACATGCCACTTGTAGCCATAACAACAGGGGTCAATGGATCACATAGCAAAGATTTAAATCTAATCAGAGTGTGCTTGCTCTGATACCACTTGTTAGGTTAAAATGAATTGACCACTTGCAAATTAATTAATTACCCAAGTTAATATATTAGGTTAAATTACATGCAATAGCGTGGTAGCACAAACAAATCACCAATTATACTAAATGCAGTGGAAAATAAATTTGACATGGGTGATTTGTTTACAAATGGGAAAAACCATCGAGGCAAAACTCCACCGGATGATTTTAAGGTCACCACTCCCAAGAATCTACTATTATCAATCACAAGCGGTTACAAGTATAAGGAATCTTACCAAACCCTTTGGCTTATCCTGAAATACCAACCTACAGTTGAACCCTTACCCCAATACCTATTTGGACTTGTATTGTAGCGGCAATCTTTCCGTTTAATGCACAAATCTCAGTACGTGACTAACCAATGATGCACGGATCCTAGTACGTGACTAACTCACCAACTTGAAGAAGATTGTTGGCTGCAAAGTTCTTCAGTTTATCAACAATGAAGATCAGGAAGCTCCTTGGTCACAAAACCCTTGGCGTAAAGACACAGTAGCTTCTTTAGAGAGAATAATGAATTAGGTTACTTTTTGCATACACGACGACCTTTAAAATAAGCCTTATTTATGTCTAGGGTTGTGAAAGAAGAAACCCTATACAAATATACAAGCATGAGCCAAAAATCAAATCTGGAATTTCTTATTTTGTAAGTCTCGATAGAAACAACTTGTGTCGAGCTTGTGTTAAGCTTTGACTTTAAATCTCGATAGAAGAATTTCTGTCGAGATTGCTGTTGAGCTTTAATGAACAACTATCCTTCACTTGTTTCTTGGTTAGATATTCATAGTTTTAACAGTTGACTTGAACAACATGTTTCTTAAAATCTTAAACCCATCCTGGATCTACCCAATTACAAGTAAAGTGCATTTTGTCAAAGGATTAGTCAATTATATAAAATATGTCCCTAACATGTAGGATAGGATTGTATTGATCAATTCAAGAAGAAGTGAGAGCATTGAAACAATGTTCTCTACTTATCCCCTTTTCTTTTCAGCAATATTGCTTTAATCTAATCTAGTCAATGTGTGGGATATAGTTTTAGTTTTTTTAATATATATCTCTAACAAGTTTTAAAGAAGGATTGATAAGTATATATAATCTAGAATCTAGAAAAGGGGAAATCAAATTGAAATGTTGAGGTAGAACTAGAGCACCAGTACAGACTGGGTTGCATTGCGTGCAAGGATCCGAGCATGATTGGGGCTGAGAAGGAGGGTTGGCTTGTGGATGACCCAAACCTTCTGTGCGCACTCACGACCTTGCCCTTGCCCTCGCTCTCGCCCTTAAGTCTATCATACTCATCCTTAGATCTAGCTTTTCTTCACCCGATTCTCATGATAAGATCCAACCCAAAAGAGAAGGATGAGGATGGAAGAGAAAAAAGAAGCATTGATGGGTTTTGAAGAGAGAGAGAGAGAGAGTGTGTGTGTGTCGTCACTGTCGTGTATGTGTGTGAAAAAGAGGTGTTGAAGCCTGAAGGGGTTTTGAAGAGAGAGAGAGAGAGAGAGAGAGTGATTTGTTGCTATGTACTAAAGAGAGAGAGAGAGAGAGAGAGAGAGAGAGAGAGATGAATTGTTAAGGCCTTAAGGGTTAATAGAAGCTTTCCCTTAATATTGGTCATGTGTGTTGCACATGACCTTGCACATGTGCCTCTCTTTTTGTTTGACACCTGTCCTTGTATGCAGCAAGTGCTACAACCTTGTGTGTAGGAAATCCTTGTGCAATAACCAATTATACCACTCCTGCAAGCATCATAGCATGTGAAAGTCTAACCCTATCAATTATCATATTAGTGGTAGATTGAAATTTTGACTAGCATTTAATTTCAATTAAAGAGTATCATGTTTTTTTAGGGTGAGGGCTAGGGTTCTAATCATGTGATATACACATAGTTTAAAGATTATTGTATTTTCCGTTAAAGACTATAGCATTTTAATTACAAGATATATATATATAGAGTTTTCCTTATCATTAGTAATTTTAAAAAGAGAAAAGTTAATGGATGCTCTAAAGGTATTGGTTTATGAACTATTTTTAAAAATATTTTACGGAAAAATGATAAAACAAATTTTTTTTTTGGGCGGCTTTTTATATTTTCTATGAAAGTGATGTCAAAACTTTTCTAGAATGGTTTATTAAAAATTGCCCTAAGGGTATTCGTTAACATGATCCTTTAAAAAAATATCATTATTATCATTCATGCATTATATAATTAAATCTATTATCTTCTCAAACAAATAATTAAATCTTTTTTTTTGGATTAGAATAATTAAATCTATTAGTTTTAAGAAGAATACTAACAGATTGTTTAAATTATAAAGTTAAAATGCAGGAGTAAGATTTAAAAAAAAAAAAAATTCAATGACCAAATTGTTACTCACTTTTCTGTCTAATAATGAAATTTGTGAAAATCACATTTGATTATCTGACATATTTACTTCCATCAATGTGAACATGTCAATTTTTTGGTACCTGTTATTCTGAAAAGGAACACAAGTTAAAACCCCAATGCATGAACCGAGTTTGTATTTGCTTAGTAAAACCTGGCAACATTGAAAAAGCGATTCCAGCTGAATCTCGCTACCCGCAGTTTTATGATTTTATCTTTCGTAGACTTTACAATAAATAGGAATATTATGGTTGAATTGTGACGAGTACATCGTAAGGAGACGGATAATGAAAATGTTTGATATGATAGGAAAGATGTGATAGAAAAAATACAATACAAGTCGTGATGTTTGAAATTAGAAATCACGACTTTTAAGTCACTATTTTTGTTGTCTTTGGAGTGTTTGTTTAAAACAGTTTATGTTCAATAAGAAAATTGCATGCTAGAGATATTATAATGCTCTATTTGTTTCGTTGGAAAACTTTCTGGAAAGATAGTTTTTCACATTTTTCAGTATTTAATAGCACAAAAAAAATTGGTCAATGAAGAACAAACTTTAGTTAACAGAAAACCCTAATAAATATAAGGTTTATTTTTTATAGGTTGTTTTCCATTTTTTTTTTTTTGAAAAACAATCTCTCTTTTATATGTTGCATCTCCTATAAATATTATATTCTTTTGTAGTCATGGGAAACATAATTTTTTAGTGTCTTCTCTCTCATGGTAATCTTTCTTACTTTTTTCTCTAATCATATATATTTTTTATTTGAATTTCAAGCTTTTTTTTTTTTTTTCTTTAAGAAATTTTTGGTTTGATGAAATCCAGGCAAAAGTTACTTCTTTACGCACATAAAAGTGCAAAATTTTTTTTTTTTAAATAATAAGAAGAAAGAAAGAATGAAGTAAAAGACGAAAACTTTAAACATAATGCCTATAGTGCTCTAAATTGCTTTTACATGGGACAATCTATACAACAAATTAATAATATCGTTATATAATGAAAGGTGATTGTTTAGGGGAGTTACATTTGTTGGAAAATGTATTATGCAGATCCTCTGCAGTTATGATATATTATGCAGATACATTAAGCATTATGCAAATACATAATTAAGATGTAATATTGAAGATTTGTGGTTGATTATAGAAAAAATAGTGTACCAACAAAAAGAGTAGACAATCAAAAGTTATTAACAACTAATTTTGATGGTATCTATTGTCAAAATTTTAGTATGAAAACCAAATTCATTCTTGGTTTTTATTTATATTGATTACATTAGTTGGTTTACCTAATACATATGTTTTAAATTATTCAAGAATTATAAAAAAAATTTGCATACCAAATATCAAAAAACATTCTTAAGCTCATTTTCAAGGTCAACACCGAAAAATGAGATAGTTTTTCAAAAAATGCTATTTGAAAAGTGAATAATTTTCTAAAAAAAGTTAATGCTGAAATAAATAGAGTGCAAGTGATTCTTGCATTTTCACCAGTGTGTGAATCCATCCATGTATGAAATTTATTGGGTAGTCCGGAGCATTGCTCCCGGACTATACAATAATTACTCACGCATGTAGGTAAGAAGTTTTCCCTACAATAAATAGGAATACAGTGTAATTGTGACGACAAGTTCATCGTAAGGAGACAGATAATGAATATGTTTGATATGATAGGAAAGATGTGATAGAAGAAAAATACAATCCGGGTTCTGAGGATTATCTTTGGTATAACAGGAAGTTTCAACGAGGGGCTCTGTTTTGTGGAAAAGATTATGTGGTAGTTCTAAAGAAAATCGTAACATGCATGTCTCAGACTTTGGTCTGGCCCCTTAATTTCCAACCGAAGGACAAAAGGGAATGACTTCTCGTTGTCCCAATGGCTAATGCATGCATGAGGTTAATGGCACCAGCCACCAGTTGACCCACTGGCCGCAAAGCACTACTTCCTAAATAGACCTATATGTTTGCGGCGTGCATGCATGTACCTGTTATGTGAATGAATCTGAACTGTGTAACAAGATATTTACTTGGCGTAGCAATGATTTTTAAGTTTAACGTTTATTATATAATATATGAATTACATGACGTAAAATATACTTACATAATTTTTAATTTATGTTTTTTATACTAATTTTTTAATACATTGATAATTGGGATCCCTATAGCAGTGGTTATAGGAAACGCTGCTCTACTCTATAGCCGCGTTTTTGAAACGCGGCTTTGAAACGCGGCTATAGCTCTCTCTTATTGTAGTCGAGTGGACGAATTTAATTGATGATGTTTTTCAAATTCCACTCAAGCAGCTTTGGGTTTGGACATGTGTCACGCAAATTGTTCAGCCCATTGCCGCCATTCTTACCCCCCCCCCCCCCCCCCCCCACACACACATATATATATATATATGTATATATAAAAGCAAATTAAAAGCTTGACATTCTTACATCTGACACATAAAATCATATTACACTGGTGAGGAAATGGAAATGGTGCTTAAGCAGGTTAAACCATGCGAGGAATTGATTACTGCCAAGGAAGAGACACACTTCGCGCCTAAACGTGAAGGTGTAATTCCAGCAAAAAGGAGATCAGTGAAAAGAAAGATGTTGAATTGCTTTGTCGCATATATTTCTTCTGTTTTCTGTTTCCGTTATTCCTCTTCAGCTGCAGCCCCATAGGCCCATTTTGACAAGGCTAGTAGGAGATGCTTATATTTGGTAGTCAGTCCACATTCCACAATAATTTGTGATATAAGTCACAATTGGGTTGTAAAAGTTTGAAATGTGCTTAAATGGCATTTCAAATTTTCTTAAGCTGTTCTGTCTACAATTTATGGTTGTTCTCTTGCATCTAGGGTTGTTCATTGTAATAATCACCTTTATCGTCCATGGTTTATGAGTAGCGGAGATTATTATTTTTTTTTTAATTTTTAATTTTTAATTTTTTTTTGAGGGGATAGTGGAGGTTATGTCTAAACCAATTGAATTACAAATATTCCCTCGCTTTTTTTACTAGTCTGTTATGTTTTATGTTTGTTTAGATATCGAAAGAAGCTTTATTACCTATTTATTGTGAAACCAAATAATATATAATAGGTTTATGAGGAAAAAAAAAAATAGAAGAAAGACTCATACATGAAGTATAAAAATTTACGTGGTTGGACTTTTGGTTTATGTCTAGGTGTGACATCTAAGAGAAAGATTTACTAAGAAAATAGGGAGATTATAAAAAAAGAACAAAAATACTATCACTAAAATCCAAATTCCAAATACATTCAAAGAGCTCTCTCATTACAAAGACCGGAGAGATATTGTTAATTATATTCTATAGATGTGCCAAACTCTCTAATTAACCATTTGTCCATATGTTTTGCCACATATGTGTTTATATATATGGCAAGTGTTGCTTTTGTTGATATACAATTCCTGGTAACACTTTTGTCGATACAATTCCTGGTTGAACACGGCCAAACCAATATAATTGTTTAACTAGGATTCGGTCAAATGCATTAACTAAATAAGTCGCATAGATTACAAATCTTAACATTTGCTTAAATTGTGCAAAAGAAAATTTTTGTAAGAGTTTTCTCCTCCATTAAGAGTTGTTGTTGTTGGTTTTTATTTATTTTTTTATTTTATGGGAGGACCATTGGGCCAAAGGCACGAGACCTTTTAGTCAGGACGAAGGGAAGGGAGGGCTAGGGAGGCCATGAGCCCCCATGACTTTTCAAAAATCCTAACTGCCTCTTGCATTTTTGGTTAAAAAATAATAATTTTGGATGAAAATCTCAATAATGCCCCTCCTAGTTTTTTACTAAAAATATATAATGTATTTCTATAGTTGACTAATGCATTTTTTATTCCCTTGGATTATTTTTATGTCATACATAACTTTTATATAATAATAATAATAATGATAATAATAATAATAGTAGGTAAAACTGAGAAAAACTCAAATTTGAATTTCAAATTAGAGTTCAAGTTTTGCGCCATGTGTCTTAAATTATTTATTATTAAAGAGTTTTATTTCTTAATTTAAGAATCAAATGTGGAACCACATCATAAGTATTCATCCAAGTGGGTTATTAAGTACAAAAACCAAAGAGTCTAAAATAAATAAATTGTAAAAAAAAAAAGGTGCTTCACAAATTTTTTTTTTAAAAAAAAAAAAAATGGACAATTTACATTTTATATATAATAATATCCTTACAAAATTTTTAAAGATTTAACAAAATATAAAAATGACTATCAATAGTATTTAAATTATATATATATATAGGAATTATATTATGCATCTTATTGTATATTTTTAAGTGTATCCATGCATATGCATGGAGTTACAAGTTAGTTAAATTAAAGTATATTTAATGTACACCATACTTAATTTGATTATATTTTATTTTTATTAAATTGACTTGTATATTTTTAGATATGTCAAGACTTACTTCTTCTTCTTTTCTTCTTCATTTTTTTTTTTTTTTGGCAAAGATATAAAGACTTATTTGACATAAATATTTTTCTTTACATAAGAAAATATCATATGTTAAATAAAAAATACAAATATTTCATGTGTAAGCAATAAATAATATATATATATATATATATATATATATATATATATATATATATATATATATATATATATATATATATATATAAGTGTGTGTGTGTTATTCTTTAAATTAAAAATAGAACAACAAAATATATATGAGATGGGTTCAAGTTACACTTGGTGTAACTCTAAAGAGTTACACATTTTTTAAACCATTGGATTTAAGTAAACCCAATGGTAAAAAAAAAAAAATTCTCATTAATGTTAATATTTTAATTGATCTCATTTATTATTCCTTATTTAATACATTCCATACTTATTTCTAAACCCAAAAAACTTTATACAACTGACTCTTTCTCTCTCCCATCTCTCTCTCTCTCTCTCTTTGCACGTTTCTCTCTCTATCTCCTCCACAGCCACGTCGACGGTAGCAACAGCAACCAAAAAAAAAAAAAAAAAAAAAAGCCACACCCTACCGTACTTTGTTGAATAACACAATGTTGACACCCCATTTTGCAACCTGTATTTAACTTCACATGGAGGATAAAGGGGTATTTTCACATTGGAAATATGCATCTTGATTCTAGTCATTAGATCCTTAATCTCATTTCACCAAAATGATCTTGATGTTGTAATGATCAAATCGACTGGTCATAAGCCCGAATCGGACCATCAGATTGAAAATTATCATCAAATCAAGTTATCATCAAATCAAGTTTTAATGGTTGAGATGCACCATCACAAATTGAGTCTGACTATATGTGATTATGAACAATTGATTTCAGTTGGTTATAAATATTATCAATTTGAGATCGATGATGTATCATAATTTGATTGGTTATGACTACATTTTATGGTAGGGTTGTACTCACTTAATTAATTAGATAGTTAAACATTAATTATTCAATGAGTAATTTGTGCAATTATCTTTTAATTAGAGTAAATTTGGAATCAATTAAGTCTGAAATGGGAGTGATTGGAGCCATTTAATGTTAATTGGGAGCTAATTTGGGACATATTAATGTTAATTGTGCTGAAACCATTTTCTAACAAATGACCTCTGCTCACCATTTCATCGATATCTCTCAGAATATTTTGAATCTATGAATGAGGTTAATTTTCTTAGAAACTAGACATCTGGGGCTTCAATTTAAGCACAAGAATGAGACAATTCCAATAAGAATCGAGTCAGATATGATTTTTCGAAATTGGCTCTACATGCTGTTACAGCAGTTACGGGAAAACCGAACTTTGCTTGCTCCTCACTCTCATCAATCTCCACATTTAATGCAACAGATTTCCCCATAGGCTAAAATGAGGTATAGGTTTATGATTCTTTGTCAACCCTCATTAAATGGCCTTCCATTCATATTTCCTTCACCACTACTATATATACCCCCCATCTCATTCATTCCAAGGCATACAAAAAAACCCATCTCGTCTCCTCTCTTGAGTTCTAGTGAAGTTGAGTAGTCTTGTTATATCTTGGTCTTCATGAGACTCAAGGTATTGAGTGAAACTCACTCTTCTTCTCCTAACTCTTCTTTTCCTCCACCCTTAGGACCTTTACCAAGAGTCTCTTCCTCCACCATATGGGTCTTGCATGAAGGTATAATCCCTTTCCCTAACTTGTTTTTTTTTTTGTTGCCATGATGAGAATTTAGGATTAAAGCATGATAGTAACTATTTAAATTATCTTGAATATGTTTGAATGTTTTTAAATGTTCTTCATATGTTCTTAGTTGTTCATCACATGTTCATACATAACATTAGCTTCAATCTTAAATCCACATAAAAAAACATGAAAATAATGTTCGTTTAATAATTCTTTTAAATTCTTGAATCTATGATATCACCATCCATACACATTCACTAGAGTTTATTTTTCAATCCAAATGTCATGCTTAATAAATTGAATTAGAATTTATCACATGCACATACATTAAATTCAACATGCAAATTGATTGATAACATATTTGATGATGTGATATGAATGTTGGCCACCATAGTCTAGAAGACCGGTTTCACTGGGCAAGGTGGGTGCCTAAGAATCTTGTAACATAGCCTCCGAGCTTAAATCAAGAGTTAATAGATCAAATACTTATCCAAGTAATTTTCGATTTTTAGATTGTAACTAGGAAATAAAGCCATGTACTTTATCTTAGATTGTATCTAGGACCAAAGATATGTAATTTTCCTATGATCAATGTAAATTCAATTACAAATTAATAAAATAAGGAATTTATCAATTTTGGTTTTCTTATTTATTCCAATAATTAAATAAGTGGCGACTCCATTGTAAAATCCTTAATCTAAAGGGGAAAATATAACTAGTCGGACCTCCATTTTGAGAGGCAATAACACGACTCCACCCATTCACGTGGGTTTGGCCCAACATCCAATAAAAAGGGCTTGGGGGCGCGGTCTCTCACACACAACTATTGCTGCCCTATATGCCTGAAACTTTTAATGTCATATATTGTTCTTTATCTTTTAATATCGTTCATGGAAGTTGCAAAGATACGATCTAATTCTCTAAGAGGTTGAACAGGTGGAAATGTGTAAAATTCTTGTCTGTGGGATCACTTGGGTTTCTTGAAGCAGAGAAGTTGTTGGAGAAGCTAAAGGCTTTACCACCTATTATTTCAAGTGTGATTCTTTTATATTTGATTGACATTATGCAAAGTAAAGAGATTTGTCATTCCGTTTTAAAACTTGGGTATACATTCTGATGTGTGCAAGTTCTTGTCATGTTGAAGTGTTCTGTCCTGTGTTTGATCATGGAGGCTGTCCTGTTCTTGTCCCCTAAGAACTTGTAATTCAATATGCTTCATGTTCCAATAGCACAATCAAAACTCTCTAGTGTTACTCTTGTTTTTTGATATACTATGCCAATTCAAAAATTATTTTTACTAAACATTAGAAATGCAGATGCTAAGATTGTTGTCAAGTAAGGCTTTGTGTGAGATTGTACCAAACATGGCCCTTCTAAATGATACGTACATCTGTTTGGGCTGGTCTATACCAATCAAGGTAAGCTGAAGGAGCTAGGTCCTCCCTGAATTCGAGTGCACATTGAGACCCACCTCATCATGGAAAGGATGCTTGGGGCACATATTTACGTTTCTAGTTTTTTAATCAAGGAAAAAAGAATTTTTTTAAAACTACAAAATGCTAGTCTTGATAGTCATTTTCACGTTTCCCCTCAGACTAGTTTTCCATTCCCCCAGTCTCTTGCATTTCAGCGTTGGAGACTATATAGCAAAATTTTAATTCAGAGACTGTAATAATTTTGATGTGATTATATAGTTTTTTTTATAAGCTAATGCATGTTAAGTTCTTTGAAAAAATTCAAGGTCCACCTTTCTGTGACGATTATTAGGGATTCAAGTTGCCTAGTTCTATTGTAGGGAAAGACTTGGATATGACTGAAGTTAATGCACTCACTGTGTTTAAGAAAGTTCCTCTCGAGCTTGTTGCAATACCGTACTCTCCTTGATCAGTCCATTAAGGGATTCACCATTGTAATTTTTCTTCATTCGCTTGTTTGGTTTTCAAATTTGTGGTTGCTTCTTACTTTTGTTGGAATCAATGTAAGGGGACTTCTAGTCTTCTACCTTAATAATAGCATAAACTTCCATGTTTAGAAAAAACTTTCATGCTATTTGATATTTTACCCATTAATTTGTACATATAAATTAGGCACATTGATATTTTACCTAATGATTTTCACAAAAAAGTAGCAATAATTCTTTGATTAGAATCCTTTGCCATACTCTCTCCCACAACTATCTTACGTGACTGATTATGAATGATAAAGAAAAAGCAGCAGACCCATGTAAAAGCAGTAGGCAATCAATTATAGTCTACCATGCAAATAGAATAGTTGTGAAAAAGATGTGTGATAAATATTGTGATTCTAGAATAACTCATAAAGTGGAGAACACTTTGAATTTACCTTGAACTCTTTGACATACTATATGCACACTTATGGGTTAATCTCTAAAATAATGTATGTATCACTCTTATTCCTTTTCTCCGTATATAACATCTACTAGAGCATTCGCAATTGGTATTGCAAATGGTATATGTAAGGGAATTTTAGCATTAATGCACTAAACAAGCCCACTATCCAGTCTGCTATTTGTAAAATTTTTTACAATATCGCTACAATACTGTCTTACTTTTATGACGGTACTATAGCATCTTGTATAATTATTATATTATTTCTCTCTCTTTCTCAGTTTTTTCCCCTCCGATTCTCTCTTTCTTTCATCCTCAGTTCTCACTCCCTCTCTCACATCTCTCTCTCTCTCGGTCAAAGCATGCCACCAGAGTTGGGTTGGATTTGGCATGGTCTCGGCGTGGTCACAGCATGGTAACGGTATGGTCACGGCGTGGCAAGATTGGCGTGTGGCGAGGTCTCGATGGTGGCAGTGTGGGTCTGGGTCTATGATCGATGGCAGCAACGTGGGGAGGTCTCAATGGTGGGTTAATTTGAGTTTATGGTGTGGGTTGGTCTAGGTTTGTGTGGGTTTGCTTGGTCCAGGTTGATCTAGATTGTGGGTTTTGATCTGGGTTGTGGGTTGATCTGGCTATGTGTGGAGGCATGGAGACAACGACAGTGAGGCATGGAGACAACGCTAGTGGAGGTGTGGCGATCAGCTTCAGATTGGTTCTAATGGTATTCTGAACTTCTGATGTTGATTTTTCTTTGATTTTGGGTCTAGATCGGGTGGGTTCCAATGGAGTTTTGATTGGGGCGTCTAGAGATCGGTTTTTGATTTAACAGCTTTTGGTTTTTGATTTAATGCATTTAATTTGTTTTTATCAGGGTTTGTTGGTTTTCTAATTTAATGGGTTTGATTTAATGGCTTTTGGTGGTTCGTGTGTGGCATGGTGGTGGTGACTGGTTTTTGTGGCTGGTGGTAGTGGCTGGTTGGGTTTGGGTGGTGGCTAGTTGCTAATTTTTGGTTGCCAGTGGCCAGTGAATGAGGTATTTGGCTTCGGGTGGATGGTGGTTCAAAGAAAGAGACACCAATGAAGAGGAATAGAGAGATGGGGGGAGAAGAGAGAGGGAGTTTTTTTTTTTTTTCCATGAGAAAGGAGAGTTGTATTGGAATATATTATATTATTTTAGTGGGTAATATATATTATTTTAATGAGTAGAATGGGAAAATAAAAGTTGGGATGTCGGGAATATTGTAAAATAGTATGGTATAATTGATAAAGTACTTTTTGAGATGATAAAATAGAATATGATGGTTTTTCCAGATGCGAATGCTCTTAGAGTATGATGTAGATATATATGGAATCACATTTTATGGTTTGTATATGATGTTCCATGCATGTCACTAGTAACCACATTGTTTTTGGTGCACCAATCTTATTAGAATAATGGAAGAGTAATTTATCAATGTTAAGGTTTTTGAAAAATAGTTAAATTCACAATTTTCTAATAGTTTAAGCATATAAGAGTAATTTATCAAATGTTGGGTCTATAACAACATTTTTGTGTCTTTTACTTGGATTTCAACATAAATTTGTAATTTGAAATGTTTAAGTGAATCAACATGATGTAGTACATCATAGTTTTTTTTTTTTTTTTTTTTTTTTTTTTTTTTTTTTTTGTGGAATTAAAAAGGGGATCTCCAGTGTGGACTCATCGACTTCATACCATGTGACGACAATGGATAATACTATGTGTATCACAAAGGCTTTGTTGGGATTATCGCTCAAATCGCTCCTCTCTAGATGTCGAGACAAGAACTCCTACCATCAAACCACACTCCTTTGTGGTACATAATGCAGTACATCTAGGTGCACTATTATCGTGCAACAACATAATTAATTGTCAACACTATTTTTTTTTAGCAATGATTTTTAAAAAGTAAAATTACAAGTTGCACCTTCTTAGATTTCTAGTTTCAGCAAAAGACCAATCAAGCAACGATAGAATATTAGACTCGGCCATGGAGGCAAGAGCCATTGAACATTTGATTTATTTATTTATTTTTTTTAAATAAATATATTGTCATATTAGAACTAGACTTTATAGAACATGAAAATTTTGATAGGCCAAGAATGTATTGACCCATTTGGTAACTTAATCAATTAATTTAGCAAAGTAAAATTAATTAGATTCAATTACATGCAATAAGCGTGGTAGTACAAACAAATCACCAAATATGCTAAATACAGTGGAAAATAAATTTCACATAGGTGATTTATTTATGAATGGGGAAAACCACCGAGACAAAACCCCATCGAGTGAATTTAAGGTCACTACTCCCGAGAATCCACTATTATCGAAACAAGTAGTTATAAGTAAAGGAATCTCAATACCTTATACCAAACTACAGTTAAACCCTTATCCCAATACACAATTGAACTTGTAATGTAGTGACAATCTCTCCTTTCAATGCACGGCTCCAAGTACGTGACTAATCAATCGATATACGGATCCTAGTACGTGACTAACACACCAACTTGAGAAAGATGTTGGCTGCAAATTTCTTCAGTTCACCACACGATGAAGATCAAGAAGCTCCTTGGTTACAAAACCCTTGGCGTATAAACGCAGCAGCTTCTTCAAGAGAAAGATGAACTAGGGCAAATTATCTTCGGTCACAATTTGAGTGAATAATCACTTTGCATTAAGTAGCATCACCTTAGACGGCTCTTAAAATAATCCTTATATATTTCTAGGATTGTGAGAAAAGAAACCCTACACAAATAGCTTGGATATGCGTGAAAAACAGATCTGGAAATCTGAATTTTGTAATTCTCGATAGATACAGATTCTGTTGAGAGCTGTTGAGAATTAAACATTTAATCTCGATAGATACATCTGTCGAGCTATCTGTTAAGCTTTAATGAACAATACTTCTTCACTTGTTTCTTGAACAAACTTGCATGGCTTCAATACTACACTTGAAATCTTCTTCCTTGAAGTATTAAACACATCCTAAATCTACCAAATTACAAGTAAAGTGCGTTTTGTCAATAGATTAGCCAATTCTATATGACATATGTTCTAACAAATTCTACATATGTCCTAAAAGATTTAAACACTTTGTTTAATTACCATTAAAAACCACTACCAAAGCAACCTATCTTGTAGGAATAAAATTTTGATTGACGCTTATTACACCAAAATGGCATAGTTTTGTTGTGAGCTTGTTGTCTTCTTTACTTTAGAGATAGAAACTCTAAAACAGAGGTAAAGATAGTTTTTATTTTATTTTTTAAGGATCTTGTCCAATCTAGTTGTCTTTTTTCCTCCCCAATCTAGGTGAGACTTTCAGCGTTTTGCAGAAATTTCAACAATGTTTGAGAGTCGGATGCATGGAACATTTTTTGGTGATTCTTGACTGTAGTCTATCTTTTTTGAGAAATTAACTAACTATTAAATAAACACGCTTAATTTGACAAAAATAATTGTTTTGTGTGTGTGTGTGTGTGTGTGTGTGTGTGTGTGTTTGTGTGTGTGTGTGTGTGTGTCTGTGTGGGGTAGGAATAGACTAAAATAATATTTAGAAGAGTTGGATGTTAATGCCCAATTGAAGATAAGCGGACAATATACTCTTAACGTCTTTAGAGCATTCCCATCAAGGAAGTTAAAATTTTTAGCATTTAACATTTCAAAACACTACTTTTTTTTATTTTAACACCTCACTTTACAATATACCAAACATCAAAGGTTTTATTTTTTTTACCACTTCATTTAAATATTATTTTTTTATCCTTTTACTTTTTTCTCTCTCTTCTTATTTGTGTCTTTCTCTTTCCCTGAAGAAACCCACCACTTTCTTCTCAATCCAAGCTAACCCACTGACACAGCCACAACCACAGCCATGGCTAGCCACTGCCAACCACCATCACCAAAAAAAAAAACCACCAGCCAATAGCCACCACAGCTACAATAACTGTCATTGCCACCACCTCCTACAGTGACAACCCCCCAACCACCAAAATCACAAATTGTCACCAAGCTCTGAAATTCGAACCAATCTAATTCAAACCCAAATTTCATCAGAATAACAGCCATAAACCAAAGCTTCATCGATCCATGAACCTCAACATGCAAAGATTTTAGATCGAGCCGTTAATCAACTCAATATGTGATGATTTGATTAGTTTTAACACCATTAATCAACCCAAACCCACAACTTCATCACTATCAACAAGCAGAAAAAGGAAAAAGAAAAAGAAAAATGTTAGGACATATGTGTTTCACATGTTAAGAACATATGTCATGATTTTATGTAATTGGCTTATCCTTTGACAAGACGCACTTTACTTGTATTTTGGTAGACTTAGGATGTGTTTAAATACTTCAAGAAACCACGTTTCAAGATCAAGTGTTGAAGCCTTCAAGACTGTTCAAGAAATCAAGCAAAGAGTGCAAATTCATTAAAGCTCGACAGTTGGTCGATAGCATCTCGACACCTCCTATCTGTCGAGGTTTAAAAATTTTAGAATTCAACTATGATTTTCTTGGGATCCGTGAATCTGTCTTTGGACCTTCTTTTCTCCTAACCCTAAATATATAAAAGGATTGTTTTAAGAGCCGTAAAACGGTACACAGATTGCACAAGCATTTGAGCAAACTTTGTTCAAGCAAATTGTGACCGGAGACAAGGTTCTTGACCTAGTTCATCTCTTTCTCTTGAAGAAGTTGCTGTGTATTTGCATCGTAGGGTTTTGTGACCAAGCATCTTCTTTCATGGTGTGGATGAACTGAAGAACTTTACAGCCAACAATCTTCTTAGTTGGTGTTATTGAAGTCGCGTACTGGGATCCGCGCAACTGCTAGTCACGTACTTGGGAGCCGTGCATCAGAAAGGGGAACTATCACTACAGAACAAGTCCAATTGGGTATTGGGGTAAGGGTTCAACTGTAGGTTGGTAAGGTACTTGAGATTCCTTTACTTGTAATCGCTTGTTGTGATAATAGTGGAGTTTCGGGACTGGTGACTTGAAAATCACCCGGTGGGGTTTTTGTCGTTAGGTTTTTCCCAATTCGTAAACAAATCACTGTGTTATTTATTTTCCGCCGCATAATTAGTTTATTGGTGATTTGTTTGTGCCACCACGCGTTTGCATGATAAATTGATTAATTATTAACTTGACTAATTAATTAATTAATTTCTATCACAAGGGGTCATTTAGTTTGTGGCCTATCAAGTGGTATCAAAGCAGGCACACTCTGATTAGGGTTTAATCTTTGCTGTGTTGATCCATTGACCCTTGTTTGTCATGGATAGAGGACAGTCATTAATCATACCTCCTTTATTTGATGGCACTAACTATGCATACTAGAAAGTACGCATGAGAGTTTTCTTGCAGTCCTTAGATGAGAAAGTGTGACAAGCTGTAGAGATGGACTGGACCAAGCCGAAGGAAGCACCGGCCGATTGGGATGAAGCAAAGATTAAGACGGCAAACTTCAACAGCAGAGCATTGAATGCCTTATTCAGTGCAGTCACCAATGAGGAGTTTAAAAAGATATCCTCCACAGAAACTGCTAAGGAAGCATGGACCATCCTCCAGACAACCTATAAGGGTACAAAGGCTGTCAAGGATTCAAAACTTCATAGGCTCACCACAAGCTTTAAAGAAATAAAGATGGAGGAGGATGAGTCGTTCGATGAGTTCTATGTCAAACTCAAGGACATAGTAAACTCAGCCTTCAATCTTGGGGAAACCATTCCTGAACCCAAGATTGTAAGGAAAGTGCTTAGATCTCTACCTGAGAGATTTTATGCCAAGATTACAGGGATAGAAGAATCAAAGGATATTGACAAAATTCCTTTGACAGAGCTGGTTGGTAACTTGCAGACCTATGAGTTAGGGTTCACAAGGATTGGCAAGATGGGTAATGGCAAGAGTATGGCACTAAAGGTTAAGAGCAGTGAGATAGATGAGTCTTTCGATGATGAAGATTCCAAGATGAAGTCCTACATTACAAGGCAGTTCAAGAAGTTTATGAAGAATGCCAACGGAAGGAACTTCGACAAGGACCGCAAGCAATCCAATTCTTCTTAATTTAAAGGGCAAGACAAAGGGAAGAAGGATGCTAAGGAAGGTAGTCAGTACACTGTTCCCGTATGACCTAAGTGTTTTGGGAGTCAAGGCTTTGGGCACATGAAACATGAGTGTCCTATGTATCTCTAGAGCATTGGGAAGAGTAAGGCACTTGCTGCTACCTTGAGTGACACTAAGCCTGAGGAAGATTCCGACAATGAGGATGATAGAATCTTGAATTCCTTCACTGCCACTGTCAATCCTACTGATGGGATTGTTAAAGATGTGGATGAAGAAGAAGAATTGGTGGAGTCTAAATTTGAGAAGATGGATGATCAAGATGACATCCATACAGCCTATGAGAAATTGTACAAAGTTTCTGAAAAGCATGAGAAACTTTATAGGCTGGCCACCAAGAAACTCAGTGATGTGGAACTCGACCGTGAAGAATTATCCACAAAGTTTGATGATGCTAATCAGACTATTGGAGCACTGAGGTTTGAGAACAATTTCTTGGCTGAGAAGACCAAGAAGCTTGAGGCGGAGTTGTCTAAAGTCAGAGCTCAATTGGAGAGGACTTCAAGCACTAAGCTTGACGAGATGCTCAATATTCAGAAATCTGCTTCAGATCGAATAGGTTTAGGGTATGATCTTTCTTCCTCTAATACTGCTTCTAATAGTACTACTGTTTTTGTTCCTCATGCTAGTAATACTGAAATTGAGAACACTGATGTTAAAATTAGTCTAGCTAGTGAGAACTTTGACAAGGGTAAATCTATCTTAAGAGCACCCCCTAAACTAGATAAGAAATATGTTAAAAATCCTAAGGCGAAGAAGGCTAACTTTCAAAAGCCTAAACAAAAGAAGCAGTATCTTTGTCATCATTGTGAAGCTGCCGGTCATACTCAACCAAATTGCTATAAGTGGTTAGCCACTCAACAGAGCAATGGCATGATAGCATCTGGAAGCAAGAATCAGCTTCAATCTTCTTTCGCTCCTCTCGGTGATCTTCTCAAGGCCCTCATGTTCCTTTCGAACTTGAACGATTTTAATTCTTCTCCTTCACCACTGGTTCAAGGGTTTAATCAAAGGAAAGGTTCTTTCAAGGTGTGGAAGAAAAAGGACTCTAAGTGATCTTATCACCTTCTTCTATCTTCTTGTTTTTGTTTGTTGCATTACTTGTGTGTTTTGTTTTTATTTTGGGTCAGTCTAGTTTTATGCTTTGCTTTGTTTAACATGTTTTTGTTTGTTTATTTTCAGTTTTTGTTTATTTTGTTTTTGATATAAAAAAAATAAAAAAAATTGAAAAATCAGAAAAATACAAAAAACAGTGTGTGTTTTGTGTACATTAGTACTTGTGTACCTTGGATGGCCATTGAAACAAAGTTTTCTAAACTTTGTGTCTCTTGTAGCTTAGATGAGCATCTTTATGCGCAAGTGAGCTTTGTGGCTTTTGTTTGTAATGAGTAAAATTGAGTTGTCTCTTGTACTTAACACTCGTATCACTCTTTTTGACGGGAAAGACTAAAAAATCCTGAGAGAAATGCATTAATAACCATCTCACCACTGTTGCCCGCCAATCATGTATGACATTTGTATGTTTCGGCATAACAAAAGTGTGATGTCAATGACATTTGTGTGCTTAGGCATAGCAAAATTGCAATGTCAAATATCATTGGGTATTTCTTTTCTCTCTTTAATATGCCCATGCATGATATACTTAAAAGAAAAATATGCAAAGAAAAATCAAAAGCAAAAAGATCAAAAATGCTTTTAAATATGATTGCAAGCGTGTATTCTAGGAGATGTGGGAGTTATAAGATGTATCTTGAAGGTGATAGTCCCCATCAAGTAGTTATGATTGTGTGAGTTAAAACGATTTTTCTCATATATCAAATCGTCATAACATGTATACACTTATGCAATCTTGCGTTGTTTTTCACACATAACATGCAATATTCTTTGCTATTCTTGATACATGTGCAGATACAATGTGATTTGGCCATCACAAGTTTTACATGTGTTAATGTATGCTCACTAAACTGTCTTAACTTGGTTTTTGAAATATAAAATTGGTTAGACTTGTTTAGTGTGTGTGTGTGTTTTGGAGATCCATATGCTTAATATTTTAAATTGAGAGACTATTTTGAGAGATTATTGTGTTGATTGGATCATTGGTTGAGTTATATGTTAGATTGCATTCATGTTTGTGTTTCTTTCCTCTCAAAAAATTGTTTTGAAAAGCTGGCTCGACACCTCCTTGATAGCTAGCTATCTATCGAGCTTCCTAAGCCTTTTTCTTATCACAATCTCGATAGCGCCTCGATACCTGGTGGATCAATCGAGAATGCTCCTGCCTCCTCGATAGCTTCTCGACACCTGGTGGATCGATCGAGCTTCTGTTCTTGGATCTGATTCCTTGTTGCTCGATACTTGCTCAATACCTCAACTGTCGACAAGCATTTTCTCGACACCTACCTCGACAGCTTCCTCGACACCTCTCGATACCTCATTTGTCGAGCATTACTAAAGGTTCTATTTAAACCTCCTCGTGCGATCCGGTTCTCATTTCACTCAATCTCTCTCTCGATTGCTCTCTATTTTCTCTCCCAAACTCTCTCATCTCACTCCATTTTCTTCCTCAAAGGGTTCTTCAAGCTTTTTCAAGGTTTTTCCTCTCTTGGTAAGCTTCTAATCTCTCATTCTTCATGCATTTCATGTTTTGAGACCTAGGTTTTGGGGTTTTTTTGAAAATTTTGGGGTTTTTCAAAATTATTGAGTTATTTTTTAAATTTTGGAATGGGTTTTCACTTAAATGAGTTTAAAACCTCATACATTGCATTACATTAGCATTTTAATAGTATTGACATGCATTTAGATGTGTGCTATGTGTTTGTGTACTGATAGGTTTGGATTGGGCTAAGCCCATGATGCTTTTTATTTTGCATGTCACATGTTCATGCATTTCTCATGCATACATACCTTATTTTCAATATATTTGATATTATTGTTGTTGCTTAGGACTTTTCTGATTGTTCTTCTCTTTTTCTACCTCTAATTTTGTTTACGTTAGTCGTGTCTATAGCACCTAAACGTAAATCCACTCCTGCCCAGAACTCTCTTCGTTCTAGTGCTTCTTCATCTTCTAATCCTTCACCTTCTAACGTTCGGTTCCGTGATGATGATGCCTTTAAGACATTTTCGGAAAACTTCTTTAGACGAGGCATTCATTCAGAACACCAAGTCATTCTATCAGACTTTGCTGACACTGACCTTCCATCTGTCATTCACAATAGGGGATGGGAGTCACTGTGTGACGTCCCGGTCGCATGTCCTCTCGTGTGTGTCCAGGAGTTTTACTCCAACATGCACGGGATTGATAGTTCAGTACTTCTCTTTTTCACTCACGTTTGAGGTACGCGCATTCCTGTCATACCGCAGTTGGTTGCGGATGTGCTTCGGGTCCCTAGGATAGAGTTTCCTGACTATCCTAGTTGTAAGCGTCTGAGGACTGTGTCCAGGGATAAGCTCATGTCTGCTTTTTGTGAGCACCCTAATGCTTGGGGTGAGCATCTGTTTACACCATGTCGACCTTTTGCTAAAGGTCCTAGATTCATGAACATGGTGATGACATTTGTTTTGCATCCACTTTCTCATTATAACTCCATTACAGAGCCTCGTGCTCGATTTTTGTTGTCTCTTCTTGAGCATCTTACTATATATTTTCCTTCTCACTTCATTCTTTCTATCATAGATGTTTATTTAGATTCGGCGACCCATGATAAGCTCATCTTTCCTTCCGCTATCACAAGGATTTTACGCCATTTTCCATTCCTTTTCCCTCTTTTGACCATTTTACTGTCATGTGTGCCATATATTACGCTACCGTTAAACATAGCGAGGCCCAGTTTCGGTCACAACAATCGGATTCAGCAGCACTTTCTTCTTGTTCAGCTCCATCCCGCTCCGCTCCATCTGCATTCGCTCCTTCTTCTTCAGGTGATGTGTCTTTAGGAGACGTCATGGAGCAGCTGCAATGCATGGATGCTCGCCTGGATACACTCTCTACGGAGTTGTATCAGGTGAACATTCGTGTCGGTCATATTGCACAATGGCAAGCAACTATGGGTGGTTTTGCACCTGAGCCTACTCCTTCACCACCTCGTCCAATGGCTTCTGATTCTGATGATGACGATGACGATGACGATTCAGATGATGATGGAGATGCTAGCTTACCAATGAGATGTCTACTTGACACTCTACCCTTTGTCACTCATGACAAAAAGGGGGAGTAGTTTTGGATATGTGAGTAGTCACTCTTAGGGGGAGAGTTAGTTTTTGGATCATTGTGCTAGGGGGAGTGTTGTTATTCTTTTTGAGGGATGTAGTGAGGATATTATGTATCTTTTCTTTTCTTTCCTTCTTAGATACATTGTTCTTGTACATGAGGTCTTGTGACCATTTATAGACATACATTGTACTTATTTTCTTTTCTATATTGTTGATGTATGTTTCTCGTTCACTTACCCTTTCATGTGTTGTTTCTTTTCTCTCTTTATACACATTCTTCTTATTATTTGTATGCAATCTATTATTTCTGTTTCATACAAAGATGCCTTGATGAGTTTTGTTTAAAATGTTTCAGTAATACAGGTTGTCAAAGTCTAGTTGCCATGAACTCTCTTCTTGCAAAGTTTTTCAAGAGTTTGTGTTAGGATAGATTTTATTGTATTCAACAAGTGAATATGAGTTGAGTGATTTATGACTTCTCTCATATGTTCATTTGTTTGTTGTGGTTTTGTCACGGATTGCCAAATGGGGAGATTATTAGGACATATGTGTTTCACATGTTAAGAATATACGTCATGATTTTATGTAATTGGCTTATCCTTTGACAAAACGCACTTTACTTGTATTTTCGTAGACTTAGGATGTGTTTAAATACTTCAAGAAATCACGTTTCAAGATCAAGTGTTGAAGCCTTCAAGTCTGTTCAAGAAATCAAGCAAATAGTGCAAATTCATTAAAGCTTGACAAATGGTTGATAGCTTCTCGACACCTCCTATCTGTCGAGGTTTAAGAATTTCAGAATTCAACTCTGATTTTCTTGGGATCCGTGAATCTGTCTTTGGGCCTTCTTTTCTCCTAACCCTAGACATATAAAAGGATTGTTTTAAGAGCCGTAAAACGGTACACAAATTGCACAAGCATTTAAGCAAACTTTGTTCAAACAAATTGTGACCGGAGACAAGGTTCTTGACCTAGTTCATCTCTTTCTCTTGAAGAAGTTGTTGTGTATTTGCACCGTAGCGTTTTGTGACCAAGCATCTTCTTGATCTTCATTGTGTAGATGAACTGAAGAACTTTGCACCCAATAATCTTTTCAGTTGGTGTTATTGAAGTTACGTACTGGGATCCGCGCAACTGTTAATCATGTACTTGGGAGCCATGCATCAAAAAGGGGAACTGTCACTACAGAACAAGTCCAATTAGGTGTTGGGGTAAGGGTTCAACTGTAAGTTGGTAAGGTACTTGGGATTCCTTTACTTGTAACTGCTTGTTGTGATAATAGTGGAATTTCGGGAGTAGTGACCTAAAAATCACCCGATGGAGTTTTTGCCGTTAGGTTTTTCCCCATTTGTAAACAAATCACTGTGTTATTTATTTTTTGCTGCATAATTAGTTTATTTATGATTTGTTTGTGTTACCACGCGTTTGCATGATAAATTGATTAATTAATAACTTAACTAATTAATTAATTAATTTTTATCACAATGGATCATTCAGTTTATGGCCTATCAAAAAATAACCCACCAAAATCACTACCAAATCACAAACCTAAACCAACAACCTCATCACCACCAACAACTGGAAAACCAAAAACAAAAACAACCCACCAAAATGTTGCCCTCCCTGGCCACGCCTCGACCACCGGATTCCTCTTCATGCTCGGCCATCCTCATGAGGTTAGACAGAGAGGCCAGTGAAAGAAAGAAGAAAAGAGAGAAGAAAAGAGAAAAAGTATGAGAGAGATTCTTATTTTAATTAAAGTAATAATATATATATATATATATATATATATATATATATATATATATATATATATTTTAAATATTTGAGATACAGTCTAGATGACAGTCTATTGTATCTAAGATGTTAAAATTTTTTAAGAATATCAACCTTGATGTGTGCGAATTTTTGAGGAGAGGAGAGCTAAAATGAGATTTTAGCATTTTTCACATCTTCAATGTAAATGCTCTTAGGGATTCGTATAGGGTTGTAACCGGTTCGGTTCGATTGGTTTTTTTTTATCCGGCCAACCGAAACCGAAATTTTTGGTTTGTGAAAGTCTCAACCGAAACCGATTGAAATAGTTGAAAAATCGTCGCTTTTGGTTTGTTTTGGTTTCGGTTAGTTCCGGTTTTTGGGCCTGGAGTTTGGGCTAGTTGGGCCTTTGGTTTTTTTCCAAAAAAATTTCTGTTTGGGCTTTTTTTTTTTTTTTAAATAAAAAAATGCAGTATTCAAGCCTCTTGTTTTATGGCCATTTTATGCTCTAATTAAGTCTTTTTTAGAAACCTGTTTTGGGCCTTTGTTAGGAACCAGTTGTGGCCTAGATTCGAGCCTTCTCTATTTTGGCAATGGCCATCTTTGGGCCTTTTTTAGCTTTCTGTTTTGGCCCTTTAGGCCCAGATTCAAGCCTTTCCTATTTTGGCCATTTTTGAGCCTTTTTACACATACATAAAGCATTTTACAAACAAGAAAAAATCACAACTTGCTTTGCATTTTACATTTTTCATAACTTGATTTTGCTCAACATAAATCCAGAAATACACATTATAGCAAATTCATAAAAAAAAAAAAAAAAAAAAAAAAATCACAACCTATTACAGATTCATAAATCCAAAAATACAACACATAGCAGATTCATAAATCACAACCTGTCATAAATTCATAACCTGCTTCAGAGCTTCTATTATACTCATTAAAATACACATCACCTATTCATAAATCCAAAAATAACCTGTCAACAATATATTTTCACAAGCACAACCTGTCAACACAGATTCATAAGTCCAGAAATAATCTAGAGCAAAAAATTGCTCTAGTGCTCAAAGCCTCAAACTAATCTGTAACTTGTTACAAGAACCTATCAAATATAAACAAGATTAAAAAATAAATTGTACAAGTCGAAATAAAATAACTATTGCAGATTTCATTACTTCATTAGTAATATGTTAATATCCACATATTTTCCATATTTCAATACCTACATAATAGCATTATAGCCAAAGACTCAAAATAAATTGGCCATTTGTCAATGTCAATGTCAACATATAATGTTCATATTTAATATTTGGCCAAAGACTCAAAATAAATTGGCCATATGTCATTGCCTATTGCCTAACTATGTATTATGTATAGGCCATTGTCAAAGTCTAATAGCAAAAAGTGTATATATCAATATGTCAAGTTGTTGTCAAAATAGAAACTAACAAAACCCTATGTCATCATCAATACCACCTGTACAAAGAGCAAAGAGCAATCTTCAACCATCAACTTCAATAGGTGTTGGTGTGGACATGCCTAGTTCCGATGTTAATGCAGCATCACTCACGAGTTCTACAAACAAAAAATGAAAAAAACATAAAAGTCACTTGTAAATAAAACAATAAATATGCCAAGAATCCAAGACATTTAGTTTTTTTTTTTTAATAAAAAAAGAAGTAGACATGCAGAATGTACAATAAAACAATAAATATGCCAAGAATCCAAGACATTCAGTTTCTCTATTTTTTAATAATAATAGACATGCAAATTTTTTTTAATAAATGAAGAAATAGAAAGTCATATTTTTTTAATATAACAAATAATAGTCATACCACCATCAACCTTTTCAAACTCCTCAACATCATCCATGGCAGCACAAAGGTAGATTGGAGCCGATGAAGGACGGAGCCAGTTTTGACCACAAATGAGGGCTTCCACCATAAGTGGAGATAATGAACTCCGGAAAGGATCAAGGACACGACCAGTTGTACTAAAGGCAGATTCTGAGGCCATAGTGTATACTGGAATTGCAAGAACATGTCATGCAACTCTTGAGAGCGCACGGTATCATGGGGAATTAACCTTCCACCAAGCCAAAATATCAAAATTATCATCAAAGACATCTTCACAGCTCTCTAACAAGTATTTGTTAACCTCTTATTTGGTATTTGAAGAATCAATACCCTTTAAATGCTTCTTAAATCCCATCATCCTCATTGCCTTCACATCAACCACACTAGAATCATCTTCCTCTATTGATCCACTTGGTTTTTGGCCTTAGGCTTGTGCAGTAGCACTAGCACTACTACTCCCCACTTGATTTTGAGTATAAGATTTATACAAATTCTCCAAAACAGCCTTTACTTTTCCTGCCATAGCAACAGCCTTTTGTCTTTCATACAAAGTACCAAAACAGTATTCAAGATACCTCAACTTGTATTGAGGATCAAGAACTAACCCTACATACAACAAGTGATTCATATTCATATTATCAAAGTTCCCCCCAATACTTTTCAAATTTGTTCTTCATGTAATCAGCCATTTTTTTCAACAAATAACTATCTTTTTCATGCTCCAACTCAATTGTGTCATGAATTGACATGAGCTCCAAAAAGAAAGAATTGCTAGTGACATAATTAGCACTCGAAAACTGCAAGGTTGAATCATAGAAAATTTTAAGAAATTTCGAAAAGATCCTAATATTTTCCCAATTCACATCATCCATTCCCCAAGCAACCTCATGTCTATCATTTCCTTCTTCTTTTGCCTCCTCCCTAATTGTCATAAGAAAATTTGGATCATCTTCCTCCAATCTCTCAAAAGCCTTTTGATACTTCTTGGCCTTCTCCAACATAATATAGGTGTAGTTCCACCTAGTGGGCACATCTAAGCACAACTGATTTTTAAAGTCAACTTTCTCCTTCTCCGCACATAACTTAAATGTGCTTTGTCTTTGTGGAGATGATCTCACATATCGCATAGATTTCCTCACCTTCACTATTGTCTCATCCATTTCAACTAACCCTTTATGAACAATCAAGTTCAAGATATGAGCACTACACCTCACATGCAAGTATTTATTCCCTAAAATTGTTGCCTTCCTATGCTTAGTCTTTTTTTGAATAAAAGAAATCAGCCCATTATTAGAGGCAACATTATCAACTGTAATAGTTAGAATCTTATCTATCCCCCAATCAAGTAAACACATCTCAACTGCCTTCCCAAGTGTTTCACCCTTGTGATTTTCCACTAAACAAGAACTAAGAATCCTTTTATGTATTTTCAATCGCTATCTATAAAATGGGCAGTGAGACACATGTAGTTCAAATTTTGAATGGATGTCAATGTATTTGTGGTAAGGTAGACCCGCTGCTCTCTTAGGGCTTCTTTCAACTTTTGTTTCTCATCTAAAAACACCCTAAAGCAAGTTTTGGAAATTGTTGTGCAGCAAGGGATTGGATTGAACCTAGGTTGGGTAAGAGACATAAACTTCCTAAAACCAAAACCCTTCACAAACCTAAAAGACAGCTCATCTAGAATAATCATCTCTACCAATGCTTTCTTACATTCCTCAAAATTAAACACCCAAGGCACAAGTTTACCACTACTTTCTCCTTCTTCTTTAGGTTTGAATGCTAGGGTTGATTGTTTTTTTTTTTTGTCTTCCCTATAAGAATATTTATAACATTTTGATTGTATGTGATTTCTCATGGTTGTAGTGCCATTTAACTTAGTGTCATAAGCATAGATTGTACCACAGTAGTTACAAGCTGCCCTAGGTTTCCCCCCCCCCCCCCCCCCCCCACCCCTTCAATAACAATGAAATGACCCCAAACAATAGATCTTTTTTTACTAGTATTACCTACACTTGGTGGGAGTAGGGGTTTGCCTTTGTCTTCATGCACATTGGTTGCCCCTTGACCCGCTTCATTGTGTTGACCCTCTAGGATTTCTAATGTCTCATTCATCTACAATATAAAATAAAACACATTAAGTTAGCAACTATAAAAAGTAAAAATTAAAAATTTAACGCCAAAATGAGTCTAGTCTAGAATAAAAAAAATACGGTAACAATAACACAATAAAAGTTAGCAAAAAAAAAAAAAAAAGGGAATGAGAAGGACTCTAGTATATAGCAACAAGCCGACAATAAACACGTCAACAAGATAATAATAAATACATCAACATGAAGGCAATAATAAACAAATACCCTAACATCACAGTCAACTATTAACAAATACACCAACATCACAGTTAAGCACATGAGGTTATTGATTTTCAAATCTGTAATATCAATAAGAAAATAACAACTCAACATCACAGTCACAGATTCACAGCATGTCAACAACAATAAACAAAAATATATCAACAATAAATAAATAAAAAAGCTACTAACTTTATATATTAGAACTCAAAGGCAATCAGTTAACTTTAATAAAGAAACCAACTAGCACAAGCAGCCAAGCACATGGGTTATCGATTTTTTCAAAACCCTAACTTTATTTGCATATAAAACATTAAAACTTGAAAAAATAAACATCTTGATCTTAGGTTGTTACTACAAAACAGAGATTCACTATTTTCAAAACCTAAAACATAAAACAGAGAGAGGGTCAGAAAGTATCGAGATTTTCAAAACAGAGACTCATCATGAGATGAAAAGCCGATGATCAAGCCGTCGTGTGGAGGCGGCAACAGAGGGAGATTCGGCGTGAGAGGTAGGGACTGTGGAGTGGAGGGCTAGAGGTTGTTTGAAGTGAGAAGTCTGAATGTGAGAGAGAGGAAAGTGTGAGAGTGAAATTTGAAAAATGTGGGGTATGTAGGGTAGGGTTTTCCAACCTTTTGATTTTATACTCTAATTAGTTTTAGTTTAATTAGTTTAATTAGATATTTACTTAGTTTAATTATAGGTGATTAATCTAATGGGTTTTAAAATGCTATGTTTAAAAAGATAAGCTAGCTGGATCATTTGAATTTTGAAACAAAATGATGGAGGCCCACTACCCAATTGTGAATCACTAAATTGTTTTAAAATGAAGTGATGGATGCCCACTGCCCAACACAAAGCTGCCAGCCAAAGCATATCTTTTTTTTTTTTTTTTTTTTTTTGTGAGAATAGCCAAAGTGTATCTACTTGATCTCAGAGAATCAGAGTCTCAGTCAAAAATTTACAAAATATTATATATTTAATATAAAATATAATGTAATAATATATTTCGGTTCGGTTCGGTGTATTAAAATTTGCCATCGAAAACCGAACCAAACTTTTCAGTTTTTTACCTAATAAAACCAAACCAAACCGAAACCGAAACGAAATTCGGCCGGTTTGAAACGGATTTTTCGGTTCCTCGGTTTTTTGCACACCCGTAGATTTGTATATGTGCTAGAATTTGGCATAATGGTTAGCCCATCAAGCTTAGCAAAACCAGCATTATAAAGTTCAACCCAAACCCAACTGAATACAGGGTTGAGTTGAGATGGGCCTTCATTTAATGGGAATATGGTTGAATAGTAGTAGAGTTAAGATTTGACATTATGGGGTCAAATTTTATATATAAGAAAAATGATATATTTATAACATTTTTACAACTTTCTTATAACAAATCCTATGTGGTAAGTTGTTACTAGTTACTATTGGTAGATAAAAAATTTTATTATCTAAGATTTGTTGTAAAAATGTTGTGAGTGTAGCACTTCTCATAAAATGTCATTGATGTGAACGCTAGGCGATATTTTAATGTTACAAAATCCATATATATATATAACGCATATATTCATTATATATTTGTATTGTGTTTATTTGTTGGTTCATTTTTATTTATATTTTTATAAATTAATAGAAAACTCTTGTTTTATTTTATTTTATTTATTTATTTATTTATTTTTTTGTCTGAAAGGAAAAGCTCTTGTTTTCATATTTTCTTCTTTATACGATTTTGATTTCCCCGTATATTCTTTTCTTTTTCATCATTTTTTTAGACTTTCCTTAGTCTCCACTCTCCGCAACCGCAGTCCACATCCTTTCGTATTGGTGTCTGATGTTGTTGCCATTACGTTCAAGATTGTGACGGAGCGATTAATTTAAGTAACCTTTTGTGCTTGTAAGAGAACAGATATGAGATAATGTTCTTCCTTACCAATTGTAGTAGAGGCTCATTGTATTTTATAATATCATGCTTAAAGGTATCATAAAATTGAAATTTCAAAGTTATTGAGATTTGAGATGTAAACAACTCTATCACCTAAGATACAGACTGACTAGCAGAAACAAATTAACTTAAGGATAAAGACAGACTTTGGATTGCTATTTGTTGTGGCTGCTGGATATGACTTGATCTCTATCTCTTGTATCTGACTTTAGACTGACTTGATGTTTTTGGATCACTGGATCAGTACAATCCTTAACAGTGCTTAGCACTTTTAAGCTTCCCATTATAACTCAAACCAGTTTTATATATATTGAATGTGACATGCTCAGCATATTATCGAGAATATTTATAAGTAACTTTTCTTTTTTCTTACACGTAAGTATAACCACGTATAAGTACAAAGTATATAAGGAAACAAAATAACGGAGGATTTGAATCACTTCTCAATCTAGGTTTAAGTTCGGTTTCAACAAAATCTAGGTTTAAGTTCCATGATGTACGTTTGTTATAAAAAATAAAGAACTTTGCTGACTACATATATAGCATAGCAGTAGCATGCAGTCTAATAGATAAGCTTCATATAAAAAAAAAAAAAAAACAAACGTAATAGTACGGCAGTAGTTTTCAGAATTGTCTCAAAAATAAAAAAACTTTTTTAGGAATCATTTACTAAGTAGAGAATTGCACGTCACCGGCCAAATAATCCAATTCAAGTTTATTGACTTAATTAAAAGTTGAGAATGGAGAGCTTATTTGTTTAAAAATGAGGTAAAATTAACTTTAAGCAAATAAGCGAATAAAACAAATTAATTTCTTAATTCACTCGTTATTATTTTACATATTAATTTACACAATTAACTAGAGAAGGTTTTCTAAAAAAAAAAAAAAAACTAGAGAAGGTGAAACTCGAAAAGTTTTCTATATAACCAGAGAGCTCAGTTGTCATTTGCATTGTGAAAAACAGTTGTTGTCTACCATTGTTGAGAGGAAATGGCTCTTCTACCATTGTTGCAACAATCATGGCTGGAGTTACACAAAACTCCATTTCATGTCCTCTTATTTTTTGTCTTACTCCTCTCTTTTGTTTACATTTTCAAGCATTTTAGAAGTGGCAAACCAAAATTTCCTCCATCCCCACCAAAGCTGCCAATTATTGGTAACCTTCACCAACTAGGCACACTCCCACACTGTTCCCTTCATGCCCTATCTAAGAAGTATGGCCCTATAATGTTCTTAGACTTGGGCTGTGCTCCAACAGTTGTGGTGTCATCTGCAGATATGGCAAAGAAATCATTAAGACAAATGATATTATTTTCTCAAACTGGCAGGAAACCACGGCTGCCAATTTCTTATATTATGGATCCACAGATGTAGCATTCTCGCAATATGGCGAGTATTGGAGACAAGCTAAGGAAATTTGTGTCCTCAAACTTTTGAGCCTCAAAAGAGTGCAATCTTTCCAATACGCAAGGGAAGAAGAAGTTGAAGTATCAATCAAAAAGATACGTGCCTCATGCTTAAAAGGGGCTCCTATCAACCTAAGTGAGATAATAATTGCAACCTTGAAAATTATGGTCATTAGATGTTTATTTGGACAAAAATTTGAAGACAATGGTAAGAGCAAGATTGGAGATCTCCCAAGAAGGGTGATGGTGCTACTTGCAACATTCAGTTTGGGAGATTTTTTCCCTTCTTTGAGATGGATTGATGGTCTTACAGGATTTTTACCAAGTTTAAAATCCACTTTCGGAGAAATAGATGCTTTTCTCGATCAAGTGGTTCAACAACATATGATAATGAAAGTTGACGATGGTCTGCCTAATAAGAATGATTTTGTGGATAGTCTGCTCGAACTTCGAAAGAGTGGCAAGCTTGACTTTGAGCTCACTCATAAAAATCTCAAATCACTCCTACTGGTCTCTCTCTCTCTCTCTCTCTCTCTCTCTCTCTCTCTCTCTCTCTCTCTCTCTCTCTCTCTCTCTATATATATATATATATAATATGAGACACACATGCTCACACACTATCTAAAGCACAAACAAAGAGAGACACAAGCAAATGCTCGAACACACACATTTGAAGTCTTATTTTTGTCAAAAATATTTCAGCACATGTTTGTTGGTGGAATTGATTCTACTTTCAATAGCTTTGGAATGGGTAATGGCAGAGCTCATAAGAAGTCCTAGTATAATGAAGAGAGCACAAGAAGAGTAGTGGGTACAAAGTCACATATAGAAGTTGAAGATATTAATCAGATGAATTACTTGAAATGTATCCTCAAAGAAAATATGAGACTACATCCACCACTTCCTCTGTTACCCCAAGAAACATCAGCATTTGTGAAATTCAGAGGTTATGACATTCCGCCCAAAACAAGAGTGTTGATAAATGTATTCACAATCCAAAGAGACCCTAAAATATTGGATGGGCCAGAAGAGTTCGTCCCAGATAGATTCCAAGACAATCGAGTTGATTTCAAAGGCTTAGACTTCGAATTAATCCCATTTGGAGGTGGGAGAAGGAGGTGCCCAGGAATGTCATTTGGTGTTGCTATAGCAGAATATGTTATTGCCAACCTTTTATGCTGGTTTGATTGGAAGTTGCCTAGTGCAAATGCACAAGGGAAAGACTTGGACATGACTGAAGTTAATGCACTCACTGTGTTCAAGAAAATTCCTCTCAAGCTTGTTGCAATACCTTACTCTCCTTGATTCGTTGATTAAGAGATTCACAGTTATGCTAATAATGTAATTTTTCTTCATTTGCTTGTTTGGTTTTCAAATATGCACTTTGCTTCTTATACACTTGTTGAAATCAATGTTAAGGGGACTTCTACCTTAATAATAACAGAAACTTCCATGTTTCAAAAACTCTTTCATGCTATTTGATATTTTACCCTTTAGTTTATACTTATAAATTAAGCACATTGATATTTGACCCAATGATTTTCACAGATTTGTTTTGCCATTTAACACCAATTTACTAACATTTTCATTACTTAATAGGTTTTTGAAACTATTAAGGAAACTAGCATTTCGAGTCTCTTAGCCTCTAGTTTACTGTAGAAACTCGAGCCTAAGAAACTCGAGTTCCATGTGTTGCAATGCTGACATGGAATTTTAATCCACATAGAACTCAAGTCTTAGAGGCTCGAGTTCCTTAAAGCAATCTCAAATTTACAAAACTTGTGTTTCTAATGGCAAAATTATTGTCGGATAAATATCCTCATTGACTTTAACTTGCTTTGATTCTGGTACTACAATTTATGGCGCCCATCTTTGTTAAAATGTACTTTGCAATTGACAAGTGGTTATCTAAGTGTTAAAGAAGATGCAATTGACAAACTAGATGTCAACAATCATTGAAGAATCAGGTGGCAGCAAAATGATGTTGAAGTAGCATGCAAGTTGACAACTCACATGGCCAGGAGTCATTCAAGGAGAAATGAAGCAAATTTCAATAGTATTCTTGGTCCATAGTTAATTTCTGCTCAAAGCTTCTTTTCTTAATGTATATTCCTTCTTTGCTCTAATTATCTTTCCCATTATTGGCAATAAGGATGCCTTCATATCCTCAAATATAAGTCTGTATCAATCATTCATTACTCCCTCCCTTTTTTCCCTTCAGTTTTGGTCAGTACATGTACATCTCCTATGGGGGTATGTATAGAATCCTTTTAATGTAAATCAAAACAGAACTTGAATGCTCATAACATTGCTTTACGCTAAAACATAAGAGCTAAGCATGTTATGACAACCCAACCTTCCGATGATGAGAGGCTATATGAGACAAATTAAAATACATGACAAAGCAATATATGACCGCAGAGATAGATGAAAATATAAAATGCAAATTATTTGTATATCACTTGACCCTCAATTTTCAATAATGCCCCTTATCAATATGTGCTCTGCATCACCAAAATTCCTAAACGAACATAAGTTAAATTCCCTTTTGCTTCTCATTCCTACAATATAGTTATGAATCTATTGAAATGAAGTTATTCACTTTTATTGTTATTCATAGCAGATGAAATTATTATATACTCACAAAATCATTTGCTCCTTTAAGCTAATGATGAAGCTATATATCCTTCTTCTTTGTGTGCTTGAATTTGCTGCACCTGTAATCTAGAAACTCAAATCAAGATTGTGAGACGTACAACATGAATAAAGTTACTTTGTAGTTGCTCTAAATATTAAATTTATCTTCTTAATCCCTCTCTCCTTTTTTGGGTGAATATCAATTTTCATCTGTTTCCTTTCCTACATCTCTCAATCTGACAGCACAAGTCATGCAGAAGCCATCCTAACAAACTTTGGGGAATTCATATCAACAAACAGGAAATTTATCCAAATAAAGAAGACCCACAAGGCCAAACTCAATGGTATGTAAAATATGAGACAAAGCCAAAAAGAAATTGACTTTTACACAGCTAGTTCAAACACAAATAAAGTCAGAAATTTAGATTATGAGAATGAAAAAGATTATAGAAGACCGGCTCGAGCTTGGAAATCACCCCGACAGACTCTTATAAGCCCCAAAAAGCGTCCTTCTCTTCCTCCATTTGTGTCCACAAACCCAAAATCTTCATGATCCGACACTGAAAGCAAAGCAACCAACAAGGAAAAACTCATAAAAATCCAAAAATTCAATCAAATAAGCAAAGAATATGAGAAAGAAATCAACTTTTTCCCTTAACAGAGAAAGTCTGTAACACAACGTGAGGGGGAGAGGGCTAGTGATTTCCCTAGTCTCTCTCTCACTTACTCTCTGCTCCTTTCTCTCTCCCTCATCGCCTCAGTGTGTTGAAAAAAATTGTTCTCAGCAAAACGCACCGTTTAAAGTTTCTCACCCAGACATGTCAATTTGGCACAACACTTGAATAAACCAAAATTACGGTAGATAAGCGTATTGACTCTTTTTATATAGTTAATTATTATTATTAATTGAAAAGAAGCTTTATTTTTTATTTTTTTTAATTTCATTTTATTTACTTGATGATGAGGATATGATTTGGGTCCCTACAATTTTAGTTGACAACCCATCACAACTTGAGTGTACCTGGCCAAGTATAGGGTCTCATTGGAAAAGAAGGGATTTTCATTTTCCAACTACTAGGGTAGGGAAACTTTTCCCAAGCAAACCAACAAGCTTCACACAGCTTGGCATAGCAAAAGCTAGGGGCAATTGGAAGAGGAAAATCCCCATCAGTTTCGAACCAATAGGTCCAAAAGGCTTAATCCGGGCAAATCTAATTCAACTAAGCTTGACCAAGAACTACGACCCTTGGAACTTAAAAAATAAGTTGGACATAAAATTGCACCTAGAAGGTTTTTTTTTTTTAAATTTTTTTTAATATATATATATATATATATATTTAAATTGTATATAAGCTAAATTAATTGAATAAATGTGCGATACCAACACCTCGAGTTAGTTTTGTTTTTGACCAAGCTCATGTTATTTGGTGAGGTTGTGTTTATTACCTCTCAAAATGCATGGTCTGATTGATAATATTTGACCCCTTAAATTAAATTGAGAGTTGTATACTTGTAGATTTGGAATAACCACTTATATTAATTATTATAAAAAAAAATACAAAATCCATATTGAGAAACACATTTTCATCAATTAAATAATATAATTTAAACGTTTGATAGAAATAATAATAATAATTACAAAGCTTGATTCCTAGATATAGTATAAAAATTACATAGCTTTTGATTTTATAGTTAAATTCCGAAAGATGAATATTACAACATAAGACCTAGTTTAACAACCATTGATTTAAGTATTGAAGGCTAAATTAGTGAAGGTGTTAGATAATAGGCACCCACCTTGTCTAGTTCAATTGATCTTCTAGAGTATGGTGGCTCCCATCGTGTCATGCAATCCATTCATTTAAACATGTCAAAATAGGCATGTTCTTCACATAAAAAACAATACATCTAGGGTTTTTGTATTAAAAAAAAAAAAAGTTTTGAGAATATAAACCACATGTGAAGATTTAAACGCTAAATCCAAAATCCATCATGTTTAACCCTAATTTAACCCATATCATCAAAGACAAACATGATTTGATTGATTAAAAGTAGTAATCAGAGATTAAACAACTAAAAGGTCGAGAAATACCACTTGCATGCACAAGACTTGATGATCGGTTGAGGTTTGGATGGATAATCCTATCTAGAAATTTTTGTGTTTAGAATAAATTGTAAAGATATTTTGGATGATTTAAGGCTTGGAGAGTAAAGAATTCAAGCAATTGAGAGTTCATTCATGTGCTGAATAAAGGAATATTGCATGCTTTGAATTTTACACCCTTACTTTATTTATAGAGAGGGATAAAGCCTTTGTTAATTGATGAGTTTGAGTGAGACTCAAACTTTCCAAGGCTTGAGTTTTCGGAATAACAAGTCAAATCTTGATAGGATAAAGTTTTAAAATTAGCTAGGGATGTGTGGAACCTAAAAAAACTATCCTGGAACGAGCTAGGGCCTCAGTTTTGTGGTAGAGATTGAAACAGTCCTCGGCTAGCAAAAGTCTAGTATTGACTAAAAATTGCAGCACATCATGTCAAAAGAAATCGTAACATGTATTGTATTACTGGAAAGAAAGACTCACTTAGTCTTGCCCTTTCATTTCCAAGTTCCAGCTGAGCCAAAGGGGAATGAATATAATTCTAGTTGTCCAAATTGTCAATGCATGCATTAGGAAAATGGCACCAGTTGAATGAACCTGAACTCTATTTTAATTTAGAGGCTGTAGGATTAAACTCGCGCTTTCTCCTGGCGTTATAACAGGAATAAATAAAAATGCATGGTAGGTAAAAGAACCTAATTTTTTTAATAGAGAAAATTCAGAAATACAACTTTCCTTATAACATTTGCAACAATTTATTGAAGTAGTTAATGGTGAATGGTGAAAAAAAAAAAAAAATAGATCCATATAAAAGTGATTATTTACCACTCACACCAATTCAATAAATTATGACAAAAATTGTGTAGTAAAATAACCATTTTTTTTTTAAATTTTTTATGCATATTAGCTTGGAAGAAAGTTCATTTTGTTTATTATGTAACCAATGCAAATAAACATCCATGTATAATTTTTATAACTTAACTTATTTGATATTCATAGCTGTGACTTGGTAATAAGTTGGATGACTAAAGATTCAGCTACCCTAAAGAATGCATGTCTTCCTCTATTTAAAAATATAATACAGACATTAAATATTTTTGTATGATACTTATACAAAATTGCTTCTGTGGGACCCAAGGATCGTGGAAGACTAAGAATGCTAGGACCATTATTCGTTCATTAGGTAAAAGCACCTTAAACCCGAGGAGTGGGATTGCCCACAAAGAAGGTGAAAAGGGATGAAATATCTCCAAGAAGCCTGAGTGGAGAAAATGGCATTCAAGGAGAAGGTCAAGGCATTTGAAAGAAGTTTTGTGTGAAAGCCTACCTACTACCTCCGTATTAAATGACTGCCAACAGTTTTATCAGCTGCATTGATGAGGAAATGACATCTGAATAGTGGATTCACAGCTAAGTAGCCCCTTCTACCACCTTCAACAGGAGTTTAATGGGACAAGTGTCCTAAGGAGAACCTAAAAGGATGCAGATGGAGGGATAGGATGTAGGAAGTATAGGATTATATAAAGGAAGAGAACTTCCAGATGAAGGGACTAGGAAACAATCAAGAAAAAGAGGTTAGAACAAGAACGATAAGGAAAAAGAGAAAAAGGAGAATGCATAATCTTTTGTAAGAATTTTGTCCTTGGGCTGGCCTGAGGAAAACATTAATACTACTTGATTTTCACTTCTAACTCATTCCTTTTTACTTGAATCTTCAAACTTGAAACCGAACTTTTTTTTCCCACTCTCTTTATAAATTCTATTTGTTTGGGCCTAATTTGGTGGTACAAGCCTCACTATTCTAAGTGAGTTTGGGCCCCAAACTTTTGAGTCCTTTTCTTTTTTTTTCTTTTTTTAAAGAGAAATCTAGTATTTCATTAATAGAAATTGGAGTACAAAAATAAGCACATGGAAAACAAAAAAACAAGACAAGTTTAACATTTTGCCCTGTCAGCTAAAAGGAGATGTTGTAGCATTGTTGGCTCTACACCTTCCCATGTTTGAGATTTTGCAGAACCCTTAGCTAACTGTGCCAGCTCATACGCCTCACTATTGTAGTCCCTTTTCAAGTGCTGCACTTTTTAGCTACTAAAGGATTCCAATAGAACAAGAACTCCTTAAATAACTATTCCTGCTTCTCCATGGCTTGACCGTGTATTGATTGCTTGAACCATTGCTAAAGAATCTGTCTCTAGTATGATTTGGTGTAGTCCTCTTTCACGGGCTAATAGGACACCTTCTTCGACTGCCAAAGCTTCAGTAATTTCTACTTCATATGATCCAGCCATAACCTTGCTTTTTGCCACTAAGACTGAACCTCTGTAGTCATGGATTACCACTCCTACACCAGATAAGCCTCCCACACTTGTTGCTCAATCCACATTTATTTTGTGGACTTCAAGGGGAGGTGTTGCCCAACCAATTTCAGGGGGTTGTTTCCTTAGTTGACAAACTATCATTGCTCCTTGTAGTCACCTTGGATTTGCTAGCCATACCCCCAAACTTAGGCTGGTGTTTCACATTGGGATTCATGGACCATCCGATTATGATTATACCATATAGACCATGTCGTGGCAAATAAAATTTCGAGATCCTAGGGGGTACCTACATTCATAATCAACATAGCAACATCCATAAAGTCTTTGTTCTCTGCTAGTAAGTTTATCGGGCAAGTATTCCAACTCCACCATACATCCCAAAGTTTAATGCAGTATAATAGGACATGACTAGTACTCTTAAGCTCCCTTTCACAAAGAGGGCACTTTGTTTCAATGTTCATCCCTCTCCTCCCAAGGTTTAGTCTAGTCGGCAGTCCCTCCATGTAAGCTTTCCATGCGAATATTCGAATCTTGGCTGGGAGTTTTAGCTGCCATATTTTCTTCCACAAAGGGGTTCTATAATCTCTAGATGAGCTTTCCCTAACCTCCTCCTGCACTTTTGACTAAAAATATGCCTCTTTTGCTACCCACCTAGATTACCTTGTCCTCTGGTAGAGTATAGCTAAGTGGAATGTTGAGAATGACATCCACCTCAAAAGGTAAAAAATACCTTATGATTTTATCCACCTTCCAACGCCTTGTGTCCTCATCAATCAGGGATAAGACCATAGGAAAGTCCTCAATATTTACCTGGGGAGAGCAAATTTTATATGTGGTTGGAGTGGGCAACCATTTATCCTCCCATATATGTATCCTCCTTCCATTCCCTACCCTCCATCATGTCCCCTTTCTAATGACTTCCACGCTCTTATAAATACTTTGCAAGGCGTATGAAGAGTTGTGCCCAAGTTTTGCCTCCATAATGTCATCGTAAAGGAAACATCTAGCTTTGTACATACGCGCCACAAGGTTGTTTGGATTATTCAGAATACGCCACGCCTGTTTTGGCAACATTACTAGATTGAAAGCATGGAGATTACGGAAACCCATGCCTCCTTGTGCCTTTGACATGCACATTTTCCTCTAGCCAACCTAAGCCATCTTTGTCTCTTGATCCTTTTGTCCCCACCAAATATTCCACTCCATTCTTTCCAAATCTTCACATAGACCCTTTGGTAGTAGAAAACAGCTCATAGTATATGTGGGGATTGCCTGCGTGACCGCCTTAATCAGAATTTCCTTTCCCCCCATCGACAACATTTTTTCCTTCCACCTTGAGAGTTTTCTTTCAACTCTTTCTTTTATTTTTGTAAAAACTTGGTCTTTTGACTTACCTATTGCCCCCAAGAGACCAAGATATTTACCTTGTCTTAAGTCTTGCATGGGTCCAAGGATGTCAAAAACTTCCTGCCTAACCTCAAGAGCTGTATTATGGCTGAAGGTTATAGAGGACTTATCCGTATTAATTTTTTGTCCTGAAGCTAGCTCATAGAGATTAAGGATTTCCACAATCTTGGTACATTCCTGCCCCTCTACCTTGCAAAACAAAAGGCTATCATCTGCGAAGAGCAGATGGGTAACCTTTAGGCAGCCCCTACAAACAGATATCCCAGTGATGCTTTGTTTGTTATTTGCATCAATAATGAGGGTTGAGAAAGCTTCCGTACACAATAGAAAAGATAGGAAGACAGCAGGTTTCCTTGCCGAAGTCCCTTAGTTGGAGTGATAGTTCTGTGAGCCTCCCCATTGATTAGGATTGAGTATGTGATAGTTGTGATTCATTTCAGAATCCAGCCAACCCATTTGTCGTGAAATCCGAGTCTCCTCATCACCTTCTTAACAAAACCTCCCACTCAACTCAGTCATAAGCTTTGCTTATGTCGAGTTTAACCACCATGAAAGAATCTAACCCACTCTTTTTGTGGTCCAAGTAGTGAATTAGTTCAAAAACTACAAGCACATTATCGGTTATTAGCCTCTCAGGTAAAAATGTGCCTTGATTTTTTGAGATTATTTGTGGAAATTGCCTTAAGGCAATTTGCAAGGACCTTGGAAACTAGCATGTAACATACATTGCTTAGGCTAATGGGACAAAAGTCCTTCATTTTGCTGGGGTTTTTCACTTTCAGCACCAAAACAATGTTAGTACTATTAATATCAGACAAGGGAGCATCGGAATTTAGTTCATTAAGCACCATGTTAGTAACACTTGTTCCAACTATTTCCCAGTATTTTTGGTAAAAAATTGCTGACATACCGTCTGGGCCTAGTGCTTTTGTTGGGTGCATGTGGTAGAGGGTTGTTCGGACTTCTTCACTAGTAAAGTCTCTAGTTAGCTCCACATTCATTTCCCCTGTTACTTTGATCGGAATCATGTTTGTCACTTCATCAATTCTAGTAGGGTGAGTGCTTGTATATATGTCTTCAAAGAATGCCATTACTGTATTGGCAATGCTTTCTTTACTTTCACACCATGCCTCATCCTCATTCCATAATCCAAAGATTGTGTGCTTTTTCCTACGCTCTGATGCCCGATGGTGAAAATACTTGGTGTTGCAGTCCCCTTCCCCTAACCATTGCACCCTTGACCTTTGCTGCCACCACATTTCTTCCTCATCCAACAGGTTATTTACTTTTCTCCTTAGTCTGTTTATCTCAGGTCCATTCTGCCCTTCACTATCACCCTTGATCAATTCACTTATTGCCCTTTTTTTCTCCTATATCTTCTTTGGAATCTGCCCAAATGCAAATTTGCTCCATTTTGAGAGGGCTTCTACACATTGTTTGAGTCCTATCCTAAGCCCATTCGGACTGCTCAGGTTTGTTCCTCCATCCCAAACTTCCTTGATTAACTCCTTACAATCTGCTCGTCTAGTCCATATGGCTTCAAAATGAAATATGCGCTTTCTTCGATCCTTTAACACTTTCGCATCAACTAATAAAATGGGGTAATGATCAGATTTCGTGTCCACCAGGTGTTATACCTTAATGTTCTGAAAATGATCCAACCAGTCCATTGTTGCAAAGGCTCTATCTAGCCTCAAGTACACCATGTTTTCCCCTTCTTGTTGATTGCAGCAAGTATAATCAGGCCCATTGTATCCCATATCCTTGAAGCCACACTTGTCAACAATATTTCAGAACGCTTCAATTTGCTGGTGGGGTCTCGGGGGGCCCTCTAATTTTTCCTCCCTTTTAAGAATCTCATTAAAATCACCAAGGCATAACCACGACAATTGATATTGTCAATTGAGTGTGTTAAGAAGGCCAACTATCCTTTCTACAATAAGTCTTTGGTGCCCATAAAAGCCAGTTATCCTCCATTTAAAACCAATTTCTTCCTCAACAATCACAGCATCAATATGGTGTCTGGAATAGCTTTTTATTTCTAAATTAACTTCCTTTCTCCAAAACACTACTATGCCCCCTCCCTTCCCTTTTTGTTGGACATAAAAACCATTTACATAACCTATCTTACCTTTCACTTTCTTCATAACTGCAATATTTCTCTTAGTCTTTGACAAGAAAACCACCATGGGATCCCAACGTCACACGTAATCATGCAACGCTTTGACCGATCGAGGGTTCCCAAGCCCTTGGCAATTCCAACTTAGGGCAATCATGGCTCTCGGTGGTGCTACGGTGCTGCTCAACAGCCATCGCCATTTCTCTAAATGTTGGCACATCGTTGGTTAAGTCCCTCTCACATCTCCTTTTAGCTTTCCTTTCCCCGTCTACTTCTTTCTTTTCTGCTCTTCTTCCACGTTTGCCTCTAACCCCAATCTTTTGGCCCTTCATAACTGCATCCTCTGTTGGGCCTTGTTCCCTAGCTAGTTTCTTTCATTTCCTTAACTTAGTAGGCTTTTTTTCTTTGTTTTACCCTATATCAAGGAAGCCCAATTCCTCATCCGCACTTGCACCCAACTTGGGCTTTATTGGGCTCGTAACTTCGAGCACCTCAATCATTTTTCCTTTTTGTGAGCCCACCATTGAGTTTTCATCGTCACACAATTTGTCGTTGTCCCTTACTGAGATCAGGTGCAATGATTTTTGACTTTCATGTGTGGGCTCTTTTTTCCTTAAGGTTGGTAGCATTTCCTCAAAGCTATCCCATCTCATTGGGGTGATAGCTCTCTGACCTTCTGACCCATCAGCATCATCTAGAGCACCCCAACTATTAGACCTTCCCCTTCTGTCTCCATCAAATATTTTGCCCTCTACACTGTTGTCAACCCCAAGATTCTCCGTTACCGTCCTTGGTGGTGGCTATTAGATTCTTTCACCATCGTCATTGGACAGGCTTTTCACCCCTTTTCCAGCCTTCAACTTCTCAGATAATCCTTTGTACCTTCCATTTGCTCTAATCCAGTCACTGTACTGATGCTCCTTTGGTTGGCTTTCAATGGTAACTTCACAGTATCTCACATCACGGCCTACTCTTACACAAGCAAAGCATCTAGTTGGAAGCCTTTCATACTTGAAGGTGACCCATGTCTTCTCTCCTTCCATATTCCTTAAGTAGCCTCTCCTTCGTAGTGGTTTGTCAATTGGTAACTCGACCCTAATCCTCATGAACTTGGCTTGTTCCATCTACCAGGAGTGTTTATCCATTTCAACGAAATTGCCCATTGTGTTTCCTATACCCCTCCTAGTATCTTTTGTCATCAATTCAAAAGGTACCCCCCATACTTGTACCCAAAAGGGTGAATGTGAGAATATGATGTTTGCAGTTGTTAATCCTTTTCTCCATCTACACAGCAAGAGTAGATTATTATCAAAATTCCACGGCCCATTTTTCTCCACCCATTCCATCTGTTGCTTTGAGTTAAATTTGAACTGAAGAATATCATTCCCAACTGGCCCCATCCTCCATATCGACCTTAGTGTACTTTTTAGGGCTCGTTGATTTTGCTTTCTGTCAGACAAGAGCTTTCCAAAGAGACTTAAATGACATTCTTCCAGGAGGTCATTGTTGCTGTGGTTTGAGATTTGAATGCTATCTTCCTCCTCCTTGGTGAGTTGCAAGTTTTGCAATCCATCTAGCACTGCCTGTTCCATACTGCAAAACTATAGTTTGACCATACCCTAGTCCGAAAGGAAACTAAGATAGCCAAAGAAAGGATCCCACGTTGGATGTAGCAGCTTCAATTTGAATGAATTGTAATACTCTTATCATAACTATATATTGGTTTGAATCAATGGTAATACTTTGTTCAAAATTCAACAAACCTTACTGAGAGCGTCTTACCTTAAATTTAATTAGTGTGACTCACTTTGAGGATATTTTAACTGGATGCCTTTAAGGTATTTGTTACTATTTTAACTGGATGCTATTAAAAAATTAGTTTTCTTTTTTAATTTCATAACAAAATTTTAAAAAATAATTTTCTAAACCAATATTTTTAAGGTATCTGTTAACTTTTTATTTTTATAATTTCTCACAAACTTATTCGTATGAGCTTGACTGACTTCTAGGATTTCTTTTTATTAATTGATTTATTTTTTATTTTTGAGAAGAGCTTACTTCTGGTACTTTGCTGCACCCAAGATGAAATGTTCAATGCATAAAAGTATAAATTCACTGGGCACGTACAAGCGAGATATTAAGGGACTCCAGCTTAGAGGACAAAATCTAACATGACAATGACTAGTATCTGAGTCGTAATTGTCTGAAATATAGTTTGTCAGAAAGTGAATTAAATCAATTTATCGTAGGATCTATCTAAATCTCTTATGTATCTATTAGATGGTGATACTCTATGAAATGTCTTTGCTTTCCAGTTGGAAGGATTCAAAAGTAGAAGGTTTCAGTGGTAACTCTCACTCATTACTCATGTCATGTGGGACCTCTAACTAGTGACAATTATGAAATGGATAAATTCTTTGCTTCATTTTTCCATGTCCATTCTGTTCTGGAACAGCCATTGGGATTGGGTAATGCTGAGAAGATTCTTATCAATAATTTTATGATTGTTGAGGATGTCGAGCACAGCGGATATGAAATCTAGGAAAACATTGCCTAACTTTTCCTTTCACACTGTTGCATTTCTACCGCCTTTTTGTTTTTGTTTTGTTTTGTTTTGTTTTTTTTTTTTAAAGCAAGTTCTAAAAAAGAAAAAGTTTCAGAATTTTCCTCATGTGGCAAATGACAAATTACACCCTGGATTTTTTTTTAAATTAATTTTTTTTATAAATTTTTTCATATTAGAACTGGACTATATAAAAGATGACAATTTAAACACTTGGTTCCATAATGGTTAAAAACCAGAGTCAAATGCAACGTATCTGGTAGGAATAAAATTTTGATTGACGCCTACCACACCAATGTGGCACAGTTTTGTTGTGGGCTTCTTGTCTTCTTTACGTTGGAGAGGGGTAAGAAATACAGTAGAGAGCGGATAACAGAGTAATTATTTTTAAACTTTTCTCCCTTATGTTACTTGTTTACCGTAAATAACAATATGTCACTTAAAATTTGTTGTGAAAATATTATGTATATAAATTTATAATTTAGAGAAGTCTTATGTCTACAACATTTTTACAGCACTTTTACAACAAATATATATATATATATATATATATATACATATACACATATTTTACATATAAAATAGAAATTCTACTTTAACCAAATCTAAGGGTATATATGTGTGAAACTCTTTCTTGAAGATTTGAATTCCGACCCTTATCCCCCACACCCCACAAGCAGAGTTAGGTGACAGGTTATTACTGATTTTAATTTGAACTTCATCACTAATATTACTTTCTTGTCGATTAAAAACAGAAAATAATAATATGCCTTTTATTGTAAAAGTATTTTTTTAAAAAAAATATTATGTACATAGTATTTCTCTATAACTTAAAAGGATGAAAACTAGCACAAATTAATAATAAAATTAAAAAGGAGAAAGCATTCATTTAGTACAACTACATGTAAAACACCACTTTATTATATTTTCTCCTTAAGTTATATGATACAATGGAGCAAATTTGTTTGAAGCAAAAAATAAAAATAAAATATGGAGCTAGTTGTTGTGTTGGGACCACCAGTATCTAACGTGAAGGCTGAAGTTATTGAGTTTGTTAACGTTAGTTTGTTATTTGGCTGATTCTAGCAGAGTCTTAGGAGTTCTTTTGCTTAATTTTCATTTGTAAATGTTTCCAATCACATTTATTGTGACATCAATTTGTAGTAAAACTTGTAGTATCTTTAACATTTTTCTTTTTTAAATCTCCCTATGAAATTGAATAAAATCAACAACGTTATCATCCAAAAATTATCTCTTGAGGAGGCCCAGATTACCTCCAACTAATCCAGAAATTATCATTTTTTGCTCTGTCTTAATTTCCTCAGATAAGCCACCATAGGTAACGAGATAAAGAACAGTACGTAACCATTAGATCTATAAAATTCTTGAAGAAAATTTCCCATCAGCATTTTTTTTTATAGATATCACACGATTTTGGACTTGCAAAACCAGATACGCTTGTTAATTAGAACAATTTCTAGTCAAAGAAATATGCGGAAAAAAGAAGTCTCAGTGATTCTTTATGCTGCTCTTGAAGTTGAGTGATTCTTAGATCAAATATAAATGGATAGAAGAAATATATAAGGTTTTTTTTTTTTTTTTTTCCGTGTGGACATGAAGTTATATATAATTGTCGTAGAGTTTTTCAAATAATGAGGATGTGGATAGTAAGCATTTTGCAAGTAGCTACTAGAGGAGAAATAATTCAGTAAAGTGCAATTATGCGAAATTTTAAACAAACTCTAATTTATTTTACTTTTAAATGTTTTCAACTTTATTTATCTTGTTAGATTCAGTGGAATTGGACAGTACTGCAACTATTAAAGTAAAAAGCTGTTGAAAACAGAGTAATTTTCTGTTCGAGCATTGAATTGAAAACATCTCTTTTTTGTGGCTTTCATTTACTTCAGATGGTATATAGTCTTTTGTGGCCAAACAAGAGATTTGAGGTTCAACTTCTGTATAAACTCTCACAAAAAACTTACTGGTGTCTTAACATGGTAATAAAGAGCAATTGAATCGGACAATATTGGTTAAAATTCTATTCTATATGTAAAAACTTGTCATTTTCAAAAGCTGATCCCCTATAATTAGATGACAGTTTATAAATAACAACTAGAGGAACCTCATAACCATTTGAAGGTAAAAAGTCAAGCTGAGAATATTAAGGCAGATAATCCTTTCCACTAAAACTTGCCCATTCCTTACGTATATAACCTCACCAGTCGCTAGTCACCAGCAATGTAGATGTAGTACTAGTGACAAGGGATATACAACTGTAAATAGATCCATGCAATCGTAGAATTTATATTTGGCCCACCTAGCTAGACCTGATACACATTCAAATTTTGATATTGTCTGCTCCCATGATACTTCTAATCTCTATAGATTCTCAACAAAAATAAAAATAAAAACAAAAAAATCTCTATCTACATCATGTATTTTAGTTAACTGCTATAATATTTTTGTCCTAGAATATGAGATTTAGGTTGGTTGGCTGATAAAAAGTAATTATGACGTCTAAAAGCAAAGATTTCAAATCCTATAGAATCTATTCAAAAAATTTCTTTACACAAACCTTTTTTCTCCTTCCATTTACTGCTCTCTACATTTGATCTTAAAAACTCAGAAAAGCTAAGGATTCCAACAACTACTTGAGAGCAAGAGAGAGAGAGAGGTTTACAGTACACTCAATTCTTTTTTAAGACTGGGTAGGTAGAGAAAAACTAGGGAGGTATAGAGGGTGATGGAGCAGAACCAATGTGGGGGGATAGTGAAGGCCAAGAGGCCCATGACAAAGCCAGAGAAGGTGGTGGAGATGAACTCAGATGATCAGAAAGCGATTCGAGCCAAGACAGAGTCAAGGTTCACACCAAAGAGTGGGAGTACTGTAATTCCAGCAAAGAGGAGGTTAGTTAAAACAATGATGCTTGATTCGATTGTCAAATCTATTGCCACTCTTCTCCGTTCTCTTTGTTCTTCTGCCTCTGAAGCCCCCAAGGCCGCCCTATCTGAAAAGTCCAGCAGCAGCTCAAAGTTGGTGCCACTTCCACCTCCCAATTCATCAAATAGCAAGTTACAAGAGTAACATATTTCCAAATACAATGTAGCACTGGTCTTCTGGAACGATTTCAAGGCCCCTGTTTGATCTTTTCTTTGTCTTCCTCCCCTTCGTTTGGTGGTAATTAACCGATGTCATGTACAGTGCATTTCAAACATTTAGTATTATAATATTTATAACTTCAATTATATTACATGTCATTATAAAGAGATAATAATTAAGAACATGATAATACTTGACAGTATTGAAAATTACGCCTTTATTGTTTGAGGTAATTTTCATTTATCTTTTATGTTCCTATTCACAAGGACGTAGTTGTTTGTAGACCAAGGTCTCCCTAGAATATCTTTTAAAAAAATTCTTGGTATATATATATTTGAAAGTATATACAAAAAGTTAACATTTGGTACCCCAAATTGAATCTAAAAAAGAAAGAGTGATGCTAAGAATACTATGAAATTCACTATATAAAAATAAAATTTAAATATTAATTTTTTGTGGTGTTTAAAACTAAAAGTCCACTAATTATATTCATTATCACATTAGTTAATAAGTTTTATCTTGTAAAATTCAAATGGTCATCACTTTGACCTATATGTGGTTTGTATTAAAGTTGTAGCCTATGAATTCAATTGAAAAATAACCCTTTCAAATTAAAGGTTGACCAAAATTATATAGGGGGAGGAGTCACTTAACCTATATATGTTTGGTATTATAGTTTGCTTAAATGATGTTTGAGACCTAAATTTAAGTTAAAAGTTTAGGAATTTCAATTTTGAGTGATGCCGCTTGGTTCCACCTTAAGGATTGTTTTGATTACTTCTTTTTCTTTTTCTTTTTTATTAGTATTATTATTATTATTATTATTTTAAGAAAACTAGTTAACAACACTAATTAGTTTTTCCAGTAAGAATAATATTGGACATACAATAATGTTAAATATGAGTTACAACTTTCTGGTTGATATTCACTAAAAAAAAAATTCTGATTGATACTATTTCCTTTATAAAATAGTTGTACTACACTCAATAAATAAGTATTTTAAGTCAAGAATAGTGTCAAAAGTCAAACTGGGCTTCAAAATAACATTTTCTAGTGGATTCTTTGATATATTTTATACATTGAAAGGAAAATTGTTATGATATTAATTATGCAATTAAACTTAGTGGATTCTTTGATAATTGTTGTGATTTAAAAGAATAATTGATTAGAAATGTAATAAGTAACCATTATTTTATAAATTTTCTTTTATTTATATTTTGTTAATTTTGTATAGATGTTAGTTTTATTTTTTTTCATATATTAGTTTAATATTGTTAAAATTTTTTATGCTTTGGCCCCCCAGAAGAAACTAGAATTTGTTGTGATAGTCAAAGGTGGTCCAAAGGTAAACGACGCGTCAATTTGTTGCTAGATCACATAATCTTCTGCGAATCTTTTACCACTTTATTATGGTTTTTTTTTTTCTTTTTAATTATTCGTCTGATGTAGTACAAGATCACAAATAAAATTTTATCTGTGTGCATGATATAACGTAGATTCTATATTTGACAATTTTACATTGACAGCCACGCTCATGAGAAATGCTGGCAAATAATGAAACAGTCTGCCTACTCTTCTATTGAGTATTGAGTTCAATATCGCTCCCTTACTCTTTAACGTTAGTTTCCATGTGTCTTTAGGAGGTCTTATAAGCAAGTAATTAATTATCGTTATGAAAAAAAAAAAAAAACCAATAGGGTTTTTGAGGATAGGCATAGAATCCGAAAGTGAGGGCAGGGACATTTATGTTTATGTACATGTGCTGTCAATTGTGCCCTTTATCATAAACAAAAAAACAAAACAAAAAACAAAAATTGTATTGTTCTTTTTGCCCTACGAATCCAGGTATGTAAGTATGTAATGCTATATTGTTTTTCAGGAAAAAATTGGTCTTTGGCCTTTTTAAATAAACAATCCAGGTATTTTGTCCTCTTTCTCAAACTAATTAGGAAAATGCTCCTCTTTTGAAACTCGATTTTTTCAAAATCGAGTTAAGCTCTATAGTGTCGTTTTTAAGAAGTCTATAGTAATGTTTTAAGGACCTATAGTAGCGTATTGTAACTCGATTTCCATGAAATGGAGTTATAGGTAAAGAAAAAGAAAAAAAAAATTGTATGTAACTCGACTTCATGGAGATTGAGTTACAAAACGCCGCTATAGGTCCTTAAAACGTCACTATAGGCTCCTTAAAACGGCACTATAGGGCTCTAGATTTTTTTTTTTAATAACTCGATTTTGATAAAATTGAGTTTCAAAGGTGGGGCATTTTCCTAATTAGTTTAAAAAATTGAGCAAAATGCTGGATTTTTTTTTTTTTTTTTGAAAGGGGCATTTGCCCATTATCTCCTTGCTTTTCATATTTTATACATCACATTCAATTAGCTGCGCACACGACAACCTACCACTAGCCGTATAATTATAAAATCGACAATTGTTGTCTTTTGTACGAGGAATTCTACAAATAAGTATCTCAATCCAACTCAACCCACTGGGTTAAGTCAGATTTTAAGGGTTGGTCGGTTGAGTTGGGTTGCGATTTTTTTATTTTATTTTATTTTATTTACAATAGGTCGGGTTGGGTTCAAATCATAAGATTCACAAATCTATCTAACCGAACTAACCCACCTATATTTAATATATATTTAAAAATATATTATACAATTTTTTTAATTTACTTTTTGCCAATTTTCCTAAATAAAATTCAAACTCTAAGTTCTCCACATATAGTTTGTGTTGGTTTGGTGTTATACTTAGAATTATTTGGTTATAAATTTTCTCTTATAAGGCTCTATTTAATAATAATACTTAGAGTACCTAATTGGTTGAATTGATTTTCCTCCAAAAAAATATGGTTGAATTGATTAAAGAGCAATTATTATGGGAGAAATATTTGTATATTTTTTAATTAAAAAAATCTATAGGTTACAAATTTGTCAAGAAACTTGGCTCCTTTCGCTTATTCAAGCGGATCAATCTTGACCATTTTTCAGTCTGGTTTGTTTAAAACCACTGAGAGTCATGACGACAGGCTTAAAAAAATGATTTCGGCTGCAAGTTCTTTTCGTTGTGTAGCAAACATGTTCTATAAAGTTGAAGAAATTGTGAGTGTGGGACAGAGATTGTTCCCACCACGCGGGGTGTATTTTTCTTTGACGGGATTTAGCAGACCCAACCCCAAGGCATGTCGTTCATGTACTAGAGATGCCATAAGATTAAAGTCCAAAGTAACGGCAGGCAATGAAAGTTATTTCATGATCCCACTCAAACGATGATGCAGATGTACACAAAATCTTCTACGGTCACGTGTTGCGCTCGCACTTAAGTGGTGATGTTTTAGAGGCAGTGATGCTAGTAGTACTACAAATATTTTTCTTTTGAACAAATTATATTACAAATTGATGGGAGAAAATGGGCAAATGCCCTTTTCGTGCAAAAAAATCAGTGTTTTGCTCCATTTTTCAAACTAATTAGGAAAATGCCCCTCTTTTGTAACTCAATTTTCTCATAATCGAGTTTCAATGTAGAACTCGATTTGTAAAAAATCGAGTATGGGGCGATCAAACTTTAAAAAAAAAAAAAAAAAGGCCTCCATGAAACGTAACTATAGGTCAAATCTAAATATATATATATATATATATATATATATTGCGTGGAACTTGAGTTAATGGAGCTTGAGTTCCATAAAAAACGCCACTATAGGTATTTAAAACGCCACTATAGAGCTCCCTATAGAGTGATTAAACTTAAGAAAAAAACTTGCATGTTAAAACGCCATTATAAAGCTTTAAAACACCATTATATGGATTTAAAACGCTACTATAGGGCTCCCTATGGAGCGATCAAACTTAAGAAAAAAACTTTCATGTCTTAAAACACCACTATAGGGTTTTAAAAAATTACATGAAACTCAAGTTCATGGAGCTCAAGTTCCAGAATATATATATATATATATATATATATTTTTTTTTTTTAATTTTCAGTTTGTTATAACTCGATTGTCCAAAAATCGAGTTTCAAAAGATGGACATTTCCCTAATTAGTTTGGGAAAAAGGACAAAACGTTGATTTTTTGGCATGAAAAGGGCATTTGCCTATTTTGGCCCAAATTGATGTATCACTGATTACAAAAAGAAGAAAAATACCAAAAGTACTGCAAGTTTTATTATATATAGCTACAAATTGACGTGTCATTAAATGTGATTGGTGTGAGCTCAATAAAATAATGAGTGTTTGAATTATTTCTTATAATTGGTGACATATTAGTTTGTAGAGTTTAAATCCAATAAGAATGTGGTACATAATCCATAGTTTACACCCTCAACCTGCAAGAGGCATCACCAAAATCTATTGGAGAAGTTGCTTTGTGTTTGATGGTTCTCAAGTCTTTGTTTTTGGTCATTTTTGTTGTTGGATTCTCTTCAATCTTCCACTATGCAAGCTCTCATGCAAACCCAAGTGTTGACGACGCAAAGCCAAGTGCTAGTGACCCAAAAAAGAAAAGTTATTTTCCATACTTCAAAGGATTTTGGTGGCATCTCCAACGGGTTGAGGTTTGGTGGTTCTATGGTTATAAGGGAAGCATGATGGGATCTTGATTTTGGTTTGCCAGTTCCTTCGTCTGATTGGAGTGAACGATTGTGCATGGCAAGTCCTATTTTTACATTTGTGAATTTTTTTTTTTTTTTTAGAAAGATCATTTGTGAAAAGCTGATGTAGCATATTGCTATTGGAGGGTGTAAACCATAGTAGAATTGTAACATCCCTACTAGCATCAATTAGCCTATATTGTCGGCGGGGGAAACCTCCTAAACATTTGAAGGTAAAAAGTCAAGCTGTGATTATTAACTATTAAGGTAGGCATTGCGGCTAAATCTTGCCTCACTGTATATTTATTTGCCTCAATACAGTAGCATAAAGATCCAAAAATCGAAAAAATTTCCTCTGGCCCACCTAGGCCCGATCAACATTATAATCTTGATACTGCCTGTTGACTCTGCTCCCAAGCTCTTGAATCTCTGCGCATATTACTCTATTTTCCATCCCTTTTCTGGTCCCTAACGAATTAAAGACAATAATCTTATATTGTTACGGTGTGATTATCTGAATCAAAGATTTTAAAAATGACAAAAATTGAATGTTTAATTAGTGTGTAAAACACATTGAACGTTTAGACTCTCAAATTATAAATTACCAATTCAAGCTTATTATCAAATAATGTATATGCGAAATATAAACATAAGCTTAAAGCAGAATTGATAAAATAATCTAAACCAAATAAAATCACAACCATAGCAAAAATTAACTAGCAAAGATTAAGAGAAGAGAGATGCAAACACAAAAACAACACAGCGATGTGTTATCGAAGAGGAAACTGAAGTCCTTAGCGTAAAACCTCTCCGCCGCCCTCTAAGCTGTCAATAATCCACTAGAGAATGAAGTTGGGATATATGAACAGCAAAAGACCCTCCAAACCTAATTTACCCAGTGTACCTAAGCCCTCCAAGTTTCTTGCTCCAACGAGGTTACGCTGAACCTTTATCTTCTCTAACTTATCGGATTATGCTATAACTCATAGCATCAACCAATATCAACTAGTCATTTCCTAACTGCTTCCCAAGCACCAAATAGCCTCCTCACATATATGGGTATGGTAAGAAAAAGTTTTGACTAATGTACCTCTCAAGGATGTAACAATGGAGAGTGTAAGAGTAAAGGAATTTGGAGGATCAAATGATGAAGATTGTGGATGAGTCAATCTTGTTTGTCTCTAGGGTTTCTCTCTTAAAATTCTCTTTGAAAGTTCTCTACAATACGTAGGTATAAGGGGTATTTATACCGGTGTGTGTTTGGAATGCGAAAGGTCAGTTTTTTCCAAACAGAGTGGTCCGGTGACTTGACTTCGCGACTGGACTGAGTTGTGTTGACACCCTATTTTGCAACCTGCATTTAACCTCACATGGAGGGTAAAAGGGTAATTTCACATTGGAAATATGAATCTTAATTCTGGTCATTAGATCCTTAATCTCATTTCACCAAAATGATCTTGATGTTGTAACGATCAAATCGACTGGTCATGAGCCCTAATCGGACCACCAGATTGAAAGTTATCATCAAATCAAGTTTTAATGGTTGAAATGCACAATCACAAATTGAGTCTGACTATATGTGATTATGAACAATTGATTTCAATTGGTTATAAGTATAATCAATTTGAGATCGATGATGTGTCATAATTTGATTGGTTAGGACTACATTTTATGGTGAGGTTGCATACACCTAATTAATTAGATAGTTAAACATTAATTATTCAATGAGTAATTTGTGCAATTATCTTTTAATTAGAGTAAATTTAGAACCAATTAAGTCTGAAATGGGAGTGATTGGTGCCATTTAATGTTAATTGGGAGCTAATTTGGGACATATTAATGTTAATTGTGCTGAAATCATTTTCTAACAAATGACCTCTGCTCACCATTTCATCAATATCTCTCAGAATATTTTGAATCTGTAAATGAGATTAATTTTCCCAGAAACTAGACATCCGGGGCTTGAATTTGAGCACAAGAATGAGGCAATTCCGATCAGAATTGAGTTAGATATGATTTTTTGAAGTTGGCTCTATATGCTGTTACAGCAGCTACGGGAAAACCGAACTTTGCTTGCTCCTCACTCTCACCGATCTTTCCATTTAATGCACCAGATTTTCCCAAAGGCTAAAATGAGGTCTAGGTTCATGATTCTTTGTCAACCCTCATTAAATGGCCTTCCATTCATATTTTCTCCACCACTACTATATAAACCCCCCCTCTCCTTCATTCCAAGACACAAAAAACCCCCCTCTCTTCTCCTCCCTTGAGTTATAGTGAAGTAGAGTAGTCTTGTCATATCTTGGTCTTCCTGAGACTCAAGGTATTGAGTGAGACTCACTCTTCCTCTCCTAACTCTTCTTTTCCTCCACCCTTAGGACCTCCCTCAAGAGTCTCCTCCTCCACCATATGGATCTTGCATGAAGGTATAATCTCTTTCCCTAATTGTTTTTTTTTTGTGTTTCCATGATGAGAATTCAGGATTAAGGCATGATAGTAACTATTTAAATCCTCTTGAATATGTTTGAATGTTCTTAATTGTTCTTATGTTTTCTTCACATGTTCTTGGTTGTTCATCACATGTTCATGCATAAACACTAGTTTTGATTCTAAATCCATATCAAAAATAGGAAAAACATGTTTATTTCATAATTCTTTCAAATTCTTGAATCTAGGTTATCACCATCCACACACATTCACTAGAATTTATTTTTCAATTCAAATGCAATGCTAAATAAATTGAATTAGGGTTTATCACATGCACACACATTAAATTCAACATGTAACTTGATTGACATATTGAATGATGTGATATGAATGTTGGCCACCATAGTCTAGAAGACCGGTTTCACCGGGCAAGGTGGGTGCCTAACACCTTCCCACCTTGTAACATAGCCTCCGAACTTAGATTAAGGGTTAATAGATCAAATGCTTATCCATGTAATTTTCAATTTCTAGATTGTAACTAGGAAACAAAGCCATGTACTTTATCTTAGATTGTATCTAGGACCAAAGCCATGTAATTTTCCTATGATCAATGTAAATTAAATTTCAAATTAATAAAATGAGGAATTTTTCAATTATGGTTTTCTTGTTTTTCCAATAATTAAATAAGTGGCGACTCCATTGTAAAACCCCTAATCTAAGGGGGAAAATATAACTAGTCGAATCTCCATTTTGAGAGGCAATAACACGACTCCACCCATTCACGTGGGTTTGGCCCAACATCATAAAGCGGGTCGGGGGCGCGGTCTCTCACAGTGGCGACTCCACTGGGGATATTGAGGGCTAAGATTCAATTAGGTTATGGTGGCCAACCATGTCATTGTTTGTTTATTTCTTTTTGTATATAATATGTCTAATATGTCATTATGTTTGCATGTCATGCGTCATTTGCTTGAATGAAAATTATTTTATTTGTGTGCTAGCCCGGAAGCTCGGTAGTAATAGCCGTGGATTGTGGTCTTCCTGAGACTCACATACCCAGCGGTGAACCTACCACCCACCGCGACAAGGATCATCATGGTTATGCCATGGTGGTTCATAGGGACAAACTGTACCGTTCGGACCAACGCGGCGCTCCTGGCGTCACAAGTTGGGAGGTACGACGTCCTAACTTGTGGAGACCTTTAGCCTACCTTCTACCCATGTTGTAATGACCCATAGAACCTACCTTTAGGTTGGTCCATGTAAATTGCATTTCATTATGCATTTGTTTGGCCATTGTTTGAACCATGATGACTCAAGTCCAACGCTTGAGCCCATCATGATTGTTTGAACCTTGTATGTTGTAAATGAACTCAAACCCAAGAGCCTATGATTGAACTTTACTTGAAATGGAAGCCCAAAAATTGTTTCTTGAATGAGTCTAAGCCCAACACTTGAGCCCATCGAAAGTGTATATGCATGATCAACATCAAAGGCCAAAAGCTTACAAGATGCATGCCTTCCAAGTGTATGGTCAAGCCATTTCAAGCAAATACCAAAAGATCATAATCAAGGTTCAAGCCTTCTAAGTGCAAGCCCAAGCCATTTCAAGCAAAGACCATTTCATCATAATCAAGGTTCAAGCACACCAAGCCTCAAATGGACCAAGAAGAAGCAAGTGGCCCAACTTTGCCTCACTCAACATTTGGTTTGCAACATCATGGTTAAACTTAAAGTTTGTTTGTTTATTCCATATTTCTATATTTCTTTGAATTCTAAAAATCCATGTACCATTTGATGTACTTTGTTCATGTATATATTTTTTTAAAAAAATTCAAAAAAAAAAATTCAAGATTCCCAAATCTTTCCCAAAAAAAGAGAAAAATTTTCAAAAAAAAAAAAAAAAAAGTCTTTGGACTAGGGGAATTGAGCCCTTAAGTCATTTAAAAAAAAAAAATTCTTTGAACTAGGGGCATTGGACTTCCTAGTGACTTTTTTCAAAAAAATACCCATTTTTTTTTCTTTCAAAGATTTCAAGATTCTTTAAAATCTTATTTTCAAAATGGTACATGAGGATCCCTTGGACAAAACTTTGTCTAAATTGTGGTGTTTAAAGGCTTGAACAATCAACTTGTACTGAGAAATGATTAATTTCATTCGATTCATGTAAACATTTTTGCTAAATTACTTTGAATAAAAGAAGAAATGGTCTTACAAGGCAATCAAAAAGAATCCATCCATCAGAAAATTCAAAAAGCTCATGCATTCATTCCAAATTTCTGAAAACTTTTGTGTCTCCAATAGAGCATTCATACTTTTTCTTTTAAGAGGAATTTATTAAAAGAGCTCAAGTCACTGTGCCTACAAGCAAGCATTACTAGGGATAGGAGGCCATCTTTGGTTAAACCAAATTATTTCCTATTACCTAGAATGATCATTATCCATTGCTAGCCCATTTGAGCTTTTAAACACTTAGCCTCTTTTTCGCATGAACCCACTAAAATCTAAACCTAGGGTGGGCAAATTCAAAGTATGCATGCTTAAATCTCATGTTAAGGAGGAGTTGATCTTGTAGCTTTGAAGCTGATAAAGCTCTCCTAGAAGACATGAAAGACAAGTGGAGAATTTATTAAGCTAAAGATAAGAGATCGTCAAAGAAAGATGAGCTTTCACTCAATCAAGGAAAGAGAAATGAAATTCCATCAATGTGAGAGAAAGCAAAATGTGCATCAAGTTTGAAGAATCTAAAATTCATCATCCCAAGAGGAATACAAGGTTCATCCAAAAGAGAGTTCATCAAAAAAGGAAAAGATTCATCAAGCATAGAAATGTGCAAGCACATCGAGGCAAGAAGGAGATCTAGAGAGTGCATCAAAATGACTTAAGCTGAGAAAAAAAGGAAGGCAAAATATCCCCAAAAAAGTTCATTCAATCAAGAGATGAGAGATATTAAAAAAAGAAAGCCCGCTAAGCTGAAAACCCAAAAGGGCAGTCTAGGCAAAAGTTAGGGCTAAAAAAAAAAAAAAAAAAAAAAAGCCCGCTAGGCTGAAAACCCAAAAAGGTGGTCTAGGCAAAAGTTAGGGTCAAAGGAAAAAAAAGCCTGCTAGGCTGAAAACTTAAAAGGGCGGTCTAGGCAAAAGTTAGGGCCAAAGAAAAGAAGAAGAAGAAGAAAAAAAAAAAAAAAGGAAAATCCCACCAAGTTGGAAACTTGAAGATGCAACCTAAAAAGAGAAGAATTTTACAGAATGAAAGTCTAGAGGTATGATTCAAGATGAATGAGCTTAAAAACAAATGTTGATACAAGTGAACATTGAAGACTAGTGAGAAGATGGCAACAAAGAAATGAGAAAACTCCTCAAATATTTGATTTTTGAGTAATGCATACTTGGGGGAACATCATAGGGAATTTTGAGCCTTTTATATCTTTCATTTCATAACCCAAACCTGGCCTACATTACAACCCATGAGTAAAGACCTCCTTGAAGTCTTGCTAATTGTAGGCGCATCTTAAACTCTAATAATATTTTTCTCTTGAATTAAAAAGGAAAAATGCTTAAAATTGTCAAACCCCACAGGATGATATGTTCGAGTACAAAATTTCTCAAACTCTCAAATCCTCAAAATGACTCAAAAGAACTTCCAAACCTAGAGCACTCTCCTTGTTTGCACCCAACAATGTGATTCATAAATATTATCACATTTCATTTCTTGATTGCCTTTGGAGACTTAATCTGACGATGTTGAAAAGAAAGAAGCAAATTTTGTTTACATGAGTTTAATGATCTTGATCCTTCATAATCAAAGAGATTTGTTTGGTTCTTAAACACTATGATTTTCCAAAATGGTTGTTCAAAGGATCACATCTTGTTCAAAAAAAAAAAAATGGAAATTTTTTTTTTCCCAAAAAAAAAAAAAAGAAAAAAAAAAAGAGAAATCTCATTTCAAAAAAAAAAAAAAAATCATTCTTTTTCAAAAATCTAGTTCCCTTGAACTACGTCTTGACCTGATCCTCTACAAATGAGGTACGTAGGTAGCCTTTCAAAGGCCCGGTCCCATTCACCCAAATAACCATGGAGAACAAATTCAAAACAATGTGACAAAATTATTTGGGTGTATGTTAGGCTAAGCTTATTTGTTTTGCATCAAGCGTGCTTAAACTTGGGGCATTGGCCTATTTATATTGTGTGCAAATATGTTCTTCTTGCATGAGAGCATGTTTTCATTTGAGGCACCAATCCATTTTTTTGGCAAGCATGTCCACACTAGGGGCATTGGCCAAAAATGTTTTCTTGATAATTGGTTTCTAACAAGCTAGAGAAAGAAAGCCTTTTTGCAGGAACCAAGGATGGCAGACCATGATCTTCTTTCATGTTCCCCAATGGTCACAACATCAAATGAATTCAGATTCAATCTAAGCATGGAATATGCCCCAAACTAGGGGCATTGGGTAAGTACTTCCAATTCATTTCAATGAATAAATCCATTGCTAATTGAAATTATCTTTTTGCAGGAATTAAGCTAAGACTTATCCAGCAATCCACATCAACTTCCAGCCAAAGTTATTCTCATTCAAAGGATAGGTTTTTCAAAAAAAAAAAATCATCATGAATAAATCTTCATCACTTTTACTCCATCTTCATCTTCATCTTCTTCACTTTTTAATAATGAACAAATCTTCATATTTCAAAAAAAAAAAAAAAAAAAAATCAATCCTTTCTAAATCTTTCCAAAAAAAAAAAAGAAGAAAATTTTCAAAAAAGGCCTTGGGACTAGGGGCATTGGGCTCGTACTTCTTAGGTTGCCTTAAAAAAAAAAAAATCATCAATCAAAATTTTCAATTCCTTGAAAAAATTCAAGATTTCCAAATTCTTAAAAAAAAAAAAAAAAAAAATCCAAATTTTCAATTCCTTGAAAAAATTCAAGATTTCCAAATTTTTCAAAAAAAAAAAATCAAAATAAAAATTTTCAATTCCTTCTAAAAATTTAAGTTTTCTAAATTTTAAAAAAAAAAAAAAATCTTCATTAAATTCTTCTACAGGAACAGAAAGCTATAATCTTCTTCCACATTCTCCAGTGATGCAACATCAAGTCAACTATCCACCCTCAGCATTCATCGAAGCATGGAGTATGTCCCAAACTAGGGGCATTCGCCAGGTATGCCAATGTCTTTTCAATGAATAACTCTGTTACTAATTGAAAGTATTTATTTTGCAGGTATTAAGGTAAAAGGCCCACACACATCGATATGAATAATACCTTTCAAATCCTTGGACCTCTGGGAAGCACGTCCAAGATTAAAATCCATCGGACCTCTGGGAAGCATGTCCAAACTTCAATTTCAATGGACCTCTGGGAAGCATGTCCAAACTTCAAACCATCGGACCTCTGGGAAGCACGTTCAAATTCAATTTCAATGGACCTCTGGGAAGCACGTCCAAATCCAATTCCATCGGACCTCTGGGAAGCACGTCCAAACTCCAATCCATCGGACCTCTGGGAAGCACGTCCAAAATTCAATTCAATGGACCTCTGGGAAGCACGTCCAAATTCAATTTCAATGGACCTCTGGGAAGCACGTCCAAATCCAATTCCATCGGACCTCTGAGAAGCACGTCCAAACTCCAATCCATCGGACCTCTGGGAAGCACGTCCAAAATTCAATCTTTGGACCTCTGGGAAGCACGTCCAAGATTCCAATCCATCGGACCTCTGGGAAGCATGTCCAAATTCAATCTTTGGACCTCTGGGAAGCACGTCCAAGATTTCAATCCATCGGACCTCTGGGAAGCACGTCCAAACTTCAATCCTTGGACCTCTGGGAAGCATGTCCAAATTCAATATTTGGACCTCTGGGAAGCACGTCCAAGATTCCAAACCATCGGACCTCTGGGAAGCATGTCCAAACTTCAATCCATCGGACCTCTGGGAAGCACGTCCAAACTTCAATCCATCGGACCTCTGGGAAGCATGTCCAAATTCAATCCATCGGACCTCTGGGAAGCATGTCCAAACTTCAATCTTTGGACCTCTGGGAAGCACGTCCAAGATTCCAATCCATCGGACCTCTGGGAAGCACGTCCAAACTTCAATCCATCGGACCTCTGGGAAGCATGTCCAAATTCAATCCATCGGACCTCTGGGAAGCATGTCCAAACTTCAATCTTTGGACCTCTGGGAAGCACGTCCAAGATTCCAATCCATCGGACCTCTGGGAAGCACGTCCAAACTTCAATCCATCGGACCTCTGGGAAGCACGTCCAAACTTCAATCCATCGGACCTCTGGGAAGCATGTCCAAATTCAATCTTTGGACCTCTGGGAAGCACGTCCAAGATTCCAATCCATCGGACCTCTGGGAAGCACGTCCAAACTTCAATCCATCGGACCTCTGGGAAGCACGTCCAAAAATTCAAATCCATCAGACCACTGGTAAGCATGTCTTATACCTATTTTTTATTTTTTCAAAAAAAAAAAAAAAAAAAAAGTGCTGCATGCATGAACTACGATCCTCCCACTAAGAGGTACGTAGGCAATCTCCCTTGAGATTCGGTTTACACTTTGATCTAGAACATGACCTTCTGCAATTTTATCTACATGCATCATACATTCACCACGGTTAAATACTGATTGCAAAGTTAGGTGTCTCTTTCATACATTGACATTCGCTTTTCAAGCTCTGTCAATGAGGGGCATTCTGTTGACACCCTATTTTGTAACCTGCATTTAACCTCACATGGAGGGTAAAAGGGTAATTTCACATTGGAAATATGAATCTTAATTCTGGTCATTAGATCCTTAATCTCATTTCACCAAAATGATCTTGATGTTGTAACGATCAAATCGACTGGTCATGAGCCCTAATCGGACCACCAGATTGAAAGTTATCATCAAATCAAGTTTTAATGGTTGAAATGCACAATCACAAATTGAGTCTGACTATATGTGATTATGAACAATTGATTTCAATTGGTTATAAGTATAATCAATTTGAAATCGATGATGTGTCATAATTTGATTGGTTAGTACTACATTTTATGGTGAGGTTGCATACACCTAATTAATTAGATAGTTAAACATTAATTATTCAATGAGTAATTTGTGCAATTATCTTTTAATTAGAGTAAATTTAGAACCAATTAAGTCTGAAATGGGAGTGATTGGTGCCATTTAATGTTAATTGGGAGCTAATTTGGGACATATTAATGTTAATTGTGCTGAAATCATTTTCTAACAAATGACCTCTGCTCACCATTTCATCAATATCTCTCAGAATATTTTGAATCTGTAAATGAGATTAATTTTCCCAGAAACTAGACATCCGGGGCTTCAATTTGAGCACAAGAATGAGGCAATTCCGATCAGAATTGAGTTAGATATGATTTTTTGAAGTTGGCTCTATATGCTGTTACAGCAGCTACGGGAAAACCGAACTTTGCTTGCTCCTCACTCTCACCAATCTTTCCATTTAATGCACCAGATTTTCCCAAAGGCTAAAATGAGGTCTAGGTTCATGATTCTTTGTCAACCCTCATTAAATGGCCTTCCATTCATATTTTCTCCACCACTACTATATAAACCCCCCCTCTCCTTCATTCCAAGACACAAAAAACCCCCCTCTCTTCTCCTCTCTTGAGTTATAGTGAAGTAGAGTAGTCTTGTCATATCTTGGTCTTCCTGAGACTCAAGGTATTGAGTGAGACTCACTCTTCCTCTCCTAACTCTTCTTTTCCTCCACCCTTAGGACCTCCCTCAAGAGTCTCCTCCTCCACCATATGGATCTTGCATGAAGGTATAATCTCTTTCCCTAATTGTTTTTTTTTGTGTTTCCATGATGAGAATTCAGGATTAAGGCATGATAGTAACTATTTAAATCCTCTTGAATATGTTTGAATGTTCTTAATTGTTCTTATGTTTTCTTCACATGTTCTTGGTTGTTCATCACATGTTCATGCATAAACACTAGTTTTGATTCTAAATCCATATCAAAAATAGGAAAAACATGTTTATTTCATAATTCTTTCAAATTCTTGAATCTAGGTTATCACCATCCACACACATTCACTAGAATTTATTTTTCAATTCAAATGCAATGCTAAATAAATTGAATTAGGGTTTATCACATGCACATACATTAAATTCAACATGTAACTTGATTGACATATTGAATGATGTGATATGAATGTTGGCCACCATAGTCTAGAAGACCGGTTTCACCGGGCAAGGTGGGTGCCTAACACCTTCCCACCTTGTAACATAGCCTCCGAACTTAGATTAAGGGTTAATAGATCAAATGCTTATCCATGTAATTTTCAATTTCTAGATTGTAACTAGGAAACAAAGCCATGTACTTTATCTTAGATTGTATCTAGGACCAAAGCCATGTAATTTTCCTATGATCAATGTAAATTAAATTTCAAATTAATAAAATGAGGAATTTTTCAATTATGGTTTTCTTGTTTTTCCAATAATTAAATAAGTGGCGACTCCATTGTAAAACCCCTAATCTAAGGGGGAAAATATAACTAGTCGAATCTCCATTTTGAGAGGCAATAACACGACTCCACCCATTCACGTGGGTTTGGCCCAACATCATAAAGCGGGTCGGGGGCGCGGTCTCTCACAAGTTGCGAGTTCAAGTCGGGAGCTAATTGCCTGGCCAGCCTGGGACTTTTGTCCTGTAGTGCAACAGCTAGCGTGACTCTTTAGCTCCTCTGCATGCTTCGCACGTGTGCCAGCTTTTGTGACTTGCCAGCAGCGAGCCAGTCGCGATGCCCCATTGAGTTGCACACTTTTGAGTTTTTCTTCACACTCTCTCACACACTACCCTTACATGATTCCCACCTAAATACAAGGTTTCTAAAAGCTGAATTACAAGCAAATTGGCACGGAATAAAACCAACAAAATGGTTGATAAAATTCAACCTTACAGAAATGTTTAAAGTATGTGGTTAGATAATTAAATTTATCATTTTCTAATAGTTTAAAATTTTAAGAGAATCGATAATTTAACAGAAAACTTGTTTACACGGTCTATAATTTGTAACTAAAAATGTGATTTAAAATCACGTTTTCAAGTTATAAAAACATAGTAGGTACAAAACAAATTTTGTTTTTAATTATATATCACAGTAAAACATACAATGTAAAACAAAAATGGGCAAGTAGGAATTTAACATTATAATATAATCTATCATTATCTGAAGGTAAAAAGTCAAGCTACGAATATTAAGGCAGATATTCCATAGAGATCGAATAAATCGAAAAAAATTAGTTTGGCCCACTTATCGACGTTAAAATCTTGATACTATCTGCTCGCTTCCAAGCTAATTTGAATTCTGCACATATCACCCTCTTTTTCCTTCCATTTAAAGGTCCCCAATATTCATTCTCAAAAACTCAGAAAAGCTACAGATTCTAACGACTGGAACATAAAAGCGTAGCAGTTGAGTGTAAGAGATGGACAGAGGAAAAAAAGGGAAAGAGTTTACACACTGTTCCTTTTAGGACTCTTTTAAGAAGAAGGTTACTTATGGAGCTGAACCAAAGTGAAGGAATAGTCAAGGCCAAGAGGCTCATGACAAAGTCAGAGAAGGTGTTGGAGACGAACTCAGATGATCAAAATGGGATGAGCAGAGCCAAGACAAAGCCACGGTTCACACCAAAGAATGGGAGTACTGTAATTCCAGCAAAAAGGAGGTAAGTTAAACAATGATGCTTGATTGGATTGTCCAATCTATTGCCTCACTTCTTCATTCTCTTTGCTCCTCTGCCTCTGAAGCCCCCAAGGCCTTATCTAAAAATTTTAGCAGCAACTCAAAGTTGGTGCCATTTCCACCACCCAATTCAACAAATGGCAAGAAGAAACAATAACACATTACCATACCCATCATTGCATGGCAATGCATCAATAGATTATGATGGGAAACTAAGAAATTGAACCATCTCTAACTCGTCCATAAGAGTCGTTCAAAAGGCAAGGGCCAACCATTCAAGAAGATCATCCATAAGCGAAAGGTCGTTCGTGGACATAAGGGCTGTCTATGAGGAAAGCGCCTGGACGATCTTCCAACACTTGGGAAATTTCCAGTAATGGATTTACCTACACAGGTTTAAGATTCGAACCACGTGGAACCTTGAAACGTGAAGAAGGTCCTTATTTATCGCCATAACTTTCTAATAAGTGCTTAACTTCCAATGGTAGTTATAGAAGATAAGATTGAAAATCCTAACTTCTATAGGCGTTGTGGAAGTTATGTCTGAACTTTCTAACTTCCACAAATATTGGGGAAGTTACTAAACAAGTAATTGCTCCAAGGCTTTTTATATAAGGACTCATCCACATCAAATCGAAGAAAGTTTCCACTATCCCTAAAAGTTGGAATTCTTGAGTTCTAGAAAAAACAAACTTAAGCAACGGAGGGTTCTTGGCCGGTTCATCCTGGTCACCTTTGATTTGGTGTTTTTCTTTTCAGTTTTTTCAAGTCATTATTAGCCCATTAAAGCCCGGAGCATGAAGCCTACTGAATTTTTGTGCATCATCAGTTGCCATCTATGGAAAAGATTAAGTTTGTGTATTGCAAATTATCTTTCTTTGACAAAGGGTTGCATGGTTTGGACAAGATCAATGGCCACTAGTCCAAGCCATCAGGAGAGTGGGAACGCTTCAAGTCGTCCTAATCGTGATCACTAGTTAGCACTTGTCATGCGATTGCCTTCCATACAACAAGTGCAGTTTATGGCAGCCACCGTGGCAGAATTAATCTGTTAGAACCAAGAGTTGACTAGGGAAATTACTCTAAGGAGACATCGTAATGAGAGATATGTCAAAGGACAAGCCCAGAGTCAATAAGTCAAAGAAGGAGAAAACGCTGAGCATGAGAACCAGTCAAGGGGTATCGCTTCACGAAGAGTGCCACACTTGGAGAGGGAGATGGATCAAATGAGGAAGGCCATGGATGAGATGAGGGAAAACATTAGAAGGACGAATCTCGTAGATGATTTAATTCATTGAATTGATTCCCCTTTTGTAGCTTCCATCAACAGTCATCCCTGCCTTCCAAGTTTAAGATGCCTTCCCTGGACTCGTATGATGGAATGCGCGGCCCGTGTGATCATATCGCAACCTTCCAGATTACGATGCACTTTCAAGGGGTTCCAAATGAAATTATGTATAGGGCCTTCCCTACCACCCTTAAAGGACCAGCACGAGTATGGTTTTGCAAGATACCTCCAAACATTGTGAGTTCTTTCAAAGAATTAAGTAAGTTATTTGTCAACAATTTTATTGGAGGAAAAAGGCATAAGCGCTTCTCGTCCAGCCTATTAACCATAGGGCAAGGGGAAAATGAAAGCTTGCGATCCTTTATTGCTCGCTTCAACAAGGAAGCCGTCACGGTGGACGAGATGGACGACAAGCTATTATTGGCAGCCTTCCATAATGGGGTTAATTTCGATTTATTCATCCATAAGCTCTACGAGCTCGAGCCTTAAACCATGGCTGAACTCATCCATTCAGCACAAAGCTTCATGAATGTAGAAGATGCAATCATTTCCAAGAAAAAGAAGGAAGCTGAGCAAATGGAAGCAAATCTCCCACACCATCTTGAACAGGGTCTTTGTCCAAAGAAGGTCCGGACAGGAGAAAAGAAGGATCAAGACAACAGGAAGGCGGGTTCGTCTTCAGGAAGAAGTCAGCACTACACACCCTTGAATGCTCCACTTGATCAAGTAATTATGCAAATCAAGGATGACCCCTCCTTGAAGTGGCCAGAGAAGATGAAGGAAGATCCCAATAAGCGCAATAAAAACAAATATTGTTGCTTCCATAGAGATCATGGGCATGACACGGACAAGTGCTATGATTTGAAACAGCAGATAGAGAATCTTATTAGATAGGGAAACTGAAGCATTTCGTTGGAAAGGATCATAAAGACGAGAAGTTGAAAGGAAAGATAGAAGAGTCATCACGGCCCCCACTTGGAGAAATAAAGGTTATCATTGGAGGAACTTCAACGGGACAATCTTCCAAGTCAAAGAAGACATACCTCAAGGTGGTACAAAACATCCAAATCTCTGGACGATCACCAAGGACAAGAGGGACAGACAAGCTGGCTATTACTTTCACGGATGAAGATGCTGAAAGAATCCACCATCCACATGACGATGCAATCGTCATCACTTTACTTATTGTGGATTATACAACTAGAATGGTGTTGGTGGATAATGGAAGTTTAGCAGACATCTTGTATGTTAGGACATATGTGATTCACTTGTTAGGAACATATGTCACTATTTTATGTAATTGGCTAATCCTTTGACAAAACACATTTTACTTGTATTTTTGGTAGATCTGGGATGTGTTTAATACTTCAAGAAACATGTTGTTCAAGTCTAGTATTAAAGCCATGAAGATTGGACCAAGAAACAAGTGAAGAAAATTTGTTCACTAAAGCTGGACAGATAGCTCGACACCTCTCGATAGCTAAGTGGATCGATCGAGAAAGCTATTGTCTTCTTGACAGCTCCTCAATAGCTTCTCGATAGCTGTATTTGTCGAAGTTTAAAGCTCAACACCTCTCAATCGATCGAGGTTACGGGAATTCAGAGTTTTAGATTTGATTTTCGGCCCATGTTTTTGTATTTGTGTAGGGTTTCTTTTCTAATAACCCTAGACATATATAAGGCTTATTTTAAAGGCTGTCATATAAAAGAATACAAGAGAGAACACATGCAAAAGGTGACCGATGCTCTATTCTCTCTAAAAGAAGTTACTGCATCTTTGCACCTTAGGGTTTTGTAACCAAGTGCTTCTTGATCTTCATTGTTGATGAAGTGAAGAACTTTACAGCTAACAATCTTCTTCAAGTTGGTGAGTTAGTCACGTACTGGGACTCATGCAACAAAAAGGATGGCATTCATATATTGAAGAGTTCAGAGGTTTTGAAGCGGTAGAAGGTTTCTGCTATGAATTCATCTACGGGATTGTAGAGTCTAAGGACAAAGGTTTTGTACTAGATTTGAAACTTCTCTTTACTATAGTGAATTGCTTTTCAGGAAGGTTTCCCCCCCAAATTTTTTATTGTGAAACTAGTTTGTTTCATTGGTTTTCCTAGGTCATCATATCTTGTCTTATTTACTTTTCTGCTGTATGATTTTGACATGATATTGATGTTTGTTTGTTTTAATAAGTTTTATTCATAATAAATATAATTAACAACTTGGATTTAAAACTTGTTAATTCTTTCAACCGATGTCTAAATTTCCTAACATTGTACTACCCCACCTTACAACAAATTAGGTTCGGACGAGATCAACTTCGTCCAGTATGTTCGCCCTTGGTGGGATTTGGAGGAATGAAAGTACAACCTGTAGGCACCATTACATTATCTGTAGTGGTGGGATCATATCCATAGCAAATAACCAAGGAAGTGAATTTCCTCATGGTGGATTGTTTGTCTTTTTATAACGCTATCATTGGAAGGCCAACTTTGAACAATTGGAAGGTGGTAACATCTATCTACCACCTATCAATCAAATTCCCTACAGAGTACGAGATAGGACAAGTGCAAGAAGATCAATTAGCAACAAGAGAGTGTTATTTAGCCACGTTGGCTATGGATGAGCACATGTAGACGATGAGCATTGAAGAAAGAAAAGTTGTTGCAGAGCCTACTGAAGTACTAGAAGATATTCCTTTGGAAGAGGGTAATCTTGAGAAATTTACCAGGATTGGAACAAGCATGGAAGAGAAGACAAAACAAGACCTCGTCCAATTCTTAAGGAAGAGTATTGATGTTTTTGCATGGAGTCAAAAAGACATGCCGGGGATTGACCCAAGTGTTATCACTCATCAGTTGAACGTGCATCCATCTTCCATGCCTGTTCGTCAGAAGAAAAGGGTCTTTACTCCTGAGTGAGACAATACTATCAAGGAAGAGGTCCAAAAGTTAACCACAACACAATTTATTCGGAAAGTCTATTATCCGAATTGGTTAGCTAATGTGGTGATGGTCAAAAAGGCAAATGGCAAGTGGAGGATGTGCGTAGACTTCATTGATTTAAATAAAACTTGCTCTAAGGATAGTTATCATTTGCCACACATTGATCATTTGATGGACTCAACAGCAGGTCATCAGCCGCTAAGCTTCATGGATGCCTTCTTAAGGTGTAATCAGATAAAGATGGACGAGGAAGATCAAGAGAAGACATCATTCATTACCAGTCAAGGTTTGTTTTGTTATAAGGTGATGCCCTTTGGTTTGAAGAATGCGGGGGCAACTTATCAGAGGTTAGTTAATCACATGTTCCGTTCACAAATAGGTCAAAACGTAGAGGTATATGTGCATTCGAGGTTTCGTCTAGACGACCAATAGAAGACTTTTGAGATGCTTAAATGATACAAAATGAAGCTTAATCCAATTAAATGCGCATTCAGGTTTTCGTCTGGAAAGTTTTTAGGATTCATGGTTCCATAAAGGGGAATTAAAGCTAATCCAGATAAGATCCAAGCCATATTGAGCATGAAACCACCAAAGAATATTAAGGAAGTCCAGCCCCTCATTGGATGAGTTGCAGCTGTAAACAAGTTTGTTTTAAAAACTACAAATAAATGTTTACCCTTCTGCAAAGTTCTTAAGAAAGCGTTCGAATGGATGGAAAAGTGTTAAAAAACCTTTCAGGATCTCAAAGTCTATCTTACCATGGCTCCATTGCTAAGTCCATCTGTACCAAATGAGGAGTTATATTTATACTTAACAGTGTTCCCACATGCGGTAAGTTCAGCATTGATCAAGGAAGAAGAGAAGATGTAGAAGTCTGTGTATTATATAAGTTGGGCTCTGAAGGGAGTGGAGGGATGATATCCACTAATGGAAAATTGGCTTTTGCATTGATAACGGCTTCTAGGAAGTTGAGGCATTACTTCCAAGCTCACGTTGTCAATGTTATGATAGATCATCCACTCAAAAAAGCAATGAACAAGTTGGAAGCCGTACGGCAATTGATCCAATGGGCTATCCAGCTTAGTGAGTTTGATATTAGGTACCAACCAAGAAATGCAGTAAAGGCTCAAGCTCTAGCAGATTTCATTGCGGAATTCACTCCAAGTCATGAGGACTCAAACGATATGGAAGACATTAAAACATGGATCGTCCATGTGGATGGATCGTCTACACTACATGCGGGAGGAATAAGAGTTGTTTTGCAATACCCAAAAGAAGATAAGTTGAAGCACAAGATTCGTTTACAGTATAGGGCTAGAATTGGCTAAGTCCATAGAGGCAGAATCAATACTCGTCTAAGGAGACTCACAATTGGTTATGGGTCAAATGAATGAAACGTATGAAGCTAAGGAAGAGCAGATGAAGAAGTATCTTAATAAGGTAATACGCCTTGTTAAGAGATTTAAAGAAGCTAGTTTCGTTCAAGTCCTAAGGGAAGAGAACATAGAAGCAGATGCCTTAGCAAAGGAAGCATCAGTAAACGAATTGATGGATGAGTTTGATGAAGTTCAATATATGCCAAGTGTAGATCTTCCAGAGGTACAGTAGATAGAAGGTGAAGAAAATTGGATGACTCCAATAGTCACCTATCTAAAATATGGAAGGCTTCTAGAGGGAAAAGACGAGACCAGAAGGCTAAGGATTAGATCAGCCAGGTACATCCTTATAAATGAGATGCTATACGAAAGAGGTTTTTCTCAACCTTACCTAAGGTGTTTAACTCCAGACGAAGCAAACTATGTATTGAGAGAAGTTCATGAAGGAGTGTGTGGCAACCATTTAGGAGCTAGATCACCCGTCCACAAGGTCGTCCGTGTAGGTTATTACTGGCCAACCATTCAGGTTGATGCTAAGGCATATGTCAAGGTGTGCGATCAATGTCAACGATTCAGTAACGTCCCTAGATAGCCGTCAGAGTACCTTAGCCCAATGATGGCCCTATGGCCTTTTGCATAGTGTGGATTGGATATTTTGGGTCCCTTTCTATTGGAACCAGGCAGATGAAGTTTTTGGCAGTAGAAATTGATTACTTCACTAAGTGGGTGAAAGCTAAACTCTTAGTGAAGATTACACAACAAAATGACAAAAACTTCGTCTGGAGGAACATTGTATGCAGATTTGGGGTACCTAAGGTACTAGTGTTTGACAATGGACAACAATTTGATAACACACATTTCAGGGATTTTTGCGAGTAATTTGGAATCAAGAATCATTATTCCTCACCCTCCCACCCACAAGCAAATGGACAAGTAGAAGTTGCAAACTAATCCTTGTTGAAGATCATCAAGACTCGGCTTAAGAGGGTAAAGGAAGTATGGACAGACGAGTTGCCAGGTGTTTTATGGGTTTACAAGACGACAGTAAAGACCCCCACAGGGGAAACTCCTTTCAAACTAGTTTATGGGAGTGAAGCAGTCATACCTACAGAAGTACACATACCTGCATCAATTTCTAGCTTTTGCATTGTCTATGGACAAATTTGTGAAAGATGAAGTCATGTAGGTCTCTGTTTCTATAAGTATTAGTTATTCCCAAGGCACTGGCTTTTAAGCATGTGCCATGCTTGTGGACAGTGTGGATGTTATGTTTATATTATGTTCATATAGTTTGGATTTATAATGTATATGATGTTGTGTGAATCTCTCATTTTCATGATTCCTTCCAAATTAATCCACAAGAAGGTTAAAGGCCAAAGGCAAAAAAAAATTTCTGGATGAAGGGATGTAACGTCTATAAGCTTTCCTTAAAATAAGAACAAAGCGAAGAAAAATAAACCTAAGGTATACTCATCTAAACACTTGACAAGGTAAAACCTAAGCTATACTCGTCTAACTAACGGATGAGGAAAAGCGTGCACGCAAGAATATTTCAAGATCCATGAATAAATTTTACCAGCCAAGGTCCAATTTTTGGACGAGTAAACGCTGGAAACATCTTACCCAAAGACAAATAAAGGGCCGTCCAGCCTATGGACGAAGGATAATGCAAGCTATAAGTCAAATTTATAGACAAATAAAGCTAGCAAGGCAAATACCATTCATAGGCGAGTTATACTTGTAGAATTTAAAGAATGGTAATTGTTAGACATGAGAAGATTATTTTAACATGGACGAGATTCATGAGTGGATGGACCACACTTAACCATAGAAACAACATGGACGATGTAAACAAATAAAATTCGTTCATAAAGTATATAACATGTTCAACACCAAGTAAGAAATGAAAATAGAGGTAGACATTCATTCATAAAAACTAAAAGAAGGGTAGACGACCATTATCCAAAAACCCTTGAGTTATGTAAAGCCAATAAGGGCAATTGTATATATAGCTTGTCCCTAAACTTAGACAAGAGAATTGTACTTGAATGAATTCTAAAAAAAGTAAAGCCCAAAACAATAGGCATTTCCAATAAACTAAAATAATAAATTTTTTCTAAAACAAGATAAATTTACTAAGATAAACCACTGGGGGCATTAAACCCAGACTTTAGGTTGTCCCTGTTAGCAATAGTGGCATCCTGGGTTACTTCATTAGTAACATCGTCCACCACGTTGACGTCCTCAAAACTCATCGAGAGCAAGGAACTTTCTGTGGCAAGAGGAATTTTGAAGGAATCAAAGTCCAAGTCAAGGTAAGCCTCCTTGGCATCAGCATAGAAGTACTCGTAGCTAGCTACATAATGACTGTCTAGACGATTCTTTTACTCGTCTGACTTCTTGAAAGCTGCAACAGCTTCTTCATGAACCTTCTCCAGAGACGAGTTAAACTCTGAAACTTTTCCCTTTAAGTGAGCAATGCGGTCTCTTTTTCAATCGAATCTGCTTTAAGTTCCTCAACCTCGTCTTTCAGCTTCGTCTCTATTCCTTGCAAAAAATTGAGATCCTCAGTCAATCTGATCACTTCCCCCTTTTTCAAAAGGACCTCATTATTTAGCTCTTTGTTCTTCTCCTTAGCCATCTTGGCTTCATCACATAACTCCTTAGCCCAGCTGGACGCCATGTAAAACTTTGACATGGCCTAAGAATGGACGAAGGAAAGTTAGAAATTTTATTTAAACTTGAAGAAAATAAAACAAAGGTGAATGAAAGTTATATACCTTAAAAGGTCATGAATGCCAGAACGTTCAAAGTCCTTCGCTGAAAAATTACAACATAAATTCACTTCATTGTCAGTGATGATTCCTTTGAATGTCTTCCATGCATAACCCTTGTCCAGCACCAAGTTAGAAGGACGCTTAGATGGCTTTGAGGGATGAGCCCTGCAAGAAGCTTTAGTTGGAGGGGGAAAATTCTCATACTGGATGGGTGGAATGGTCTGGACAGGTGCCACGTTAACCATTAGGTCGTCCAAATCTACCGTCGAAGGAGTGAACTTTGGGACCTTGGGAAGAGGGGTCTTGTTGGGCTTCTGCTTCTTAAGACCTCGACGACTTGGAAGGTCACCAAGGTCCACCGAGCTAGATATCATCTTCCTCATCCCTGTTTGGACAGAAGATTTATGGACGACTGAGGGGGTAGTGTTGTCCTGAATTTGGACATCCTCGTCACCACTTGATGCAGTCTTTTCTTTGTTTTCCTTTATGGTAGCCATTCCTATGACGAAGAAAAAAAAATTGAAAAAAGAAAAAGAAAAAAAAAAGAAAAAAAGATGGACGATACTTACTAAGTAGAATTGTCTCAAAAATAGAAAAACATTTTTAGGAATCATTTACTAAGTAGAGAATTGCCCGTCACTGGTCAAATAATCCAATTTAAGTTTATATTGTCTTAAATAGAAGTTGAGAATGGAAAGCTAATTTGTTTAAAAATGAGGTAAAATTAACTTTAAGCAAATAAGCGAATAAAAAACTTAAAAAAAAAAAAAAGCAAATAAAGCAAATTAATTTCTTAATGCACTCGTTATTATTTTACATATTAATTTACACAATTAACTAGAGAAGGTGAAACTCGAAAAGTTTTCTATATAACTAGAGAGCTGGGCTGTTATTTGCATTGTGATAAATAGTTGTTGTCTACTATTGTTGAGAGGAAATGGCTCTTCTACCGTTGTTGCAACAATCATGGCTGGAGTTACACAAAACTCCTTTTCATGTCCTCTTATTTTTTGTCTTACTCCTCTCTTTTTTTTTTTTTTTTTTTTTTGAGAAACAGATAAGCTTAGATTTTATAAATCAACCAAATCCAATTGGAATACATCTTCCAAATCAGTGGGTAGTTCTTCCACCCAAACAACAGTGTCAGCAGATAGAACTGCTCTTCGAGCAAGGGAATGGGCTAACTTGTTGCCATCCCTCCTAACATGTTGAAAACTAATCCTATTAAAGCTAGAACAAGATTCATGAATCTCGTTAATTACATGACCAAAAAGAGTTAGGTTCGCCCTTTTGTTGGAAGCAGCCTGCACAATTTGCATGCTATCTCCCTCAACAATAATAGAGAAAAGGCTTAACTCCTTTGCAAAAACAACTGCTCTACTACAGGCTAAAGCTTCAGCAGCATCCACCGAGTGAGGTTCAAGGATTTTCTGACTGAGGGCAGCAATAATTTCCCCCTTAGAATCACGAACAACGACTCCAATACCTGCTGTGCCTGAATTGCAAAAAAAAGCTGCATCAAAATTGGCTTTATACAAGCCTTCAGGTGGAGGAAGCCAGCGATTTCGGGCAGCTATCCTCTGAGTTTTAGGTGGATGTTTATGAATCTCAAAGTACTCTAACACCAAATTTTTAGCTCGCATACTGACTTCGTAAAGAGGCCAAGAAGACTGCTTCTCTCGAATCCTATTTCGTCTCTGCCATAAGCTCCAGGCAGTCATAGAGAACCAGGCTACATGGAAGACCAATCCTCTGCCCAGAACCGCTTCAAATAGGTCCATGAAAGTCCGAAAGTGGGTCTTATAAAGCCCAGCAAACTAGACCTCTGATCTCCACACGACTTTAGCTTCATCACATAACCAGAGGGCATGTAGCACTGTTTCTTGATGCTCATCACAAAGGGAGCAAGTCATATCCAATGGAATATGTCTTTTATGCAAATTCTCCTTGGTTGGCAAAGAGTCCTTGACAGCTCTCCAAATAAAATGGCGGATTTTATTTGGGGCACGGATACGCCAAATACCCTTCCAAACAATTTGATCCCCTGACGAAGTTGAAGCTTGTTCAGCCATAACAGAATCTGAAACAAGCATATGATATGCAGATCGGACAGAGTACTCCCCATTAGATGTAAAAGGCCAAACCAAAGCATCTGCTTGACCCAATTCGCTGACATGGATCCGTTTGATCTCTTCAGCCTCCCAACTCATGAAGGTATGATCAATTAAGTCCACATTCCAAGATTGAACATTAGGTAGGAGGAGATCACTAACCTGAGAAATCGTAGAGTTCAATCTAGGAGACATGATTTTACTGTGTGCAGGATCAGGTAACCATCTATGCTCCCAGACCTTTATAGATAGGCCATCACCAACACGCCAAATAGCACCCTTTGTGATAACCTCCCTAGCCTGCATTATACTGCGCCAGGCAAAGGAACATTTTGCTGGAACAACAGCATCAAAAATACTCCCATTTGGGAAGAACTTCGATTTAAAAACCCTATAGAGAAGGGTATCTTTTTGGTGAAAAAAACGCCACACTTGCTTAGCCAATAAAGCATTATTGAAGTGCTAAAAATCCCTAAACCCCATGCCACCCACAGATTTCGAAGAACACAATGAACTCCATTTCACCCAATGAATTTTCTTCTTTTCTTCTTGCCCCCACCAAAATTTCCGAATCATAGCCTCAATATCCTTGCAAAGACTAGTAGGCAATCTAAACACACTCATAGAGTAAGCCGGTATCGATTGAATGACCGCCTTTATCATGACCTCTTTGCCGGCTTGAGAGAGCAACTTCTCCTTCCAACCCATCATTCGAGCCCAAATTCGTTCCTTGACAAGAGTGAAGCAAGCTTTCTTGTTTTTTCCCACAAAGGAAGGCAGCCCCAAGTATTTTTCGTAGTGCTAAATTGCCGGAACACTAAGGGACTATTTTATAACTTCCTGGGACTCTTCGTCAGTATTTTTACTAAAGAACAAAGTGGTTTTATCTTTGTTGACCATCTGACCAGAAGCAGCTTCATAGACAGCCAGCAACTCTTTGATTTTCTCACATTCAGCCAAATTGGAACGGCACAATAGCAAGTAGTCATCCGCAAAGAAAAGATGGGTAATCTTTGGACCACGTCTACATAAGGAGAATCCCTCAATTTCCCCAGCAGTGGCAGCTTTCCTCAAAATGACATTTAAACCCTCGGCGCAGAAAAGGAAAAGATAAGGGTAGAGAGGGTCCCCTTGTCTTAAGCCTCTAGACGGATGAATCATTCCTTCTGGTTCTCCATTCACCAAGATAGAATAAGATACCGTCGACACACATTCCATAATCAGATCAACCCATGAATGTTGAAAGCCCAACCTTAGCAGAATGTTCTTCAAAAAAACCCATTCCACTCGATCATAAGCTTTACTCATGTCGAGCTTGAGGGTCATGAAACCTTTTTTCCCCAGGCAACCGCTTTTCATATGATGAAGTAATTCAAAAGCAATTATGACATTATCCATGATTAACCTGTCAGCTATAAAAGCACTTTGTGTTTCTGAGATAATAAAGTTAAGCATTGGTTTAAGCCTATTTGCTATAACTTTACTAATAATCTTATAAATCACGTTACAGAGGCTAATTGGCCTAAATTCAGTTACTCTTTCAGGATTTTTAACTTTAGGGATTAGGGAAATAAATGTATGATTAATAGACTTCAACAAAGAACCTGAATTCAAACTAGAAAGCACAGCTTCAGTTATATCCGTACCTATATCTGGCCAGTAAGTCTGAAAAAACAGGGGTGGCATGCCGTCAGGACTGGGAGCCTTTAACGGAGCCATCTCTTTGATTGCAGCTGTCACCTCCTCTGCTGTGTATAACTCAATCAACTTAGCATTCATATCTTCAGTAACCACAGCTTGAACCCCATCCAAAACTGAATCCAGATTATGCGGATTTGATGAGGTAAAAAGATTTTCATAGTAACCAACAAGCAAGGCCGAGACAGCTTCTTCCTCCTTATGCCACACCCCCTGATCATCCATTAAGCCTTTGATGAAATTCTTTCTTTTTCGATGAGTTGCTGAGCCGTGAAAATACTTGGTGTTCTTATCACCACACTGCACCCACTTCACATGAGCACGTTGATGCCACATCTGTTCTTCTCTGTCTAGAAGCAAATTCAATTCTGACTTCAGCCTAGTAACCTCTTGATAATCACCTCCCTTCATTGCATTTTCCTCTGCCTTCCATAAGGCCGATTTAGTATCTTTGATCCAAGATAGCACACTGCCAAATTGATCCTTGCTCCACTTTTTCAACAGCCTCTTACACTTCTTAAGCTTCTTTGCGACTCAGAACATAGGCGCACCAGTTGGATTTGATTCCCAAGCTCTGGAAACCGTGTGGTGGCAGCCTGAATCGGTGAGCCACATAGCCTCAAATCTAAAAGGCTTTCTTTTCCACCGAAGCTTCTCTCCCCCAGCATGCAATGTTAGCAAAATAGGATAGTGATCCGAAGTAAAACAGGATAAGTTCTGGATCCTACCCGTTGGAAATTATTCTAACCAATCAACGTTTGCAACACCTCAGTCTAATCTTTCCCAAATCCACTCACCTCGCCGCCTACCTCTCCACGTGAAAGCAAGGCCCGAGAAACCAAGATCGACAAAACCACAGTGATCAAGGACATCTCTTTTGTATACATTTTCAAGCATTTTAGAAGTGGCAAACCAAAATTTCCTCCATCCCCACCAAAGCTGCCAATTATTGGTAACCTTCACCAACTAGGAACACTCCCACACTGTTCCCTTCATGCCCTATCTAAGAAGTATGGCCCTATAATGTTCTTAGACTTGGGCTGTGCTGCAACAGTTGTGTTGTCATCTGCAGATATGGCCGAAGAAATCATTAAGACAAATGTTATTATTTTCTCAAATCGGCCAGAAACCACGGCTGCCAATTTCTTATATTATGGATCCACATATGTAGCATTCTCACAATATGGCTAGTATTGGAGACAAGCTAAGAAAATTTGTGTCCTCAAACTTTTGAGCCTCAAAAGAGTGCAATCTTTCCAATACGTAAGGGAAGAAGAAGTTGAAGTATCAATCAAAAAGATACGTGACTCATGCTTAAAAGGGGCTTCTATCAACCTAAGTGAGATAATAATTGCAACCTTGAAAAATATAGTCACTAGATGTTTATTTGGACAAAAATTTGAAGACAATGGTAAGAGCAAGATTGGAGAGCTCCCAAGAAGGGTGATGGTGCTACTTGCAGAATTCAGTTTGGGAGATATTTTCTCTTCTTTGAGATGGATTGATGGTCTTACAGGATTTTTACCAAGTTTAAAATCCACTTTTGGAGAAATAGATGCTTTTCTCGATCAAGTGGTTCAACAACATATGATAATGAAAGTTGACGATGGTCTGCCCAATAAGAAGGATTTTGTGGATAGTCTGCTCGAACTTCGAAAGAGTGGCAAACTTGACTCCGAGCTCGCTCATAAAAATCTCAAAGCACTCCTCTCTCTCTCTCTCTCTCTCTCTCTCTCTCTATATATATATATATATATATAATATGAGACACACACGCTCACACACTATCTAAAGCACAAACAAAGAGAAACACAAGCAAATGCTCAAACACACACATTTCAAGTCTTATTTTTGTCAAAAATATTTCAGGACATGTTTGTTGGTGGAATTGATTCTACTTCAATAGCTTTGGAATGGGTAATGGCAGAGCTTATAAGAAGTCCTAGTACATAATGAAGAGAGCACAAGAAGAGATAAGAAGAGTAGCGGGTACAAAGTCACATATAGAAGTTGAAGATATTAATCAGTTGAATTACTTGAAATGTATCCTCAAAGAAAATATGAGACTACATCCACCACTTCCTCTGTTACCCCGAGAAACATCAGCATGTGTGAAATTCAGAGGTTACGATTTTCCGCCCAAAACAAGAGCGTTGATCAACGTATTCACAATCCAAAGAGACCCTAAAATATGGGATAGGCCAAAAGAGTTCATCCCAGATAGATTCCTAGACAATCGAGTTGATTTCAAAGGCTTAGACTTCGAATTAATCCCATTTGGAGGTGGGAGAAGGGGGTGCCCAGGAATGTCATTTGGTGTTGCTATAGCAGAATATGTTATTGCCAACCTTTTATGCTGGTTTGATTGGAAGTTGCCTAGTGCTAATGCACAAGGGAAAGACTTGGACATGACTGACGTTAATGCACTCACTGTGTTTAAGAAAATTCCTCTCGACCTTGTTGCAATACCTTACTCTCCTTGATCAGTTGATTAAGAGATTCATAGTTATGCTAATAATGTAATTTTCCTTCATTTGCTTGTTTGGTGTTCAAATATGCACTTTGCTTCTTATACACTTTTTGAAATCAATGTAAGAGGACTTCTACCTTAATAATAACTGAAACTTCCATGTTTCGAATTTGATATTTTACCCTTTAGTTTGTACTTATAAATTAAGCACATTGATATTTGACCCAATGATTTTCACAGATTTGTTTTGCCATTTAACACCAATTTACTAACATTTTCGTTACTTAATAGGTTTTTGAAACTATTATGGAAACTAGCATTTCGAGTCTCTTAGCCTCTAGTTTACTGTAGAAACTCAAGCCTAAGAGACTCGAGTTCCATGTGTTGCAATGCTGACATTGAATTTTAATCCACATAGAACTCAAGTCTTAGAGGCTCGAGTTCCTTAAAGCAATCTCAAGTTTATAAAACTTGAGTTTCTAATGGTAAAATTATTGTTGGGTAAATATCCTCATTGAGTTTAACTTGCTTTGATTCTGGTACTACATTTTATAGCGCCCATCTTTGTTAAAATGTAATTTGCAATTGACAAGTGGTTATCTAAGTTTTAAAGAAGAAGCAATTGCCAAACTAGATGTCAACAACCATTGAAGAATCAGCTGGCAGCAAAATGATGTTGAAGTATCATGCAAGTTGACAACTCACATGGCCAGGAGTCATTCAAGGAGAAATGAAGCAAATTTCAATAGTATTCTTGGTCCATAGTTAATTTCTGCTCAAAGCTTCTTGTCTTAATGTATATTCCTTCTTTGCTCTAATTATCTTTCCCATTATTGGCAATAAGGATGCCTTCATATCCTCAAATATAAGTCTGTATCAATCATTCATTACTCCCACCCTTTTTTCCCTTCAGTTTTGGTCAGTACATGTGTACATCTCCTATGGGGGTATGTATAGAATCCTTTTAATGTAAATCAAAACAGAACTTGAATGCTCCTAACATTGCTTTATGCTAAAACATAAGAGCTAAGCATGTTATGACAACCCAACCTTCCGATGATGAGAGGCTATATGAGACAAATTAAAATACATGACAAAGCAATATATGATCGCAGAGATAGATGAAAATATAAAATGCAAATTATTTGTATATCACTTGACCCTCAATTTTCAATAATGCCCCTTATCAATATGTGCTCTGCATCACCAAAATTCCCAAATGAACATAAGTTAAATTCCCTTTTGCTTCTCATTCCTACAATATAGTAATGAATCTATTGAAATGAAGTTATTCACTTTTATTGTTATTCATAGCAAATGAAATTATTATATACTCACAAAATCATTTGCTCCTTTAAGGTAATGATGAAGCTATATATCCTTCTTCTTTGTGTGCTTGAATTCGCTGCACCTGTAATCTAGAAACTCAAATCAAGATTGTGAGACGTACAACACGAATAAAGTTACTTTGCAGTTGCTCTAAATCTTAAATTTATCTTTTTAATCCCTCTCTCCTTTTTTGGGTGAATATCAATTTTCATCTGTTTCCTTCCCCTCATCTCTCAATCTGACAGCACAAGTCATGTAGAAGCCATCCTAACAAACTTTGGGGAATTCATATCAACAAACAGGAAATTTATCCAAATAAAGAAGACCCACAAGGCCAAACTCAACTGGGTATGTAAAATATGAGACAAACCCAAAAAGAAATTGACTTTTACACAGCTATTTCAAACACAAATAAAGTCAGAAATTTAGATTATGAGAATGAAAAAGATTATAGAAGACCGGCTTGAGCTTGGAAATCACTCTGACAGACTCTTATAAGCCCCAAAAAGCGTCCTTCTCTTCCTCCATTTGTGTCCACAAACCCAAAATCTTCATGATCCGACACTGCAAGCAAAGCAACCAACAAGGAAAAACTCAAAAAAAATCCAAAAATTCAATCAAATAAGCAAAGAAAATGAGAAAAAAATCAACTTTTTCCCTTTAACAGAGAAAGTCTGTAACACAACGTGATTTCCCTAGTCTCTCTCTCACTGACTCTCTGCTCCTTTCTCTCTCCCTCACCGCCTTTGTGTTGAAAAAAATTGTTCTGAGCAAAACGCACCGTTTAAAGTTTTTCACCCAAACACATCTTTTTTTTTTTTTTTTTTTTTTTTTGAGCAACCCAAACACATCATTTTGGCACATCACTTGAATAAACCAAAATTACTGTAGATAAGCGTCTTGACTCTTTTTATATAATTAATTAGTAGGTTATTATTATTATTATTAGACAAGAAGCTTTATTTTTTATTTTTTAAAATTTCATTTTATTTACAAGATGATGAGGATATGATATTGGGTCGGTACAATTTTTCTTGACAAATCAAGCGATAGCAATCACAACCCATCACAACTCGAGTGTACCTGGCCAAGAATAGGGTCTCATTGGAATAGAAGGGATTTTCATTTTTGAACTACTGGCCGGGGTAGGGAAACATTTCCCAAGCAAACCAACAAGCTTCATTCGGCTTGGCATAGCAAAAGCTAAGGGCAATTGGAAGAGGAAAATCCCCTTTGTTTTCTAACCAATAGGTCTAGAAGGCTTAATCGGGCAAATCTAATTCAACTAGGCTTGACTGAGAACTATGACCCTTGGAACTTATAAAATAAGTTGGACATACAATTGCACCTAGAAGTTTTTTTATTTTTATTTTTTATAATATATATATATATATATATATATATATATATACAAATATTTTAAATTGTATATAAGCTAAATAAATTGAATAAATGTGAGATACCAAGACCTCGAGTTAGTTTTGTTTTTGACCAAGCTCATATTATCAAGTGAGGTTGTGTATATTACCTCTCAAAATGCATGGTCTGACTGACGATATTTGACCCCTTAAATTAAATTGAGAGTTGTGTACTTGTAGATTTGGAATAACCATTTATATTAATTATTATAAAAAATACAAAATCCATATTGAAAAACACATTTTCAGCAATTAAATAATATAATTTAAACATTTGATAAAAAAATAATAATAATTACAAAGCTTAATTCCTAGATACAGTATACAAATTACATAGATTTTGATTTTATAGTTAAATTCCAAAAGATGAAGATTACAACATAAGACCTAGTTTAACAACCATTGATTTAAGTATCAAAGGCTAAACTAGTGAATGTGTTAGATAATAGTCACCCACCTTGCCCAATTCAATTGATCTTCTAGAGTATGGTGGCTCCCATCGTGTCATGCAATCCATTCATTTAAATATGTCAGAAAAGGTGTGTTCTTCACATAAAAAACAATACATCATGTTTTTTTTTTTTTTTTTTTTTAAATTGAGCATATAAACCACATGTGAAGATTTAAACGCTAATAGGACTAATGAACTCACCTTCCTTGGATGATCTAATCAAATATACTCGTCCACTTTGGCATGACACGAACGATCACAAGATAACCATTAATAAGAGCATTCAATGCTACGAACAGTTACCAATCAGTGGGCAGACCGTTGGAGTCTCATCAAAATCCATATTCATAAGCCCTGAGGTGTTACAAAAGGGCACTAAAGCCACAATTAAGGCCCCAACGGCTAGGAACCATGAAACCATATATATACACACTGATTAGAGACAAACCAGGTACATAAACTCACCTAAAAAGTATTCCTAGGCACTCTGATATTTCGAACTCTCTTATCATTCTCTAAAAACTCCTATATATTGACTTTAGCATCGGAAACATGGTGGCAAGCACCACACCGGTGACAACCTTAAGGGAGCCATTGTTCTACGTTTGCAGAGACAGCTACAAGGACCCAGTTCCATCTGGACGAACCTACAAGACTAACGATTTGCACTTCATCAGTTTGGCACGATTTGTGGGGAACGACATTTTCACACTTAGGGAGTTTCTAATCAATTCCTAAATTTAGATGGAGTCCAACCAGGACCTTGCAACATTAGCCCTACAAATCCAGGCACTTGCAACTAGTGTCAAAGAGCTCACTAAACAGAATCAGGAGATGAGGCTATTGCTTCAGTAGGAGGAGAACCGGTCTAGAGCCAATCAAGAAGATCAGAGAGATAGCCATAGAAGGAGCGACTGTTAAGGACCAGCTACTCAAGATGAACCAAACTCGGATCTTCTTCGGGATATGAGAAAGGAGATGGACAAGCTAAGGAATGCCATTAAAGGGAAGACAGATCGAAGCCTGGATAGAATGGTTAGGATGACAAATTCGCCTTTTATAGTGGTAATCCTAGAATGCCTAGTGTCGTCGAAATTTCACTTGCCCTAGCTTGAACCGTTCGATGGACTTAAGGACCCCCTAGACCACCTCAACACCTTCAAGATGACGCTAGACCTTCAACAGCCTCCTGATGAAATACTGTGTCGTTCCTTCCCCACCACTCTCAAAGGAGCTGCAAGTGAGTGGTTCACGAAGTTACCAACATCGTCCATCAACAGCTTTGAGAAGTTGGGCAATGCCCTTTTACACCACTTCGTCAGAAGACAATATTCGAAGTGGCCAGCAAACCACTTACTCACCATTAGACAAAGGGAGAAAGAGACCCTGAGGTCGTACGTAAAACGCTTTACTTGGGAAACTCTAAAGGTAGATGAAGCTGATGATAAGGTGCAATTAACGTCCTTTAAAGCTAGATTGAAATCCAGAGGGTTTGTGGTTTCATTCATGAAGAATCCTCCCAAGACAATGGCAAAGATGCTTTTGAAGGCATAGAAGTACATGAATGCTGAAGATGTCTTAGCAGCAATAAAGGACGTAGAAAAGACCAGTGAAAAGGGAAGGAAGGAAGATGATTGTAGAGGAAGAAAAAGGGAGTGCCCAGATCATCAGAATAACAATGGGAGTAAAAGGAAAGACAAAAAAGCTCTTCGAATGGTAAAATTCACTCCTTTAGTTATGCCTGTTGACAAAATTTTGGCGCAAATTAAGGATGAACACTACCTCAAATGGCCAAGGCTATTACATTTGTCGCTCAATGTGTGTGACAAAAAGAAGTATTGTCGATTTCATAAGGATCACGGCCATTGCATAAAGGATTGCAGGAACCTAAAGGAGCAGATAGAAAAACTTATATGAAAAAGGAAACTACAAAAGTTTGTGAAGAAGGGGGAACCTAATAGGTCTAGAGACGATAACAAAAACCAGAGCGAATCCTCGCCTAGGGATGAGGATCACACTTTCTAGCGTCCACCAAGTTGATCGGGGAAATAAAGACAATCATAGGTGGGTCATCCATAGGTGGGTCGTTTAGATCCCTCAGGAAAGCATGTCAGAGGCAGGTGAACAGCGTCTACAGAATACCCCCATTTAAGCAAAGACAAATGGACTAGGACATGTTTTTCTCTGAAGAAGATGCTAGGGGAGTGAAGCAGCCTTATGACGACCTCTTGGTCATAATGCTCACAATAGAAGGATTCAATACCAGGAGGACCTTTGTGGACAATGGCAACTCCGCGAAAGCTCTGCAGAAATCATCTACCTCTCTGCTTTTCAATAGCTGAAGCTAGATCCAAGAAGGTTGCGCTTATTTGACTCCCCCCTCATCAGCTTCAGTAGAGACATAGTGTATCCCAAAGGCATAATGACACTGACGGTCACAGTGGAGACCCACTCGAGGCAGCGAACTCATCAATTGGACTTCTTGGTGGTAGAATGTCCCTCATCTTACAATGTGATCATCAGGAGGCTTACACTCAATTGTTGGAAAGCAGCCATGTCCACCTATTACTTGAAGGTAAAGTTCGCATCAGAAAGTAGTGTGGGTAAGATAAAAGGAGATCAAGTACTAGCCAGAAAATGCTACCAATCCGTGTTAACTACAAAAGAAAACCATACGTGGATGATAGAGGAAAAGAAAGAAGATAAAGTGGAAGTCCTAGAAATAGTGGAGTTGGTCGAAGGAGAAATAACAAGGATGACTAGAATAGGGATGACATTGAGTCCCAAGATGAGGACGAGACTCATCCAGTTCCTTAAAGAGAACCTGGATGTCTTTGCATGGAGTCACAAGGACATACCAGGTGTATCCCCAAAGGTCATCCAACACAGGCTAAATATGGACCCTGAGAAAAAACCCGTCCAACAGAGATGACAGGTCTTCGCTCCAGAATGGAACCAAGCAATTACAGACGAGGTTAACAAGCTGTTGTTAGTAGGCTTTATTTGAGAAGTCTACTACCCAAATTGGCTTGCCAATGTCATCCTAGTGAAGAAAGCGAACGGAAAATGGAGAATGTGTGTGGACTTCACGGACCTAAACAAAGCTTGCCCAAAAGACAGTTTCCCTTTGCCAAGGATAAACTAGATAGTGGATTCTATAGCAGGGCATAAACTACTGATGTTCATGGATGCATTCTCGAGGTACAATAAGATAAAGACGGCTAAAGAAGACTAGGAGAAAACTGCTTTTATCACGAGCCAAGGACTCTATTGCTATAAGGTAATGCTCTTCGGATTGAAAAATGCAGGAGAAACCTACCAGAGGTTAATGAATAAAATGTTTAGCAAGCAGATCGGGAGAAACATGGAAGTATATATGGATGACATGCATGTCAAGAGTAAAGAAGAGCTTACTCATCTAGACGATTTTAGAGAAATATTCACCACACTTAGGCCGTACCAGATGAAGTTGAACCCTAGTAAATGTGCCTTTGGAGTAGTCTCAAGGAAGTTCTTGGGGTTCATGATGTCCCAAAGGGGGATAAAAGCAAACCTCAAGAAGGTGCGAGCCATACTTAACATGACGTCACCAAAGACCATCAAGGAAGTCCAGAAACTCACAGGAAGGATAGCGGCACTCAACAGGTTCGTCTCTAAAGTAATGGACAAATGCTTACCTTTCTTCAAGACATTAAAACAAGCTTTTGCTTGGACTGACAAATGTTAGGTAGCTTTTCAAGAACTCAAGCGCTACCTAAGCAATCCACCCCTCCTAAGTCCATCCAAAGAAGGGGAAAACTTGAATTTGTATCTAGCAGTATCAACCACAGCTATGAGCATAGCCTTGATTCAAGAAGAGGACAGGAAACAGCTCCTAGTTTACTACATCAGCCAAGCTTTCCAAGGGGCAGAAGCCAAGTACCCAAGGATTAAGAAGATTACATTCGCATTAATTGTAGCTTTACGCAAGCTACGACCATATTTCTAGGTGAACCCCATCTTGGTAATGACGGACCAATCCATTAAGAAGTCTATGAACAAGCTCGAGGAAGTAAGGAGAATGGTCTAATGGGCGATCGAGCTTAGCCAGTTCGACATCGAGTACCACCTTAAGACAGCTATTAAAATGCATGCTTTGGCGGACTTCATCGCCAAGTTCACCCTCCCAAATGAGGACATCCTCCCCGACAAAACAGAAAGATTAATGATACAAACTGATGGTTCGTCAGCCCAAAAGAGGGGAGGAGTAGGGGTAGTTATCATCATCCTAAACGGAGAAATGATTAAATACAGGATTCATCTAAAGTTTTCGGCCATCAATAATGAAGTTGAGTTCGAAGGAATATTGACAGGACTAAGGGTCGAAAAAGCCCTAGGAGCTAAAAACCTGCTCCTCCAAAGTGATTCTAAGCAGGTAATAGGGTAGATAAAGGAAGAATATGAAGCAAAGGTGGAAAGGATGCAAAAATACCTCAGGCTGATGAAGCACTTAACATAGGAATTTGATAGGGTGGAATTTGTGCAGATCCCGAAAAGCCAGAACATGATAGCAAATGAGAGCACGAAGTAAGCATTGTTAGAAGAAAGACCAACAAGCGTGGGCTTAGAGATGGAAGTCCAGAAACACCCTAGCATTGAAGAAGTTTCTACCTTTGCAATCTTGAGCACAAGCAGCTAGATGACCCCGATTATATCCTTCTTCTAAGATGGACACCTTCCACAGGATGTCGAGGAGGCTAGGAAGGTCAGGAAGAAAGCAACCAGGTTCTTGATCCTGAATGAAACCCTATACAAGAGAGGCTTCTCCATGCCCTACCTGAAATGCGTCGATGAAGAGGAAGCTAAGTATATTCCGGAAGAGATTTATGAAAGGGTTTGCGGAGACCATGCAGGCCCTAGATCCTTGGTAAGAAAAGTTATCAGAATAGGTTACTTCTAGCCTACTATGCAGGTAGACGCAAGGGAGCTCGTCAAGAAGTGAGACAAATGCCAGAGGTTTGGGAATGTCCAACGCCTCTTAGTTAAGATACCGACGACGATAGCCTCCCCTTGGCCATTTGCACAATGTGGAATTGACATCGTCAGCTCACTGCCCCGAGGTAAAGGACAGGTAAAGTTTCTACTATTCACTATCAATTACTTCACAAAATGGGTTGAAGCAGAGGCTTTATTAATCATCACTAAAGCAAAAATCCAGAGCTTCGTATGGAAGAACATAATTTGCAGGTTTAGGATTCCACAGATGATCATATCAGATAATGGGTGGCAGTTCGACAGTCAAGGCTTCAGGAATTTTTGTTCAAGTCTAGAGATCAAGAACCAATTTTCATTCCCAGGACATCCATAAGCAAACAAACAAATAAAGGTGACTAATCAAACACTACTTAAGATCATCAAAGCCAAGTTGGACAACACTAAGGGAGCTTGGCCCGAGAAATTGCCCAATGTCTTGTGGCTTACAGGACTACAATAAGAACCCCAACAAGAGAAACCCCATTAAGGCTCACTTACGGCATTGAGGTAGTAATCTCAGTCTAGGTGGGAATAACTAGCATCAAACAAGAGATGTCCCATGAGGAGAGCAACGATGATCAACTAAAGGTTAACTTGGACGAGGTCAGAGATTGGGCTTCTAACTGAATGACTAAGTACCAGCAGAAAATGACCGAGTACTACAACAAAAGATTGAAGCTCAAACGACTTGACATAGGGGACCTCGTCCTGCGCAAAGTCACCCTGGCAACCAAAGACCCTGCCCAAGGGAAAGTTGGCCCAACCTGGGAAGGACCCTACTGAGTCGTCTATTACTCTTGACAAGGCAATTATCACCTAGAGACCTTAGACGGGCAAAGACTTCCACGACCATGGAACATTGAGCACTTGAAGAAGTACCGCCAATAGATGTAATAGACAGTTGTATTCATTTTTGAAAGCAATAAAAGAACTATTTAGCTAGTGACTTAATGCGATTAAACCTAGTAGCTTAAAAGCCAAAAAATTGGCTAAGTAATAAGATTCTGCCTAGACGGATGTAAGTTACTAACGAAGCCAAAGAATGACAAAATCCCTTAAATGGGTGTAAGTCACAAAAAACTAGCTAAGTAACAAGATTCCGCCTAGACGGATGTAAGTTACTGATGAAGTCAAAAATTGCAAATAAATTAACTAAGTAACAAATTCCCATCTCAACGAATGCAAGTTACCGACGTAGCAAGACTCCATCAATGACTATAAGTCACAACAGACACTCTAACAAAGTCATAACAATGCAAAAGAGGTAACTAAAGGAACGGAGCAGCCACTAAGTATCATGCAAGGAAAGAATGAAAACAAGTACGTATAAAAGTTACTGATATAATTGAAGGCCTAAAAACAACGGGCAACCAACATTGTTTCAATATGATAAAATCCCATAAACGTTGGGCAAAAACATTGTTCTTAAATTTGAATAAAAACATTGTTTTGAAATTTAAAAATAAAAAAAAAAAAAAAAAAAAAAAAAAAAAAAAAAACTAGTAACAGATTTAGGTGTCTGTGGCTAGATAATCATCAGTTGAAGGCTGAGGAACACTCTTGGGGGCATCACCTTCAGGGGCCGTGGACTGGGAGGCCTTGTTAGTAGCCATTTCTTTGTCTGCTTCCTCAAGATCAAGGTTCTCCAGATCCACTCTAGTAGGGTGCTTGACGAAGTATTGCCTCAGAAGCTCAAATCCTTTGAAGTACCAATTGAAGAGCACAGTATTGTACTCTTCAGTCTGCTAAAAAGCCTCAACGGCCTTAGTAGCAATGGTCTTGAGTTTCTCCTTCACCGCCTGGAGCCGTTCATCATTTTCCACCATCAACTATCGTTTAGCTCTGAGGTCATCCCCCATGACCTTGATCTTCCCCTTTATGGTGTTGGCCTCATCCATAGTAGCAATCAAGTCTTTCTTCAACTTTGAGTTCTCTGCCTCTAAGGCCTCCACCCTAGACACTGTAAATGGGACCTTGGTCTCCTGCTTAAGATACTTCGAGGTAATGTGAAGACTCTCCCTCAGCACTTGAAAAAAGGAACCAAACCTCAGAACAACGCAAAAAAAAAAAAAAAAAAAAAAAAAAGGGAAAGAGAAGATGAATTTGCACAAGTACATTATCTGGACGAGCTTGTGGAGATGACGACCCACAACCTTATTGGGAGATGTGCTCGAGAATACCTTCATCTCCTCGGCAGTAAAGGTCTCCTACGCCTGTGCCAGCATGATCCCAGCATCGTCCCAGACACTAGACGATCAAGAGTTAGCTTTATCTTTCAAGTTATCCCCGATATGTTGCCTCTTATTCTAGAGAGGAATAATCTCTTCAATCAAGGTGGCCAGGGAGGCTATTCTCGTCATCTCAATGCTAGAAGTAGCTGGGGTAGTTGGAGTGACGGAGGCCCCCTTATCCATCACCTGCACAGTTCTAGCCCTAACGTTGGAAAAGGGCTTGTTCTTCTTGGCCTTCATTCGTGTGTACATTCCTTGATTGAACTTCGTTGTCATCCCTACAAGAGGAAAATACTTGTTAAAAATTTTTTTTAAAAAATAAAAGAAGAAGAAGAAGAAGAAGAAGAAGAAAGAAGCAGCATAGACGAGCTTAACACTTACTCTTTTTTTCCTCAATCTCTATGTTTCGCAGGAAAAAAGCAAAGGGCTTTGGACCAAGGCAGTGAAAAGCTAGAGTCCGCGAGACAACCAAATCGTCAAAATCTTCGATCGTCCTTGTGTACTCAATGGCTGCTTCAATGCATTGCTTGTACCTGCTCTTAAGCTTTGGCCGTCTCTTAACTATGCACAAGATAATAAGCAAGGAAGTTAGTAAGTAACAAAATATGAGCCAGAAAAAATGGATTGATGAAGTATTGGTAGAAAGACGACGCATCTAGACTCGGGGTTCCCTACTGACGGAGCAACCTAGGGATGTCTCCCCAAACTTCTCCAAAAAGGGTCTCAAACTCATCCTCAGAGACAAAAGAGAATCGGGACTTCCAATATCGGAATGAAAAGGGCAAGTCCTTGATGATCCTAGCTTCCCTGACCCAAGGCACTAGTTCATAGTACTCGTACTCCTTAAGTTCTTTCAAACAGTACAAATAAACAAGCTTGTCCACCTTTATCATATCCCTGTCAGTAGCAGCTAGCCATATCTCCATACAACTAACCACTATCCTCCAGGAGTTAAGCATAATTTGCTCGGGAGCGATTCTGAAGTGGTTTAGAAGCTCTATGATAAAGGGGTGCACGAGGAATTTGAGCCCACTTAGGAAGGCAGCCTCGTAGAAACACACCTCCCCGGGCGAAAAATGGCAAGCTTGTTCCTTTGGTTGAGGAAGACGAAACTTGACCCTATTACGAAATTGAAATCTTTGGATAAATCTAGAGAGGATCTCAGCATCTAGACCACACTCCTCCCCAAGAGTAGAAAAAACCCTAACCTCCCAAGGGATGGAAATGGTAGTATCATCCCACATCTCTACTGGGTCGTCGCTAGAAGACAACCCAGTCTCGAGCTCACTGGATCTAACCTTAGACATTTCCCCTTGCTCTTTCACCAAACCCTCAAACCAATCATTCGATAAACATCACCCAAGACCATGCCTAAACTACTACCCTCAGAAACAAAGTTTTCAACCAAAGGGAAAAAGGCACGGGAAGCACCTAAAGAAGCCCCCAAACGTGCAAAAAAAAGGAAACTGAGGGGCAAGCTACCTTAACCTCAGAGCTATTGACCATGAAAACCAGAAAACAGAGGAAAAGAGATGAATCCTAAAAACCCCAAAAAACCAAAACAAACACAAACAAAAAGAGAAAGAAAAATCAGAAACTGAGCATAATCTATATCTATGCCATAAAAAATAAAGGGAAGAAGAAAGGCATACCTCAAAAGGAAGCACAGAGAGCTAAGCCACATAATACACCTGCTCGAAGAAAATCATAGAAAAAGGTTGGGGAAGAAGAAGCTCAGAGCAATGATTGGAAGTTGGAGAAAGTGAAAGGGAAAATGAAAAGAAGGAAAGTTTAAAAACCAAGGCACAAAAACTGAAATTCAACGGGAAACCCAAGAGTCATACAATTGGGGCATTAACTTCACTAGTCAGAACATGCCATGTGGCCATGATGTGTGTGGCACCGCCACCATGCATTAAATGTGGAGCAAAATCCCAAGAGCCATGTCTGATAAAAAAACCTTTCATCTTCTGATAGTCATCATGACAGATCATAATGACCACATAACCCGGGGGGCAGCTGATGAGACTGACAAACTCACCTTCCTTGGATGATCTCATCAAATATACTCTTCCACCTTGGCATGACATGGATGAACACAGTTTAACCATTAATAAGAGCATTCAATGCCGTGGACAGTTACCAATCACTGGGCAAACCATTGGAGCCTCATTAAAACCCATATTCATAAGCCCTGAGGCGTTACAAAAGGGCACTAAAGCCACAATTAAGGCCTCAATGGCTAGGAACCATGAAAGCATATATATACACACTAATCAGAGACAAACCGGGTACATAGACTCACCTAAAAAGTATTCCTAGGTACTTTGATATCTCGAACTCTCTTATCATTCTCTAAAAACTCCTATATACTGGCTTCGGCATCGGAGACATGGTGGCAAGCGCCACACCGATGACCACCTTAAGGGAGCCATTGTTCTACATTTACCGAGATAGCTACGAGGACCCAACTCCATTTGGACGAACCTACAAAACTGACAATTTGCACTTCATCAAACGCTAAATCCAAAATCCATCATGTTTAACCCTAATTTAACCCATATCATTGAAGACAAACATGATTTGATTGATTAAAAGTAGTAATAACAGATGAAACAACTAAAAGGTCGAGAAATACCACTTGTGTAACACTCCGACCCAACTTTATAATTAAACTATGTGTTTGAGTGGTTAATTATTATTTTTAAGCCACTTCCTTTTTATAATTAATAGCAGAGTATTTAATAACCATACTATTTTATAATGCCTTTGAATAAGAATTGTAAAGATTATAAAAAAAATTGAAGGGTTAATTTTATTATGAATATATACTAAGTATGTACAAAATTATATTAAGTGGTTGAGTTATTACATATATAGTTATTGGTGTTTAATTAAGTGTTGTTTAAGGTAAGGGTTTATATGCTTGTTATTATCTTAATTACGTTAAGTGCATAAAGTTTGATATTGTAATATTATAAAAGATATATACTATTTTAATGATAGAAAGAAGTTTATAAAGGTAAGGGCTTATATGTAAAGTTATATTGTTGTTTAGGCCTTTCTGGAATATAAGCTTATAAAGGAGGGAAAGTAAATTTTTTTTAAAAAAAGTCTAAAAGGTGACCCATCAACCCTCTTTCTCTCGTGCACCCAAGATATTTACCTTATCTTTTCTTGGCAATACCAGAAGACTCTTTGTTCTTCTTTCTTTGCTCTTTTCTATTCATCTTCTTTCTTTGTTCTATTTGGTAGCACCTCTCTTTCACTCTCTCACCAACAACCCTCCTTTTCTCACCGAAATCATATATCTCACTCTAAGGAAGAAATTCATAGATTAGCCCTAAGATTTCAGCTTCAAAGTTTGTGAGTAAGTAAATAAAAACCTCATCTTATTATGGGTGTTTTAATGGTGGAATGGTTTGCTTTAGTTTCACTTCTATGTTCTCTAATCTGATTGTTAAAAGTTGAAATTTGTGATTTATGAAATTAGGAAATCATGAACTTGTAAGTCTCTCTCTCTCTCTCTATATATATATATATGCTATTTTAAGAAGCTTTGAAACTGTGTTGATGATTTGTTGAAGGTAGATTAGGGCTTTTACTAATTAATGATTGTGTATGATTAAGGAAGTAAGAAAAAGTTAGGATGAGTACTTTTGATGTTACTGCTGGAATTTTTGTTGTATTTAATTCTGCTATAAATGGTTAAATGACTGTACATAAGTGTTTTCTAACATGTCTATTGAGTGCATAAAAATCTCCATATGAAAATACCATCGTTTGATAATTGTTTGTGAAGTTACGAGAAAATGTTGCAAAGCTGTCACTGTGACAGATTTTGTGTTTATACATGATAAATTATGTATTCAATTGTATATAGTGAATTTGGATGCTAGGAATATTTCTTATGAATGCTAAGACACATATGGTTGTAATGGAAGTGGTTTCATAGCATTTGGATCAATATAAAAATAATGGTTTAATTTCTAAGTTACATGAAATTATGTCAGGACAGATTTGAGCATGTCATCTTGTATGATTTTTAATAAATCATGGTTTTATGATTTGGCTCTGAAAATGATATAAAATTTACTAGACATCCAGAGGAGTGGCTCTATAAAATTTCATAAAGATTGGATGTGTTTAGGTAGCCCATTTGTATTTTACAAATGAGGCATGTGCTACTAAAATGAGCAATAAACAGTAAATGATAACTTTGACTTTGAGGATTTAATTCTAAAGTTAGAGTAAATGTTTTGAGCTATAACTTAATATGCTTATCTTTTGGTATGTCTAGGTCATAGATTAATTTTTTATAACTTGGTTCAAGGTTTAGTACTCAAAAAAGGGTTTCTAAACCATTTTACTACTTTTTCATGTTACTGTCTTGTTCAATGTGTTTTATGTTGCCATATGAGTGTATATGGTTATATGATCATGTTTAAAAGAGTTTATTTTTATGCTTGCATTGTTGCCCTAATCTCAAAGCACCTTTTGAAATGAAGTTGGCTCTTCTAGAGGTATGAGATTAATGTGAGAATGTTGGTTTCTCTATGATTTAGTACATCATGTTGTTTGATGAATGTATCTTGTGTTTAGGGAACCCCTTTGAGGTGGGATTAGGATTTCATTGATTATAAGAGTTAGGCTTTGAGATGAATGTGTAAGTTTATGATAAGGAATTATGGATAGTAATAAGCTTTGATATTTGATTTAGGTGTTACTAGCCCCAGGTCTGAGCTCCTTCGATTTTAGGCTCTCGATTCCTCTGCTTTCAAGTAAGGGATAAGTTATATGGACATTTGGTAAGTCATGAGGTTATTTTAAAGTATATTATGCATTAAAAGGTTTTTTATTAGAGATATGACATATAATCATATTTCAGAGAAAGATATGTTTGTGAGCTTTTGAAATCTTATGTATCTGATTTAAGCATATTGATGCGATTAATAATTTCCACGAACATGATGTTTAAAGAAAATAATGGAAATACTATTATTGTGAAATGTTATGCAAACTATGAATTTCAATATGATGTCTAAGTATGAAACTTTTTCGAGTTATGTCCTCTGGTGAACTAAACTCAGCTGATAGTGGTTAAATTACTGACTTTCCATGGAAAATGTTCTCTGTTTGGCCATTTAGAGTAGAGGAAATGGGGCTGCCCATAACTCTAATATGAACAAGGCCTCTTCCCTAATGTGTACGGATAGCAAGGAGGAACAAAACCTTGAGGGGATGTGCCATCAAGCCTCCCAAAGAGGACAATATCATGCACACGAGAGCACCCAAATGTGATGAGGTCTTCTCTATCGTGCAAATGCACCAAGTACAAACTTACCAGATATGGATTAACCAATATGTTATGAATAGCTATATTATGTTATTGATCATGAGAGAATGATTTTATTTAAATGCATTATGAAAAGTTGAAAGCTCTCATGAAAAGAAGAAGTTTCTATTGAAAAGAAAAGCTATTCTTTAAAGATAAAAGTTTCTGAAGTTCTGTTGCACTTAAAAGATAAAGAATCTGATGGAAAGGTTTTAGTGTTCTATAAAGATAAAGCTTCTGATGAAAGTACAAGTTTATGTTAAAAAGTTATCAGATATCTGTTCTTTATGAAACATTAAGTTTTATAACTATGAAAGTTATAATATTTTACGAGAAGTTTATAAAGAAAAGTCTTCTTATTCATCAAGATGTTTCTAGTTTAAGTCAAAGTTATCAATTATCTAATTTAAGTTAAAATGATTATTATATAATGAGAATATATATATATATATATATATATATATATATATATGCATGTATGTATGTGTAGGATCCTCGGATGTACGGATCTTCGGACCAAGGGCTTTGCCTTGTAGTCTTTTACACCGCATCCTTTGGAGTCCCACATCGAAAGACACCCCCCCCCACTTGCTGCCTTATAAGCTATGAAGCCAAGGGAGTAGTGTACCACTAGAACACTCTGAGAGTTCTAGTGGTACACTACTCCCTTGGCTTCACAGCTTATGAGGCAGCAAGTGGGGGGGTTTTCTTTCGATGTGGGACTCCAAAGGATGCGGTGTAAAAGACTACAAGGCAAAGCCCTTGGTCCGAAGATCCGTACATCCGAGGATCCTACAATAAAAGGGCCCTTTTATTGTAGGATCCTTGGATGTACAGATCTTCGGACCAAGGGCTTTGCCTTGTAGTCTTTTACACCGCATCCTTTGGAGTCCCACATCGAAAGAAAACCCCCCCACTTGCTGCCTCATAAGCTGTGAAGCCAAGGGAGTAGTGTACCACTAGAACTCTCAGAGTGTTCTAGTGGTACACTACTCCCTTGACTTCACAGCTTATAAGGCAGCAAGTGGGGGGCTTTTCTTTCGATGTGGGACTCCAAAGGATGCGGTGTACAAAAACTACAAGGCAAAACCCTTGGTCCGAAGATCCATACATCCGAGGATCCTACAGTATGTATGTATGTATGTATGTATGTATATGATTTTAAACAATCAATATTATATTTGGTGTCTTTGTAAGAAATGAAAGAAGTTCAATCCGAAATGTTTTGGTAATATTATTCTAATAAGAAAAAGGAGAACAATTATTTTCCGATGAAGAGCATATAACTTATTATTATGAATTGTATAAAATACTATGCATGAAAAGATGTTCTCTTATCTGAATATTTATAAAATAAAATGATTTGATTTACATGCATTCTTATTAAATTCTTGTGTATCTTACCCTTACTGAGCTGTGTAGTTCACCTCTTCCATTCTTTCAGTTAATAGGTTTTAGTTTGGAGCAAAGGGAGCTAGTCGAGTTTTGGAAGGAGTTGATTTTAGTTTTAAATGTATAGATCCCAAATTTGTATTGATGTTTACTTTTGTGGTATTGTGTATTTTAGGATCTAATGAAAGTTGTGTACCTTAAAGTATTAAAAGATGTATTATGTGAAGGTGTGGAAATTGAAAGATAGGTGGATTATGTTATTCTTTGGGTACAGTGTAGATGCTTTGAATTTCAAGTGAAAAGTTATATAAAGAATGAAAAGAAAGAGGGAAGGTTTGGTTAAAAGTTTTAGTTGGTTCTTATTAATACCAGGTTTAAGCTTGATATTAGCATGCCGACCATGGTCACAAATCCAAGTATCAGGCTTGAGACATGACAACTAGCATGCACAAGGCTTGATGATCGGTTTAGGTTAGGATGGATAATCCTAACTAGAAATTTTTGTGTTTAGAATAATTTGGGAAGATATTTTGGATGATTTAAGGCTTAGAGAGTAAAGAATTCAAGCAATTAAGGGTTCATTCATGTGCTGAATAAAGGAATATTGCATGCTTTGAATTTGACACCCCTACTTTATTTATAAAGAGGGATAAAGCCTTTGTTAATTGATGAGTTTGAGTGAGACTCAAACTTTCCAAGGCTGGAGGGCCCATTTCTTACATGTGTTTAAACACATGTTTTCAGTTTTTAAACAACATTACACTTATTTCTATATGCTTTTTCACTCACATGTATTTCTAAAAAAAAAAATGAAAACTGTTTTTTAAACACGTACCAAACAGACCCTGAGTTTTTAGAATAACAAGTCAAATCTCGATAGGATAAAGTTTTAAAATTAGAGAAATTGCAAAACGGTTATAAAATTCGCAGTCGAAGAGGCAAGTGTTGATGATAGTTTGGGGGATTGAGTGCTAATTGGAACTAAGAGCTAGAGTTCCATATTGATCGACAATTAAACCTAGAGTACACATCTTTTTCTTTTTTCTTTTTATTTTTTATTTTTTTATTTTTTATTTTTAATGTGATTTTGACATTTTTCTAATTAATCAATTTTGAGTTCCTTCTGATTTTGGAACCTAAAACAATCAAAATGTCTACTTCCATCAATGTGAACATATCAATTTTTTGGCGGTTGTTATTTTGACTAGTGATGAGGAACACAAATAACCCCAACACATACTTGCTTAATGTTTATTTAAGAATAACTTATTTAGTTTTTTATTGGAAACATTTTGTTAAAAGTGTGCTAAAGTATACTTTCAGTTTTTGGTAAAGTGTACTCTTAGCAAAGAAACAATGAAAAAGAGATTTCATTTGTATCTTGGTAAGTTGTATCTTTCATATTACAATAAATGGGAATATGGAGGAATTGTGAGAATTACACCTTAAGGAGACAGAAAATGAAAACAGTTTGATATGATTGGGAAAGATGTGATAGAAACAACACAAACCGGTTGGTGCAACATGGAAATATCTTAGCTAGGGATGTGTGAAACAGAAAATTATTAGGTACTCTCAAAGTACCATAAGTGTGTACTCCCCCTTTCACATAAATAGTAGTCTCACCATGAATATAATTAGTGAGACCCATCATTCATGTGAGATAAGAGAGTACACATTTATAGTACTCCGAGAGTACACAATAATTTTCCGTGTGAAACCTAAAAAAAACCATCCTAGAACGAGCTAGGGCCTCAATTTTGTGGTAGAGATTGAAACAGTCCTCGGCTAGCAAAAGTCTAGTATTGACTAAAAATTGTAGCACATCATGTCAAAAGAAATCGTAACATGCATGTATTGTATTACTGGAAAGAAAGACTCACTCTGTCTTGCCCTTTCATTTCCAAGTTCCAGCTGTGCCAAAGGGGAATGAATATAATTCTAGTTGTCCAAATTGTCAATGCAGGCATCAGGATAATGGCACCGATTGAAAGAACCTGAACTCTATTTTGATTTAGAGGTTGTAGGATGCTTTCCCCTGGCGTTATAACAGGAATAAATAAAAATGCATGGTAGGTAAAAGAACCTAGTTTTTTTAATAGAGAAAATTCAGAAATACAACTTTTCTTATAACATTTGCAACAATTTATTGAAGTAGTTAATGGTGAATAGTGAAAAAAAAATGATAGATCCATATAAAAGTGATTATTTATCACTACAACACTTTAGTAAATTATGACAAAAATTGTATCAGTAAAATAACTGTTTTTTATGTATACTAGTATGTAGCCCCGTGCTACCGCACGGAAATGGATATATTATTAATCATGAGTTTATTCATGTTTAAAAGGCTCAGTTAACTCTAAATTCATATTATTAATCAGAAAATTTCATTAACAAAACTTAGCAATATATATATTTTACACAGAAAGATGAACCTTGGTGACAATGTTTATCCAAAAGATTCATTCACACTTTTGAATCTTCAATCTCTATTGGTGATTGGAATTTTTGCAACTTAAAAAATTTAAAATTTAAAAAAAAAAAAAAAACCCTCAAAGTTGTACTCATTTTGTAGTTTTACGATGGGTCATTTTGTAACATGATGGGCATTTATGTGAAGGAAAAACCTCTGAAGTTCCATGGCTGATAAAAGAAATTCTCTCCAATATCTTTTTATAGAGAGATGGGTTTGTGCATGTTTTTATACATCCTTCATAGTTGTATTATCACGAAGCAGGTCCAATGGATTTAGATTGGTACTACCGATTCCCAAAGCATGAGTGTTTAATGTGTTATTAATTTCATTTCATTGGCTTCTGCACATGATAGCAGAATTAAAAAAAATTAGATTGTACATGCGTTTAGTAAAATTGGACTCCAATTTCAGATTCTAATTGAACAATTGGTTTGATAATATATGATAGTAACAACAATAGGAAAATTCAAATAAAATTTCGGATTAAATTGTAACAATTTGAATAAAAAATTCTAGTAGAAAGACAGGGTGGAGTGATCCACTCCAAGAAAGCGACCAAACTTGCGTAAATATAGAATAATAAATCTCTCTCCGAAAAATTTACAATATTCATAACCTTTACCTTCACTGAAAATTTTAAAAACATAGTGACTCATATCTACCATCCAAATATCTATAGCCGGGTTCTCTCCAATTCGCATGAGATTCCATTGATCACTAAGTTCTTTTGCAGCCTGCAAAAAGTATCACCAATCAGTCCACGACAGTGCTTTCTTCATTGTTATAAGTGCCAAACCTAAACAAAAAACCAAATATAAGGCTAGTGAATTTTAGGCATAATGTGCATCTAATCACATATTAGCAATTTATAACAAATGTAAAGATGCAAACTTTGTAAGTGAATAGTAAACAAAACTCAGTGTCAGAACCAAGAAAAAAACACTTTAATCCGAAACTCAGTGCAAATGTAAAGATGCAAACTTTGTAAGCAATTTATAACAAAGATGCAAACTCTGGTTTAGCTATCTTTTTGGAAATTATGTAATGTACCCAAACCAAGTTCTTATCACCGATATTAATCTCTTTGGTTTTCACGTTTGACTGCAAAATCAAGAAAAAACTTAATTAGTACATTAACTCACTTGACCCGATACATAGAAGTGGTTTTAATGAGAATGAGCCCACATACATTTAGCCGCGTGATGAGTTCTTATCACCGATATTAATCTCTTTAGTTTTCACATTTGATTGCAAAATCAAGAAAAAAACTTAATTAACACAGTAACTCACTTGACCCGATAAATAGAAGTGGTTTTAATGAGAATGAGCCTACATACATTTAGCCACATGATGCAAAATTCAACTTCAATTTCAGATTCTAGACACATGGCACAAAATTAGAGTCCTAATTTTGAATTCAATTTTACACTCTCTCTACTTCGGGAAATTATTGTGTACTCCCGGAGTACCATAATTGTGTACTCCCTCTTCTCACATGAATAGTGGGTCCCACTAATTAAATTCATAGTGGGACCCACCATTCATGTGAGAGGAGGGAGTATGCATTTATAATACTCCGGGAGTAACTAATAATTTTCCCTCTACTTCACCTATTAGTATATATATATAGATTAGCACAGAAGAAGGTTTATTCTATTTATTATGTAATCAATGCAAATAAACATCCATGTATATTTTTTATAACTTAACTTAATTATTTGATATTCATAGCTGTGACTAGGTAATAAGTTGGATGACTAAAGTCACGTGATTGAATTATATATAGATGATTATTTGAACCGCGGGTTTAGAGAAAACTTTATCTTTAGTAAAATAAGAGCAGTATACTACATAATATATATGTATGTAATTTTTTTAAAATTTTGTTTTTATCATATAAGTCTCAACTTCTTTCTAAAAATAAAAAAATAAAATAAAAAGACTCAACTACCCTAAAGAATGCATATCTATTTCTATATAAAAATATAATACAGGCATTAAATATTTTTGTATGATACTTACACGAAATTGCTACAATTTGAATGAATGGTAATACTCTTATCATAACTATATATCGGGTTGAATGAATGGTAATACTTTGTTCAAAATTCAACAAATCGTACTAATAATTTGGTTCACATTGTTGTAAGCCCGAACTATATAACTCAAACTTAAGAAAATTATAGAATACTATTTTGGAAGTATAATAAATGTGTATTATATCTTCTCCCACATAAGGAGAGTGTCTCACCTTAAATTTAATTAGTATGACTCACTTTGAGAATATTTTAACTAGATGCCGTTAGGGCATTTGTTAATGTATCATGTTGTTAAAAAATTAATTACTGTTTATTTTTTCGTAATAATTTTTTTTTTTTAAATTTCTAAACAATATCTTTAAAGTATTCATTAACTTTTTCCTTTTATAACTTCTCACAAACTTATTCCTATGAGTTTGACTGACTTCTAGTATTTTTTTTTTTTTTTTATTAATTGATTTATTTTTTATTTTTGAGAAGAACTTACTTCTGGTACTTCGCTGCACCCAAGATGAAATGTTCAATGCATAATACTATAAATTCACTGGGCACGTACAAGCGAGATACTAAAAGTTGGGGGACGTGTGAAAATTAAAGGGTATGATTCTAAGAATCAAAATTAAGGGACTCCAGCTTAGAGAACAAAATCTAGCATGATAAAGACTGGTATCTGAATCGTAATTATCTGTAATATAGTTTGTCAGAAAGTGAATTATGGGTCTGTTTGGATATGACTTATTTTGCTGAAACTGAAAACTTATTGCTGAAATTACTGTAGCAAAATAATTTTTAAATGTGTAAATAGTATCGTGGGACCCATTTTTAATGAAAAAGTTGCTAAAAAGTGAAATTTGTGGGTTCATAAACAGTACATAATGCACTATTTGCGGCAGAAAAGTCAACATTTGCGGTTACTGTTTATTGAACAGTACATGAACAGTAACCGCAATTTGGCCAAAACGCGTGAAAAAAAAAAAAAAAAATTCTTTGCTAAATCTCTTAGGATCTATCTAAATTGAACAGTACATGAACAGTACATAAACAGTAACCGCAATTTTTATCGTAGGATCTATCTAAATCTCTTATAGTCTTATGTATCTAATTTTTTTTTTTGAGAAACTTCTTATGTATCTATTAGATGGTAATACTCTATGAAATGTCTTTGCTTTCCAGTTGGAAGGATTCAAAAGTAGAAGGTTTCAGTGGTAACTCTCACTCATTACTCTTGTCATGTGGGACCTCTAACTAATGACAATTATGAAATGGATAATTCTTTGCTTCATTTTTCCATGTCCATTCTGCTTCTGGAACAGCCATTGGGTAATGCTGAGAAGATTCTAATCAATAATTTTATGATTGTTGCGGATGTCAAGCACAGCGGATATGAAATCTTGGAAAACATTGCCTATCTTTTCCTTTCACACTGTTGCATTTCTACCGTCTTTTTGTTTTTTAAGTAATGACAAATGACAAATTACACCTTTGATTTTTTTTTTAATTATTATTATTTTTTTTTCATTTTTTTTAATTTTCATATTAGAACTGGACTTTATAAAAGATGACAATTTAAACACTTGGTTTCATAATGGTTAAAAACCACAGTCAAATGCAACGTATCTAGTAGGAATAAAATTTTGATTGACGCCTACTACACCGATGTGGCACAGTTTTGTTGTGGGCTTCTTGTCTTCTTTACGTTAGAGAGGAGTAAGAAATACAGCAGAGGGCGGACAACAGAGTAATTATTTTTAAACTTTTCTCCCTTGTGTACCGGTAACAGCAAATAACAATATGCCACTTAAAATTTATTACGAAAATGTTGTGAAAATATTATGTACATAACTCTATAATTTAGAGAAGTATTATGTCTACAATATTTTTACAGCACTTTCACAACAAATCTCTTTTTTTTCTTCATTTTTTATATAAGATAAAAATTCTACTTTAACCTAATCTAAGTGTATATGTGTGTGAAGCTTTTTCCTGAAAATTTGAACCCTGATCCTTATCTTCCACACCCCACAAGCAGAGTTAGGTGACAGATTATTACTGGTTTTAATTTAAACTTTATCACTGATATTACTTTCTTGTCCACTAAAAACAAAAAATAATAAAATGTCATTTATTGTAAAAGTATTTAAAAAAAATATTATATACATAATATTTCTCTATATCTGAAAAGGATGAAAACTAGCACAAATTAATAATAAAATTAAAAAGGAGAAAGCATTCATTTAGTACAACTACATGTAAAACACCACTTTATTATATTTTCTCCTTAAGTTATATGATACAATGGAGCAAATTTGTTTGAAGCAAAAAATAAAAATAAAATATGGAGCAAGTTGTTGTGTTGGGACCACCAGTATCTAACGTGAAGGCTGAAGTTATTGAGTTTGTTATTTGGCTGATTCTAGCAGAGTCTTGGGAGTTCTTTATGATTTTATCTTTCGTAGACTTTACAATAAATAGGAATATTATGGTTGAATTGTGACAAGTACATCGTAAGGAGACAGATAATGAAAATGTTTGATATGATAGGAAAGATGTGATAGAAAAAATACAATACAAGTCGAGATGTTTGAAATTAGAAATCACGACTTTTAAGTCACTATTTTGTTGTCTTTGGAGTGTTTGTTTAAAAGAGTTTATGTTCAATAAGAAAATTGCATGCTAGAGATATTATAATGCTCTATTTGTTTCGTTGGAAAACTTTCTGTAAATATAGTTTTTTATATTTTCCAGTATTTAATAGCACAAAAAAAATTGGTCAATGAAGAACAAACTTTAGTTAACAGAAAACCCTAATAAATATAAGATTTATTTTTTATAAGTTGTTTTCCTATTTCTTTTTTTGAAAAACAATCTCTCTCTTATATGTTGCATCTCCTATAAATATTATATTCTTTTGTAGCCATGGGAAACATAATTTTTTAGTGTCTTCTCTCTCATGGTAAGCTTTCTTACTTTTTTCACTAATCATATATATTTTTTATTTGAATTTCAAGCTTGATTTTATTTTTCTTTAAGAAATTTTTGGTTTGATGAAATCCAGGCAAAAGTTACTTCTTTACGCACATAAAAGTGTAAATATATATATATATATATATATATATATATATATATATATTAAATAATAAAAAGAAAGAATAAATGAAGTAAAAGACGAAAACTTTAAAGATAATGCCTATAGTGCTCTAAATTGCTTTTACATGGAACAATCTATACAACAAATTAATAATATTGTTATATAATGAATGATGATTGTTTAGGGAAGTTGCATTTGTTGGAAAATATATTATGCAGATCCTCTGCAATTATGATATATTATGCAGATACATTAAACATTATGCAAATACATAATTAATAGTAATATTGAAGACTTGTGGTTGATTATAAAAAAAAATAGTATACCAACAAAAAGAGTAGACAATCAAAAATTATTGACAGCTTATTTTGATGGTATTTATTGTCAAAATTTTAGTATGAAAACCAAATTCATTCTTGGTTTTTATTTATATTGATTACGTTAGTTGGTTTACCTAATACAAATGTTTTAAATTATTCAAGAATTATAAAAAAAATTTGCATACCAAATATCACAAAACATTTTTAAGCTCATTTTCAAGGTCAACACTGAAAAATGAGATAGTTTTTCAAAAAATACTATTTGAAAAATGAATAATTTTTTAAAAAACGTTAATGCTGAAATAAATAGAGTGCAAGTGATTCTTGCATTTTCGCCGGTGTGTGAATCCATCCATGTATGAAATTTATTGGGTAGTCCGGAGCATTGCTCCCGGACTATACAATAATTACTCACGCATGTAGGTAAGAAGTTTTCCCTACAATAAATAGGAATACAGTGTAATTGTGACGACAAGTTCATCGTAAGGAGACAGATAATGAATATGTTTGATATGATAGGAAAGATGTGATAGAAGAAAAATACAGTCCGGGTTCTAAGGATTATCTTTGGTATAACAGGAAGTTTCAACGAGGGGCTCTGTTTTGTGGATAAGATTATGTGGTAGTTCTAAAGAAAATCGTAACATGCATGTCTCAGACTTTGGTCTGGCCCCTTAATTTCCAACCGAAGGACAAAAGGGAATGACTTCTCATTGTCCCAATGGCTAATGCATGCATGAGGAAAATGGCAGCAGTTCACCCACTGGCCGCAAAGCACTACTTCCTAAATAGACCTATATGTTTGCGGCGTGCATGTATGTGTTATGTGAATGAATCTGAACTGTGTAACAAGATATTTACTTGGCGTAACAATGATTTTTAAGTTTAACGTTTATTATATAATATATGAATTACATGACGTAGAATTTACTTATATAATTTTTAATTTATGTTTTTTATACTAATTTTTTAATACATTGATAATTGAGTGTGGAGGAACTTAAACCCTAAATATTTTTATTAAAAATACTAAAAAAATTGCCACTTGAACTACATAAATCTTGGCTTATACCAAAATTGTAATACACGTATCTTTCTTTCAAAGATATAAAGAAAAATACACAAGTGTACTTTTGTACTATACACATTTTAATATTGTAAGACAACATCACTTTTTCTAAAGATAAATTCTTAATTTATATTGTATTATCAATATAAACATATAATTGTATTTTATGTTCTTTCATATGGCCCATAAAAACCTTAGTCTTCATATTCCACTTAAATCACACTTGAATATTTAATTGATGATGTTTTCAAATTCCACTCAAGCAGCTTTGGGTTTGGACATGTGTCACGCAAATTGTTTAGCCCATTGCCACCATTCCTTCCCATAACAAACCCCCACCACCCTCCCCCCCCCCCCCCCCCCCCCCCTCCTCCACACACACACACACACACACCAATATAAACACTTTTTTTTCTCTGCTTTAATTTCCTCAGATAAGCCACCGTAGGTAACGAGATAAAGAACAGTACGTAACCATTAGATCTATAAAATTCTTGAAGAAAATTTCCCATGAGCATTTTTTTTTATAGAGATCACACGATTTTGGACTTGCAAAACCAGATACGCTTGTTAGAACAATTTCTAGTCAAAGAAATATACAGGGGGGAAAAAAAAAGTCTTTGTGCTGCTCTTGAGGTTGAGTGATTCTTAGATCAAATATAAATGGATAGAAGAAATATAGAATTGTTGTAGAGTTTGTCAAATAATGAGGATGTGGATAGTAAGCATTTTGCAAGTAGCGACTAGAGGAGAAATTATTCAGTAAACTGCAATTATGCGAAAGCTTAAACAAACTTTAATTTATTTTACTTTTAAATGTTTTCAACTTTATTTATCTTGTTAGATTCAGAGGAATTGGACAATACTGCAACTATTAAAGTAATAAGCTGTTGAAAACAGAGTAATTTTCTGTTCAAGCGTTGAATTAAAAATTTCTCTTTTCTGTGACTTTCATTTAGTTCAGTTGGTATATAGTTTGTGGCGATGAAACAAGAGATTTGAGGTTCAACTTCCGTATAAACTCTCACTAAAAACCTAACCGGTATCTTGACATGGTGATAAAGAGCAATTGAATCGGATAATATAAGTTAAAATTCTATTCTATACGTAAAAACTTGTCATTTTCAAAAGCTGATCCCCTATCATTAAATGAAAGAGTTTATAAATAACAAGCTACTGAGTTTTACAGCGCAGACAAAATATGAAAAATATTGCCAAGTGGAGGAACCTCAGAACCATTTGAGGGTAAAAAGTCAAGCTGAGAATATTAAGACCACTGTTACCAGTCACCAGCAATGCAGATCTAGTGACAAGCGCTATACAACTGTAAATTGATCCCCTTTTTGTGTATTAAAATCTTCTCCCCTCTCTTTGTGTGTTAAATACTCAGTATTTTTAAAATTAAAGTAAATAAAAAAAGTAGAATTTTCATTTGGCCCACCTAGCTAGACCTGATCCACATTCAAATCTTGACACTGTCTGCTCCCATGATACTTTGAATCTCTATAGATTCTCAACAAAACATAAAAACCTCTATCTGCATCATGTATTTTAGCTAATTACTATAAATTTTTTTTTTTTTTTGTCTTAGAATAAGAGATTTAGGTTGGTCGGCCGATAAAAGAGTAATTATGACGTGTAAAAGCAAATATTTCAAATCCTATAGAATCTATTTAAAAAAAAAAAATTTCTTTACAGATACCGCCCTTTTTATCCTTCCATTTACTGCTCTTTACATTTGATCTCAAAAACTCAGAAAAGCAAAGGATTCCAACAACTACTTGAGAGCAAGAGAGAGAGAGGTTTACACAGTACACAATTCTTTTTAAGACTGGGTAGGTAGAGAAAAACGGGGAGGCAGAAGGTGATGGAGCTGAACCAAAGTGAGGGGATATTCAAAGCCAAGAGGCCCATGACAAAGCCAGAGAAGGTGGTGGAGATGAACTCAGATGATCAGAAAGCGATTCGAGCCAAGACAGAGTCAAGGTTCACACCAAAGAGTGGGAGTACTGTAATTCCAGCAAAGAGGAGGTTAGTTAAAACAATGATGCTTGATTCGATTGTCAAATCTATTGCCTCTCTTCTCCGTTCTCTTTGTTCCTCTGCCTCTGAAGCCCCCAAGGCCGCCCTATCTGAAAAGTCCAGCAGCAGCTCAAAGTTGGTGCCACTTCCACCTCCCAATTCATCAAATAGCAAGTTACAAGAGTAGCATATTTCCAAATATAATGTAGCACTGGTCTTCTGGAACGATTTCAAGCCTCTGTTTGATCTTTTCTTTGTCTTCCGCTCCTTCTTTTGGTGGTAATTAAACGATGTCATGTACAGTGCATTTCAAACATTTAGTATTATAATATTTATCAACTTCAATTATATTACATGTCATTAAAAAGAAATAATAATTAAGAATATGATAATACTTGACAGTATTGAAAATTACACTTTGAATGTTTGAGGTAATTTTCAGGTAAAATTTGGTATTTAAACTGATTTTAGAAATTTTTTTGGTGAATAGTATGCGCATCAAATTAATTAGTTAGTTGGACTGATTTTGGAACTCGAGTTGAGCCCAAAAAAACATGGATCTCGAGTTTGCTAAACTCGAGTTCCATGTGGTTTTTATTTTTAAATTTTTTTTTTTTTTTTAATTCCATGTCAGATTTATGTTGGGATTTTTGGGCTGGAATTCGAGTTTGTCAAACTCGAGTTCCAAAATTAGTCCAACTAACTAATTAGTTTGACGCATATATTATTCACCAATTTTTTTAAAAAAAATTAGTCTAAATAGCAAATTTTGCCTAATTTTCATTTATCTTTTATGTTCCTATTTACAAGGACGTAGTTGTTTGTAGACCAAGGTCTCCCTGGAATTTCTTTTAAAAAAATTCTTGGTATATATATATATATATTTGAAAGTAAATACAAAAAGTTAATATTTGGTACCCCAAATTGAATCTAAAAAAGAAAGAGTGATGCTGTACTTATTCAGCCAAAAAAAAAAAAAAAGTGATGCTAAGAATAATATGAAATTTACTATATAAAAATAAAATTTAAATATTAATTTTTTGTGGTGGTTAAAACTAAAAGTCCATCAATTATATTCATTATCACATCAGTTAATAAGGTTTATCTTGTAAAATTTAAATGCTCATCACTTTGACCTATATGTGGTTTGTATTAAAGTTGTGGCCCATGGATTCAATTGAAAAGTAACCCTTTCAAATTAAAGGTTGACCAAAATTATATAGGGAGAGGAGTCACTTAACCTATATATGTTTGGTATTATAGTTTGCTTAATTGATGTTTGTGACCTAAATTTAAGTTAAAAGTTTAGGAATTTCAATTTTGAGTGATGTCATGGCTTGGTTCCACCTTGAGGATTGTTTGATTACCTTTTTTTTTCTTTTTCTTTTTTTTTTTTATAAAGAAAACTAATTAATAACACTAATTAGTTTTTCTAGTAAGAAAAATATTGGACATACAATAATGTTAAATATGAGTTACAACTTTCTGGTTGATATTCTCTCAAAAAAAAAAAAAATCTGATTTATACTATTTCCTTTATAAAATAGTTTTACTACACTCAATAAATAAGTATTTTAAGTCAAGAATAGTGTCAAAAGTCAAATTAGGCTTCAAAATTACATTTTCTAGTGGATTCTTTGATATATTTTATACATTGAAAGAAAAATTGTTATGATATTAATTATGCAATTAAACTTAGTGGATTCTTTGATAATTGTTGTGATTTAAAAGATTAATTGATTAGAAATGTAATAAGTAACCATTATTTTATAAATTTTCTTTTATTTATATTTTGTTAATATTGTATAGATGTTAGTTTTATTTTTTCATATATTAATTTAATATTGTTAAAATTTTTGATGCTTTGGCCCCCCAGAAGAAACTTGGCTCTGTTCCTACCTCTCCAAGAATAATTTACAATTTTTTTTTGAGAAGAATAATTTACACTGACTTTATCGGCCTTACAAGACAAAATCCAACTGGATATAGAAACTAGAAATTGTTGTGATAGTCAAAGGTGGTCCAAAGGTAAACGACGCGTCAATTTGTTGCTAGATCACATAATCTTATGTGAATCTTTTAGATAGTGAGACTGATGGTACCAAAGTGGACAACAATATCCAGTGCTTCAAATCATGGATAGTAGAACCCCTGACTTAGTTCCTTCACAGCTATTTTACTACTTTATGATTTTTTTTAAAATAAATAAATTATTTTCCTGATGTATTACAAGGTCACAAATTAAATTTTATCTCTGTCCATGATATAACCTAGATTCTATATTTGACAATTTTACACTGACAGACTGACTAGAAGCCACTCTCATGAGAAATGCTGGCAAATAATGAAATAGTCTGCCTACTCTTCTATTGAGTTCAATGTCGATCCCTTACTCTTTACCGTTATTTTCCATGTGACTTTAACGTAGGAGGCTTATAAGCAAGTAATTAATTATTATCGTTATTGAAAATAACCAAAAGGGTTGTTGAGGATAGGCATAGAATCAGAAAGTGAGGGCAAGGACATTGATGTTTATGTACATGTGCTGTCAATTGTTATGCTTTTTATCTAAACAAAAAAACAAAAAACAAAAATTGTGTTGTGCCTTTTGCCCTACGAATCCAGGTATGTGAGTATGTCATGCTATATTGCTTTTCATATTTTGTACATCACATTCAATTAGCTGCGCACATGATAATCTACCACTAGCCATATAAATATAAAATCGACAATTGTTGTCTTTTGTACGAAGAATACTACAAATAAGTAACCCAATCCAACTCAAACCATTGGGTTGAGTCGAATTTTAGGAGTTGGTAGGTTGAGTTGGGTTGTGATTTTTATTTTTATTTTTTTAATACAGTAGATCGGGTTGGGTTTAGATCATAAAATTCACAAATCTATCTAACCGAATCAACTCACCTATATTTAATATATACTTTAAAATATATTATACAATTTTTTTTAATTTACTTTTTTCCCATTTTCGTAAATAAAACTCAAACTCTAAGTTTTCAACATATAGTTTGTGTTGGTTTGGTATTATACTTAGAATTATTTGGTTATAAATTTTCTCTTAGTGATGGTGTTGTTCTAATGCTCGATTTAATAATAATAATTGTAATTAAAGAAAAATCCAACCCATAGATTCAACTAGATCCATAGGGGTTGAGTTGGATTTTTTTTAATCCACCATAGTAGATTAGATTAAAAACTCTTAAACTCGACCCAACTCAACTCATGCACACTCTTACTTATAAGAAGGCAATTTTAAGTATCAGAAAAAAAGATCATGAATTAGAGTACCTAATTGGTTGAATTGATTAAAGAGCCATCATTATGGGACAAATATTTGTGTATATTTTTTAATAAATAAAATCTATAGGTTACAAATTTGTCAAGAAACTTGGCTCCTTTCGCTTATTCAAGCGGATCAGGCTCGACCATTTTTCAGTCTGGTTTGTTTAAAACCACTGGGAGTCATGACGACAGGCTTAAAAAAATGATTTCGGCTGCAAGTTCTTTTCGCTGTGTAGCAAACATGTTCTGTAAAGTTAGAAATTGTGAGTGTGGGACAGAGATTGTTCCCACCACGCGGGGTCTATTTTTCTTTGACGGGATTTAGCAGACCCAACTCCAAGGCATGTCGTTCATGTACTAGAGATGCCATAAGATTGAAGTCCAAAGTAACGGCAGGCAATGAAAGTTATTTCATGATCCAACTCAAACGATGATGCAGACGTACACAAAATCTTCTTTGGTCACGTGTTGCGCTCGCATTCAAGTGGTGACGTTTTAGAGGTAGTGATGCTAGTAATACTACAAACATTCTTTTTGAACAAGTTATATTACAAATTGATGTATCACTTATTACAAAAGGAAGAAAAATACAGAAGTACTACAAGTTTTATTAAATATAACTTACAAATTGATGTGATATTGAATATGATTGGTGTGAGTGCAACAAGATAATAAATGAGTGTTTGAATTATTTCTTATAACTAGTGACATATTAGTTTGTAGAGTTTAAATCCAATAAGAATGCAGTAGAAAATCCATAGTTTACATCCTCAACCTGCAAGAGGCGTTGCCAAAATCTATTAGAGACATTGCCAGTGTTTAGAAAAGAACTTGTTTTTGGGTCTCGAACACTTGGCTTTGTGTTTGACAGTTCTCAAGCCTATGCTTTTGGCCATTTTTGCTGTTGGACTCTCTTCAATCTTCCACTATGCAAGCTCTCAAGCAAACCCAAGTGTCGACGACGCAGAGCTCTCTGGCTAGCCAAGTGCTAGTGACCCAAAAAAAAAAAGTTCTTTTCCAATTTTGGTGGCGTCTCCAACGGGCTGAGGTTTGGTGGTTCTAAGGTTATAAGGGAAGCATGATGGGATTTTGATTTTGATTTTGGTTTGCCTGTTCCTTCGTCTGATTCGAGTGAATGATTGTGCATGGCAAGTCCTACTTTTACATTTGTGAAAAGATTTTTTTTTTAATTTTTTTTTTTTAGAAAGAACATTTGTGAAAAGCTGATGTAACATATTGCCATTGGTGGGTGTAAACCATAGTAGAATTGTAGCATCCCTAGTGGTATCAGTTAGCCTATATTGCTGACAGGGGAAACCTCCTAAACATTTGAAGGTAAAAAGTCAAGCTGAAAAACAATCTCTCTCTCACACGTTGCATCTTCTATAAATATTATATTCTTTCGTAGTTGTGGGAAACATAATTTTTTAATGTCTTATCTTTCATGATAAGCTCTCTCACTTTTTCTCTAGTCATATATTTTTTTTATTTGAATTTCAAGCTTGATTTTTTTTTTTCTCTAAGAAATTTTTGGTTTGATAGATTCTAGGCATAAGTTACTTTTTTACGCACATAAAAGTGCAAAAAATTAACAAAATAATAAGAAGAAGAAGAAGAAAGAATGAATGAAGTAAAAGACAAAAACTTTAGACATATTGCCTATAGTGCTCTAAATTTCTTTTACATGGGATAATCTATACAACAAATTAATAATATTGTTATAAAATGAATGAAAATTGTTTAGGGGAGTTGCATTTGTTGGGAAATACATTATATATGCAGATTCTATGCAGTAATGATATATTATGCAAATACATTATACATTATGCAAATACATAATTAAGAGTAATATTAAAGACTTGTGGTTGATCATTGAAAAAAATTAGTGTACCGGCAAAAAGAGTAGACAATTAAAAGTTATTGACAACTAATTTTGATTGTATTTATTCAAAATTTAATATGAAAACCAAATTCATTATTGGTTTTTATTTATATTGATTACATTGGTTGGTTTACCTATTACACATGTTTTAAATTATACAAGAATTATTAAAAAAAAAAAAAATTTGCATACCAAAAACTAAAAAGCATTCTCAAGTTCATTTTTATGGTCATTATCAAATACTTAAAAATGAGATAATTTTATAGAAAATACTATTTAAAAAATGAATAATTTTCTTGAAAATATTAACACTGAAATAAATAGTGTAAGTGATTCTTGCATTTTCGACTGTGTGTGAATCCATGCATCCATGAAGGAAATTTATCGAATAGTCCAGAGCATGGCTCCCGGACTATACAATAATTACTCACACATATAGGTAAGAAGTTTTCCCTGCAATAAATAGGAATACAGTAGAATTGTGACGACAAGTTCATCGTAAGGAGACAGATAATGAAAATGTTTGATATGATAGGAAAGATGTGATAGAAGAAAAATACAACCCGGGTTCTAAGGATTATCTTTAATATGACAGGAAAATATGATAATTTAAATATCTTAGATAGTGACGTGTGAAACCTAGAAAGTAGAAATCCTCTTGCAAGTTTCGACGAGGGGCTCTGTTTTGTGGAAAAGATTGTGTGGTGGTTCAAAAGAAAATCGTAAAATGCATGTCTCAGACTTTGGTCTTGCCCCTTCATTTCCAACCGAAGGACAAAAGGGAATTACTTTTCGTCGTCCCAATGGCTAATGCATGCATGAGGATAATGGCACCAGTTGACCTACTGGCCGCAAAGCACTACTTCCTAATTAAATAGACCTATATGTTTGCGGCGTGCCCTCATGTACGTGTTATGTGAATGAATCTGAACCGTGTATTTTGATTCTAGTTGATGTAGGATTAAAAACTCGTGCTTTCCCCTTGGCGTTATAACAGGAATAAATCCAAATGCATGGTTGGTAATAGAAGTACATAATTATTTTAATTTATAGAGAAAGTTTAGGACCACAAAATTTTGCTATATCTTGTTGAAATGATTGATTGTGAGTATGTAATGGATGTAAGTGAAAGTGGCTAGCCGTCTACTACTTATAGTAGTGGTGGCTCTAGGGATTATTTTTAGGGTAGTCATTGGGAAATATAAATTATACAAAATCTAATAATAAGTTAGTTTAACATTTTTATTGAGATGGTCATAATAAGTTAGTTTAACATATAATAATTTTTTGGCAAGTAAATATATGCATTTTTTTCAAGTCAAGGTTGTCCTGTAACCACCCTGGCTTGCATATGGAGCCACCAGTGACTCATAATCAGTCCTAATGAGACCGACAAACCCTTTTTCACTGACAAGATAATTAAATATCCTTGTCAATGAGTCCACATCATTGATGAAGGTAAAGAAGACATTCAATGCAGTCAATAATGCCATTGACGGTTACAGGACCAGTTGTACAGACTGTTGAAGGCCCATCAAAGCCTATATTACTTAGCATAAAGCATTACCAAAACAGGCATTAAAACCACCATAATAGCCACAATGGCTAGGAGGAGTGGAAACATATATAAACCCCTCATAACACCAACACAAGGTACATATACACACCAAAAAAGTACTCATAAGTGAATCTGATATTCTTTGTATTCTTTAAAGGCTTCCTTGTACTAACTTTGGCATCGAAGACATGGTGGCAGGCACCACACCGGTGATCACTTTGAGGGAGCCATCTATCGTATTTGCAGGAACACAGACGAAGACTCAGCTCCATCTGGACACACTCACAAAGATTGACGATTTGCACTTCATTCGTTTAGGGCCATCTATGGGGAAGACATTTTTGTATTTAGGTTCGAAAGCGTAGTTTCCAACTAACCTCTACATCCAGATGGAGTCTAACTAGGATTTTGCAACATTAGCTCTGCAAGTCCAGGCTTTTGCAGCTACTGTCGTAGAGCTCACCAAAAAGAATCAGGAAATGAGGCTATGACTTCAGTAGGAGGATAATTGGTCTAAGGCCAATCGAGAAGACGAAGGAGATAGCCATGGAAAGAGTGACCGTCGAGGGCCGGTTACTCTAAATGAACAAAACTTGGATCTTCTTTGGGAGATGAGAAAAGAGATGGATGAGCTGAGGAATGCCATTAGGGAAAAAACAGATCGAAGCTTAGATAGAATAGTCAGGGCAACAAATCCACCCTTCACCATGGCATTCTTGGAATGCCTTGTGCCGTCAAAGTTTTGATTGCTTTAGCTTGAGCCGTTCCTTCCCCCACTACTCTCAAAGGAGCCGCAAGGGAGTGGTTCACAAAGTTACCAACATCATCCATCGACAGCTTTAAGAAGTTGAGCAGTGCCTTTTTGCGCCACTTCGTCGAGGGACAACACTCGAAGAGGCCAGCAAACCATTTACTCACCATTAGACAATGGGAGAAAAAAACCTTGAGATCGTATGTAAAATGCTTTACTCAGGAAACTTTGGAGGTGGATGAAGCTGACGAAAAGGTGTAATTGACGACTTTTAAAGCAAGATTGAAGTCTAGAGAGTTCATGGTTTCACTCGTGAAGAATCCACCTAAAACGATGGCAGAGATGCTCTTGAAGGCACAAAAATACATGAACGCTGAAGATGCTTTAGTCTCCATAAAGGAAGTGGAAAGGCCAGGAGATAAGGGAAGGAAGGAGGATGATCGTAGAGGACAAAAGAGAGAACGCCTAGATCGTTAAACTAGTGTCGGGAGTAAAAGGAAAGACGAAAAAACCCCTCGAATGGTAAAATTTACTCCTTTAGTTATGCATGTTGATAAAATTTTGGCATAGATTAAGGATGAGCATTACCTCAAATGGCCAAGGCCATTACATTCGTCGGCCAACATGCGTGACAAAAAGAAGTACTACTGGTTCTACAAGGATCACAACCACTACACAGAGGATTGCAAGGACCTAAAGGAGCAAATAGAGGAGCTTATACAGAAAGGGAAACTGCAAAAGTATGTGAAAAACGGAGAATCTAGTAGTTTCAGAGGCGACATCAAAAACCAGTGCGAATCTTCACCTCGGGACAAGGATTACACGTCCTAGCACCCGCCAAGTGTGATTGGGGAGATAAAGACGATCACAGGTGGCCCATCCACAGGTGGGTCGTTCAAATCCCTCAAGAAAGCATATCAGAGGCAGGTGAACAACATCCACATAATGCCCCCTTTTAAGCAAAGATGGATGGATCAAGACATGTGCTTCTCTGAAAAAGATGCTGGGAGAGTGAAGCAGCCTCATGACAATCCTTTGGTCATAATGCTCATGATAGAAGGATTCAACACCAAGAGAATCCTCGTGAATAATGGTAGCTCGACAGACATCATCTACCTCTTTGCTTTCTAGTAGCTGAAGCTAAATCCAAGAAGGTTGCGCCCATTTGACTCTCCCCTCATCAGTTTCAGTGGAGACATGGTGAATCCTAAAGGCATAGTGACGCCAACGGTTACAGTGGGGACTAACCCATGGCAGTTAACTCATCAATTAAACTTTTTGGTAGTAGACTGCCCATCATCTTACAATGTGATCATCAGAAGACCCATGCTTAACCGTTGGAAAGCAGCCACATCTACCTATTGCTTGAAGGTAAAGTTCCCAATAGAAAATGGTGTGGGCGAGGTAAAAGGAGATCAAGTACTGGCCAGAGAATGCTACCAAGTCGTACTAGCTGCCAAAGAAAACCATGCATGGATGATCGAAGAGAAGGAAGAAGATAAAGTGGAATCCCTAGAGACAGTGGAGCTGGTCAAAGGAGAAATAGCAAAGACGAGTAGAATAGAGATGACATTGAGTCCCGAGATGAGGACGAGACTCGTCCAATTCCTTATGGAGAACCTAGATGCCTTCACATGGAGTCATGAGGACATGCCAGGCATATCCTCAAGAGTCATTAAACATAAGCTAAATGTGGATCTCGAGAAGAAACCCTTCTAACAAATACGATGGGTCTTTACTCCAGAACATAATTAAGCAATTACGGATGAAGTTAACAAGTTGTTATCAGCTGGCTTTATTCAAGAATTTTACTATCTAGAATGGCTCGCCAATGTCGTCCTAGTGAAGAAAGCGAATGGGATGTAGAGGATGTGCGTGGACTTTACGGACCTGAACAAAACTTGCCCAAAAGATAGTTTCCCTCTACCAAGGATAGACTAGCTAGTGGATTCCACAACAGGGCATAAGCTACTGACGTTTATGGATGCCTTCTCGGGATACAACTAGATAAAAATGGCCGAAGAGATCCAGGAGAAAACCGTTTTCATCACGAGCCAAGGGCTCTATTGCTATAAGGTAATGCCATTCGAACTAAAAAATGTAGGGGCAACTTACCAGAGGTTAGTGAATAAAATGTTTAGCAAGCAGATAGGGAGAAATATGGAGATGTATGTAGATGACATGCTCGTCAAAAGTAAAGAAGAGCTTGCCCATCTAGACAACCTCAAAGAAACATTCACCACACTCAAACAATACCAGATGAAGTTGAACCCTAATAAGTGTGCCTTTGGGGTAGCCTCGGGGAAGTTCTTGGGATTCATGGTGTTCCAAAAGGGGATAGAAGCAAACCCGGAGAAGGTGCGAGCCATACTCGACATGACGTCGCAAAAAACTGTCAAAGTAGTCCAGAAGCTTATAGGGAGGATAGCAGCACTCAACAGATTCGTCTCTAAAGCAACGAACAAATGCTTACCCTTCTTAAAGACATTAAAGCAAGCCTTTACTTGGACTAACAAATGTGAGGCGGCATTTCAAGAACTCAAGCACTACCTGAGTAATCCACCACTCTTAAGCCTGTCCAAAAAAGGGGAAAACTTGTATCTGTACCTGGCAGTATCGACCACAGCCATAAACGTAGCCTTAATTCGAGAAGAGAATAGGAAACAGCTTCTAGTTTACTACGCCAGTCAAGTTTTCCAAAGGGTAGAAGCCAAGTACCCAAGGATTGAGAAGATTGCATTTGCATTGATAGTAGGTTCGCACAAGCTGCGACTTTATTTCCAAGCGAACCCCATCCTGGTAATGACAGACCAACCTATCAAAAAGTCCATTAACAAGCTTGAGGCAGCAGGAAGAATGGTCTAATAGGCAATCGAGCTTAGCTAGTTTGACATCGAGTACCACCTCAGGACTGCCATTAAAGCACAGGCTTTGGCAGACTTCATCTCTAAATTCACCCTTCCAAACGAGGATAGCCCGACCAATGAGATAGAGTGATGGACGATACAAACCGATGGTTCATCAGCCTAAAAGAAGGGAGGAATAGAGGTCGTCATCATCACCCCAGACGGAGCAATGCTTAGATATGGAGATCAGCTAAAATTCTTTGCCATTAATAATGAAGCCGAGTACGGAGGAATATTGACGGGGCTAAGGGTCGGAAAAGCACTAAAAGCTAAAAATTTGCTCCTCCAAAGCGATTCTAAGTTGGTAATAGGAGTGATAAAGGAGGAGTATGAAGTAAAGGAGGAAATGATGCAAAAATACCTCAGGCTAATGAAGCATTTAACACAGGAGTTTAATAGGGTGGAATTCGTGCAAACCCCAAGAAGCTAGAACATGATAGCAGATGAAATCGTGAAGCTAGCCTCGTTAGAAGAAAGACTAACAAGCGTGGACTTAGAAATGGAAGCGCAGAAACATCCTAACATTGAAGAAGTCTCTACATTCACAACCTAGAGTACAAATAGCTGGATGACTCCAATCATATCTTTCCTCTTAAACGGACACCTCCTACAAGACGTTGTGGAAGCCAGGAAGGTCAGGAAGAGAGCAGTCAGGTTCATGATCCTGAATGATACCCTGTACGAGAGAGGTTTTTCCATGCCCTACTTGAAATGTGTCGACGAGGAGGAAGCCAAGTATATTCTAAAAGAGATACATGAAGGAATTTACGAAGACCATGTAGGCCCCAAATCTTTGGTAAGCAAAGTTATCTGAACAGGCTATTTCTAGCCTACTATGCAGGTAGATGCAAAGGAGCTCGTCAAGAAGTGCGACAAGTGCCAGAGGTTTGGGAACGTCCAACGTCTCCCAAAGAGCGACAAAATCCCTCAAGAGGGTGTATGTCATAAAAAAAAAGGGGCAAGTAACAAGATTCCATTTAGATGGATGTAAGTTACTGATGAAGTCAAAGAATGACAAAATCCCTTAAAAGGGTGTAAGTCATAAAAAGAAATGGCTAAGTAATGAGATTTCGCCTTGACGAATGTAAGTTACTGATGAAGCCAAAGAGCGACAAAATCCCTCAAAAGGGTGTATGTCATAAAAGAAAAAATGGGCAAGTAACAAGATACCGTTTAGACGGATGTAAGTTATTAATGAAGCCAAAGAATGACAAAATCCCTTAAAAGGGTGTAAGTCATAAAGTGGCAAAATGAACAGGAGTATAGGCAAGTAATTTGGCTAAGTACAAGGTACAGACCCTGGAAGAAAAACTAAAGGAACAAAGATCACACAGAAACAGGAGTATGAGCAAGTAAGAAAAATTGTGTCCATGAACTTTTGAGCTTTAAAAGAGTGTAATCTTTCCATTAGATAAGGGAAGAAGAAGTTGTAGCAACAATAAAAATGACACGTGACTCATGCTTAATAGGGGCTTCTATCAACCTAAGTGAAATAATAATTGCAACCTTGAGAAACATAGTCACTAGATGTGTATTTCGACAAAAATTTGAAGATGATGGTGAGAGCAAGATTGGAGGGCTACCAAGAAGGGTGACGGTGCTACTTGCAGCATTCAGTTTGGGAGATTTTTTCCCTTCTTTGAGGTGGATTGATATTCTGACAGGATTTATACCATGTTTAAAATCCACTTTTGGAGAAATAGATGTTTTTCTTGATCAAGTGGTTCAAGAACATATGATAATGAAAGGTGACCATGGTTTACCTAATAAGAATGATTTTGTGGGTAATCTGCTCGAGCTTCGAAAGAGTGGCAAGCTTGACTTTGAGCTCACTCATAAAACTGTCAAAGCACTACTCTCTCTCTCTCTCACATGAGCATCCGTGCGCACACACAGGCATAGACAAAGAAACACACTTGCACATGCTCAACACATCCATTTATAGTTTAAAGGTCAAATTAATGGGTGTTTTCAAGGCATTTGTTAATAGAAAATTTATAATATATATATATATATATACTAATTTTATGTGAAATATAAAAGTAGTCAAAAAATAAATTACCTTTCTTTTCCATAAAAAAAATTTCTAAAAAATTTCAGGACATGTTTGTCGGAGGAAGTCCAAGTATAATGAAGAGAGTACAAGAAGAGTAGTAGGTACAAATTCACATATTGAAGTGGAAGATATTAGTCAAATGGATTGCTTGAAATGCATCCTCAAAGAAAATATGAGCCTGCATCCGGCACTTTCTCTATTGGTACCTCGAGAAACATCAGCATGTATGAAATTTGAAGGTTATGATATTCCGTCCAAAACAAGAGTGTTTATCAATGTATTCGTAATCAAATTGATAGGTTAGAAGAGTTCATCCCACAGAGATTAAAAGACAATCAAGTTGATTTCAAAGGACTAGACTTTGAATTAATCCATTTGGAGGTGGGAGAAGGGGGTAGCAGGAATTTCATTTGGTGTTTCTATAGCAGAATATGTCATTGCCAACCCTTTATGCTGGTTTGGTTGGAAGTTCCTAATTCTAACGCAGGGAAAGACTTGGACATGACTGAAGTTAATGCAGTCACTGTGTTTAAGAAAGTTCCTCTCGAGCTTGTTGCAATACCGTACTCTCCTTGATCAGTCTATTAAGAGATTCACCTTTGTGCTAATAATGTAATTTTTCTTCATTTGCTTGTTTGGTTTTCAAATATGCAATTTCTTCTTTCTTTTGTTGGAATCAATGTAAGGGAACTTCTAGTCTTCCACTTTAATAAGAGCAGAACCTTCCATGTTTCGAAAACACTTTCATGCCATTTGATATTTTATCCATTAATTTGTACGTATAAATTATGCACATTGATAGTTTACCTAATGATTTTCACAATAAAGTAGCAATAATTTTATGATCAGAACCTTTACCATACTCTCTCCCACAACTATCCTACGTAGCTGATTATACATGATAAAGAAAAAATAGTGGGTCATGTGAAAGCGATAGACAATTAATTATAGTCTACCATGCATATAAGATAGTTGTGAAAAAAATGTGCGATAAATTTTGTGATTCTAGAATAACTTATAAATTAGAGAACAATTTGAGTTTACCTTAAACTCTTTGCTTATGGGTTAATCACTAAAATAATATATGTATCAATCTTATTCCTTTTCTCCATATATAACATCTATTAGATCGAGTAAGATGTAAATATGGAATTACATTTTATAGTTTGTATATGATGTTCCCTACAGGTCACTAATAAGTAATAACTGCGTTGTTTTTGGTGTACCAATCTTATTAGAATAATGGATAAAATATTATATTTATTCATTTTTTAATAGTTTAAATTTTTGAAAAAATTGTTAAATTCACAATTTTTTAAAAGTTTAAGCATATAAAAGTAATTTATCAAATGTTGGGTCAACAACAACATTTTCGTGTCTTTTACTTGGATTTCAACATAAATTTGTTATTTGAAATGTATAAGTTTTCCAAAAATTCTACAATTTGTTAATTAGTATCATTTAAATGAATCAGCATGATGTAGTAAATCTATGTGCACTATCATGGCACAACAACAAAATTAATTGTCAGCACTGTTTTTTTTAGCAATGATTTTTAAAATGTAAAATTACAAATTGCACCTTCTTGTATTGTAGTTCAAACAAGGAAAGAATATTAGACTCGGGCATGGAGCCAAGAGCCATTGAACATTTGATTTATTTTTAAATTTTTTTTTTTTTTTTTTTTTGTCATATTAGAACTAGACTTTATAAAACATGACAATTTAAACACTTTGTTTTGTTACCGTTAAAAACCACTACCAAAGAAACGTATCTAGTAGGAATAAAATTTTGATTGACGCTTATTAGTTATTACACCAAAATGGCACAGTTTTGTTGTGGGCTTTTTAGAGATAGAAACTCTAAAACAGAGGTAAAGATAGTTTTTGTTTTATTTTTTTTAAGGATCCTCTCCAATCTAGTTGTCTTTTTTTTTTTTTTTTCTCCCCAATCTAGTTGAGACTTTCAGTGTTTTGCAAAAATTTCAATAGTGCTTGAGAGTCTGATGCATGGAACATTTTGATTCTTGACTGTAGTTCTTTAATTTGACTAATATACATACATACATACATACATATATATATATATATATATGTATGTATATGTATATATATATCGACTAAAATAATATTTTGAAGAGCTGGATGTTAATGATGCTGAATTCCATTCAAGATAAGGGGTCAAATTACTCTTCACGTGTTTAGGGATTCATATACGCGCCAGAATTTGGCATAACGGCATGAGTAGGGTCAGCCCATCAAGCTCAGCAAAACCAGCATTATAAAGTTCAACCCAAACCCAACTGAATACTGTGGGTTGAGTTTAATAGGCCTTCATTTGATGGGAATATAGTGGAAAAGTGATAGAGTCCATATTTGACTTTTAAGGACCAATAAATAAATAAATATATATATATATATATATATATATATATATATATATATATATATATATATATTTATATAAAAGAAAAAAAAATGATATGTTTAAAACATTCTCACAACTTTCTTATCACAATTCCTACGTGGTAGGTTGTTACTAATTATTATTGATGAGCAAAATAATAACTTCACTTGCAGATTTAAATTAGAATCAATAATAACTTATTACCTAGAATTTGTTGTGAAAATATTATGGATGTAGTACTTCTCATAGAATGTTATTTATTTATTTTTTATACAAGATAAAAATTATACTCTAATCTGATCTAAATATATATTTATGTGAAATTAACTCTTGAAAACTTGAACCCTAGCTCTTGTCCACCAGTGGTGGTTTCATAAAATGTTATTGAAGTAAATGTGCAATATTTTAATGTTGGAAATCCATAAAAAAGATAATATATATATATATATATATATATATATATACATATTCATTATATATTTGTATTGTGTTTATCTGTTGGTTCATTTTTTTATATATTAATAGAAAACTCTTGTTTTCTTTTTTTTTTTTCTTTTTTTTTTCTGAAAGGAAAACATTTGTTTTCATCTTATCTTCTTTATACGATTTTGATTTCAAATTGAGGGGAGGAAGGGGAGTGGTGGAGAGTAAAATAGAGTTGACCAAAAATTAGCCTAATTTCTTGCAAAGTCTACTCTACGCACCTCCGTTCGCCCTCCTTCCACCTCATGTCTAAACGGGCCCTTAGTCTTCACTTTCGGCAACCACGGTCCACAACTCCACATCCTTTCGTATTGGTGTCTAATGTTGTAACGACCCAAGGAAAAACACTAGCCATATCTATGCTATACCTCAAAAGAACTAGTCATAATTGAAACTCTTTATAGTTGTTAATAAAGCTCAGTTCAACCCAGTAAATACCTGATGTGGGACTCATCACACATCCACACACATCACACAATCAATCAAATTGAAACATCACAATCTCCCCCACTTAAATTCCTAATGTCTTTGTTAGGGCTCATTTTGTAGGGTAGTGTCTTTGAGTCCACACAGGATTATCGGGCCGGCTCTGATACCATATGTAATGACCTAAGAAAAAGCACTAGCCATATCTGCGCTATACTTCAAAAGGGCTAGTCATAATTGAGGCTCCTTGTAGTTGTTAATAAAGCCTAGATCTATCTAGTAAATACCCGATGTGGGACTCATCACACACCCACACGCATCACACAATCAATCAAATTGGGGTATTACAATTTTCTTCACTTAAATCCCTAATGTCCTCATTAGGACCACATTGTGGATAGTGTCTCTAAGCCCACATGGGGTTACTGGGCTGGCTCTGATACCATATGTAACAACCCATGGAAAAGCGCTAGCCACATCTGCGTTATACCTCAAAAGGACTAGTCATAATTGAGGCTCCTTGTAGTTGTTAATAAAGCCTAGATCTACCCAGTAAATACTCGATGTGGGACTCATCACATACCCACACACATCACACAATCAACCAAATTAGGGTATCACAATCTCGGCCATTTAAATTCTTAATGTCCTCGTTAGGGCCCACTTTGTGGGGTAGTGTCTCTGAGCTCATACGGGATTACCGGGCTGGCTCTGATACCATATGTAACGACCCAAGGAAAAGCGCTAGTTATATCTGCACTATACCTCAAAAGGACTAGTCACAATTGAGGCTCCTTGTAGTTATTAATAAAATCCAGTTCAACCTAGTAAATACTCGATGTAGGACTCATCACACATTCACACACATTACACAATCAATCAAATTGGGGCATCACAGATGTTGTTGCCATTACGTTGAAAATTTTAATGGAGGGATTAATTTATAAAGTCACCATTTATGCATGTTATAAAGAGAACAGATATGAGATAATGATCTTCCCTAACAATTCTAGTAGAGGCTCATTGTATTTATAATATCATGCTTACACGTATCATACAATTGAAATTTCAAAGTTATTGAGATGTAAACAACTCTATCACCAAAGATATAGACTGATTAGCAAAAACAAATTAACTTAAGGATAAAAACGGACTTTGGATTGCTATTTGTTATGACTGCCGGATATAGCTTGATCTCTATCTCTTGTATCTAAATTTAAACTAACTTGATGATGTGGATCACAGGATCAGTACAATCCTTAACAGTGCTTAGCACTTTTAAGCTTCCCATTATAAGAGCATTCATAATGGCAAATGTCATTCTCTCCTATTTTATCATTCCAAAAAATTACTTTACCTATTATACTATACTATTTTACAATACACTTAACATCCCAAAATTCTTTTTTTTTTTCCCATTTTATTTAAATATTATTTTTTATTCCTTTTTTAACTATTTCTCTTTTTCTCTTCATTTTCCTCTCTTTCTCCCTCAACCTTTAGCATCGGCCACAACAGATAAAAAAATTAAAAAATTAAAAAAAAAAAAGCCACCACACCACAACCATGCCACCACCAACACATAGTCACCCCTACAAATCCTAGCACCACCCACTGGACCATCAAACCAAAAACAAAATCACATTAAAAAATAAAAATAAAAAACCCATTAAAGCATGATCGAAGCAAACCCATCAAAGCATGATCCCAGCAAACCCATTTAAAAAAAATCATGCCCAAATCAGCCAGCTCTAATCACGCCCAGATCAACCATCGAACCCACCAACTCCAATCAGGTGTAGATCAAAACACAACACGCAAAACCCAAATATTAAAAAAAAAACCCACTTGTTGAGCAAAACCCATATCAACGCCGATCAAAACACACAAAACACAACACACATAGCACAACCGCCGCTAGATCAACACCGCCACCGCCGTTGCTAGATCAACGTTTCCTCCATCACACCACAACACACAAAACCTGGCCGATCTTCACCGAGCTTGAGCAACCCATCATCGATGAGAATCACAGCCCATCATCAGCGAGCTTGAGCAACCCACGCCGCCACCAAACCCACACCGAACCCACGCCAAAATATGCCCACCGTGACAAAGAGATGTGATGAGAGAGAGAGAGAGAGAGAGGCTGTTGTGGAGGAGAGAGGAGATGAAAAACACAGAAAATAAAGAGAGAGAAAAAGTCAGATTGTGAATAAAATCTATTATTTAGTTTTACAATTGTGCTACAGTGTGATTCTACATTTAGAATTGCACTATAGCACAATTGCAAAATTTTTTTGCAATAGTTAGATTTTGCAAGATTGGTTGTTGGAGGGTTTTAAGGCTTAGATGCTAAATACTATCAACATATGGCATATGTCATTCCTATTGTAAATGCTCTAACTCAAACAAATTTTATATTGAATGTGACATGCTCAGCATATTGTCGAGAATATTTATAAGTAACTTTTCTTTTTCTTACTTGGTATGTATAGCCACTTATAAGTACAAATCATATAAGGAAACAAAATAACGGAGGATTTGAATCACTTCTCGATCTAGGTTTAAGTTCCATGATGTACATTTGTTATAAAAAATAAAGAACTTTGCTGACTACATATATAGCATAGCAGTAGCGTGCAGTCTAATAGATAAGCTTCATAAAAAATAATAATTAAAAAAAAAAAACGAAGGATAACCAAGATTCGGAAAGTATAGGAAAACGTAATACTTAGAATAAAACAAACAATGAAAAAAATTCCAAATTAGATGGGAGTTTAAAAATGGTGTTAATTTTGTTGAAATAAAATTTAAAATTCATAGTTTAAACCCCTTGTAATGGCTATCTACCAATTTTAACCAACTGATCAAATTAGGTCCAATTAATTACTTAGCCAAAAACCAAATAGCAAAGATAAACCATAATCCTTTCTCAAAAAAAAAAAAAAAAAAAAAAAAAAAACAACAACAACAACAACAACGGGCAAAAAATCTCTTAAGCACTTGCCCAGCAAACCGATCCAATTTGAAGATGGTTGTAATACAAAACAATTACAAAGCCCCCTAGTTCTGTGTACGTATATGTTCTTGTAACTAAGCTTCCTGCCCTTGCTAACAACTAGTTGTACCAGCCTCTTCTCTTCAATAGCATTTGGTTCCACAAGTTGAGACATCGATTACAAATCCAATCTCCAGGATATTTTGAAGTCACTTGAAGTTGAAGATTTGGGGTAGCTTCTGTGATTTCCAGCACCAATCCAAGACGCACAAGGCAATTACAAATGTTTGGCTTGGGCCTCCTCTTAAAGGGTATGCCAATTCGGAGAAGGAGAATGTATGGAGGCTACGTTACAAGAATTGAATTTATCTCTAATGGGAGTTTGATAGTCTCAACCTTCTCTCATATTTTTTGGGTTGAATTTGGTAGATATATGTGTCACAAAAGAGGCTTGATCGGATAAAGGAATAGTAGAGAAAATGTGATTTTTTTCTTTTTAGTGACAACTTGTTTTAGATTAAAGTTTATGTAACTAATTTTCAAAGTCTGTTGATGCACTTGTACAATTTGTTCTGTCTTAATAATCTTTAACACAATGCAATTATAATTTATTTAAAATTAAAATATTTGTTTGCAAGGTGTTTTCTCCCTAACAAGTGATGTTAGAGCTCATGGGGTGTGTATTTAGAACCCTCACAAAGTGGATCGCACAAGGCAAGCCCATTAACCCACACAAAATTGATTTTGGAAAAGACACAACTAAAGAATAATATCAATGGTGGCAGATCATGCTCACACAGTGTGACATGAGGTTCTCTTGGAAATGAAAATACAAGCTAGGTTTTTATGAATGAGTGTGCAAGGTCAATACATGGTTCTTGTGGATGATATACGAGAGGCCCATAGAAGACACATTAGTAAAGAAAAAACCCAAAATTCAAATATAAGTGTTTGTTTAGATAGGTTTATGTTTTGGACAGCTTATATGCTTAAAAATAAGGTAAAAATTAACTTTAAGAAAATAAGAGAATCAAACAAATTATTTTCTTGAAGTTATTTTCTACATCATCCTTAACTGCAAATGGAAAACTATCGAAACATAAACTAACCAAACACACACTAACAAGAAGTTAAAATGATAAATGCATTAATTTTTGAGAACTCCCTTTTCAAATCACCCGAAGGACAAATCACTCTAAATTTTATGCCGAAGAGTATAGCAATAATATTTTTGGAAAAAGTGGCCCGCCGAATAGTGCGAAAGATGTGAAGTGATAAATGATTTATCGACAATTTTTATTCTATTTAATTAATTATGTCCTCTTATTTATTGTCTTACTCCTCTCTTTTGTTTACATTTTCAAGTTTTTTAGAAGTGGCAAACCCAATTTTCCACCATCCCCACCAAAGCTTCCAATTATTGGTAACCTTCACCAACTAGGCACACTCCCACACCATTCTCTTCATGCCCTATCTAAGAAGTATGGCCCTATGATGTTCTTAGACTTGGGCTATGCTCCAACAGTCGTGGTGTCATCTGCAAATATGGCAAAGAAATCATGAAGACAAATGATATTATTTTTTCGAACTAGCCGGAAATCACGACTGCCAATTTCTTATTTTATAGATCCACAAATGTTGCATTCTCACAATATGGTGACTATTGGAGACAAGCTAAAAAAATTTGTGTACTTGAACTTTTGAGCCTCAAAAGAGTGCAATCTTTCCATTACGTAAGGGAAGAAGAAGTTGCAGCATCAATAAAAAAGTTACATGACTCATGCCTAAAAGGGGCTTCTATCAACCTAAGTGAAATAATAATTGCAACCTTGAAAAACATAGTCACTAGATCTAGATGTGTATTTGGACAAAAATTTGAAGATGATGGTCAGAGCAAGATTGGAGGGCTACCAAGAAGGGTGATGGTGCTACTTGCAGCATTCAATTTGGGAGATTTTTTTCCCTTTTTTGAGGTGGATTGATGTTTTAACAGTATTTATACTATGTTTAAAATCCACTTTTGTTGAAATAGATGTTTTTCTTGATCAAGTGGTTCAAGAACATATGATAATGAAAGGTGATGATGGTCTGCCTAATAAGAATGAATTTGTGGATAATTTGCTTGAATTGAGCTCACTCATAAAAATCTCAAAGCACTCCTCTCTCTCTCTCTCTCTCTCTCTCTCTCTCTCTCTCTCTCTCTCTCTCTCTCTCTCTCTCTCTCTCTCTCTCTCTCTCTCTCTCTCTCTCTCATGCACGTGCACGCACACACACAAGCACAGACAAAGAGAAAAATGAGCATATGCTCGACACACTCATTTAAAGTATAAGGTTGAAATTAACAGTTATTCTTAAGGCATTTGTTAATACACAATTTAAAGAAAGTTTTTATACCATTTTTATGTGAAATATAAAAAGTTGTCAAAAAATAAGTTACTTTTTTCTTTTTTCATAAAAAAAATTTCTAAAAATTTCAAGACATGTTTGTCAGAGGAATTGATACTACTTCAACAGTTTTGGAATGGGTAATGGCAGAGCTCATAAGAAGTACAAGTACAATGAAGAGAGCACAAGAAGAGATAAGAAGAGTAATAGGTACAAAGTCACATATAGAAAGATATTAGTCAAATGGATTACTTGAAATGCATCCTTAAAGAAAATATGAGACTGCATCCACCACTTCCTCTATTGGTACCCCGAGAAACATCAGCATGTGTGAAATTTGGAGGTTATGATATTCCGTCCAAAAGAAGAGTGTTGATCAATGTATTTGCAATCCAAAGGGACCCAAAAATATGGGATAGGCTAGAAGAGTTCATCCCAGAGAGATTCAACAACAATAAAGTTGATTTCAGAGGACTAGACTTTGAATTAATCCCATTTGGAGGTGGGAGAAGGGGGTGCCCAAGAATATCATTTGGTGTTGCTATAGCGGAATATGTCATTGCCAACCTTTTATGCTGGTTTGATTGGAAGTTGCCTAGTTCTAATGCAGGGAAAGACTTGGACATGACTGAAGTTAATGCAGTCACTGTGTTTAAGAAAGTTCCTCTCGAGCTTGTCGCAATACCATACTCTCCTTGATCAGTCCATTAAGAGATTCACCATTGTAATTTTTCTTCATTCACTTTTTTGGTTTTCAAATTTGCAGTTGCTTCTTACTTTTGTTGGAACAATAAGGGGACTTCTAGTCTTCCACCTCATGTTTAGAAAACACTTTCAGGCTATTTGATTTTTTACCCATTAATTTGTATGTATAAATTATGCACATTGATATTTTACCTAATGATTTTCACAAAAAAAAGTAGCAATAATTCTTTGATTAGAACCTTTACCATACTCTTTCTCACAAATATCTTACGTGACTGAATATGAATGTTGAATAAAAAGTAGTTGATCCACATAAAAGTAGTAGGCAATCAATTACAGTCTACCATGCAAATAGGATAATTGTGAGAAAAAAAAATATGTGATAAATATTGTGATTCTAGAATAACTTATAAAGAAGAGAACACTTTGAATTTACCTTGAACTCTTTGACATACTATATGCATACTTATGGGTTAATCTCTAAAATAATGTATGTATCACTCTTATTCCTTTTCTCCTTATATAACATCTATTAGAGTCTGTTTGGTTGGAGGAGTGAAAAATTAGTGGGTGGATGGAAAAGTGAAGGGATAGAAAATATTTAATTTTCCCTCGTGTGTGTTTTGTTGGAGGGATGAAAAAGTGGGAGAGTGTAAAACTCTTTTGTTTGGTTGAAAAGAAAAGTGGGAGAATAGAAAATGTAGTTTATATAAATTGACTATTATATCTTTGTGACATAATAGATAAGAAATAAATTTATTTATAATCATTAAATAATACAAAATTTACCAACAATTATATTTTTCAATAAAAAGTGTTACGTCCACAATATTTTTCGCAATACTTTCACAACAAAAATTATGTGAAAAGTTGTCACTAGTTCTAATTTGAACCCACTACTGAAATTATTTTTTTACTCACCAATGGTAACATTTCTCAATTATGATTTTTTATTCATTATATTATTTCTTCTTTCTCAGCCTTCATTTCATCCATACATTTTTTTTTCTTCTTTTTCTCCTCCACATATGTTGTCCTTATCTCTATCCCCCTTCTTTTATTTTCTTTTTCTTCCTCATTCAAGAATGTTCCAGCACTTGTAGGTGCAGCTCTCATTCTCTCTTTTCTTTTTCTCCAGTGCTCTCTCTCTCTGGTTTTTTTTTTTTTTTTTTTTTTTTTTTTTTTTTTTAAATTCTAGAACGGGTATTTGTGTAAAAGTGCTGTGACAGCACTTTTCTCTCCATCCTTTTCCTCCCGATTTGGGAGGATGAAAATTGTGGACCCGGGAGAGAAAACTTTCTCCCAGGTTTTCCTTCCTTCCCATTTTCCTTCTTTTGCCAAATAGTAGAAAACACTGTTTTCCATCCTATTTTTCTCCCTCTGTTTTCCATCCTCCCTATTTTCACCCCAACCAAACACAGGGTTAGAGTATGATGTAGATATGGAATTACATTTTATCATTTGTATATGACGTTCCATGCAAGTCACTAATAACCACATTGTTTTTGGTGTACCAATCTTATTAGAATAATGGATAAAAATTACTTTTATTCATTTTTTAACATATTAATTAAGTTTTTTGAAAAATGGTTAAATTTACAATTTTCTAATAGTTTAAGCATATAAGAGTATTTTATCAAATGTTGGGTCTACAACAACATTTTCGTGTCTTTTACTTGGATTTCATCATAAATTTGTAATTTGAAATGTTTAAGTGAATCAACATAATGTAGTACATCTTTTTTTTTTCTTTTTCTTTTTTCCTTTTTTGGAATAAGAAAGGGGATTTCTAGTGTGAACTTATCAACCTTATATCACATAATGGCAATAGGTAATACCATGTGTACCACACAAGCCTTGCTGGATCTATCGCTTGAACTGTGATAAGACCTTAGTAACCCGTGAAGAAATGAATTGAATAGAGTAACGAGGGAGAGAGATTGAACATTAGAGAAGGAAGATTAAGAAGATAAGAGAGATAGATGGGAATTAGAGAGGAGATTATAGAGAAGATAGGAATGAGAATGTAATTCTTATTATGCATCAAAAGACCCCTGCCACCTTCTACTTCTTCCCCTTTTATACTATTACAGTTCCACATTCTTAACTAACTCCAGCTAAGCTAACTAACTTCCATGACATCAGCATAACAGCCAATGACAACACACAGTAACTAACACAGCAACTAACTAACTAACACTACTCACCACTTATTCTCTAATTACAATTCTTATCAATTCCCTTTCCCTTAAAAAGACCTTGCCCCCAAGGTCCACCTCCCCCCACGGGTCACAAAACCTTGCACACAAGGTGAGGAAACTGCTGCTGCAAGGTGTAGAGGGACTCCCAGGTAGCATCTTCAGGAGAATGACCATGCCACTAGACCAAGACTTCAGAGATAGTTCTAGACCGGAGCTATTTAGTCTTGTGGTGAAGGATGGCAACAGGTTCAGGATTAAGTACACCAGCAGAAGTAACAGGATGGAAAGTTGGAACTAGAACTACATTTGATCCCAACTTAAGTTTCAAGCATGATACATGAAAAACTGGGTGAATAGAACAATCATTAGGCAAGGCAAGTTTATATGCCACCTGACCAACCTTTTGCACCACTTGGAAGGGTCCATAGAACCTAGGAGAAAGCTTATTGAAACCTTTCAGCCTCAATGAGTGCTGCCTATAAGGCTGTAGCTTCAAATAAACCCAATCACCAACAGTAAAACTTGTATCAGATCTATGCAAGTCAGCTTGAGATTTCATCTTAGCTTGAGCAGAAAGCAAATTCTGTTTCAGCAATGAGATGAAGTCCTGTCTGTTCTACAGTAACTGATCCACAGCAGCCACTTGGGTAGCACCAGGAATATAATCCAACAAACTGAGAGGTGGTATGCCATAAAGAGCCTCAAATGGGGTCAGCTTAGTTGAAGTATGGAAATTGGTGTTAAACCAATACTCAGCCAAGTGAAGCCAATCAGCCCAAGCACTGGGTTTGTCACTAACAAAGGCCTTCAAGTCTCAAGGCTCCTATTCACCACTTTAGTTTGGACATCGGATTGGGGATGGTAAGCTGAAGACATCGCTAACTCAGTGTCGTGCAACTTGAATAACTCCAGCCAAAAATGAGTTGTGAAAACTGAACCTCTGTCACTCACAATAGTCTTAAGCATACCATGGAGTTTAAACACATTTTTCATAAAAACTGCAACCACCTTTGCAGCTGTGTAAGGATGAGAAAAGGCAATGAAATGAACAAATTTAGTCAATTTGTCAACTACCACAAAGATCACTTCATAATCATGAGACTTAGGTAACCCCTCAATAAAATCCATACTAATATCTAGCCAGGGTTTGTCAAGAACCGAAAGGGGTTGTAATAAACCAATAGGCTTGGAAGTGCTCACCTTCACCCTTTAACACACCTCACAGCATTGGACATGGAGCTTGACATCTTTAACCATACCTTTCCAAAAGAAATCCTACCTTATGCTGTGTAGTGTCTTCAAATAACCAGAGTGACCACCACAAGGAGAATTGTGAACATGCTGCAACACTAGAGGCTTCAATGGTGAACTATGACTGAGGAAGATATGACCCTTATAAAAAAAAATTAAAAAAAAAAAAAAAAAAAAAAGACCATTATGAAGAGTGAAGCCAGCAAGGGCAGAATCTTCAATAGCCAAAGCTTCAAATAATTGCTGGTATTCATGATTAGTATTATAGCTATCCCTCAGAATGTCCAACCAGGAAGAACAAGGAAAAGAAATCAGGAAAAAAGAGGCAGAATTAAAGTTCTCCAACCTATTTGAGTCTTCCAATCTCCTTGAAAGTGCATCAGCAGCCTTATTTTCATTTCCATGCTTATATTCCACCAAAAATGAATACCCCAACAACTTAGTAATCCACTTTTGTTGAGTTGGAGTTCCAATTCTCTGCTCAAGCAAATACTTAAGACTTTGGTGGTCAGTCTTGATGATGATGGGCTTTCCAACCAAATACGGCCTCCACTTCCTAATAGCTTTCACTAAAGCCAAAAACTCCTTTTCATAAGTAGATAAGTGGAGACTCCTACCCTTCAAAACTTTACTATGATAAGCTAAAGGTCTGTTACTCTACATCAAAACAGCACCCAAACTCTTACCTGAAGCATCACATTCAATCACAAAGGGTTTAGAAAAATCAGGTAGTGCCAGGACAGGAGGTGTAGAGACAGCCACCTTGAGAGCATTAAAGGCCAAAGTAGCTTGTGGAGACCATTGGAGGCATCTTTTTTAAGTAATACAGTCAAGGGAGCTGCAATGAAGCCATAATCCTTGATAAATTTCCTATAATATCCGGTCAAACCCAAAAAACCCATCAAAGCCTTTACTAATGTAGGAATGGGCCAATTTTGCATGGCATTAGTCTTCTTGAGATCAGTTCTAACCCCAAATACTCCACCTCTTCACAGCCAAACACACACTTGCTTTGCTTAGCATACAGTTGGTTATCAAGCAACACAGTCAAAACCATCTTCAAATGAGAAACATGTTGCTCAACAAAATTACTATACACCAATATATCATCAAAAAATACTAATACAAACTTCCTCAAATATGGTTTGAACACCTTATTCATTAATGATTGAAAGGTGGATGGTGCATTAGTTAAACCAAATGGCATAACTAGAAATTCATAATGGCCTTCATGGGTTCTAAAGGCAGTCTTATGAATATCACCTTCCTTCATTCTAATTTGATGGTAACCAGACCTAAGGTCTAGCTTAGAAAAGATCATAGCACCACTCAACTCATCAAGCAACTCATCTACAACAGGAATAGGATACTTATCCTTAACTATAGCCTTATTCAAAGACCTATAATCAATACACATTCTCCAACTTCCATCAGCCTTCCTAACTAACAACACAGGTGATGAAAAAGGACTATGACTGCTTTTAATATAGCCTACTTCCAGTAAATCATGAACTACTTTTTCAATATCAGTTTTTTGATAGAAGGGATACCTGTAGGGTCTCTCACAAACAGGTTCAGTGCCCTCCTTCAAGACTATCTGATGCTCATGTCCTCGGAGATGAGGCAATGCAGTAGGTACTTCAAAGTCCTTGTTGAACTCATTTAGTAACTCAGTAATGGCCCCATGTTGCTGCACTAGTGTGGAAGGAGTAGGACAGGATATGATTTGTAGCAGTAGACCTTTCTTGATGACTGGTTTAAAAAATTAGTTAGCTTCTTGAAGAGTGAGACCGGATGGTTGTAATCTTGTAAACAGAATTTCCTTACCCCTAAGACTAAACTCCATGACCAACTTCTTGAAATCCCATTTAATTGGTCCAAGAGTACATAACCATTAAGTACTAAGAACCACATTGCAGTCACCCATGGATAAAACATTCAAATCAATTTGTAATTATTGACCTTCAATTCTGAGATTAACCTCATGGTAAGCACCTTGTGTTCTAAGTACTTCCCCATTAGCTACTTTAACTGTGAAACTTTCTTGAGTTGACAATGGTAATTTCAAGGATGACCATGAAGAAACATCCAAGAAATTATGAGTACTACCACTGTCAATCAAGATAAGCACATCTTGATGATTAATTCTACCCCATACTCTCATTGTACCTGGAGAAGGACTTCCAAGTAAGGCATAGAGAGTGATTTCTGCACACCTTGCCCCCTGTTGCTGCAATTCTATGGAAACATCATACCCCACTATTCTTTCTTCATCAAGAACCTCTTGCTCACTTCCCAGGTTGTTCTGTTGAAACCCTTCCATAAGGAAAATCTTTGGTGTCTTGCATTGATGTCCCACATACCATTTATACTCACAATGGAAGCATAATCCCTTCTTCTTTCGATCTTCAACCTACGTTGCAATAAGCTTCTATACTGGTAGTTTGGTAGTCTTCAAATCATTCTTGATTGGTGGGGGTCCCAAAATTGAAGGCTTAGACACTTCACCCCATGGCCTGACATTCTTCTTGCATGCAAAAAGATATTCTTCTTGTATTTTGGCAAGACCAATGGCTGCATTCAAATTCTGGGGATTTAGCATCCTAATTGGTAATCTAATCTCATCCCTCAGTCCACTTAGGAAACAGCTGAGTCTATGCTTCTCGGATAGTTCCTTAATTCGATTGGACAAGGCTTCAAACTGTCCCTTGTAAGCAAATATAGACCCCACTTGCTTCAATTTTGTTATATTTTCCATAAGATCATCATAGGAAGAAGAGACAAACCTTACGTACAATGCTCTCACAAAGGCCTCCCTCTGCATATTGAAACCAAATCAAGGCCTCATCTTCCATATGATATGATGCTAATAATATCTTTTGGTTGACCGGAGTATTATACAAATGAAAATATTGATTGGCCTTGTACACCCAACTTGATGGATTCTCACCCTTAAACCTTGGAAACTCCAATCTCACAGCTTTAGGGATCATCGCAGAATCTTGTTGTGGGTTTGTCACTATTGGAGATGAGGTTCTTGGAAGAGATGACTGAGGTCTCTGTTGCCAACCATTGCCAGCCTTTGTAATACCCTACACTGTCTCTGATAGAGCCTGCAACAAACTTGTGACTACATCCAATTTCTGATGGACAAGGGAGAAAGATTGAACATTAGAGAAGGAAGATTAAGAAGATAAGATAGATAGATGGGAATTAGAGAGGAGATTATAGAGAAGATAGGAATGAGAATGTAATTCTTATTATGCATCAAAAGACCCCTGCCACCTTCTATTTCTTCTCCTTTTATACTATTACAGTTCCACATTCTTAACTAACTCCAGCTAAGCTAACTAACTTCCATGACATCAGCACAACAGCTAATGACAACACACAATAACTAACACAACAACTAACTAACTAACACTACTCACCACTTATTGTCTAATTACAATTCTTATCAAACCACTCCTTTCTAGGTACTAAGACAAGGACTTCTACCATTAAGCCATACTTCTATGTGGAACATGATGCAGTACATCTATGTGCACTATTATGCAAGGTTTTCAAATCCAGACCATTCATTGAACCGTAAAATGGAGAGGTTCAAGGTTTTTGAGGTCGAACCGGGGTCAAACCATGATGACGTCATAATTAATTTAATAATTAATTAAAGCCTAAATATAGATATTAAATTTATAAAACTAGCAGAATTGACTAATATATCTATATATGCGAGGGAAATTTAATGATTTTCAAGCATATATTTAATAATTAAATAAAAAAGTTAATAAAATAAAATAATAACCATGAAATCATTAAAATTTATGATTAATTTTTGAAGTAAAGTTGAATATCTTTGAAAGATTTTAATTATAATTTTTTTTTTATTCCTTGTAAGAGATGGATAATTTAATTAAGTAGAATAAAATTGTATTAATTTTTTTTATTAAAAAAAAAATTGCTAAGGGGTTGGAACGCACGGTTCTTGCCATTGGTTCTGCATGAATCGTGCGGTCCAACCCTGATTTTAGGGGTTCATGAAATTGCCACATATGCCTGGTTCTCTATACTTAAAAAATTGGATTTCAATCCAGTTTCTGGTTTTTACGGTCCGACCTCTCGTTCCGGTCCGGGTTTGAGAACCTTGCTATTATAGTGCAACAACATAATTAATTGTCAACACTGTTTTTTTTTCTTTTTTTTTAGCAATGATTTTAAAAAAATAAAATTACAAATTGCACCTTCTTAGATTTCTAGTTCCAGCAAAAGACCAATCAAACAACGATAGAATATTAGACTCAGCCATGGAGCCAAGAGCCATTGAACATTCGATTTTTATTTTATTTGTTTAAAATAAAAATATTGTCATATTAGAACTGGACTTTATAAAACATGACAATTTAAACACTTTGTTTAATTACCGTTAAAAACCACTACCAAAGCAACCTATCTTGTAGGAATAAAAGTTTGATTGACGCTTATTACACCAAAATGGCACAGTTTTGTTGTGAGCTTGTTGTCTTCTTTACTTTAGAGATAGAAACTCTAAAACAGAGGTAAAGATAGTTTTTATTTTATTTTTTTCCAATCTAGGTGAGACTTCCAGTGTTTTGCAAAAATTTCATTAGTGTTTGAGAGTGGAACATTTTTTGGTGATTCTTGACTGTAGTCTGTCTTTTTTGAGAAACAAGCTAATTGTTAAATTAACACTTTAATTTGACGAAAGTAATTGTTGTTGTTGTTGTTGTTTTTTTATACTAAAATAATAATTGGAAGAGCTAGGTGTTAATGCTCAATTCAAGATAAGCGGGCAACTTACTCTTAATGTGTTAAGAGCATTACCATCAAGGAAGTAAATATTTTTAATATTTAATATCTCAAAACACAATTTTATTTATTTTAACGCCCCACTTTACAATATACCACAAAGGTTCTATTTTTTTTTACCACTTTCTTCTCAATCCAAGCAACACAATTGCCACAGCCACAGCCACAACCACGGCTAGCCACTGCCAACCACCACCAAAAAAAAAAAAAACCACCAGAGCCGACAGCCACCACAGCTACAACAACTGCAACTGCCACCACTTCCCATAATGACAACCCCCCAACCACCAAAATCACAAATTTTCACCAAGCTCCAAAATCCGATCCAATCCAATTCAAACCCAAATTTCAGAATAATAGCCATAAACCAAAGCTTCACTGATCCACGAACCTCAACATGCAAAGATTTTAGATCAAGCCATTAATCAACTCAATACGCAACGATTTGATTAGTTTTGACGCCGTTAATCAACCCAAACCGACAACCTCATCACTACCAACAAGCAGAAAAGGAAAAAGAAAATGAAAAATAATCCACCAAAATCACAACCAAATCACAAACCTAAACCCAGAACCTCATCACCACCAACAACCAGAAAAACAAAACAAAAACAACCCACCAAAATTGTTGCCATCCCTGGCCACGCCTCGGCCGCCGAATTCCACTTCATGCTTAGCCATCCTCATGAGGCGAGACAGAGAGGCCGGTGAAAGAAAGAAGAAAAGAGGGAAGAAAAGAGAGAGAGTAGAAAAGAGAAAAAGTATGAGAGAGAAATTTTTATTTTAATTGAAGTGAGTAATATATATATATATATATATATATATATATTTAAGATCTGAGCTACAGTAGACTGTCAAAGATGATAGTCTACTATAGCTAACATGTTAAAAAAAATTTTAAGCATAGCAACCTTGATGTGTGCGACTTTTTGAGGAGATGAAAGCTAAAATGAGATTTTAGCGCTTTTTTTTTCACATTTTTCGATGTAAATGCTCTTAGGGATTCATAAATGCACTAGAATTTGGCATAATGGTCAGCCCATCAAGTTTAGCAAAACCAACATTATAGAGTTCAACCTAAACCCAACTGAGTACAGGGTTGATATAGTCGGATTGTGTTAGAGTTAAGATTTGACTTTAAGGGGTTGTGGGGGCCTTTTCTGGTAGGATTGGACTGCCTCCTGCGGTAACGGGCTGGGCTGCCTCCTGCGATGGTGGGCCCTAGTGTTTCTGAGTAAGGGAGCTGGGGCCGGTCCAATTGCAACTCAACTTGGGCCGGTTTGTGCACAAACTTATGCCACGCTTGCTAGGAGCAAGTTCTTCGGCAAGCAGAATCGTAGCAGACGAGCTATGACAGGCTAGACTATTGCAGAAGTTATGGCAGGCTAGACTGTTGCAGACAAGTTATGGCAGGCAGATAATAATGACTAAAAAACAGAGTATTCTATTTACTCAAACAGACTGTTATGTATTTCCTGTTAGTAAAACATGATTATCGTCACAATGATACCAATCATTAAGGAAAATAAAGAGAGTAACACTGATTAATTTGAATAGGCAAAATATTAAGTTATAAGTTTTGTCTGCCGCAGCAAATCCAAAGAGGGGAGAACGCCTCTTCTCAATGCAAATAATCCCCCAGGAAGAATCCTGCTATGGGAATTAATGGCTTTGAGGGAGTCGGCCCTGAATGGTTATAGTCCCACTGGGAAAGCTCTCGTTTGCATTCTTTGGAGGAAAGGTGAGATTTTGAAGGGGGAGAGAGGGAAGCCGATCTATTGGTGCATGCTCTTTCGAACTAACTCTCTCATTTCTTTCTTAGTTTCTTTCCTTTTCTCTCTGTTTTTGTTCTAATCTTTTTTCTTCTCTTCTTACTCTGTTTTTCTTTTTACGTTGTGAAAAATCCCCTGTTTTTCGATCCTTTTTACAGGGCACGGCAAGGGCCTCTTTATAGTGCCTGCCGTGACTAGTATTTTACTATCTTGCCCCTTAACCGCCTTTGTCTGGCCTGGGTGTACCTGCCGACCATGCTGTGCGACACAGAACCCCTGCCAGACAGAGGCGGACTCATTTTGTCCTCTTGTGCGCCGTGGACTCATTTTGTCCTTCTGTGCGCCGCGGCCTTTCCTGCCACGATGTTAATCTCCTCTCTCCTCACACTCAGAGCATGCACTCAACGGTTCCCTCTCAAATTGCCTCTTTTGGGTGGTCTATCATCCCAGCAGGACGTACCTCCGAAAAGAGGCTTGAGCAGGGGCCGAAAATAGGTATTTTCCCCTCTCCCCACCACCAAACCACACCCCCTTTACCTCTTACCTCTGACCCATGGCCCCACCATGTCCTGTATTGGCTGGGTACAGGCTGGTGGCGCCTGGGCCTTGCGCGTGCTTCCCTCTCAAATTTGTCCAAGAGGCTGTCTGCTGCTCATGTGTCTGCTGTGACCTGGAGACTCTCTGTCTGCGTTTCCTGGCCTTTCATGTGGACTTTCTTTTGGTCCTTCGCTCTAATCAGAAGCTGGGCTTCGTATAATGATGGGCTTTATATTTTTTTGGCCCACCTTTGTTTTTCTTTGCTGCCTGCCGTGTTTGGCTCATAATTCCTGCCGTAATGACTCAATCCTGCTGAGCCCCCTTTTGGGCCGGCCATTTTATTCATTTTCTCAGTGGCCTATCATAGGCACTGTTTTGTTTCTTTTTACTCATGGGCTCCTATGTCCCTTTGTTTTCTCCTTTTGGGCATCCACGGCCCGTTTGCTAATTCTTTTGGGCTTCCTCGGCCTGTTTGCTAATTCCACACTCCCATGGGCTTTGTTACTAACTTCATTGGGCTTCCCCGGCCCAATAACCTTATCCTTATCTTTGGGTTTTATGGGCCTGCCATAAATCCCTTACTTTCTTAGTTTACATTACCTTGGGCCTGCAGCGACCCTTTCTCACTTTTCTAACTCATATTCTGCCCATGAGATGCTATTTCTTTCTTTCCTGGCTTCTTTGAGCCCGTTCACCTTTTCAAAGCCCATGTATACATTGTTGGGCTAGTGACTCATTATTCATGCCGCTTGGGCCTAATGGTCTTTTTTAACAATTCATAGTCAATTTCTTGTGGCCCTCATCATTGGGCTTTTCTTTCCATTGGGCTTTCCACAAATGGCCCTCAACAGGGGTCAAATTTTATATATAAAAAAAATGATATATTTATAACATTTTTACAACTTTCTTACAACAAATTCTATGCCGTAAGTTATTACTAGTTATTATTAGTGAATAAATAATTTTATTATCTAGGATTTTTTTGTAAAAATACTGTAAATGTAGCACTTTTCATAAAATGTCATTGATGTGAACACTAAGCAATATTTTGATGTTAGAAAATCCACACACACACACACACACACACACACACACACATATATATATATATATATATATATAAAGATGACGTATATATTCATTATATATTTGTATTGTGTTTATTTGTTGGTTCATTTTTTTATATTTTTATATATTAATAGAAAACTCTTGTTTTCTTTTTATATTTTTTATTTTGTCTGAAAGGAAAAGCTCTTTTTTTTTTTTTTTTTCATATTTTCTTCTTTATACGATTTTGATTTCCCCGTATATTCTTTTCATTTTCATCATTTTTGTAGACTTTCCTTAGCTTCCCAAATATTGCACTTCCTGGTACATTTTTTTTAGGGGTTCGGCTTACATCCAGTTAATTTTTAACAAGACATCTCCTTTTACTTTTATTAAACTTAACAAACGGCTGAGATTAAAAAAGAAGTACACGTCATTTTAAAAAGAAAAGATAGAGCTCTGAAGCAACAAGAAAGTAGTTCCTTCAGAGTTTAGTGTTGACTACCAAGACGATGAAGGGCCTCTTCAAGTCCAAGCCTGAAATCATTTGCCAAACTCGAGATCTTTTCCTCTATGAAGATAATGTTTTGTCTTTACCATGCTTTTTCCTACTCGGATCCAGTTTAGTTACGCTGCCTTAGTGACTAGGCTACATGATGTGAAGATTTCATTCTTTGCTAGTGAAATCAAAGGAATTTATTTGAATAAAAGAATCAAAAAAAAAAAAAAAAAAAAAATCTGAGATATTTTTGTCAATGTCTTCTATGTCTTCACAGAAACTCAAAAAGAAAAAAAAGTAAATATTCATAGATTTGATGACATACAGAGTTTTAACCAAGTATTCCATTTTTAGCTTCAAGTCTCTATTTATGTCTTTGATTTTGGAGGTCAGTCAGCATTGATTTTTTAATTCAATCTAAGGAATAGCGTGGACTGATAAATTAGAAACCAAGGCCTTCTCTCTTTCCTTTTTCTTTTGAGACTGAGATTTGGCCTTTGGGATTATGCTTACCATACAGTTTGATTACAAGCAAAAGAATAGAACGAAGAAAGGATGTGGATCCTTTTTGGACTTCTTTTAGTTTATCTAAAGAAGAAAAATAAAGACATTGACGAAGATAGTGTAGAAGGCAAAATTTTAAGCCAATTATAAAATGCCACATCAAAATTTAGTGGCAAATTCTAAATTAATGTCATTAAATTAATCAAATTAGATGATGACATGTGTCGTCCAAATTGGCATCACATTGGCATATCAAAATTTGCCACGTGTCATTTGGCCCACAAAATAAAGATAAATTTCATACTTAAAATTTATGGATAATTATCTTTATTAAAATAAATAAATAAATAAGATAAAGATAAATTTTTTATTCAAAATTTGATGGATAATTATCTTTATTAAAATAAATAAATTAAATAGAGATAATTATTTATCTTGGTTGATTATTATCTTTATCAAAATAAATAAATAGAGATAATTATCTCTAAGAAGAATTTGGACCAATCAAAAGTCTATTATATACTTTCAAGCATATCAATTCAAAATGGAGATTATCCTCTAAAATCACTATAAATAGAGGACATCCCCTCTCATTTTGACCAACAAGTTTTGAAGAGGCCCAAACTCTGGAGAAATTTTGTCTCAAGAATCTATGAAGAACTTGAAGCATCTTTGAAGAACTTGAAGAACATTCAAAGGGCTTGAAGAATTTGAAGAACAACAAATCTCTATCAAGCTTAAGGCTAGAGATTCGTTGAGAAGACCGTTCAATCTATCTTCCAATCAAAATCAAGAAGATCTCTTGTTCGAGTTCTTTAAAGTTTTATTGGAATTAAGCTAAAAAGCCTCCATAAACCTCAACAAACCCAAATCTTTGAAGCTCAACGGATCAAGCCTCTAAAGCCCCGAAGAACTTCAACCTAAGAGCCTTCACGTTTGAAGACTTGAAGAACAACAAATCTCTAATAAACTCAAAGCTAGAGATTTGTTGTGAAGACCGTTCAATCCATCTTCCAACCAAAGTTAAGAAGAGTCCTTGTTCGAGTCAAGTTCAAAGAAGATAGAATCAGAGGGTATTCTTTTGTAAAAGAATTGAAATAAAAAATGTACTCATTATACATCAATACAAATTTATATTTGCAAACCATATTTCTTTTCAATTGTTTGATTTTCTACAATTGAGAAATTTTGTGTTTACAGATAGATCTTAGGCTTTCTGCAATTTGCGTTACCCTTATGTCAGTGTGTTTTTTCACTCAAGAAACCTTGCCAGGCGTTAATTTGCCCAAAAGAAAAATGACGTGACTTTACTTTTAATCTCAACCGTTTGTTAAAAAGTAAATGAGATATCCTATTAAAAAATTAACTGGATGTAAGTTGAACCCTTTTTTTAGTGGGTCCTGTGCACTGTTCATGGGACCTGCAAATACTTTTTTCAGTAAAAACAACTTTAAAACAGGGTCCCATGACACTATTCACATATTTTAAAATTATTTTGCTACAGTATTTTCAGTTTTCAGTTTTTAACAATAAGTGGTATCTAAACAAACTCTTAAGTCTCCACTCTCTGCAACCACAGTCCACATCCTTTTGTATTGGTGTCTATGTTGTTGCCATTACGTTCAAGATTGTGATGGAGGGATTAATTTAAGTAACCATTTGTGCTTGTAAGAGAACAGATATGAGATAATTTTCTTCCTTACCAATTGTAGTAGAGGCTCATTGTATTTTATAATAACATGCTTACACGTATCATGGAATTGAAATTTCAAAGTTATTGAGATGTAAACAACTCTTTCACCTAAGATACAAACTGACTATCAGAAACAAATTAACTTAAGGAAAAAGACAGACTTTGGATTGTTATTTGTTGTGGCTGCCGGATATAACTTGTTCTCTATCTCTTGTATCTGAATTTAGACTGACTTGATGTTTTGGATCACAGGATCAGTACAATCCTTAACAGTGCTTAGCACTTTTAAGCTTCCCATTATAACTCAAACCAGTTTTATATTGAATGTGATATGCTCAGCATATTGTCGAGAATATTTATAAGTAACTTTTCTTTTTTCTTACATGTTAAGTATAACCACTTATAAGTACAAATTATACAAGGAAACAAAATAACGGAGGATTTGAATCACTTCTCAATCTAGGTTTAAGTTCGGTTTCAAAAAAAAATCTAGGTTTAAGTTCCATGATGTACATTTGTTATAAAAAAATAAAGAAATTTGTTGACTACTTATATAGCATAGTAGTAGCGTGCAGTCTAATAGATAAGCTTCATAAATAAATTATAATTTAAAAAAAAAAAAAAAACAACGTAGTAGTACTGCTATAGTTTTCAGAATTGTCTCAAAAATAGAAAAACATATTTGGGAATCATTTACTAAGTAGAGAATTGCACGTCACCGGCCAAATAATCTAATTCAAGTTTATTGTCTTAAATAGAAGGTTTTTTTTTTTTTTTTTTGGAGAAATAGTCTTAAATAGAAGTTGAGAATGGAGAGCTTATTTGTTTAAAAATGAGGTAAAATTAACTTTAAGCAAATAAGCGAATAAAACAAATTAAAATCTTAATCCACTCGTTATTATTTTACATATTAATTTACACAATTAACTAGAGAAGGTGAAACTCGAAAAGTTTTCTATATAACTAGAGAGCTCGGTTGTTATTTGCATTGTGAAAAACAGTTGTTGTCTACCATTGTTGAGAGGAAATGGCTCTTCTACCATTGTTGCAACAATCATGGCTGGAGTTACACAAAACTCCTTTTCATGTCCTCTTATTTTTTGTCTTACTCCTCTCTTCTGTTGACATTTTCAAGCATTTTAGAAGTGGCAAACCAAAGTTTCCTCCATCCCCACCAAAGCTGCCAATTATTGGTAACCTTCATCAACTAGGCACACTCCCACACCGTTCCCTTCATGCCCTATCTAAGAAGTATGGCCCTATAATGTTCTTAGACTTGGGCTGTGCTCCAACATTTGTGGTGTCATCTGCAAATATGGCCGAAGAAATCATTAAGGCAAGTGACATTATTTTCTCAAACCAGCCGGAAACCACGGCTGCCAATTTCTTATATTATGGATCCACAGATGTAGCATTCTCACAATATGGCGAGTATTGGAGACAAGCTAAGAAAATTTGTGTCCTCAAACTTTTGAGCCTCAAAAGAGTGCAATCTTTCCAATACGTAAGGGAAGAAGAAGTTGAAGTATCAATCAAAAAGATACGTGACTCATACTTAAAAGGGGCTTCCATCAACTTAAGTGAGATAATAATTGCAACCTTGAAAAATATAGTCACTAGATGTTTATTTGGACAAAAATTTGAAGACAATGGTAAGAGCAAGATTGGAGAGCTCCCAAGAAGGGTGATGGTGCTACTTGCAGCATTCAGTTTGGGAGATTTTTTCCCTTCTTTGAGATGGATTGATAGTCTTACAGGATTTTTACCAAGTTTAAAATCCACTTTTGGAGAAATAGATGCTTTTCTCGATCAAGTGGTTCAACAACATATGATTATGAAAGTTGACGCGCGATAGTCTGCCTAATAAGAATGATTTTGTGGATAGTCTGCTCGAACTTAGAGAGAGTGGCAAGCTTGACTTCGAGCTCACTCATAAAAATCTCAAAGCACTCCTACTGGTCTCTCTCTCTCTCTCTCTCTCTCTCTCTCTCTCTCTATATATATATATATATATATATATAAAATATAATATAATATAATATGAGACACATGCTCCCACAATATCTAAAGCACAAACAAAGAGAAACACAAGCAAACGCTCGAACACACACATTTGAAGTCCTATTTTTGTCAAAAATATTTCAGGACATGTTTGTTGGTGGAATTGATTCTACTTCAATAGCTTTGGAATGGGTAATGGCAGAGCTCATAAGAAGTCCTAGTATAATGAAGAGAGCACAATAAGAGATAAGAAGAGTAGTGGGTACAAAGTCACATATAGAAGTTGAAGATATTAATCAGATGAATTACTTGAAGTATATCCTCAAAGAAAATATGAGGCTACATCCACCACTTCCTCTGTTACCTCGAGAAACATCAGCATGTGTGAAATTCAGAGGTTATGATATTCCGCCAAAAACAAGAGTGTTGATCAATGTATTCACAATCCAAAGAGACCCTAAAATATGGGATAGGCCAGAAGAGTTTGTCCCAGATAGATTCCAAGACAATCAAGTTGATTTCAAAGGCCTAGACTTCGAATTAATCCCATTTGGAAGTGGGAGAAAGGAGTGCCCAGGAATGTCATTTAGTGTTGCTATAGCAGAATATGTTATTGCCAACCTTTTGTGCTGGTTTGATTGGAAGTTGCCTAGTGCTAATGCACAAGGGAAAGACTTGGACATGACTGAAGTTAACGCACTCACTGTTGAAAATTCCTCTCGAGCTTGTTGCAATACCTTACTGTCCTTGATCAGTTGATTAAGAGATTCACAGTTAAGCTAATAATGTTATTTTTCATCATTTGCTTGTTTGGTTTTCAAATATGCACTTGCTTCTTATACACTTGATGAAATCAATGTAAGGGGACTTCTACCTGAATAATAACAGACACTTCCATGTTTCGAAAACTCTTTCATGCTATTTGATATTTTACCCTTTAGTTTGTACTTATAAATTAAGCACATTGATATTTGACCCAATGATTTTCACAGATTTGTTTTGCCATTTAACACCAATTTACTAACATTTTCGTTACTTAATAGGTTTCCAAAACTATTAAGGAAACTAGCATTTTGATTCTCTTAGCCTCTAGTTTACTGTTGAAACTCGAGCTTAAGAGACTCAAGTTTCTTGTGTTGCAATTCTGTCATAGAATTTTAATCCATATAGAACTCAGATCTTAGAAACTCAAGTTCCTTAAAGCAATCTCAAGTTTATAAATATTGAGTTTCTAATGACTTTAACTTGCTTTGATTCTGGTACTACATTTTATGGCGCCCATCTTTGTTAAAATGTAATTTGCAATTGACAAGTGGTTATCTAAGTGTTAAAGAAGAAGCAATTGACAAACTAGATGTCAACAATCACTGAAGAGTCAGGCGGCAGCAAAATGATGTTGAAATAGCATGCAAGTTGACAACTCACATGGCCAGGAGTCATTCAAGGAGAAATGAAGCAAATTTCAATAGTATTCTTGGTCCATAGTTAATTTCTGCTCAAAGCTTCTTGTCTTAATGTATATTCCTTCTTTGCGCTAATTATCTTTCCCATTATTGGCAATAAGGATGCCTTCATATCCTCAAATATGAGTCTGTATCAATCATTCATTACTCCCTCCCTTTTTTCCCTTCAGTTTTGGTTAGTACATGTACATCTCCTATGGGGGTATGTATAGAATCCTTTTAATGTAAATCAAAACAGAACTTGAATGCTCCTAACATTGCTTTATGCTAAAACATAAGAGCTAAGCATGTTATGACAACCCAACCTTCCGATGATGAGAGGCTATATGAGACAAATTAAAATACATGACAAAGCAATATATGATCACAGAGATAGATGAAAATATAAAATGCAAATTATTTGTATATCACTTGACCCTCAATTTTCAATAATGCCCCTTATCAATATGTGCTCTGCATCACCAAAATTCCTAAATGAACATAAGTTAAATTCCCTTTTGCTTCTCATTCCTACAATATAGTTATGAATCTATTGAAATGAAGTTATTCACTTTTATTGTTATTCATAGCAGATGAAATTATTATATACTCACAAAATCATTTGCTCCTCTAAGCTAATGATGAAGCTATATATCCTTCTTCTTTGTGTGCTTGAATTTGCTGCACCTGTAATCTAGAAACTCAAATCAAGATTGTGAGACGTACAACATGAATAAAGTTACTTTGTAGTTGCTCTAAATATTAAATTTATCTTCTTAATCCCTCTCTCCTTTTTTGGGTGAATATCCATTTTCATCTGTTTCCTTTCCCACATCTCTCAATCTGACAGCACAAGTCATGTAGAAGCCATCCTAACAAACTTTGGGGAATTCATATCAACAAACAGGAAATTTATCCAAATAAAGAAGACCCACAAGGCCAAACTCAACTGGGTATGTAAAATATGAGACAAACCCAAAAAGAAATTGACTTTTACACAGCTATTTCAAACACAGATAAAGTCAGAAATTTAGATTATAAGAATGAAAAAGATTATAGAAGACCGGCTTGAGCTTGGAAATCACTCTGACAGACTCTTATAAGCCCCAAAAAGCGTCCTTCTCTTCCTCCATTAGTGTCCACAAACCCAAAATCTTCATGATCCAACACTGCAAGCAAAGCAACCAACAAGGAAAAACTCATAAAAATCCAAAAATTCAATCAAATAAGCAAAGAATATGAGAAAGAAATCAACTTTTTCCCTTAACAGAGAAAGTCTGTAACACAGTGTGATTTCCATAGACTCTCTCTCACTGACTCTCTGCTCCTTTCTCTCTCCCTCACCGCCTGTGTGTTGAAAAAAATTGTTCTGAGCAAAACGCACCGTTTAAAGTTTTTCACCCAAACACATCATTTTTATTTTTTATTTTTTGTTTTGAGCAACCCAAACACATCATTTTTGGCACAACACTTGAATAAACCAAAATTACTGTAGATAAGCATATTGATAATTAGTAGGTTATTATTATTATTATTATTATTATTCTTTCTCAAAAAAAAAATTTATTATTATTAGACAAGAAGCTTTATTTTTTATTTTTTAAAATTTCATTTTATTTACAGGATGATGAAGATATGATATTGGATCGGTACATTTTTTCTTGACAAATCAAGCCATGGCAATCATGACCCATCACAACTCGAGTGTACCTGACCAAGAATAGGGTCTCATTGGAATAGAAGGGATTTTCATTTTTCAACTACTGGCCGGCGTAGGGAAACATTTCCCAAGCAAACCAACAAGCTTCATTCAGCTTGGCATAGCAAAAGCTAGGGGCAACTGGAAGAGGAAAATCCCCATCGGTTTCTAACCAATAGGTCCAGAAGGCTTAATTGGGCAAATCAAATTCAACTGGGCTTGACCGAGAATTACGACCCTTGGAACTTAAAAAATAAGTTGGACATACAATTGCACCAAGAAGGTTTTATTTATTTATTATTATTTTTAATTATATATATATATATATATATATAATTTTAAATTGTATATAAGCTAAATAAATTGAATAAATGTGAGATACCAAGACCTCGCGTTAGTTTTGTTCTTGACCAAGCTCATGTTATCGGGTGAGATTGTGTTTATTACCTCTCAAAATGCATGGTTTGACTTACGATATTTGACCTTAAATTAAATTGAGAGTTGTATACTTGTAGATTTGGAATAACCATTTATATTAATTATTATAAAAAATACAAAATCCATATTGAAAAACACATTTTCATCAATTAAATAACATAATTTAAAAATTTGATAGAAAAAGTAATAATAATTATAAAGCTTGATTCCTAGATACAGTATAAAAATTACATAGCTTTTGATTTTATAGTTAAATTCCAAAAGATGAAAATTACAACATAAGACCTAGTTTAACAACCATTGATTTAAGTATCGAAGGCTAAATTAATGAAGGTGTTAGATAATAGGCACTCACCTTGCCCAGTTCAATTGATCTTCTACAGTATGGTGGGTCCCATCGTGTCATGCAATCCATTCATTTAAATATGTCAAAATAGGCGTGTTCACATAAAAAACAATACATCTAGGATTTTATTATTATTATTATTATTATTTTGAGCATATAAACCACATGTGAAGATTTAAACGCTAAATCCAAAATCCATCATGTTTAACCCTAATTTAACCCATATCATTGAAGACAAACATGATTAGATTGATTAAAAGTAGTAAGTAGAGACGAAACAACTAAAAGGTCAAGAAATACCACTTGCATGCACAAGGCTTGATGATTGGTTTAGGTTTGGACGGATAATCCTTACTAGAAATTTTTGTGTTTAGAATAATTTGGGAAGATATTTTGGATGATTTAAGGCTTGGAGAGTAAAGAATTCAAGCAATTGAGGGTTCATTCATGTGCTGAATAAAGGAATATTGCATGGTTTGAATTTTACATCCCTACTTTTTTTATAGAGAGGGATAAAGTCTTTGTTAATTGATGAGTTTGAGTGAGACTCAAACTTTCCAAGGCTTGAGGGCTCATTTGGTACATGTATTTCTACATGCTTTTTCACCCATACGTATTTCCAAAAAAAATGAAAATTGTTGTTTAAACACACGTATCAAACGAACCCTTAGTTTTTAGAATAACAAGTCAAATCTTGATAAGATAAAGTTTTAGAATTAGAGAAATCGCAAAACAGTTATAAAATTTGCAGTCAAAGAGGCAAGTGTTGATGACTGTTTGGGGGATTGAGTGCTGATTGGAACTTAGAGCCAAAGTTCCATATTGATCGACACTTAAACCTAGAGTAAACATCTTTATTTTATTATTTTTTTTAATTTTAATGTGATTTTGACATTTTTCTGATCAATCAATTTTGAGTTCCTTCTGATTTTGGAACCTAAAACAATCAAAATGTCTACTTCCATCAATGTGAAAGTATCAATTTTTTGGCGGTTGTTATTTTGACTAGTGATAAGGAACACAAATAAACCCAACACATACTTGCTTAATGTCTATTTAAGAATAACTTATTTAATTTTTTTATTGAAAACATTTTGTTAAAAGTGTGCTAAAGTATACTTTCAATTTTTGCTAAAGTATACTCTTAGCAAAGAAACAATGGAAAAGAGATTTCATTTGTATCTTGGTAAGTTTTATCTTTCATATTACAATAAATAGGAATGTGGTGGAATTGTGACAATTACACCTTAAGGAGACAGAAAATGAAAACGGTTTGATATGATTAGGAAAGATGTGATAGAAACAGTACAAACCGGTTGATGCAATATGAAAATATCTTAGCTAGGGATGTGTGAAACGGAAAATTATTAGGCACTCCCGGAGTACCATAAATGCGTACTCTCCCTCTCATATAAATAGTAGTTCTCACCATGAATTTAATTAGTAAGACCCACCATTTATGTGAAAGGAGAGAGTACGCATTTATGGTATTTCGGAAGTACATAATAATTTTCCGTGTGAAACCTAAAAAAACCATCCTAGAATGAGCTAGGGCCTTAGTTTTGTGGTAGAGATTGAAACAGTCCTTGGCTAGCAAAAGTCTAGTATTGACAAAAAATTGCAACACATCATGTCAAAAGAAATCGTAACATGTATTGTATTACTGGAAAGAAAGACTCACTCTGTCTTGCCCTTTCATTTCCAAGTTCCAGCTGAGCTAAAGGGGAATTAATATAATTCTAGCTGTATAAATTGTTGTAGGGGCCTTTTTTGTGGTTAAAGTGGGATTGGGCTGCCTCCTGCGGTAATGGGCTGGGCTGCCTCCTGCGATGATGGGCCCTGGTATTTCTAAGTAAAGGAGCTGGGGCTGGTGCAATTGTAACTCAACTTGGGCCGGTTTATGCACAAACTTATGCCACGTCTGCTAGGAGCAAATTTACAGCAAGCAGAATTGTAGCAGGCAAGTTATGACAGGCTGGACTATTGCAGACAAGTTATGGCAGACAGATATAATAATGATTAAAACAGAGTATTCTGCCTATTTAAACAGATTGCTATGTATTCCCTGCTAGTAAAACATGATTACAATTATAATGATATCAATCGCCAAGGAAAATGAAAATAATAATACTGGTTAGTTTAAATGGGCAAAAAATTAAGCTTTAGGCTCAGTCTGCTGCAGCAAAGCCAAAGAGGGGAGAACGCCTCTGCTCAATGCAAATAATCCCCCAGGAAGAATCCTGCCATGGGGATTAATGGCTTTGAGGGAGTCGGTCCTGAATGGTTATTGCCCCCCCAAGCGAAAATCCTTGTTTGCGTTTTTGGAGAAAGGTAAGATTTGAAGGGGGAGAGAGGGAAGCCGATCTATTGATGCATGCTCATTGAACTAATTCTCCTCTTCCTTTCTTAGTTTTCTTTCTTTTCTTCTCTGTTTTCGTTCTTTTCTTTTTTCTTTTCCTCTCGTTCTATTTTTTCTTTTAACGTTGTAAAATATCCTCTGTTTTTTCCTCTTTTCTACAGGGCACGGCAAGGGCCTCTTTATAGCGCCTGCCGTGACTAGTGTTTTACGGTCTTGCCCCTTAACCGCCTTTGTCTGGTTTGGGTGTACTTGCCAACCACACTGTGTGGCACAAACCCCTGCCAGACAGAGGCGGACTCGTTTTGTCCCTCTGTGCGTCGTGGCCTTTCCTGCCACAATGTTAATCCCTTCTCTCCTCACTCTCAGAGCATGCACTCAACGGTTCCCTCTCAAATTGCCTCTTTTGGGTGGTCTATCATCCCAGTAGGACGTACCTCCCAAAAGAGACTTGAGCAGGAGTCGTGAATAGATCTTTTCCCCTCTCCCCACCACCAAACCACACCCCCCTTTACCACTTACCTCTGGCCCATGACCCCACCATGTCCTATATTGGCTGGGTACAGGCTGGTGGCGCCTGGGCCTTGCGCGTGCTTCCCTTTCAAATTTGTCCAAGAGTCTGCCTGCTGCTCATGTGTCTACCGCAACCTGGAGATTCTCCGTCTGCGTTTCCTGGCCTTTCATGCGGGCTTTCTTTTGGTCTTTCGCTCCAATCAGGAGCTGGGCCTCGTATGATAATGGGCTTTACATTTCTTTAGCCCACTTTTGGTTTTCTTTACTGCCTGCCACGTTGATTTGTTATTCCTGCCGTAATGACTCAATCCTGCTGGACTCCTTTCTGGGCCGGCCGTTTATCCCTTTTCTCAGTGGCCTGTTACAGGCACTGTTTTGTTTTTACTCCTGGGCTCCTATGTCCCTTTGGTTTTCCCTTTGGGCATCCACAGCCCGTTTGCTAATTCTTTTGGGCTTCCTCGGCCTGTTTGCTAATTCCACACTCCCATGGGCTTTGTTACTAACTTCATTGGGCTTCCTCGGCCCAATAACCTTATCCTTATCTTTGGGGTTTATGAGCCTGCCATAAACCCCTTACTCTCTTAGTTTACACTACCTTGGGCCTGCAGCGACCCTTTCTCACTTTTCTTACTCATACTCTGCCCATGGGATGCTATTTCTTTCTTTCCTGACTTCTTTGAGCCCGCTTGCATTTTCAAGGCCCATGTATACATTTGTTGGGCCAGTGACCCATTATTCCTGTCGCTTGGGCCTAATGGTCTTTTTTACTATTTATACAGTCAATTCCTTGTGGCCCTCATTATTGGGCTTTTCTATCTGCTGGGCTTCCGCAAATGGCCCTCAACAATTGTCAATGCATGCATCAGGATAATGGCACCAGTTGAAAGAACCTAAACTCTATTTTGATTTAGACGCTATAGGATTAAACTCGTGCTTTCCCCTAGCGTTATAATAGGAATAAATAAAAATACATGGTAGGTAAAAGAACCTAGTTTTTTTAATAGAGAAAATTCAAAAACACAACTTTTCTTTTAACATTTGCAACAATTTATTGAAGTAGTTAATAGTGAATAGTGAAAAAAAAATGGTAGATCCATATAAAAGTGATTATTTACCACTCACACCACTTCAGTAAATTATGACAAAAATTGTATCAGTAAAATAATTGTTTTATATGTATATTAGCATGGAAGAAAGTTCATTCTGTTTATTATATAATCAATGCAAATAAACATTCATGTATATTTTTTATAACTTAACTTATTTAATATTCATAGCTGTGACTAGGTAATAAGGTTTTTTTTTTTTTTTTTGGTTGAGAAAGTGACTAGGTAATAAGTTGGATGACTAAAGTCACATTATTGAATTATATATAGATGATTATTTGAACCGCGGGTTTAGAGAAAACATTATCTTTAGTAAAATACGAGCAGTATACTACATAATATATATGTATGTAATTTTTTTTTTTAATTTTTTTTTTATCATATAAGTATCAATTTTTTTCTAAAAAAATAAAATAAAATTGTTGAGGGCCATTTGTGGAAGCCCAGTGGAAAGAAAGGCCCAATGATGAGGGCCACAAGGAATTGACTGTGTAAATAGTAAAAAAGACCATTAGGCCCAAGCGGCAGGAATAATGGGCCACTAGCCCAACAATGTATACATGTGCCTTGAAAAGGCAAACGGGCTCAAAGAAGCCAAGAAAGAAAGAAATAGCATCCCATGGGTAGAGTATGAGTTAGAAAAGAGAGAAAGGGTCGCTGCAGGCCCAAGGTAGTGTAAACTAAGAGAGTAAGGGATTTATGGCAGGCTCATAAAACCCAAAGATAAGGATAAGGTTATTGGGCCGGGGAAGCCCAATGAAGTTAGTAACAAAGCCTATGGGAGTGTGGAATTAGCAAACAGGCCGAGGAAGCCCAAAAGAATTAGCAAACGGGCCGTGGATGCCCAAAAGAAGAAAACAAAGGGACATAGGAGCCCATGAGTAAAAAGAAACAAAACAGTGCCTATGATAGTCCACTGAGAAAAGGAATAAAATGGCCGGCCCAAAAAGGGGCCCAGCAGGATTGAGTCATTACGGCAGGAATTACAAGCCAACACGGCAGGCAGCAAAGAAAACCAAAGGTGGGCCAAAGAAATATAAAACCCATCATCATACGAAGCCCAGCTTCTGATTGGAGCGAAGGACCAAAAGAAAGCCCGCATGAAAGGCCAGGAAACGCAGACGGAGAGTCTCCAAGTTACGGCAGACACATGAGCAGCAGGCAAACTCTTGGACAAATTTGAAAGGAAAGCACGCGCAAGGCCCAGGCACCACCAGCCTGTACCCAGCCAATATAGGACATGGTGGGGCCATGGGCCAGAGGTAAGAGGTAAAGGGGGTGTGGTTTGGTGGTGGGGAGAGGGGAAAAGATCTATTTTCGGTCCCTGCTCAAACCTCTTTTGGGAGGTACGTCCTGCTGGGATGATAGACCACCCAAAAGAGGCAATTTGAGAGGGAACCGTTGAGTGCATGCTCTGAGTGTGAGGAGAGAAGAGATTAACATCGTGGCAAGAAAGGCCGCGACGCACAGAGGGACAAAATGAGTCCGCCTCTGTCTGGCAGGGGTTTTGTGTCGCACAGTATGGTCGGCAGGTACACCCAGACCAGACAAAGGTGGTTAAGGGGCAAGACAGTAAAATACTAGTCACGGCAGGCACTATAAAGAGGCCCTTGCCGTGCCCTGTAGAAGGAAGGGGAAAAATAGAGGATATATCTCACAGGTGAAAAGAAAAACAGAGCAAGAGGAAAAAGAAAAAAGATAAGAACGAAAACAGAGAGAAAAGGAAAGAAAACTAAGAAAGAAAGAAGAGAGTTAGTTCGAAAGAGCATGCACCAATAGATCGGCTTCCCTCTCTCCCCCTTCAAAAATCTCATCTTCCTCCAAAGAAGGCAAACGAGAACTTTCCCAGTGGGACTATAACCATTCAGGGCCGACTCCCTCAAAGCCATTAATTCCCATAACAGGATTCTTCCTGGGGGATTATTTGCATTGAGAGGAGGCGTTCTCCCCCCTCTTTGGATTTGCTGCGGCAGACGAAGCTTATAACTTAATTTTTTGCCTATTCAAATTAATCAGTATTATGCTCTTTATTTTCCTTAGTAATTGATATCATTATGACTGTAATCCTGTTTTACTAACCGGAAATACATAGCACTCTGTTTTAGTCATTATTATATCTGCCTGCCATAACTTGTCTGCAACAGTCTAGCCTGTCATAGCTTGCCTGCTACGATTTTGCTTGCCGTAAACTTATTCCTAGCAGGCGTGGCATAAGTTTGTGCACAAACCGGCCCAAGTTGAGTTACAATTGGACCGGCCCCAGCTCCCTTACTCAGAAACACTAAGGCCCATCATCGCAGGAGGCAGCCCAGCCCATTACTGCAGGAGGCAGCCCAATCCTACCAGAAAAGGCCCCCACATTAAATTGGCGACTCCACTGGGGAGCTGGGAAGCAGACAGGGGTGAAGGAAAAGAAAACAGCACCCCTCGCAAACAATGCCACCCAAGTCTAGGACGACACGAAATATGAGTGCCGTGCCCTCACAAGCAGAATCTAGGCCAACGACGCCTCATCAAGAACAACTTAACCAGACAGAAGGTGCCAACAGAACGGGGGCTGATCCTCAGCCTCAAGCAAGAGTCCCCGTAGACAATGTCAACACCTTCGTCGAAGTGTTGCAATCATTGCAGCACTCGCAGCAACAAATGATGGAAGAGATCCGCCAACTAAAGGCGGACAAAACAAAAGAAAAAGGCAGCCAGCATGACCCAGATCATGCGGCAAACGGAGTAGAGACACTGGCGGGAGGTGCCCCACGGAGTGCAGGACAGCGTTTCATTACCATGGCTGAGGTAGCGGCTTTCTTGGAGCAAGAGAGAGCCAGAACACCAAAGGAGAGATTTTACTCAAGGAGACCTCCCTATCCTCTAAAAGTGCTCAGCAAGCCATACCCCGAGAGGTATGAACCAAGGGCCTTTGCCCAGTACGATGGCAGGAAGAGAAGTGCAGTAGAGCACGTGAGCAAATTCATTGACACCCTTGGCCCTTATGCGGCAGATGAAGACTTATGCCTTCGGGAGTTTTCAAAGTCAGTATGCGACCGAGCATACACCTGGTACATCGGTTTAAAACCAGGATCAATCCCAACTTGGGATGACATGGTGGACGTATTTTGCACTAAATACTTTCACGGAGAAGAAACAGTGACGCTTGCAACTCTGCAGGCAACAAAGCAAAGAAACGGAGAAGATCTAATGGAGTACATCAAACGGTTCAGGGACATAGCACTTGATTGCTATGATCACTGCGAGGAGAGGACGTTGGTAGAAATGTGCATGACCAATATGATTCGGGAGTTCAGAGCTGTCCTGGAAAATCTGGAGATTTCCCAGTTTGCGCAGCTATTACAGAAAGCAAGAAAGACGGCTCAGTCCGTGAAACCCAGTTCAGACAAGCGGAACGCACCACAGGCTATGGCCGTGTCTACTGGAAACCAGAGAAGGAGAACAGAGGGGAGGGAGTATGATACACCTCCACCCCTGCCATGCACTCCTAAGGAGCTGGAGGTGTTACTTGACAAGTGGATAGCAGATGGGATCTTTAAACCCAACCAGGTTTCTAGAGAGCCAACGGAAGAAGAAAGGAGAGATCCTCGCTTCTGCCGCTTGCACAATTATGTGCAGCACCCCACCGCAGAATGTTGGGCGCTCCGCAGGCTAGTGCACCGCAGGATCAAAGAAGGCACATTAGAGCTGACCCAGCAGGAAGTTCAAAGAAACCCACTCCCAAACCACAAGGGAAAGGGTGTGGCAGCTGTAGTAATATGTGCGGACCCAGGAGAAGATGAGGAAGAGAACTTGGCCCTGCCTGTCGCGGCAATTACTACCCTTCAGCAGAGTGCCAAGTTCAAAAATCTATTCGACCAGTTGGGGCTTACGGCAAAAGAAAGAAAAATAGCTACGGAGGCCTTGGTAAGCATCGCCTCCGGCGCAGGGGTGGAATGCCTGTCAGCGGAGATATCAGAAGACAGGGCCCTCCTGCAGGAATCAACGGAGATCACATTTAGCAGTGAAGATATGGAAGTAGGGCACCCAGATCATCGAAGGCCTCTCTACTTAGCAGCATCTATAAATCAAATCCCCATCAAGAGGGCCCTGGTGGATACAGGTGCTTCCGTAAATCTCATCCCATTAAGCACCTTACAAGCCGCAGGAATTTCAGAAAGAAAGATCCAAGGATGCCCGATGGAAGTAACAGGATTCGGTGGGAGAGGTGAATACACCGCAGGCCACATTCAGTTATGGTTGAAAGTAGGTCCTATAGCCTCTCTAGCTCGCTTCCACGTAGTCAGAACGGAAGTATCTTACCATGTACTTTTGGGGAGGCCTTGGTTACACAAACATCTACTAGTCCCATCCACATACCACCAATGTGTGAAGGGAAGATTGAATGGCAAGATGATACGCGTAGCGGCAAACCCTTCACCATTCGAGCAGGCAGAAGCCCACTTGGTAGAAACCATGTTTTATGATCAATGGGCTCCATCTGGAGAAAACGTGGTTGCAAAACCACAAGGCACCTTTGTGCCTAGGTGGAAAGATGTTCAAGATGACCCAGAACCTGACTTAAGAGAGCTACTGGCATGAAAGAAGAAAAGAAAAGAAGCGCCTGCCGCAGAGCTGGATGAAGTACCTCGGTGCGTTAGGATCCGAGGCCTTGATGGCAAGATTATCTACAAATTATGAAGGTGCGTGGGACCCACGGGTGAAATGCAAGTGAGTCCCGCCCAAAAGGGGCAACACAAGAGTTTGACATGTTGCGTTGTTGAAAGAAGTTTGGAAAAAGAAGAAGGGAAGGATGAGGCAGTTACGACAGAAAGGGACATCCAGGTTATGGCAGAGGAAGAGTTAGAAGAGGTTGACTTGGGGTCTGATTCGCAAGAACCAAGGCCCATCTCAATCAGTGTAAGCCTAATGGAAACGGAGAAGTCAGAACTCATATTACTGCTGAAAGAATTCAAAGACGTCTTTGCTTGGGATAACAATGAAATGCCAGGGCTCGATCCCAGGCTTGTTGCACATACGTTGAATGTGGACCCAGAGGCCAAGCCGGTGGCCCAGCCTGCCAGGATATTCCACACCGAAATAGAATGGCAAATAGACAAAGAAGTACAGAAGTTACTAGCCGCAGGATTCATCAAGCCTATCCAGCATCCCCGCTGGCTATCCAATATAGTACCTGTGAAAAAGAAGAATGGGCAGATAAGATGCTGTGTGGATTTCAGGAATTTTAACAAAGCTTGTCCCAAGGACGAATTTCCATTGCCAAACATGGATTTGCTGACAGATTCTGCAGCAGGAAACGCCATGTTCTCATTCATGGATGGTTTCAGTGGATATAATCAGATCAAGATGGCGCCAAAAGATGCAGAGAAAACTGCCTTCAGGACACCCATGGGCAACTTCTATTATACTGTGATGCCCTTCGGGCTAAAAAACGCAGGTGCGACCTACCAGCGGGCAATGACGGCCATATTCCATGATATGATGCACAAGGAGCTGGAAGACTATGTGGATGACATAGTGGTCAAGTCAAGAAAAAGGGAAGAACACTTTCGGGTGTTGAAAAGAGTATTCGAAAGATGCAGAGCTTTTAAGTTAAGAATGAATCCCCTCAAGTGCGCATTCGGAGTGTCCTCTGGGAAATTTTTGGGTTTCCTGGTTCACAGCAGAGGCGTGGATGTGGATCCAGCCAAGGCCACAGCCATAGCAACCATGAGACCTCCTGCCACAGTAAAAGAACTGAAAAGCTTCTTAGGAAAAGTTTCATATATTCGGAGGTTCATCCCTGGCTTAGCATCAATTACCTCTGCTTTCACCAAGTTGCTCAAGAAAGGGCAAAGTTTTGAATGGGGGGAAGTGCAGCAGACGGCCTTCAAAAGGCTGCAGCAGATAATGATGAACCTGCCCACGGTGCAGGCTCCTATTCACAAAAGATCGCTGTTACTCTATCTAGCCACCAACTCATACGCCATTGGCGCACTAATCGCTCAGGAAGACGGATGTGGTACTGAGCAGCTAATATACTACATCAGCCGCGCCTTAAAAGACGCCGAAACTCGTTACCCAAGGGCAGAGAGAGCGTGCCTAGCCATTGTTTACGCTTCGCAGAGGTTGCGTCACTATTTCTTGGCATACGAAGTATGGCTGATGACTAAGTCACATGCCATTAAAGCTTTGCTACAACAGCCGATTCTCTCCGGCAGGATATCCCAGTGGTTGCTGCAATTGTCACAATACGACTTGAGAATGGGGATGCCTAAAGCAGTGAAAAGTCAGGCTATAGCGGATTTATTAGCGCAGTTTCCAGGAGAGGAAGAATTCCCACTAGACGATGAAGTTCCAGGGGAAGTAGCTATAGCAGAGGAGGTCAGGGAACAGTGGGTAATGAAATTCGATGGGTCTTCTACTGCCCATTCCGGAGGGGTAGGAGTAGTTCTGTATCATGAAGAAGACAAGGTAGTGGCGCTATCGTTTAAGTTAGAATTCCCCTGTTCAAACAACACGGCGGAGTACGAGGCCTACCTAACTGGGCTTGCCACAGCGCTCGAAATGGGAGTCAAACACTTAAAAATGCTGGGAGATTCGAACTTGGTCGTTTGCCAGGCCAAAGGAAGTTTTTCCTTAAAAGAACCCAGCCTAGCTCCGTACAGAGCAATGGCCCAGAGGATGGAAGAGAAATTCTCAACCTTTGAGATAGAACATGCTCCGAGAAATGAAAATCGGTTTGCGGACGCGTTAGCCGCCCTGGGTTCGCAGATAATCTTTGAAGGGAGTAGCACCAACGTAGAAGTCAGTAAAAGGAAGGAATCGATCATCGAAGTATTGAAGGAAAAGTTCTAGGAAGAACAGGACGAAAGGGATTGGCGAATCCCCATGAAGGAGACCTTGGTAAAGGGGGACGACGCAGCAGAATTGAAGGTGTTAAAAGACTATGCTTTGGTAAAAGAAGAGCTGTACCGCAGGATGCCAGGTGGGGTTTTATCCCGATGCGTGGGCCTGGAGGAAGCCCAGAGAAAATTGAAGGAAGTACATGACAAGACCTGTGGGTCCTGTGAGGAAGTCAGTCTTTACCACAGACTCCAGAGAGTAGGCTTCTATTGGCCAAACATGGGTAAGGACGCAGATCAAGTACAAACCCAGTGTGGGACCTGCTAGCTTGCGGCAGACAGGAAGGAGAGTTATGCTGTGTTCGTCAGCGAGGACTGGAGGACCCCCTTTATGCAGTACCTGGTGGAAGGTGTCCTGCCACAAAGACACAGCGAGAGGTACAAACTTAAGAGGTTGGCAACACGTTACTTCTTGCACAACACAGTCCTTTTTAAAAGAGGATATGATGGAGACCCTTTGAGGTGTTTGGGTTCTGAAGAGGCTAAAGAAATGATAAAATAAGTACATTCTGGGGAATGTAGTGAACACCAGGGGAAGAAAAAGCTTTACAGATGCCTACTGCAGATGGGCTACTACTGGCCAACCATGAAGAAAGACGCGGCAGAATTTGTAAAGAAGTGTCACAGTTGTCAGGTACAAGCCAATTTAATCCATACCCATCCATAAAACTTGCACAGCATGGTCACCCCATGGCCCTTTCACACCTGGGGGCTAGATTTGGTAGGGCCAGTCAACCCGCCATCACGTGGGTATATATGGATATTGGTAGCTACAGAATATTTTACCAAGTGGGCGGAGGCGGTACCACTCCGCAAGGCCACAGGCGGAGCAGTGGCAAACTTCATCAAAGAAAATATAATTGTGAGGTTTGGAATGCCCCACAAGATCATCAGCGACAACGGCACACCGTTTGTCAACAGCGATGTAAAAAGAATGCTTGAGTTTTACCAAGTCAAGCACCACAGATCATCACCCTACTATCCTCAAGGGAATGGGCAGGTGGAGGTGACAAACAAAATTCTCATAAAAATCATCAGCAAAATGAGCCAAGAGTATGCGGGAGGATGGGCAATGCACCTGCCAGATGCTCTCTGGGCATACCGAAAATCACCAAAGTCAGCCACGGGCTTTTCACCTTTCTCCTTAGTCTACGGAACTGAAGTAGTGAGCCCAGCAGAAATAATGACACCGTCCCTAAGGGTTATGCAGATGCAGGAAAAGGAAAAAGAGGAAGGGGTCTTCGCAGCAGAATGGCTTGAGAACCTGGAAGAACTTGATGAAAAGAGGGAAGAAGCCCAGGAGCGCAGCCGCAGATACAGGCAGAAGATGACTGAAGCCTACGGCAGGATGACCAAGGAGCAAGTGTTTGCGGAAGGACAACTAGTGCTAAAAGTGGCAGATTATGTCAGGCGAGGTCTGGCAGGACCATCTAAGTTTGCACCAAAATGGGAAGGACCCCTTGTGATAAAAGAAGCGCATCAAAGTGGATATTATCGCCTGACTCAAATAGATGGCAGGGACTTGATGGACCCCATCAATGGAAAATGGCTGAAGCGTTATTTTGCTTAGAAAGGGAAATTATGTGGTTGACCACCCTTCCTCAACTATCTGTTTATGTCTTCCTTTTTTCTTTTTGTTTTTTTTCCTTTTATTCCTCCAAGTGATTATGTCACAAGAAAAGTTGTAACGTGCTTTCATGAGTGTGCAATGAAAAGGTACGAAATATTAGCATCATGTTATAGCAGTAGTAAAAGAAAAGAGGAAATAGCAAAGTGTAGCATCATTACAAACTCAAAGTGTGGCAAACACAAGCCAAGCAACTACGGCTGGAAACATAAAAGTTTTCTGTACGACATAAACAGAGAAACAAAGAAAAGGAAAGGAAACGGTGCTATCATCAGTGAAGTCCAGAAATGAGACTCTGATCCCCAAAGCGACTAGGTCCACTAATGCCGGAAATAAGATGCTCGCGGCGACCCTCCAAATCAGCCACCTCCTTCTTCAAAAGCTCGATGCGGACATCTATGGCCTCAATGGCTGGACGGACTTTCCTCATAAAAAAGGCTCGGGCAATCTCACGTAGATGCTCAAGAATAAACTCCACAGCAAAACCTACGCTGATAAGCTCCTGCACCGCAGCCCTCCACTGCAGAATTCTCTCGGCAGAAACAGTGTCGATAAAATTATGCTCAATATCGTTCAGCATACATCCCAACATTTTCAAGAAATGCTCCCTGGCAGAATGGCCCAGACGAAAGCCCTGCATAAAGTTGCCATGACTGCTGTAGATCATCACTAAGTGAGAAACACAGTCGTCAGGGACTCGAAAGCCATAAAAGTCCACATAGGGAGGACCGGAAGCCCAAAACTCTGCCGGACCAAGGTCATTAACTTCCGGCTGATCAAAACGGACAAAGAAAGATGCAGCATCATCTGGAATGGCGACATAACTACTACTGCCCGCCTCAAACTGAGAAGGAATAGTAGGAAGCGGACCTGCAATAAAGGGAGTGGAACATAAGGGAACATAAAAAATAAAAAATAAAAATAAAAAAAGAAAAAGGGGATGAAGTAAAAAGAAAAGGAAAGAGTGCCAAAAAAAATTACCAGGAATGGGGGCTACAGGTGTAGCAGGAAGGGGAATTACAAGCACAGAAGGAACAGGGGCAGTAGGTACGGCTGAAATAGGTACTGAAGGTGCTGCAGGAGCAGGCGATACAGGGGAGGCAGGAGCAGTCATTCCCTCACCTGCTACAATCTCTGGTCCTTTAGAAGTTTCTGCAAGCGGAGAGATGAGTATGCAAACGAAGCGCAAATACAAAAAAGGGGGGATGAGGAGGAAGGGAGATACATACCCATCAAGTCAGGCTCAGACGAAGCACTACCCTCTTCATCAGAGTCAGAAATAGTCCTCTTCAACACAGGTACATCATCAGGATCCTCAAAAATGTTAGCAGACCCTTCTGAAGATAAGTCCAGATCAGGGCCACGGGTGGCAGAACCAGGGATGGAAGAAGGAGTAACAACAAGTGAAGCACTACCCTTCGCAGCCTGGGAAATATCTGCAAAAGGGTCGCTGGACGAAATCACTAGCGGCAGAATGGAAGGAGTAATCTTGGTCTGAACAACGGCGGAAGGAGTGGCACCCTCTGAAGGAGCAAATCTCTCAGCAGGCAAGGGTGTAGTCTCACCAACCCCTTCAACATGAGTACCCTCTCTAGGTACCGGCTCGGCCGAAGGGGTGGGAGTTTTGGCAGGAGCCTTGTGTGCAGCAGGAGGGGCAGGCGTCGATAATACCGCCTCGGCCCCATCAAAGAAGCCTTCCATAGGCACACCCATGGAGGTAGAAATCTCCTCGGCAGTAGGATGATATACGGACAAAGGCTCAGGTTCCTCCTGAAGAAGAAATTTTTTTTAAGTAAAAAAAAATGTGTGAAGAAAAAGGGGGTAGAAGACCCGTGGCAGATGCAAAAAAAAAAGGGGAGAGAAGTGAAGAAAAGAGACTCACTTCAGGCTCAGGATCATCAAGAAAAATGGGGCGAGCAGCTAATGAATCTTCCTTGTACTTAGACTGAAATGAAAAAGATAGAAAAAGTTGGCGAGTTGGCCGCAAGATAATTAAGAAATCTTATTAAAAAAAAAATAAATAAAAAGAGGAAGAATGACTTACTCTCCGTTCAGTGGCAGATACGGGGTGAGGAGTAGTTTTCCTTTTGCTACCACGAGTCCTGACAGCCGGCAGAGCACCTGCAGGAGGCAGTGGTGTGGCTGGCTTGGTTTTGCTAGCAGATTTGAACTTGGTAGCAGACCTGGGTTTGGCAGGCACCTTTTCACTCGGAGCAGGAAGGTTAATCACTTTAACTTTTTTCTCCCAACCAGGGGGATAGTCACCAGCATGCAAAAACCACCCTCTCTTCTCAGCGTCCCACTCAAAGATGGCTGACCGACTCTGTTTCCTAGCATACGCCAGAACAGACCTGGAAGGAAGCAGCAGGCGAGGGTTAGCCGATGCAACCGTACTCAACCCTTCAAGAGGAATGAGGGAAAAGCCACGGCTCCCAGCTAACTCGGCAACAAATGAATCCATCACTGCATGCCAATAGCCGTGCATGGGAAAAGTACAAACACCCTCCCTCAAGGAACCAGGAACTATGACGGCATCGAAGCGCTTCCTCCAAAAATCAAAGGCAGTAGGCCGCAGGAAAGGATGGACCGAAGTAGGAGCTCTCATCATGGAAGAAAGGTCATTAGGAATGTCTTGATCTAGCCCAAACTGCCTTCTCACCCGGTTGGCAGGATAGTGGACAAACCTAATACCTTCATCCGCTAAGTAAGGCAGCCAGCCGGCATTGGTAGCAGCGAGATAAGTGATCCCAGTCTCATCAAAGCCTACCAATGGAGTGGTAGTCCCAACAGCATCAACAAACGGACCCATGGCAGAGTCCGCACAAGTATAACCAGCGCCCAAATTTCTATATGCTCGCCAAGAAAAACCCATGCCTTCATCGAAAGATTTAACTACAGAATAGCCTATTGGCTTCAAACCACACCAACGAAAAGCAAGTGGAAAGTCAGATTCAAACCTGCCACAGAAGTCGGTGATCTCCCTCGGGCAACTCTGGTACTTCTCCTTGGCAAATCGGGCAGGTCTACACTTCTCCAAATATTGAGCACAACACTCAAACATCCACTGTTGAAGTATGGTGGAATGAACAGAAGAGGTGACAATATGGCAGGACCCAGCCTGCTGCTCATCGTTATGAAGAATGTCCAACTGAACGTATAAATGCCCTAGAAACATGGGGGCTAGCAGCAGGCTCACCCCCGCAGATATTTTAATAGCCAAACGAAAATACAAAGGTTTTATGGCATAATGAGGATGGGACCCAAAAACAAACTTACTAAGCCAAAAAGCAATAAAAGCCGCGCGGCGGGCGGTAGTAGAAAACTTGGAAGAGGAACTCACCCAGTAGGATAACTTGGCGTTTCCGGCCATCTTTGTCCTCAGTTCAACTTCGATGGCCTCCTCCTCGGGAGAAAGCTCTAAAGCGGCAGGATCAGTATCGCCGAGAATGGGCAAGAGCAACTGGTCGGCCACATCTTCAAGAGTTACAGTGAGTTCGCCGCACGAGAAGAAAAAGGTGTGAGTGGTAGTGCACCATCGGCGGACCAAGTGGCGGAGGTTATAGAGGTCACGAAAATTTGACAAACACCGAGAAGAGACCACGGCCTTCAGAATGCCGGCCCGTTGTAATAAACCCATAAAGCCTGTGTCGGAAAGCTCACTATCAACCCACTCCTTCCAACCCAGGGATGCGCCGAACCCAAATTCAAAGTGAAGGGGTACAGTGAGTGAAACACCTTGGCGAATGGACAAATCGGGGATTGAAGAGGCCAACGAAGCCCAGGAAACGTCGGGGTCTCACCGGATAAGGGTAATCAGCACACGGCCTGGCGGCGGCGGTACATATTCGCCGGGAACTTTTGGGAAGTGAGCGCTGGTTTCATACCACGGGTCGATTAAGGGAGCGCACTCGCCGTCAGGGTTGCACTCCGCCTCCTCCTCAATGGACCGCTCCGAATCGGAACGATCCACCTCCTCAGAAACAACAGGGGGGTCGAAGGCTACCGCCTTCCCCTTGCGACGGGAAGAACTAGGACTTTTCGCCGGAGACATGATGGGAAAGTTTAACCGGAAAGAATGGGTATGGTCGACTTGAAGGAAGAAGGAGATGTGAAGAGCGTGCGTTTTGGGAGAGAAAAGGATTTGTGTTTAAAATGCAGAAGGATTTCTTTTTTAAATACCCACATTAATGTTCGCACGAAAAGAGGTGAAGGGTCAGCCATCAGAAGGGAATGAAGTTAATGAAGCGGCGGCTCTGTTTTGAAAATAACTGCCAAAATGGGAAATTCGAAGAGACAACCCTGTTCGCAGCAGGAAGGAGGATATATGTATGAATAAGAAGGGGTCCACAGCTTAAAAAGAAAAAAAAAAAGACCGCGAAAAAGGAGAAGAAGAGAGAAGATGAGAAAGGGGTAGAAGCGTCCTTTCATTCACATATGAATCGTAGAAACATTTCATATGTTCAGGGGGCTAAATGTTGAGGGCCATTTGTGGAAGCCCAGTGGAAAGAAAGGCCCAATGATGAGGGCCACAAGGAATTGACTGTGTAAATAGTAAAAAAGACCATTAGGCCCAAGCGGCAGGAATAATGGGCCACTAGCCCAACAATGTATACATGGGCCTTGAAAAGGCAAACGGGCTCAAAGAAGCCAAGAAAGAAAGAAATAGCATCCCATGGGCAGAGTATGAGTTAGAAAAGAGAGAAAGGGTCGCTGCAGGCCCAAGGTAGTGTAAACTAAAAGAGTAAGGGATTTATGGCAGGCTCATAAAACCCAAAGATAAGGATAAGGTTATTGGGTCGGGGAAGCCCAATGAAGTTAGTAACAAAGCCCATGGGAGTGTGGAATTAGCAAACAGGCCGAGGAAGCCCAAAAGAATTAGCAAACGGGCCGTGGATGCCCAAAAGAAGAAAACAAAGGGACATAGGAGCCCATGAGTAAAAAGAAACAAAACAGTGCCTATGATAGGCCACTGAGAAAAGGAATAAAATGGCCGGCCCAAAAAGGGGCCCAACAGGATTGAGTCATTACGGCAGGAATTACAAGCCAACACGGCAGGCAGCAAAGAAAACCAAGGGTGGGCCAAAGAAATATAAAACCCATCATCATACGAAGCCCAGCTTCTGATTGGAGCGAAGGACCAAAAGAAAGCCCGCATGAAAGGCCAGGAAACGCAGACGGAGAGTCTCCAAGTTACGGCAGACACATGAGCAGCAGGCAAACTCTTGGACAAATTTGAAAGGAAAGCACGCGCAAGGCCCAGGCACCACCAGCCTGTACCCAGCCAATATAGGACATGGTGGGGCCATAGGCCAGAGGTAAGAGGTAAAGGGGGTGTGGTTTGGTGGTGGGGAGAGGGGAAAAGATCTATTTTCGGTCCCTGCTCAAACCTCTTTTGGGAGGTACGTCCTGCTGGGATGATAGACCACCCAAAAGAGGCAATTTGAGAGGGAACCGTTGAGTGCATGCTCTGAGTGTGAGGAGAGAAGAGATTAACATTGTGGCAGGAAAGGCCGCGACGCACAGAGGGACAAAATGAGTCTGCCTCTGTCTGGCAGGGGTTTTGTGTCGCACAGTATGATCGGCAGGTACACCCAGACCAGACAAAGGTGGTTAAGGGGCAAGACAGTAAAATACTAGTCACGGCAGGCACTATAAAGAGGCCCTTGCCGTGCCCTGTAGAAGGAAGGGGAAAAACAGAGGATATATCTCACAAGGTGAAAAGAAAAACAGAGCAAGAGGAAAAAGAAAAAAGATAAGAACGAAAACGGAGAGAAAAAGAAAGAAAACTAAGAAAGAAAGAAGAGAGTTAGTTCGAAAGAGCATGCACCAATAGATCGGCTTCTCTCTCTCCCCCTTCAAAAATCTCATCTTCCTCCAAAGAAGGCAAACGAGAACTTTCCCAGTGGGACTATAACCATTCAGGGCTGACTCCCTCAAACCCATTAATTCCCATAACAGGATTCTTCCTGGGGGATTATTTGCATTGAGAGGATGCGTTCTCCCCTCTTTGGATTTGCTGCGGCAGACGAAGCTTATAACTTAATTTTCTGCTTATACAAATTAATCAGTGTTACTCTCTTTATTTTTCTTAGTAATTGATGTCATTGTAACTATAATCATGTGTTACTAATAGGAAATACATAGCAATCTGTTTAAGTAGATGGAATACTCTATTTTTAGTCATTATTATATCTGCCTGCCATAACTTGTCTGCAACAGTCTAGCCTGCCATAACTTCTGCAACAGTTTAGCTTGTCGTAGCTTGCCTGCTACGATTCTGCTTGCCGTAAACTTACTCCTAGTAGGCGTGGCATAAGTTTGTGCACAAACCGGCCCAAGTTGAGTTACAATTGAACCGGCCCCAGCTCCCTTACTCAGAAACACTAGGGCCCATCATCGCAGGAGGCAGCCCAGCCCATTACCGCAGGAGGCAGCCCAATCCTACCAGAAAAGGCCCCCACAAAAATAAAAAGACTCAACTACCCTAAAGAATGCATGTCTTTTTCTATATAAAAATATAATACAGGCATTAAATATTTTTGTATGATACTCATACAAAATTGCTACAATTTGAATGAATGGTAATACTCTTATCATAACTATATATTAGTTTGAATGAATGGTAATACTTTGTTCAAAATTCAACAAATCTTACTAATAATTTGGTTTACATTGTTGTGAGCCCGAACTATATAACTCAAACTTAAGATAAATTATAGAATACTATTCTGAAAATATAATAAATGTGTATTATCTTCTCTCACATAAAGAAAGTGTCTCACCTTAAATTTAATTAGTATGACTCACTTTGAGAATATTTTAACTAAATGCCTTTAAGGCATTTGTTAATGTATCATGATGTTAAAAAATTAGTTACTGATTATTTTTTCATAATAAATTTAAAAATCTTTTTTTAAATCAATATCTTTAAAGTATTCATTAACTTTTTCCTTTTATAACTTCTCACAAACTTATTCTTATGAGCTTGACTGACTTCTAGTATTTCTTTTCATTAATTGATTTATTTTTTATTTTTGAGAAGAACTTACTTCTGGTACTTCGCTGCACCCAAGATGAAATGTTCAATGCATAACACTATAAATTCACTGGGCACGTACAAGCGGGATACTAAAAGGTGGGACGGGTGAAAATTAAAGGGTATGATTCTAAGAATCAAAATTAAGGGACTCCAGCTTAGAGAACAAAATCTAACATGACAAAGACTGGTATCTGAATCGTAATTATCTGTAATATAGTTTGTCAGAAAGTGAATTATATCAATTTTTATTGTAGGATCTATCTAAATCTCTTATAGTCTTATGTATCTATTAGATGGTGATACTCCATGAAATGTCTTTGCTTTCCAGTTGGAAGGATTCAAAAGTAGAAGGTTTCAGTGGTAACTCTCACTCATTACTCATGTCATGTGGGACCTCTAACTAATGACAATTATGAAATGGATAATTTTTTGCTTCATTTTTCCATGTCCATTCTGCTTCTGGAACAGCCATTGGGTAATGCTGAGAAGATTCTAATCAATAATTTTATGATTGTTGCGGATGTCAAGCACAACGGATATGAAATCTAGGAAAACATGGCCTATCTTTTCCTTTCACACTGTTGCATTTCTACCGTCTTTTTGTTTTTTAAGTAAGTTTTAAAAAAGAAAAAGCTTCAGAATTTTCCTCATGTGGCAAATGACAAATTACACCTTTGATTTTTTTTAATTATTTTTTTTTTATAAATTTTTTCATATTAGAACTGGACTTTATAAAAGATGACAATTTAAACACTTGGTTTCATAATGGTTAAAAACCAGAGTCAAATGCAACGTATCTAGTAGGAATAAAATTTTGATTGACGCCTACCACACCAATGTGGCACAGTTTTGTTGTGGGCTTCTTATCTTCTTTCCATTAGAGAGGGGTAAGAAATACAGCAGAGGGCGGATAACACAGTAATTATTTTTAAACTTTTCTCCCTTGTAAAAATGTTATGAAAATATTGTGTACATAACTCTATAATTTAGAGAAGCATTAGGTCTACAACATGTTTACAGCACTTTCACAATAAATCTTTTTATTTTTTATTTTTTATATAAGATATAAATTTTACTATAACATAATCTAAGTGTATATGTATGTGAAGTTCTGTTCTGAAAATTTGAACCCCGACCCTTATTCTCTACACCCCATAAGCGGAATTAGGTGACAGATTATTACTGGTCTTAATTTGAACTTTAATACTGATATTACTTTCTTGTCCTCTAAAAACAAAAAATAATAATATGCCATTTATTGTAGAAGTATTTTTAAAAAAATATTATGTGCATAACATTTCTCTATAACTTAAAAAAAGAATGAAAATTAGCACAAATTAATAATAAAATTTAAAAGGAGAAGGCACAAATTAATAATTACCACTTTATTATAACTTCTCCTTAAGTTATATGATACAATGGAGCAAATTTGTTTGAAGCAAAAAATAAAAATAAAAAATGGAGCAAGTTGTTGTGTTGGGACCACCAGTATCTAACGTGAAGGCTGAAGTTATTGAGTTTGTTATTTGGCTGATTCTAGCAGAGTCTTAGGAGTTCTTTTGCGTAATTTTCATTTGTAAATGTTTCCAATCACATTTATTGTGACATTAGTTTGTAGCAAAACTTTTAGTACTTTTAACAATTTTTTTTATAGTAAATCCCCCCTATGGAATTGAATAAAATCAACAACATTATCATCCAAAACTTATCTCTTGAGGAGGCCCGAATTACCTCCAACTAATCCAGAAATTATCTTCTTTTTTCTCTGTTTTAATTTCCTCAGATAAACCACCGTAGGTAACGAGATAAAGAACAGTACGTAACCATTAGATCTATCAGATTCTTGAAGAAAATTTCCTATGAGCATTTTTTTAATAGATATCACACGATTTTGGACTTGCGAAACCAAATACGCTTGTTAGAACAATTTCTAGTCAAAGAAATATACGGGAAAAAAAAAAAAAAAAGTCTCGGTGAGTCTTTATGCTGCTCTTGAGGTTGAGTGATTCTTAGATCAAATATAAATGGATAGAAGAAACATATAAGGTTTTTTTTTGTGCGGACATGAAGTTATATAGAATTGTTATAGAGTTTTTCAAATAATGAGGATGTGGATAGTAAGCATTTTGCAAGTAGCGACTAAAGGAGAAATTATTCAGTAAACTGCAATTATGCGAAAGCTTAAACAAATTTTAATTTATTTTACTTTTAAATGTTTTCAACTTTATTTATCTTGTTATATTCAGAGGAATTGGACAGTATTGCAACTATTAAAGTAATAAGCTGTTGAAAACAGAGTAAATTTTCTGTTCAAGCGTTGGATTAAAAACTTTTCTTTTATGTGACTTTCATTTAGTTCAGTTGGTATATAGTTTGTGGTGATCAAACAAGAGATTTGAGATTTAACTTCCGTATAAACTCTCACAAAAAATTAATCGGTATGTTGAAATGGTGATAAAGAGTAATTGAATCGGATAATATAGGTTAAAATTCTATTCTATACGTAAAAACTTGTCATTTGCAAAAGCTGATCCCCTATCATTAAAAGACACAGTTTATAAATAACAAGCCACTGAGTTTTACATCGCAGACAAAATATGAAAAATATTGCCAAGTGGAGGAACCTCAGAACCATTTGAAGGTAAAAAGTCAAGCTGAGAATATTAAGGCAGATATTCCTTTCCACTAAAACTTGCCCATTCCTTACTTACCTCACCAGTCACCAGCAATGCAAATCTAGTGACAAGGCCTATACAACTGTAAATTGGTCCATGCAATAGTATAATTTTCATTTAAGACCACTTACAGTTTCTCTAAGAAATTCTCTCTTTTTTCCGTGTGTGTTAAGACTTTCTTCCCTCTCTTTGTATGTATTGAATACTTAGTATTCTTAAAATTAAAATAAATAAAAAAAGTAGAGTTTTCATTTGGCCCACCTAGCTAGACCTGATCCACATTCAAATCTTGATATTGTCTGCTCCCATGATACTTTGAACCTCTATAGATTCTCAACAAAACATAAAATCCTCTATCTGCATCGTGTATTTTAGCTAATTGCTATAATTTTTTTTGTCCCAGAATAAGAGATTTAGGTTGGTCGGCTGATAAAAGAGTAATTATGACGTGTAAAACCAAAGATTTCAAATCCTATAGAATCTATTTTAAAAAAAAAAAAAAATCTTTACACACAGCCTTTTTTATCCTTCCATTTACTGCTCTCTACGTTTGTTCTTAAAAACTCAGAAAAGCTAAAGATTCCAACAACCACTTGAGAGCAAGAGAGAGAGAGAGAGAGAGAGAGGTTTACACAGTACACGCAATTCTTTTTAAGACTGGGTAGGTAGAGAAAAACTAGGGAGGCAGAAGGTGATGGAGCTGAACCAAAGTGAGGGGATAGTCAAAGCCAAGAGGCCCATGACAAAGCCAGAGAAGGTGGTGGAGATGAACTCAGATGATCAGAAAGCGATTCGAGCCAAGACAGAGTCAAGGTTCACACCAAAGAGTGGGAGTACTGTAATTCCAGCAAAGAGGAGGTTAGTTAAAACAATGATGCTCGATTCGATTGTCAAATCTATTGCCTCTGCCTCTGAAGCCCCCAAGGCCGCCCTATCTGAAAAGTCCATCAGCAGCTCAAAGTTGGTGCCACTTCCACCTTCAAATTCATCAAACAGCAAGTTACAAGAGTAACATATTTCCAAATATAATGTAGCACTGGTCTTCTGGAACGATTTCAAGCCTCTGTTTGATCTTTTCTTTGTCTTCCGCTCCTTCTTTTGGTGGTAATTAAACGATGTCATGTACAGTGCATTTCAAACATTTAGTATTATAATATTTATCAACTTCAATTATGTTACATGTCATTAAAAGAAATAATAATTAAGAATATGATAATACTTGACAATATTGAAAATTACACTTTGAATGTTTGAGGTAATTTTCATTTATCTTTTATGTTCCTATTCACAAGGACGTTGTTGTTTGTAGACCAAGGTCTCCATGGAATTTCTTTTAAAAAAAATTCTTGGTGTATATATATATATATATATATATTTGAAAGTAAATACAAAAAGTTAATATTTGGTACCCCAAATTGAATCTAAAAAAGAAAGAGTGATGCTAAGAATAATACTCCCTCCGTCCCACTTTGTTTGTCCTCTATTCCATTTTGAGATGTCCCAAAATATTGTCCTGTTTCTAAAAATAAAAGTCATTAATTTACTAATGTTCCTATTATACCCCTATTAATTTACTAATTCAATTTTTTGATAAATTTATTTAAGGGTAGTTTTGGAAACTTATACATTTTTAAAAGGTAGACAAGACAATAAATGATGTTCCCTTAAAAAGTTTGACTTTTCAAACAGGACAAACAAAGTGAGACGGAGGGAGTATGAAATTTACTATATAAAAATAAATTTTAAATATTAATTTTTTGTGGTGGTTAAAACTAAAAGTCCACCAATTATATTCGTTATCACATCAGTTAATAAGCTTTATCTTGTAAAATTTAAATGGTCATCACTTGACCTATATGTGGTTTGTATTAAAGTCATGGCCTGTGGATTCAATCGAAAAATAACCCTTTCAAATTAAAGGTTGACCAAAATTATATAGGGGGAGGAGTCACTTAACCTATATATGTTTGGTATTATAGTTTGCTTAATTGATGTTTAAGACCTAAATTTAAGTTAAAAGTTTAGGAATTTCAATTTTGAGTGATGTCATGCCGCTTGGTTCCAGCTTAAGGATTGTTTGATTACTTCTTATTTTTTGTCATCTTTTTTTTTTAATATTTGTTTTTTTGTTTCTGTTTTTTTTTTTTTTTTTTTTTTTTTTTTTTTTTTTTTTTTTTTTTAAGAAAACTAGTTAACAACACTAATTAGTTTTTCTAGTAAGAATAATATTGGACATACAATAATGTTAAATATGACTTACAACTTTCTGGTTGATACTCTCTAAAAAAAAAAAACTCTTATTGATACTATTTCCTTTATAAAATAGTTGTACTACACTCAATAAATAAGTATTTTAAGTCAAGAATAGTGTCAAAAGTCAATCTAGGCTTCAAAATAACATTTTCTAGTGGATTCTTTGATATATTTTATACATTGAAAGGAAAATTGTTATGATATTAATTATGCAATTAAACTTAGTGGATTCTTTGATAAGTAACCATTATTTTATAAATTTTCATTTATTTATATTTTGTTAATATTGTATAGATGTTAGTTTTATTTTTTCATATATTAATTTAATATTGTTAAAATTTTTGATGCTTTGGCCCTGTTCCTACCCCTCCAAAAATAATTTACAATTTTTGTTGAGAAGAATAATTTACATTGGCATTATCGGCCTTATAAGACAAAATCCAACTAGAATTTGTTGTGATAGTCAAAGGTGGTCCAAAGGTAAACTACGCGTCAATTTGTTGCTAGATCACATAATCTTATGTGAATCTTTTAGATAGTGAGACTCTGATGGTACCAAAGTGGACAACAATATCCAGTGCTTCAAATCATGGATAGTAGAACCCCTGACTTAGTTCCTTCACAGCTATTTTACTACTTTATTATTATTATTTTTTAAAATAAATAAATTATTCTTCTGATGTATTACAAGATCACAAATTAAATTTTATCTGTCCATGATATAAACTAGATTCTATATTTGACAATTTTACACTGACTAGAAGCCACGCTCATGAGAAATGCCGGCAAATAATGAAATAGTCTGCCTACTCTTCTATTGAGTTCAATGTCGATCCCTTGCTCGTTAACGTTATTTTCCATGTGTCTTTAACATAGGAGGCCTTATAAGCAAGTAATTAATTATCGTTATGGAAAATAACCAAAAGGGTTATTGAGGATAGGCATAGAATCAGAAAGTGAGGGCAAGGACATTGATGTTTATGTACATGTGCTGTCAATTGTTATGCTTTTTATCTAGACAAAAAAAACAAAAAACAAAAATTGTGTTGTGCCTTTTGCCCTACGAATCCAGGTATGTGAGCATGTCATGCTATATTGCTTTTCATATCTTGTACATCACATTCAATTAGCTGCGCACATGACAAACTACCACTAGCCATATAATTATAAAATCGACAATCGTTGTCTTTTGTACGAGGAATACTACAAATAAGTAACCCAATCCAACTCAACCCACTTGGTTGAGTCAAATTTTAGGGTTGGTAGGTTGAGTTGGGTTGTGATTTTTTTTTTTTTTTTTTTTTTTAATTTACAGTAGACCAGGTTGAGTTTAGAGCATAAAATTCACAAATCTACCTAACTGAACCAACCCACCTATATTTAATATATATTTAAAAATATATTATACAATTTTTTTTATTTACTTTTTTGCCCATTTTTGTAAATATAACTTAGACTCTAAGTTTTCAACATATAGTTTGTGTTGGATTGGTATTATACTTAGAATTATTTGATTATAAATTTTCTCTTAGTGATGATGTTGTTCTAATGCTCGATTTAATAATAATAATTGTAATTAAAAAAAATCCAACCTATAGATTCAACTAGATCCAAAGGGGTTGAGTTGGATTTTTTTTAACCTACCATAGTAGGTTAGATTGAAAACTCTTAAACTCGACCCAACTTAACTCATGCACACCCTTACCTATAAGAAGACAATTTTAAATATCAGATAAAAAGATCACGAATTAGAGTACCTAATTGGTTGAATTGATTAAAGAGCAATCATTATGGGACAAATATTCGTATATTTTTTAATAAAAAATATCTATAGGTTACAAATTTGTCAAGAAACTTGGCTACTTTCGCTTATTCAAGTGGATAAATCTCGACCTTTTTTCAGTCTGGTTTGTTTAAAACCACTGGGATTCATGACGACAGGCTTAAAAAAATGATTTCGGCTGCAAGTTCTTTTCGTTGTGTAGCAAACATGTTCTATAAAGTTAGAAATTGTGAGTGTGGGACACAGATTGTTCCCACCACGCGGGGTGTATTTTTCTTTGACGGGATTTAGCAGACCCAACTCCAAGGCATGTCGTTCATGTTGAAATGTACTAGAGATGCCATAAGATTAAAGTCCAAAGTAACGGCAGGCAATGAAAGTTATTTCATGATCATTCAAACGATGATGTACACAAAATCTTCGATGGTCAAGTGTTGCACTCGCATTCAAGTGGTGACGTTTTAGATGCAGTGATGCTGATACTACAAATATATTTTTTTGAACAAATCATATTACAAATTGATGTATTACTGATTACAGAAGGAAGAAAAATATTAAAAGCGCTACAAGTTTTATCATATATAGTTACAAATTGATGTGTCATTGAATGTGATTGATGTGAGCTCATTAAAATAATAAATGAGTGTTTAAATTATTTCTTATAATTGGTGACATATTAGCTTATAGAGTTTAAATCTAATAAGAAATGTGGTACATAATCCATGGTTTACACCCTCAACCTGCAAGAGGCATCACCAAAATCTATTGGAGACGTTGCTTTGTGTTTGATGGTTCTCAAGACTTTGTTTTTGGCCATTTTTGTTGTTGGATTCTCTTCAATCTTCCACAATGCAAGCTCTCAAGCAAACCCAAGTGTTGACGACGCAAAGCCAAGTGCTAGTGACCCAAAAAAGAAAAGTTCTTTTCCATAGACGGATTTTGGTGGCGTCTCTAACGGGTTGAGGTTTGGTGGTTCTATGGTTATAAGGGTAGCATGATGGGATTTTGATTTTGGTTTGCTGGTTCCTTCGTCTGATTGGAGTGAATGACTGTGCATGGCAAGTCCTATTTTTACATTTGTGAAAAGCTTTTTTTTTTTTTTAGAAGAACATTTGTGAAAAAGCTGATGTAGCATATTGCTATTGGTGGGTGTAAACCATAGTAGAATTGTAGTATCCCTAGTAGCATCAATTAGCCCATATTGCCGACAGGGGAAACCTCCTAAACATTTGAAGGTAAAAAGGCAAGCTGTGATTATTAACTATTAAGGTAGGCATTCCGGCTAAATCTTGCCTCATTGCATATTTATTTGCCTCAATACAGTAGCATAAAGATCCAAAAATGGAAAAAATTTCCTCTGGCCCACCTAGGCCCGATCAACATTATAATCTTGATACTGTCTGTTGACTCTGCTTCCAAGCTCTTTGAATCTCTGCACATATTACTCTATTTTCCATCCCTTTTCTGGTCCCCAACGAATTAAAGACAGTAATCTTATATTGTTATGGTGTGATTCTCTGAATCAAAGATTTTAAAGTGTTTTATACACTGTTCCTTTTAGGACTCTTTCAAGAAGAAGGTTACTTATGGAGCTGAACCAAAGTGAAGGAATAGTCAGGGCCAAGAGTCTCATGACAAAGCCAGAGAAGGTGTTGGAGATGAACTTAGATGATCAAAATGGGATGAGTGAAGAAAAACAAGCTTGAAGGTTTTAACAATGGCGGATTGTTGAAACACAGAGAGAAAAATGAAGGATCAAAAGTAGAATTCTATTAAAGCTTGCATAAATGAATACATCACCTACACTCTCTATTTATACATTACAAGATTGGTAACCTCTTTGGAAGATTCCAACCTAACAAGCTCTAACAAACTCCTAACTGACTAACTGAAAATTACAGCTGTACACCACCTATAAATATCTAGGCTAAAGCTATAACAGAACATTGAAGGAGGAAGAAAACAGAGCAAGCCCAATGTTCAAGCATGATTGAAGAGAGTTTTTGAAACATCAAAATGACGTCGCCTGGTTTAATAATGTGACACGTGTGAATAAGGCTGAGATCAAATACGACGCCGTGTCACATTAATTCAAAACGCTACCATTTTGACTCTTTAATAACAATAGATCCGTTGCAAAATATAGCCGTTAGCTCTGGGCATCTTAAACCTCTGTGACCTCTATGATTCTATTTTCATCCCCCCTCAAAACCAAGGGGTCAAGGGACACCATGGTTTTGGAGCGCAAATAGAGGAAATGAGAGGAAGAGAGACTCTTTGTAAATATATCAGCAAGCTGATCACCAGTATTTGGATAACAAACCTGAAGATCTTTGCGAAGCACCTTCTCACGCATAAAATGGTAATCCACCTCCACATGCTTGGTGCAAGCATGGAAGACGGGATTAAAGGCAATGGCAAAAGCAGAGACATTGTCACATTAGAGTTTGGGAGCAAACGAGAGAAAAATGCCAAGATCTTTCAACACTTGGTGAATCCAACACAACTTTGTGGCAGTGGTGGCCAGAGCATGATACTCAGACTCAGTGGAGGAGCGAGAAACAATGTCCTATTTCTTAGCACTCCAAGTGATGGGATTGAAGCCAAGATACACCAAAAAACCAGTAGTTGAGCGACGATTAAAAGGATCAGCCCAATCTGAATTCGAGAAGGCAGAGAGTGATAAAGGACCAAGTTGAAAGAAAATGCCCAAATTGGGAGTCCTATTCACATACCTCAAAATATGCTTGGTTGCAACCAAATGAGCTTCACATGGAGCTGACATGAATTGACAAACTTGATGCACAACAAAATTGAGGTTTGGTTTGGTGAATGTCAAATAATGAAGGGACCCAACAGTGCTACGATATTCATTAGGATTAGCTAGCAAGGATCTTGTGGCAGGAACCAATCTAAGATTGGGGGCACAAGGAGTCTTAGCAGGCTTAGCAGAGAGCATATTGTGCTTCTAAAGAAGGTCATGAGCATACTTGGTCTGATTGAGGAAAAGACCATTAGTAGTTCTTGTAATTTGTAACCCAAGGAAATAGTGGAGATTACCAAGGTCCTTAAGTTCAAACTTAGAACTCAACTAAAGAATAAGAGATTGCAAGAAGGAAGGACTATTGCCAGTAAGCACAATGTCATCAACATAGACCAACAAATATACCAAGAACTTCCGATGTCTCAGGATGAAAAGAGAGGCATTTACCACAGAAGCCAAAAATCCCAAATGAGGATGGGAAGAAAATCTCTCAAACCAAGCCCTTGGTGCTTGTCTGAGACCATAGAGGGATTTCTTCAGCTTACATACATGATTAGGGAAGACTGGATCTACATATCCCTATGGCTGAACCATAAAGACTTCTTCCCTCAAAACACCATGAGGAAAGGCATTTCGAACATCTTATTGCCTGATGGGCCAATTGAATTGGATTGCAAGAGATAAGATCAGTTTGACAGTAGGAGGTTTGATGACAAGACTAAAGGTTTCATCAAAGTCAATACCATATTGTTGATGAAAACCCTTAGCTTCAAGTCTTTCCTTGTACCTGTTGATGCTGCCATCACTGTTGTGTTTCAATTTGAAGACCCATTTACAACCCACAACATTCTGAGTTGGTGAAGAAGGGACTAAAATCCAAGTGGCTTGTCTAGTGAAGGCATCAAACTCTTCATTCATGGCATTACACCACTGCTGATACTAAGCAGCAACCTTATAGGAGGGAGGCTCAGTAATCATGTAATCAATCTAAGCTTTCTTAGAGGAAGAAGCACCAAAAGCCTTAGGCTTGAAAATACCTACCTTAGACTTGGAGGTCATAGGATGAACATTCTGAGTAGTCACAGAAGTAAGCACAGGCATAGCAATAGAAGGAATAGAATCAAAAGAAATGAGAAAAGGAGGGGTAGGTAACACTGATGGAACAAGTGTAGGTTCAGGCAAGGTTGCAGGTACAGTTAGGGTGGATTGATCAAGGATATGGGGAGGAGGCAGAGATATAGGGGTAGAAACTGAGACAGATGTAGAGGGAGTGGGCACAGGACTAACATTAGGAGAAGAAGCACTTATAGGTAAATGGGAGATAAAAGATAACCAATGATTGATGGAACAAGAATTGGTGGATAAAGGTGTATGAGAAGAAGGGTCTGAAGCTGATGTGGATGAGTGAGAGGAGAGAAACTCAGTTTCATTTAAAAGAACATGCCTAGAAATATAAATTCTATAAGTGCTAGGTTCAAGACAGATATAACCTTTAGAATGGGTAGGATAACCAAGAAATATGCATGGTTTGGTATGAGGCTAAAGCTTGTGTTTGTTGTAGGGTCTAAGGAGTGGGAAACAAGTGCAACCAAAGGTTCTAAGATGAAGTAAATCAGGCTTAGACTGAAACAAGATTTCCCATGGGGATTTGTGATTGAGTAAAGGTGTGGGAAGTCTATTAATAATGTGTGTAGCTGTGGACATTGCATAAGACCACTAAGATAAAGGTAATGATGAATGGGAAAGCATTGTGAGAGAACACTTTACAAGGTGCCTATGTTTCCTTTCAGGTGTGCTATTTTGTTGTGGAGTATGAGGACAAGATGTTTGATGTATGATACCATGTTTAGAACAAAATTGGTGAAAAGCAGTTGAAGTAAACTCACCCCCTCCATCAGTTCTTAAAATTTTAAGAGAGGTGTGTAGTTGATTCTCAACATAAGCTTTGAAATACTTGAAAACATCAAACACATCAGATTTATGCTTAAGAAGATATAGCCAAGAAAATTTAGAGAAATCATCAACAAAAACAAGATAATATCTAAAGTCATTTATAGAAGTAACAGGAGCTAGTCCCCATACATCACTGTGAACAAGTTCAAGAGGCTTAGAAGTAACAAATTCAGATTTATTGAAAGGTAATTGATGCATTTTACCACTAAGGCAATGCTTATAATGACTATCTGAAACAGAAACAAGTTTATTACAAACATCAGAGGTGGGAAGAGAAGAAAGTGCAATTCTAAGCACACTATCACTAGGATGACCTAGTTTGTGGTGCCATAGCAACCACTTATGTGATTTTTGTATATGAAAAGATGCAATAGAGGAGTTGTGTAGCTGTGAAGGAGAGTGATTGGACCGTGTAAAGGAAGAAGAAACAGATTGTGGAGAAGTACTATTTAAAAGCTTTGGGTAGATTGGGTAAACCCCATTCTCACTAAATCCCTTGTAAATGATTCTCCCCGTAGGAACATCTTAAATGGTAAGTTTGTTAGCATCAAAATGACAGGAGCAATTATTGTGTAAGCAAAACTTATAGACTGAAAGAAGGTTCATTGCTATTCTAGGGACATGAAGCACATCTTTAAGTAAGAAATTATGGTATTTGGTAGAGAGAGAAGTATTACCAATGTGATTAATAGGAAGATTTTGTCCATTTCCAACTGTGACCTGTTCTGAGCCTTTGTATTGTGACTGGACAGAGAGACTGTTTAGATTAGTAGTGAGATGATCTGAGGTTCCTAAATTTGCCAACCAAGGATCTTGACAATTGGTCAAAGCTGCATTTGAAGCTGAAGCCATTGCAACTAGCTTGGTTGGTGGATTCTTGCCTTGATAGGCAAAATCCATCATGTGATAGCAGTCAACAGCTATGTGACCTACCTTTCCATAAATCTGGTAGATAGGTCTTTCATTCTTGAAGGTTTGACCCCTAAATTAAGCAGTCTGAGTTGAATTGTAATTCTGTTGAGGTTGAGGAGTGTAGAATTGGTGTGGACCTCCACCACTACCATTGAATCTTCCTCCACCCCTACCTCTATTGCCATTGTTCTTTCCCCTTCCTCTGTTAGAACCACCATGATGATGTGGCTAAGGTTGAGGGTTGTTGGAATTCTTATTTCTAGAGGTAAACATAGCTAGAGAATGTGAAACACTGTCAAGATTCTCTACCATGGCCTGTTCTTCACTTTGCAACATGATTGAAAGTTGTTCATAGGTGATTGGTTCACTTTTGATACAGATTGCTGAACAAAAGTGAGCAAAATCCTTTGGCAAACCTCAAAGAACAATATAGATGAGTTCTTCATTATCCACAACCATTTCAACTGCAAGAAGCTTATCGTGGTCTATTTTAATCTTCTACAAAAAAGTGTTAACTGAATCTAAACCTTTCTTGAGACTTTGAAGCTCCAATTTCAGATTAAGAATGTTCGCCCTTAAAGTTGATGTAAACCTTTGCTCCAGAGTATTCCACACTTCTCTTGAAGTGGTGATTCCAACCACGAGAGAGAAAACTTGTGGAATAAGAGTAGAATTAATCAAAGAAAGAAAAGCCTTATCTTTGATTTTCCAGATATGGAATTCTGGATTCACACTTGTGGACAAGTGTCCTTGAGCATTAAGAAGAAACTTACCAGGTTGTGGAATTGAACCATCAATGTGTTCAACTAGAAAGTAGGCTTCTAGTATTGTGATTAACTAGTGCTTCCATGGAATGTAGTTTGTATAATCAAGCTTGATTGACATCAAATTTGACATATTGGAGAGTAGTAACAAGGGTGAAGGTGTTTGAGTAGTGATCTGTGGTGTAGGTGGTGAAGGGGTAGTACTTGTAGGAGTAGGTGAGGCCATGGATTCTGGCTCTGATACCATGAAGAAAAACAAGCTTGAAGGTTTTAACAATGACCGATTATTAAAACACAGAGAGAGAAAAATGAAGGATCAAAAGTAGAATTCTATTAAAGCTTGCATAAATGAATACATCACATACACTCTCTATTTATACATTACAAGATTGGTAACCTCTTTGGAAGATTCCAACCAAACAAACTCTAACAAACTCCTAACTGACTAACTAAAAATTACAACTGTACACCACCTATAAATATCTAGGCTAAAGCTATAACAGAACATTGAAGGAGGAAGAAAATAAAGCAAGCCTAGAGTTCAAGCATGATTGAAGAGAGTTTTTGAAACATCAAAACGACGTCGCTTGGTTTAAGTATAATGTGACATGTGTGAATAAGGCTGAGATCAAATACGACGCCGTGTCACATTAATTCAAAACGCTACCAGTTTGACTCTTTAATAACAATAGATCCGTTGCAAAATATAGCCGTTAGCTCTGGGCATCTTCAACCTCTGTGACCTTTGTGATTCTATTTTCAATGAGTAGAGCCAAGACAAAACCACGGTTCACACCAAAGAATGAGAGTGTAATTCCAGCAAAGAGGAGGTTAGTTAAAACAATGATGCTTGATTGGATTGTCCAATCTATTGCCTCTCTTCTTCATTCTCTTTGTTCCTCTACCTCTAAAGCCCGCAAGGCCTTATCTAAAAATTTCAGCAATAGCTCAAAGTTGGTGCCATTTCCACCACCCAATTCAACAAATGGCAAGAAGAAAGAATAACACATTTCCATAGCCATCGTTGCATGGCAATGCATCAATAAATTCAATAACATTGCCTTTGCCTCCCTATAATTACCATATAATATGTTTTGACCATGTGTGTCGTCCTTGTTCTTGTGGCCATTGACTTCTAACATTGCATTGGTCAAGGCCTCCTATTATAGTCATGCACTTTGGTCTCTCCTTTTCCTTCGTCCCCTTCATTTGGTGAGATTGTTATTGAGCCTTTTTTTCTCTTGAATATTTATCAAGCTTTTATTAATTGTAATTGAGCCGAATTGAATATTATAAGTTCTCGTCATCAAGATAGTTTATATGTGCAGTTTACTTTTCGTTAAACAAGTTCAAATTTGTTTACAAACTTAGGGCACGTTTGGTAGACTGTAATGATGATTACATAGGAATAAGAATAGATATTATTCCTATTCAGTTGTTTGGTAACCCTATAGTAATAGAACCCTGAATCTGTATTCCACATGTTTGGTACAACATCTTAAGACGGTGTAATGAAAGCATTTTAAATCAAATTGCCTAAAATGCCCTTATTATAACAAATTCATTTTTGATGAGGATTACTTTAATGAACCCAATCTTGAATGGATACCTCTAATGAAAATCTTTTTTTTTTTTTTTTTAATAATAAAGTTGCTTTCATTTTATTTCATTAAATTAACTTGTCTTCTTCTCTCCTAAACAAGTTTTGCTTCTCTACATGTCAAGGGGTGGGAAATTGGTAAAATCTTCAATGATTATGCTCATGCTCATGTCTCACACCTGTAAAAATTTCCCAACAAACACTATCACCTATAAAACTTTATTAACTTAAGAAAACAATACATGAAAAAGTCACAAATCAAAGTATTATATTATTAAACTATATTTCTCTCTTATATTTCCACATATTAAACATTTCATTTGTCAAATTGGTTTTCCATGCACTCCGTTCACAATACCATTAATAAAATTTGTACACAATTTAAATAATTGAACAAGATGATAACTAAAATAAAATATTAAATATCAATGACCTGAGTACCAAGTGCATGGGTAACCCACCTTCAAATTCCTGTTATAACCACAACCATCCACCAAAATAAAAAAAAAAAAAAAAAATCTAACTATAAAAACATTGATTAACTTTAACTCTTCCAATTTCTGTTCATAGAGAATGGTAGAAAACTAAAAGTTTGTTTGAATTGACCTTATATATATATATTCTTTAAAAAATGCAAATTATCAGTGGCAGCTTTGTAATTGTAGGTTTGTGGTCCATTCATTCTTGTTGAGTCCTTCCAAGTTCCAACTAGAAACAAGTAACGTAATAATTTACGAAGAGTTTTTTTTTTTTTTGAAACTAATTTACGAAGAGTTTAATATCAGCCTTACAAGACAAAATCCAACAAGGCATAGCAACTTGCATGTTTTTGTGTAGTAGTCAATATGTTTGTAAGAGCATTCCCATCAAGGATTCTAAAAATTTTGACATTTAACACTTTAAAAACCTACTTTATCTATTATATCACCATACTTTAAGATACATCAAACATCAAAACTTCTATATTTTTTACCATTTTATTAAAATAATATAAATTACTCATTAAAATAATATTAAAACAACTACACAAAAAACTATAACAACCACCTCCTCCACCACCCCTACCACCACTCCATTTGCCATAATTTCCATTGTAGCAACCACAACCCACCATAGCCACTACCACCACAAGTCACAGCACCACCATGCAACCACAACCACTTGCAGGAAGAAAAGAAAAAGAAAAAACCCAAAGTATAACCACAACCATCCACCAAAATCACAACCAACCACCACCTAACCACCACAAAAAACAACCAGCCACTGCAAAAACAAAATCTCAGCCAAGCACTCACCGGTGGCTGATCTAACCCATTAAAAAAAAAAAAAAAAAACCCACAACCATCTAGCAAAAACAACCAGCCATCAAAACAAAATTGTAACCCAAAGATCCAACCCACGCACTCACCAATCTCACCACTGTGCCTCCAAATCAAACCCACAAATCACCACCACCGTGACCCACCATCGAAACCCATTGAAAAAAATTGGAAGGGAGGAAGTAGCTTCATTGGTTCAAATCCAAGTCATGAGATATCTTCAAGTGGGGAGCCACAGGGAGATCGATTTTAGAGAGCAAGAGAAAAAAAAAAAAGGAAGAGAGGAATGGCAGGTCTGAATAGAGAAGAAGGAAAGAATAAAAAAAGGGAGAAATAAAATATGTTTTTCAAAGAGAGGGAGAGAGAAAACTTTAATTTTTTTTTTTTAATAAGATATAGCTACAGTGCGCTCTCAAAAATGAGAGTGCACTATAGCAAGATGGCTAATCTTTTAGCATATGCAAGTTTTGGTGGAGTAGGTTTTTTGGGTTTTAGATGCTAAAATTTAAGTTTTAGCATTTTTGCAATCCTTGATATGGATGCTCCAAGTAGGGATGTGCCTTGAGGATTGAGATCAAGTCCAATTTTCTTTTAATCTTTTTTTTTTTTTTTTCATTTTAACTTTTTACTTTTTATTTTAATTTTTCATTTATTTAATAGTTGAGTTTGTAAGTTACTTTTCTAACTTTCAATCTCAACCATTAATTGCTATTGCATCAGGGTATTGCACTTGATCTCAATTCGTGCCTTGAAGGCTTGTACTCACTAATCCGAAAAAATTACTTGAGTTGGGTTGGATTAAAATTTTATTTTGAGACTTGAATCGGGTTGTGTTTGGGGTGATTATTTTTTCAACCTATTTTATTGAACTTAACTCACTATATATATATATATATAAGTTTATTTTATTGTCTTTATTTTAATTTTGGTTTTCACTATCTTGGGAAATTTGAAATATAATATTATATAAATTGTAATAATTTATTGAAAAAAGTGATCAAAATAATTAATGAAAGTCTTTTTTTTTAATGAGGCATAAACCATGTATAACCAACCCACCAGCCCAATGGGTTGGGATGAGAGTTGGGAGATTAACTTAAACAATGTCAGGTTAGGTTGAAAAAATCCTCTAATTTGACCCATGCACACCCCTATTTGTCGATAATCATGTGTGAATCTTTTAGATGATGATATTCTGCAGGTACGAAAATGGACATCGATGTCCAATGCTTCAAATATTTGGATAGAATTTCTGCCCCACATTTTTCATTTGTCATTAGGATTGAAAGGGCTTATTAGCAATCTATTAATGATCATTAGAGGTTTATGCAAGCCGTACGTGTGTGGGGATATTGATGTTTACTATACATATACTGTAAATTTTGGTGCTTTTTACCCTACATTTTGCTCCATTGTTGTCATGCCATACGTACATATGACGGTCCAAAACTAGCATATATATGAAATGGACAAGACATATTTTTTGTAATAATTAGAAATTTTACGTCATTGGTTGAATTATTAAAGACAATAGTTATAAAGTAGACATAATAAATTTCGAATTTATTCATATCAAACAAAAAAAATTCCTATTTGGGTATAAAATCAAGTAAGATTTGATTGGCTCCATTCGTATATTCAAGTAAGTCAATCTCAACCATTCTTGATCTGATTTGTTCAAACTATTAGGAGTCAAGATGGTGGACTTAAAAACGTGATTTCCGTTTGCAAGTTCTATTCTCTGTATAGAAGCCATTTTCCATAAACTTAGAAATTGTGAGTATTGGACGTCCCAGGGTGCTTTTTTTTCTATGTTTGGGGGTACCTCCTGTTCATTAGTTCATGTACCTAGCTAGAGATGCCCATATGATTAAAATCCAAATTAGCGGCAGTGAAAGTCATACGACGACGCACACTAAAAGTAAAAAAACGTGTTGCACGATCACATTATTCAAGTAGTAAAGTTAATTTAAGTTATTTTGAGGTATATTTTGCCATAACCTTTTCACAACTTGTACCCCTTGTCACTTTCTTAGTTTAAATAAGATGGACTTTGAGGTTGGAGCTAAGCATAATAAGACATTAGGGATGCAACCCAAGATAGATCCAGGGTTCAAACCAAAGAGTGGGGGTGTAATTCCAGCTAAGAAGAGACTAGTAAAGAGGATGATGTTTGATTGCATTGCCCAATGGATTTCTTGCTTTGGGGGCTCACAATCTGAAAAGCCTTGTAGCTGCTTCAACATGGGTCTGACGCCCACAAAATCAAATGCCCAGAGGAGTAAGGATGAGTAATTATTTGGTAAGGTGATGTGTTCCTGAAATATGGTGACGTGATGTTCACTTCTCTTATACATGATCACCATTCCCAACTTACCATCACAATGCCACAACTTCTTCAAGTTTGTTTTTGTTCTTCTTTGTTTATTTCAGGTTGATGCCTATGGTACATTAAACTTAAGTCTGTGTTACAAAGATGTAACAACTGGGTTTCAAATAATATATATATGTGGGTGTACTTCTTTTTTTATTATTTAGAAATAGCACATGCCATGTGTGTTAAGAATGTAAATGGATGGAGGGAGAGGAGAAGGATGTAGAGAAAAGGGGATGCGAGGGGGCAATTGCCTACAAAGAAATTTGCCCCTTGTCATTTTCGTTCATCTCAATTTTGCCCTACACATAAATAAGAAAATTTCTCTATTGTTAATGAAAGCGCATATGTCCATGTAACACATTGCTTTTTTGTCATTTTATAACTGAAACAAAGTTCAATGGGTCCCACTTAAGACTCAAAGTTTTGTGCAGTACAACTATTCTTGCCTTTTTAACATTTTGACCTTTCTCACTGTAATTCAACAATACATAACATTTTTCACAATAAATTTCATAATTGTTAAAGGAAAAATGTTACATACACAATATTTATTAGAACAAATTTCACTAGAGTTGAGTTTTTACGTTGTTTGAACCTATTATTGACACTATTTTATTGTTTACCATTTAAAACTTGCCAATTAAGTGATTGTGAAAATTTTGTATAAAAAAAAAAGTAATTTTAGACTCATTGTTGTTGAAGTGAACTATAATGACTAGTACAAAAAAATAATAATCCTAATATCACATACAAATACGCATACTTTGCCACAATTATTTTTACTTTCAATCTTGCCCCTCAATACTTGATTGTTTTTTTAAAGGAGGAGGAGGAAAGGTTTGAGAGGGATTTGGAGGGGTACTTAAGCCTTAGCCCTTGAAACTCCTCATTTTTAATTCCCCCTGATTAGGGGAATTTGGAGATAGATGAGAGGTGAGGGGAGGGGTTCCATTTTAACCAATTTAAATTATCAAAATTTTCTATATGATGTCGCTTTACATTTATTTCTTAAAAATTAGTAATATTAAGATGATTACAATTGTCAATTTGTATGACCATTTCTTTATTATCTCCCCCTCCTACTTAATTTTTATCATTGTTATTATATTAGAAAATTTCACTTTTTTTATTATTATTATTATCATTTTCAGTAAATGCATGTAAGTGCTTGACTTTTATTACATTTATTTTAAATCTTGCACTACTCTATTAATTTGTGAGTTTCTTCAATTCTTTTGTTTTTGATTTCACTTTTATCATTGTTGTTATATTACCCCAGTTCTGTTAATTGAGGCGTGATCAAATTTGTTCAGGAGTCCAATTTGACTTTAGAAAAAATTTAGTGAGGAAAATACTAAAGAAACAGTCTTAAGATATGCGACGGCACGCTTTTGCATATTGATTTCATAGCAAACCATTGCGCATATTATTATAAGTTGGGCATCTTTTTTAAGTTGAGTAATGCAAGAGAAGCATTCATTACCCACATCCAAATCCACACTAACATTATTCTTTTAAGATTTTCCAATTTGCTATGAATTTCTTCCAAAAATCTTTTTTAGAATTTGTTGAGATGTTAAGTTAATAATAAACAATCACTTTCACATGGATTTATTACTTACATCACTTTTATTTTTACAACTCACAACGTTTCACTTCAACAAGTTGTTAATTTGGTTTTGGTAAAATTTTTGTCCCTAAATTTATTCCATAATTTTAGAATCCTATGCACTTTTAAGATGTTTGAGGAAGAAATCATCAATTTAAGAATAATAATAAAAGAAATCTCAATATGGCCAAAAAGCAGATCGACACAGGGGAAGGACACACCTTTGATGCTGTCCTCGGGCATGTTCGTGAGCCTACTATTATTGTGGTCATGTTCGTGAGCCTACTATTATTTTGGAGGCAGTAGCATCATATGATCTTTGGATATGGCATGCATTTTTTGGATTACCTGGGTCAAATAATGATATTAATGTGTTAGAGCGATCTCATGTATTTAATGAATTTGCTGAAGGACGTGCTCCTGCAGTAGATTACTCAATCAATGGTCATGACTACACAATGGGATATTACCTTGCTGATGGCATATATCCAAAGTGGGCAACATTTGTAAAAACAATCCCAGCTCCACAAACACAGAAGCATAAATTATTTGCAGCAGCCCAAGAGGCGTGTAGGAAGGATGTTGAGCGTGCATTTGGAGTACTTCAAGCACGTTTCGCAATTGTCCGTGGGCCTGCTCGATTTTTCCATCTTGAAACACTCCAAAAGATTATGAAAGCGTGCATAATTCTCCATAACATGATTGTTGAAGATGAGCGGGAAGATGAGCAGGATAATAATGAAGTGGTAGACTTGGATTATGAACAAAATGATGGAGTGGATAATCCTCCTCTGCAAGTGTTACGTGAACAAAATGATGAATTTTTGTCATACATTGAGAGGCATGGACGCATTAGAGACCGAGAAATTCATTTTCAACTCCAATCGGACCTTATTGAACATTTATGGCAATTGCAAGGCGAGTCGTAGGAACTTTCTTTTTTGTATGTTAAGAAGCATGAGTCATAGGAACTTGTGTGAGTGTGTGTGAGTTTTATTGTAATTTGGTTTGAGTTATGTATGTGAGTAAATCTATGGACTAAATTGTTCTTGCTATAATATATGTTCTATTTTATATGTGTTCTATTTCATAAGTTTTCTTATAAAGTTCCTCCATTTCATAGTTCACATTGTTCCAAGATTGCTTTCGGATAATTGAGATGATAATAGACTATCATGATAATTGAGAAATTATTTTAGTAAAAAAAAAAAAATGTATAAGTATTATTTGGGTTAAAAAAAAAGGCGGTGGCGGTAAAAGAGGCGGCGGCGGCGGCAGCGGTAAAAAAGACGGCGGCGGCGGCGGCGGTGCCGGTGGTGGCGGCGGCGGTGCCGGCGGTGGCAGTAGCGGTGGCGGCGGCGGTAGCGGTGGCGGTTGCAAGTGGTTGTGATTGTTGTTTATTGTAGTGGATATATTATTTTATTGTGATGTTTATATTATTTTATTGTGTTAAAAGCTAAAATAGCTCCACTGCTGCAGCATGTATGTAGGTAAAATAGATAAAGTAACTTTTTGTAGAGCTAAAAAGATAAATTTTTAGCTCCACTGCTGTGGATGCTCTTAGAAGCTTTGGAGTATTGTAAGATTATCCCCTTGGATGTTGACTACACGTGTAAGACTAGGATAGCCCACGTATTGGTTATCTGAAAAGACAATACTACCCTTGATCCCAACCTTAGTGACCGTAGACTAAGAGGTATGATTTCATTGTTTTTATTTAGATGATATTTGTCCCCACTCGGTTATGTATGTTGGGTTATTTCTTTTACTATATTCTAATTTAGTAACATAATTATAATTTTTTAAGATGTTGTCAAAAACTAACTAATCTTAGATATCAATGAATTAAATAATTTTATATAAGTGTATACACACACACACACACATATATATATATATATATATATATATATATTCATATTTTCAAACCAATTTATAAAAAAATAATTTAATTTAAAATCTAGTCACATATATAAAAAAAAAAGTTTTTTTTTTTCAATATGTACATTTGACATTAAAATTTAATCATCCAAATCATTGAAAAATTATTAGTGAGTAAAAAAAAATTCACTAATATAAATCAAAACGTACAAATTTAATGTAAATGTTTAATCTAAAGCATTAAAATTACATGTGACAAATCATGGGAAGAGGGTGTAATCATTTGTACTTAGGTTATATTAAATTTTATCAAGAAGTTGGTGAAGAAATTGATGGCAAGAAGTATTGGTCAAGTGAAACCAAAACACAATCAAGCAAATCAATAACATAGGTAGAATGTGATAAAAATAAATAAATAAATAACATAGGTAGAAACTTCTTCAAAGACTTGCTCGATTCTCACTTAAGCAAGATTATGAAAACCCAATTCTTCATATTAACGGATGCCTTAGGGCAATTATTAATAAACTATAATAAAAAAGTTTTAATATCACTTTTATAGGAAATATAAAAAATTGTTAATAATATTTCTTATTTTATCATTCTCCAAATAAAATGTTTCTAAAAATAACTTCTAAACCAATGCCATAAGGCATTGGTTAACATTTTCCTTCTTAATTTAACTAAAACCTTGATTTTTGAAAAATCTTAACATACATAAATATACCCTTATAAGCATGATTTTCATACGAGCTAGCCTAAACCAAGCTACAAATTAAGTGAAATAGAGAGGATTTTAGTTCGGATCAATGCTCTCATATCAAATAAGCTACATTTGGAACTAAAATTTTTGTTATCACATCAAAATGTCTTGAGAAGATGCACGAATCAGACGCTTGGTTCCAAGGAAAATCACAAAGGATGCATGAATCAGACTCTTGATTGCTTTTTCCTCAGCATGAATCTAACGACTTGACTTGACTTGGACCAAACAAAGCTAGATGGGTCGAGCAGCACTGTGCGTATGCATGCGTTGTTTGTGGGGCTGTTTTCCCTTGTCTTTACTCTCCAAATTTTCTCTTGTACCCATTTCACCTACTGATCATACCATTGTCCTTAATTAGTTTCAACTTGCAATTTCTTTGCCATTCCATATCTCCGCCAGTACATATACATATGATATATATATATATTTAGGTATAGTTCTGCTAGCTGCATTTATAGTTAAAGAATAGAGAATGAGTGAAGCCAGTCAAGTGGGTGTTCAAGCTGTCAACATTGAAGGAGCTCCCAGCAATGGCGGAACCCGCCAGTCTGTGGTTCCGACCAAGGATAAAGCAATGTCGCCACCAAGGAGGGGAGGTGTGTTCAAGCAAATTTTGATTGAAATTTCTAATGCCTTTACCTCCAATCCTCCACCTCCACCTCCGCCTCCGTCTCCGACTTCGCCCTTTTAGTTTCGTAAACGCATATGTGCTTTCCTTATATCTATCTCATGTAAGGCTTTCCCCCATGAATTTCTCATGTAATTGTTTGTTGTTTGCTCTAAATTTGTAGCTGAAGTGTGTGTATGTGTATGTATATACACACACTTCAGTATAGCAGTATAGCACTAGTGGAGCTTCGGAAGAGAGAAAGAGAAAAAAAAAAAAATTGAAGCTATATGTTTGAGGAACAAATCTTGCCTATGACTTCCTTGTTTAGAAACTGAATTTCCTTCAATATCTTACGGTACAAAATTATAATCTAAAAACAACACGTTCTTCTAGTATTTTTTTTTTTTCCATTTTTATATAAAAAATTAAAAATATAAAATACTTATTAATTTTTTTTTTTTTTGCATTATTGTAAGGTCACAAATTGTGGCCCAAACCCAAAAGGAATAAAAAATGGGCCCAATAAGCCCAATACAATAAATTTGTAAGAGAGTAGGCGAAAGAATTGAACTGATAATAGATTTTCTAACAGTTAATCAGGATTTTAAGCCTGTCCGAGGAGGAATACACATATAATCTGAGGTTGGATTCACGTCCGAGGAGTAAGTTTTTGAATGGATAGGCAATTTCAGATGTTATGTTCTTTCTAGTGCTACAGTAAATCTTCTCCAATCTCTCCCTGTAATATTTTTCGATCCTCCCCTTGTGGAGGTTTTCCCCCATTATATAGTCCCCTCCGCTCCATTTCCATTGTCCACTTGTCCATCATCCAACCTTAGACCCCCGTATATATCCTGTTAAGCAGACTTTTCTAGTCTTCTATGGGCAGTAGTAGTTGAAAGTACTGTTCAGATGTCTTCTCCACATTAATGCAGCCAGAAAAGCTGTTGTAGTGCATTTAATGAGGTGGTGACAGCTTTTTCCTTAGATATTTCTGTGTTTTCATCCCTTCCCTGTACATTTAAAGTCTATCTTCACTGCTAGAGCTTTTTGGGAGGTTACCCAAGTTAAGACGAAATTCACTTTACTGACATTCGTCAGGACCGAGGAGGATGACCCTCTCGGACTAATGCCCTTGAATATTTATCTACTCTACTACCTACTATGGGGCCTTTCCCAATGCTTTCTTCTCCTCAAACGCGTTATTATTAGTGAATGGGACTTTAAGCCCAACGCAAAAGCTCAATTTTTGGCCCCCACAATAGCCCCTCAAAATTTTAATTTTTCCCTCTCATCCGAGGAGAAAAAGTATAATTTTGACGTGTACACACAATTACATTTAAGACCATAAGGATATTCAAACCCAGGCACGTGGAAGGGTCATTTCTGTCACCTCACAAGGGTTTTTGACGCTTTGGAACTCGTAAAGTATCATTAAATGCTTTGGGCTACATTACGCTTCAGACATCCTACGATGGAGTTCTAATCCAACGGTTCAGATTTTCCCTTCAATATTTGGGCGGGATAGGGTCCCCTCCATTTTCAGTTTCTACTATAAAGGCTTCTAAACGTCATTCCTTTCTCTTTTCATCACAGTTTGCAATTTCAGAGCGCTCACAGCTCTACACTCCTTTCTCATCAGACTACTCATCATATCTTCACAAAAGAGACTTCAAAGATCCTCAAGAGACACGAAGATCAGTTTGCATCTTATCCTACGTAAATTTTTTTCTCCAAACTTCCTTTATCTCCTCGGCTAACTGCTCTCTCATTCGCAAGGTCAAAATGGGTAGATTTGAGCGTCTAGTAAAGACTCCGGCCTTGATAGAGTTGTTCAAAGAAAAGTACCACATTCCCTAGGAAGTATAGGTACGACACTGCACCACAGAGGGGGTGGAATTTGACCGAAAAGTATGAGAGGTCGTAATCCCCATGATTGCCTTCATAGAATGAGGCATGATCGTCCATATGGGTAGGATTACAAGGGACTACCTACGGGCCTATAGACTCTGCCCCCACCAATGTGCTCCCAACTTTTTTAGAGTCCTAGGATCGATTGATGCTTTAGACCGACATCTAGGGCTGTGATTGATTTGGTATGATGTCGCTCACCTATACGAAGGCCATATAGAAACTCGAACAGAATTTTACCTTAAGTCCCGATCCAGTGTGGTCAAGTTAATCTCCTACCTCCCCAAATCTAACAAAGGGATGAAAGATGACTACCTCATCCTGTCAAGCCCTTGAAGTGACGACCTTCCTTGCCCAACCAAGCTAGGAGAGCCAGGTGGAGCAACTTAGATCTAGGATTTCTAACATTAGATTTAAGGAGTTTGTTCTCGGCTCTACTTTACTACATTTAAGTATCATTTTAATTTATTTATATTCATTTTTTTTTTGTTTGCCGAAGTTCTTAACTATTTGATTCTTTTGTTTGACAGATAAATCGTATACCAATCCCAAACTTAGCCTAATCAACGTCCCAGCACTTAACTACCTGTTCAGATCTCAAAGTTTTGTGAACGACGACGGGCAACTTCGTGCAGTTCACTTGATTTTGGACTTCGAGCCAATTTCTAGGTCATTTCTAGATGTCGGCAACTCTATCCGAGCAGACGACCACCATTTGGCTTGTATAGATGTTTCTCGGCCAGGTTTCCTTACTCCGTACGATCTTCCTCCCGTCGATTATCCTATTCCACAAGGAATACCTTTCGTCGTCCAACCATTACAACAAGTACTACTCGGGGAAGCTATTATCGGAGAAGGAGCAGCATCCTCTTCTTCTCTTGAACACGAAATTGACAGATTCAAGTTTGAAGAAGAAGAAGCCATCCTTATATTGAAGGCTAAAGAAGGGGCAGACGAGCATTCGTGCGTTCAGACTTCTGCCCAAGTAATAACTTATATTGGTGATACTTCAGACGAGGAGGAAGCAATGGCCCCCAAGACAGGTCCAAGTTTGAAGGAGCTTATGAAGAGCAGGAATAAAGCGCCATCCCCTAAGGATAAGAATAAATCCAAACCTCCAACAAATCCTCCTCCTCTTCCTCCTCAGATTCATGTTGATCTTGGGCTGAAACCCAACCCAAATCTAAGGAAGAAAAGGCAAATGGACACTGCCGAAGAAGGAGGGTTGGGTCCCTCCAAAGGAAATAAACAAGCCAGACAGTCACAGGACTATAGGAGTAGAAGGTCCAACTCCGTGGACAACCGAGAAGAACCTCCGGTACCGTCGGCTAGCACGTACTTGGTCACCGGTGTTGGAGGTAGACGGTATGTCCATCGCGTATGATACCACCCTTAAGCATTATCGCGGGGGGCATGCTGGCTTGGTGGCTGAGGTTTTGGAACAGCCTCTTCTCCTCCCCCAGGACATGGAGGCCTACAGGAGCTTCAACCATCCGGAACTCTTCCTATCCCTTAAAAGGGACTTGACTATGGTAAGCGATTCTGTTCATTTTTCTTCATTTATATTTACTTGCATTTTATAGCAAAAGTGACATTTTATCATTATTATTAATTTTTTACTTTCTAAGTCAAAAAACAAGTTTTTGTGGCCGAGGAATGGGTAAAGAACTCCCGCAGCGAGACAAGGGTTGCCCTAGATGCCTGAGACATAGCAGAGGCGTAGCTAGGCGCGTTAAAAGATAAACAAGCACAAATGGCCGAGCAGGTGAAAGATGCTCTTAGGTAGAAAGATAGTGCCGAGGCAGGCCTGAAGACAACTGAAAGACAATTTGAGGACATTTGCAAGGAGCTGCACTACTGTGAAATCAATCTGGCAACAAAGAAGCAGATGGTGACAAAGCTCCGCGAAGAACTCTGCAAGGCCAGGGAGGCTGCCCAACTACTAAAGGAGGCAACTGAGGCCGAAAAGCAGGCTGCATATGATTTGGGAGTGCAGGAGACTCAAAGTAGTCTCACAGAGGAATTCTCTGCTGTGGCGAAGGACTACTGCGATATCACGTGGGGTAAGGCCCTTGATGTCGCTGGAGTCCCTGCTGATTCTGTCCTGATGCAGCCTGAGAGCATATGCATATGCAGCTGAGAAGCAGGTTGCATATGATTTGGGAGTGCAGGAGACTCAAAGCAGTCTCACAAAGGAATTCTCTACTGTGGCGAAGGACTACTGCGATATCACATGGGGTAAGGCCCTTGACGTCGCTGGAGTCCCTGCTGATTCCGTCCTGAGGCAGCCTGAGAGCATATATTATGACTCAAACATCCATGAGCTCCCAGGTTCTGAGTCTCCTCCCCCAGAACATCCTGCCAAAGTGTCTGAGGTGCCCATAATAAGTCAAGTTCCTCTTGCCCCTAGGGAAGTTCCAACGGATTCTCGCCCAGAAGCTGGCCAAGGAAAAGAAGTTGAAGCTCCCCAGGGCAAGGACAATAGCAAGGACAAAGGCAAAGACAAGGTCTCAGACACCACTATCTCTCTGCCCGAACAAGCTACTGATCCAGGGGCTCCAAAGGCAAAAGTTTAGGGCAGTAGTTTTGTAATATATTTATTTTCCTTTTTTATTGTTTTTGCACTCTTTTTTTTTTTTTTTTAAGGAACTGTACTACACTTTTAATATTAATGAAAATATGTTCCTTCTACTTCATAAAGTGTGATAAATAATGGAAAACTGTTCTGATGCCACCCTCCTTTATAAGATAAGTTCAACCAAATAGGTTTAAAACATGGGTCAACACATAAATTGAATAAGTACCTTCAGCAGTAAAAGGATAACAATAAATGCAATAAACCCTAATGGGAATTTCAAGTGATATGTTGAAGTTTAAACTTACATACTTACAGAAACTTAGAATGAGTGCTAACTTATTCAAATCATTTGGTCCGAGGACATTAGGCATGATTAGATCTAATTTTAAACACTTAGTGTAACGAGGAATGAGTGTTAACTAACCCAAATCATCTAGTCCGAGGACATCAGGCATGATTGGATTTAAGTTTAAACACTTAATAGAACTGGAAATGAGTGTTAACTAACCCAAATCATCTGGTCCGAGGACACCAGGCATGATTGGATTTAAGTTTAAACACTTAATGGAACTGGAAATGAGTGTTAACTAACCCAAATCATCTGGTCTGAAGACACCAGGTATGATTGGATTTAAGTTTAAACACTTAATGGAACTGGAAATGAGTGTTAACTAACCCAAATCATTTGGTCCGAGGACACCAGGCATGACTGGATTTAAGTTTAAACACTTAATGGAACTGGAAATGAGTGTTAACTAACCCAAATCATTTGGTCCGAGGACACCAGGCATGACTGGATTTAAGTTTAAACACTTAATAAAACTGAAATATGATTAGTATAAGCATTTTATATAAAGAACAAATATTGATCAAATAAACACTTTATTAATAATAATACATCTTTAGGTTATTTACATTCTAAGGACGCGGTATTACATGTTCATTCAGATCTTCTAAGAAATATGCCCCAATGCCAGCTTGTGAGGTAACACGATAAGGTCCCTCCCAATTTGGCCCTAATTTCCCCCAAGTTGGATTCTTTGTAACGCCCACAACTTTACGTAACACCAGGTCACCTGGAGCTAAAGGTCTTAACCTTACATTGGCATCATAACCCTGCTTTAGTTTCTGCTGATAATAAGCCAATTGAACCATTGCGTTCTCTCTTTTTTCTTCAATCAGGTCTAGATTTCTTGCTAGTTGCTCATCGTTGTCTTTTGGATTGAACGAACTGGTTCTTGTCGTTAGAAACCCAGACTCCAAAGGGATGACAGCTTCAGCTCCATAAGTCATTGAAAAAGGGGTCTCTCTAGTGCACCTACGAGGCGTAATTCTGTATGTCCAGAGTACGTGTGGTAGTTCCTCCACCCATTTACCTTTCGCATCATCTAATCTTTTCTTCATCCCATTTAATATGACTTTATTCACAGCTTCAACCTGTCCATTCCCTTATGGGTAAGCCGGAGTAGAATACATGTTAGTAATCCCCAATTCACCACAGTATTTTCTGAACATCTTCCTATTAAATTGAAGACCATTGTCCGAGATGAACGCATGAGGAATGCCAAACCGAGTAACAATGTTTTTCCAAAAAAATCTTTTTGCATCCATATCTCGAATATTGGCTAGAGGCTCCGCTTCAACCCACTTTGTAAAATAGTCTGTGCCAACCAAGAGGTACTTCTTGTTTCTCACTGCTTTGGGAAATGGTCCGACGATATCTAAGCCCCATTGAGTAAATGGCCATGGGCTAGACAGCGGATTAAGGATTCCCTCTGGTTTGTGTATGCTCGATGCATATCGCTGGCACTAGTCACACTTTTTAACTTATTCCAAAGCTTCTCTCTGCACATTTGGCCACCAGTAACCTTGAGTAATGGCCCTATGTGCTAAGGATCTGCCCCCAGAATGGCTTCCACAGATTCCTTCATGCATCTCTTCTAGAAGTGATTCAGTTTGATCGGGATGGACACATAACAGATAAGGTCCTGAAAAGGAGCGATTATGTAATTTGTGGTCCTTCGACAACCAATAACTAGTAGCCTTTCTTCATACCTTGTCAGCTTCAACTTTTTCCTCAGGTAGAATATCCTCTTTCAGGAATTGTATGATGGAATCCATCCAGCTCGATCCTGCTCTGATCTGATTAATTTGAATTCTATCCTTTGTTCTTGAGGGTTTGCATAAGTCCTCGATAAGGACTACTTGAGGCAAGTCTTGTGCCGATGAGGTTGTAAGCATAGCCAAAGAGTCCTCATGTGCGTTGCCACTTCTGGGGACATGTTGTAAGTCAAAGAAGTCAAATTTGGACTACATAGATTTAACTTGACCAAGATACCCCTGCATCCTCTCATCTTTAGCTTCGAACTCTCCCCTTACCTGACCGACAACCAACCTTGAGTCCGAGAAGAGTTTTATGGACTTTCCTCCCATTCTTTGGACCATAGCCATTCCTTCCAAAAGAGCTTCATACTCAGCTTCGTTATTCGTGGCTGGAAAGCCTAATTTTAAAGGCTTCTCAATGACAACCTTCTCAGGAGACATCAGTGCTAATCCAACCCCTGAGCCTTTTTTATTCGACGCTCCATCTATATGTACTTCCCACGTTGGAAGGTAACATTGGAAGATCGTACCAACCAATTTTTCATCCATGTTTCCATCTGACGGTAGCTCTTGTATCTTTGGTTCGGTGAATTCAGCCACTAAATCTGCGAGGACTTGTCCTTTTACGGAGGTACGGGGCATATACTTGATATCGAAAGCTCCCAGAATTGTTCCCCACTTGGCAATTCTTCCTGTGTAGTCGGCACTTTGGAGTATGGTTTTAAGCGGGAGCTGTGTAAGAACAACCACTGTATGCGCTTGGAAGTAGTGGGGTAGCTTGCGTGCGCCAAGTACTACGGCCAGGATAGCCTTCTCGAGTGGTAGATAACGTATTTCGGCCTCAAGCAACGACTTACTCACATAATAAACTGGCCGTTGTATGTCGTTATCAACTCGTATCAGTACCAAACTTACTGCATATAGGGCTACAGCAATGTAGGCAAAAAGAACTTCATCTGGTTCGGGACTAGACATGATTGGCGGCCGAGCGAGATAATCCTTGAGTTGCTGGAATGCCCTGGCACATTCTTCTGTCCATTCAAAATTCTTCCATTTGTTAATCAGTAGAAAGAAAGGTTTGCATCTATCTGCTGATCGAGATATGAACCTGTTCAAAGCAGTGGCTATTCCAATTAGTTTCTGCAATTCTTTTGGATTCCGAGGAGTTTGCAAATCGTTAATAGCTTTAATCTGGTCAGGATTAACTTAAATTCCCTTGTAAGTGACCATGTAGCCTAAGAATTTACCCGACCCCACACCAAACAAGCATTTGGAAGCAATCAAGCGCAGTCTATAGCTTCTAAGAATTTCAAAGATAACTCGAAGGTCTCCCATAGGCTCCGAAACCACTTTGCTCTTTACCACCATATCATCTATATAAATCTCAATGTTTTTCCCTAGTAGAGACTCAAACATCCTTGTCATCATCCTCTGATAAGTGGATCCTGCGTTCTTCAAGCCGAATGACATTACTTTGTAATGATAATTCCCAATAGGAGTAATAAAAGCGGTCTTCTCTTGGTCGTCCAAGGCTAAAGGTATCTGATGATAACCTTGGAAAGCATCCAAGAAACTCATCCGAGGATGGCCGATAGTAGCATCTACCAGCTGATCTATCTTAGGCATAGGGAATGGATCTTTAGGGCAGGCTTTATTCAGATCCGTGAAATCAACGCACACACGCCAATTACCACTCTTCTTCTTTACTACTACCGTGTTTGCTAACCATTCAGGATAAAAGACTTCCTTAATAGCTCCAGTTTGTTTGAGTTTTGCTACCTCCTCTCGGATTGCTTTTGCATGTTCTTTGGATGGATGCCGAGGGGGCTGCTTTTTGGGAACTACTAATGGGTTAACGTTTAAATGGTGGTAGATGAATTCTGGGTCTACCCTTGGGGCCTCGTAAGTACTCCAAGCAAAGACGTCAATGTTCTGCTTAAGGAACTCTATCAGCTCTTCTCTCTCTTGCTGGGGTAGTTTTGATCCGATTTGAAAAAACTTCTCTAGATCATCCTTTATTGTAACCTTCACAAGATCCTCATATTCTGCCTCATCGGATGTCCCACCAATGGGTAACATTGGGGGTTTTAACTGCTATAATTCTTTCTCCCCGAGAGTCACAGGTTCAGGTTCAGGCCTATGCCGGATGGCTGCAACCATGCATTGCCTTGCCATGGTTTGATCGCCCAATATCTCATCGATCTGTCCTCCGGATGGATACTTGATCTTCTGATGTAGAGTGGAGGAAACTGCTCCTAAAATATGAAGCCAAGGTCTGGCAACAATTGCGGTTTAAAGAGAATATGCATCCACCACGATAAAGTCTATTTCCACCGTCTCCAAACCGGTCTACACAGGCAACCTAATCTGTCCCTTCGGGACAATAACCTTCCCCTCAAAACTCACTAAGGGAGAACTGTAAGGCGTCAGATCTTCAGCTCTTAAACTCAGCCCCTTGTAAAGGTCGGGATACATTATCTCGGCCGCACTACCTTGATCCACCATCACCCTCTTCACATCATAACCCCCAATTCGGAGGGTGATCACTAAGGCGTTATCATGAGGCTGAATAGTTCCAATTTTGTCCTCGTCCGAGAACCCCATGACCAGGGGCCGCTCAAGTTTGGCTCTCTTCGGTTCATGGCAGGTATCATCAAGAAGCAGACGAGCCACGGTCATTACCCTAGACAGGCATGATCCTGTCCTTCCGGGTGCTGCAAAAATAATGTTGATAGTTCCCAGAGGGGGTCTTGAAGGAACCTCACTTTCAGACCGAGAATTGGTCTGTCCTCCTAGCTCGCTACAATGATGCAACAGCTGCTTTAGCTTGCCTTCTCGGACAAGTTGGTCCAGATGGTCCCATAAACTTCTACAATCCTCAGTCGTATGACCATGGTCTTGATGGTATTGACAATAGAAGTTTCGATTTCTCTTTTCAGGGTTTCCCATCATCTTATTGGGCCATTTGAAGAAGGACTCATTCTTGATTTTTTCCCATTCTTGATTTTTTCTAATACTTGATGCACTGGTTCTTGAAATACAGCTCCGACCACTTGATTGCTATTTGGCTCTGTTTGCTCTGCATAATCCCTTCTCGACCGGTTATTGTTGTATCTGTCCGACCTAAAATCCCTTCTTTCTTTGGGGGGAGCCTTAGCCTTCCCTTTTCCCTGCTGCTGATCGTCTTCTATCCTTTTATACTTGTCCACTTTATCCATTAGCTGTCGCAAACTGGTGACACGTTTACCTGTCAAGGATTTTCTTAAACCATGTTCGGATGGGAGGCCGACCTTGAAAGTTCTAATAGCTACTTCATCAAAATCTCTATCAATCTCATTGAACATCTCCCAGTACCTCTCAGCATATGCTTTCACTAATTCTCCTTCCCTCATTGTCATAGACAGCAGAGAGTTTAAGGGCTAAGGGACCCTGCTGCACGTAATGAACCGGGAGCAGAATGATTGGGTAAGCTTCTTGAAAGAACTGATGGAGTTCGCCTTAACCCATCAAAGCACCTCATCGGCATTGGTCCTAAGTTGGAGGGAAACACTCTGCGCAGCAAGGCTTCGTCCTGAGAATAGACTGCCACCTTCTGTTTGAACTAGCTTACGTGCTCCACATGATCGGTACGTCCGTTATACATGGTGAACGCGGGTTGATGGAAACGTCTGGGGAGCTTTGCCTTTTCTATTCCCCGAGTAAAAGGGGACTTAGAAATTTGGCTCAGAGCCTTCTTCATGACATTAGTTCCTACCCCCCTCCTAGATGGACTCCTCCACCTCCTCTTGCGAGAACGTTCTTCCTCATAGGAATAGGATTCACTAAGTGGGGTTTGTGAGCGTTCTCTGTAACTGACATCTCCATCATCATTGGAAGAAACATCAGAGCTAAAAGGGGTTTATTTTTGTTGTGCACGGCGAAGTTTCTTTTTTAGATCATCAATTTCTCGTTGCAAATCCATTTCGTCAGCTTGTTCATGTACCAAATAATTCTATCGTCGCTAACCACTTTCACTAGCATGGAGCGTTTGTGAGCTGCCCTTCTGCTGGTTATCCATATAATTTCCGTGCTCAAGGTTATGGAGCTCACCTTGCTGATGAACGTTAGCTGATTCTGCATGGGGTGGACTGATCTGCTGTGGTCCTGAACTCGCCATAATCGTTATAAACCTTACTAGTGCTAATTCTTCCCACAGACGGCGCCAATTGTAAGGTCACAAATTGTGGCCCAAACCCAAAAGGAATAGGAAATGGGCCCAATAAGTCCAATACAATAAATTTGTAAGAGAGTGGACAAAAGAATTGGGCTGATAATGGGTTTTCTAACAGTTAATCAGGGTTCTAAGCCTGTTCGAGGAGGAATACACATATAATCTGAGGTTGGATTCACGTCCGAGGAGTAAGTTTTTGAATGGATAGGCAATTTCAGATGGTATGTTCTTTCTAGTGCTACAGTAAATCTTCTCTAATCTCTCCCTATAATATTTTTCGATCCTCCCCTTGTGGAGGTTTTTCCCCATTATATAGTCCCCTCCGCTCCATTTCTATCGTCCACTTGTCCATCATCCAACTTTAGACCCCCGTATATATCCTGTTAAGCAGACTTTTCTAGTCTTCTATGGGCGGTAGTAGTTGAAAGTACTGTTCAGAGGTCTTCTCCACATTAATGCGGCCAGGAAAGCTGCTGTAGTGCATTTAATGCGGTGGTGGCAGCTTTTCCCTTAGATATTTCTGTGTTCTTATTCCTTCCTTGTACATTTGAAGTCTATCTTCACTGCTGGAGCTTCCTGGAAGGTTATCCAAGTTAAGACAAAGTTCACTTTACTGACATTCGTCAGGTCCGAGAAGGATGACCCTCTCGAACTAATGTCCTTGAATATTTATCTGCTCTACTACCTACTATAGGGCATTTCCCAATGCTTTCTTCTCCTCGGACGCGTTATTATTAGTGAATGAGACTTTAAGCCCAACGCAAAAACTCAATTTTTGGCCCCCATATATATATATATATATATATATATATGAGAATATATGTGTGTGTGTATATATATATATATATATATATTATGAAACTATATTAAGAGAACATTTAGTATCTACTAAAATATTTTAATTTTTTTCAAAAATTTTCATTCAGATAATATTATGGTTGTGTGTGTTTGTTTCATTAAAAAAAAAAAAAAAGAAGAAGAAAGGGTAATTGTTCTACATTGTTTAAATGAGTGAGTTGTTGTGTATTTCTATGTTAAAACTTATTTTCCTCTCCTATGTGTATTTGTTTTAAAAAAAAAAAAAAAAAAAAAAGCTTCTACGTATTTCTATTAATGAGTTTTTATTTCATTTTCGTATTTAATGCCAAACTTTTAAAATATTTGTTAAAAGCTTGAGTTGGGTGAAACACGTAGTCCTAAAATGTTTCCGAGACGAACAAGTCATGCAAATTACTATTATAACGAGTAACTAAAGAAAAGGAATTGACGTTCCTCACAAAAAAGAAAAAAGAAAAAAGAAAAAAAAAAAGGAATTGATGACTTCTCTTTCTCTACCAGCAGATATAGTAACTAATCCACATTAATTGTTGTGAGTATGTCTAAATTCTACAAGCAAAGCTGAAAAAAAAAAGCAACGAAACATTAATTAGAATGAATAGTGTTCAAATCACATGTTGTGTAGGCCACGTAACACAATTCCATTGAACAACTCGTCAACAGACAAAATATTGAAAGCAATGCATCTTGGACCAAATTGATTTGAAGCCCAAAAAAGGGCTTAAAGCCCTTCCTACAAATACAGATAGTGCTTTGATATTCATACTGCTAGCCGTAAATTGAAGGTCATATCATTCTTGGTTTTTGGGCTTGGTGTCTTTTGTGAGCCCAAGAAATTCACCTGTTCCCGTTGGTCTATTTTTGGTGGATGTTGAGGGTTTGTTTGGCAACAAATTAAAAGTTAGTTTTTTACTTAAATTATATGCTATTTGTTTATCTTGCCTTTCCTTCTTTTTCTTTTTTTTGTCTTAATTTTATTTCAAATAATTTAATTTTTAGGATTTTGGAAATAAGCTAACTTTTAACTTTTTGTCTCTCAAATGCACACTTTCAGCCAAAATTTTTTTAACAAAAAATTAAATAAACTATTTCAAAACTGGCAAGTTTCATATTCTAGCTCTCAAAATAAGCCTAGACCTTGCAAGGTCAATTATCCAATGGCTGACAAGTGGCTAAGCACAAAAAAGACCAGTACAAATAGCAACTAAATTAATCAGCAATCTACCAACTATTTTTGCATGTTGCATGTGATGAGAATAAATTCAACAGGGAAGTCTACTACTTTCATTCATGTTCTCCTTGTAGCGGCCTCTCTCTTGTCCTAACCAATCAATTTTCGCACTAAGCATAACTAAAAGATAGTTCATAGTTGAGCACTTAAGCAGAGATCACCAGAAAATATCAACTAATATGATAATGCTTGTTTGAGATTTGCACTAAAGATACGTTGGACGCTTTCTAACTTAAATAAATACTAGAAAACAATTGTAAATAATCTATCACGACATTAACTGAATATAAAGGCTTCACAGTACTAAAATGTGTAATATATCAACACATTTTTAATAATGGTCACTATTATGTGCAATAGAAAATGAAAATAAGAGACGTTGTGTGGGGGGGGCGGCTAAATTTGAAATTTACTCTATATACTCATTACTTAACCACCTTATTTGATTGTGGAGTATAATAAACTAGGATTTGTGTTTGAACTCGACTTATATTAAGGGGAAGACTTGGATCCAGTGCTCAAAAACCAAATAATTTCTTAACTTAAAGATAAAGAGTAATCATTATATTTTAAACAACATAATCAAATATTAAAATAAAAATAAGAATTAAAGCTTAGTTGTGAACACAAATCCATTAAGTCAGCGGTAGAAATTTAAAATTGGAGAAGCTAAAATAACTAAGATTGGAGGCCAAATATAATGTGTATATATATTTCGGAGGTCAAATTATTGGCCTGATCCAAAATTATTCTCAAGGGAAATGATAAACAAAAGATTTTATAAAGTTTCGGGGCATGAAAACCCAACCCTGTGTAACTCCACCCCTTAAAACATACTTAGAAGAGGTGTGTGAATAGTAGTTTTGGAAATAGAGAATGGGGAAGTTCAAATAATTTGTTTGGTTGTGTACTTCCTTCATGCTAAATAATGTTAATTTTTAATGTCAGATAGTCACACAAATGGCCTTTTCATTGGTTAAAGTTATACAATTTTCAAAAGAAGGGAAAGTGGGATGGTGCTGCGTTTGCTACTTGCAAGAAACACAGAAGCAGAGCTCCCATTTGATTTGATTGTATTTTTATTTTTATTTTATTTTTCCTTTTTTTCAAACTTGGATGGTTCGAAGTCAGGCTAATAATGACCCTTTCCATGGGGGGAAGTTGTACCATATGGGAATGACCTAAACGTTTTTATGTCTTCCTTTTAAATTTTTTATTATTTTCTTTAAGAAAAAGTGACTTGTTTTGCAATGTGCGAGAAGCTTGGTTTCAAAAGTTCAAATATAAAAATTTAACCCAATTTTCAACCATTTAACTTGTGTTTTTGCCAGCTGATTAGTGATTAATTCTACATAAGAATCGCATTAATTTTATAATAATATACTTTTAAATTAGACAATTATAAATTTAAAAATATATTTAGAATAATTTTTCTTTAAAAATTTAAATGTAGTGACACCATACTATTAAGAAAATATGTGCTCTTTATTTTTCTTCACTCGAAATAAATTAACACATTTTCTTTAAAACAAATTAAGGGTAACTATAGGTTTACATTGTCTCAACAATGTAAGTCTCATATCATAGACTAAACAAATATGAATAATATTATGCACATTTGTGTAGTTTGTAATGTAAATCTTACATTACTAGCTAGTACATAATTGCTAGTACAGTAGAAACTAATTTTTTTTTTTTCTTAAATATGCTATAATAGCTCTTTTTTCAGTGGTAAATGGTAAAGGGCAATAGTCACTTGAAAGATTGATAAGCATCTTCCTCAAAAAAAAAAAAAAAAAAAAAAAAAAGCGCATGAATAAAGCAACTACCATCATTCCCACTACATAACCGTTATACAACGGACTTCATACCCGGCAACCGAATTCAAATATATCTGAAAAGAAAAAGAAGAAAAGCAAAAGCTACCCTCCACTTTTTCCTTCCTTTTTTTCAAATGCAATATAAAATTGGTCCACCCCTGTTCTATATGCCTGTACTGTCTATTGAAATTTGTTAGTTGCTACCTTCTGAATAATCTGAACCAAAATCCATCAAATGGGTTCATGCATTAGCAAATGCAGACCCAAGAAACATTCCCTAGAAGATTTTAACAATGTCCAAGACAAGCTTATAATCTCACAAGCTCCCAAAATTCCTATTCCTTCCTCAAACAAAATTTCTCCTTCTCCTCCTTCCCCTACTAGTTCAACTTGTTCCATTTCTTCTGTTACATGTGCCACTAGTAACACTACGAGCTCAACATCATCCTTGTCAACTGCAACTTCAGCCTTGAGCTCCAAGGATAGATCATTCTCCAATGACTTTTTGTGGTCATGTGTCAAAGAGAATCCACATATAGTTCGTATCAATTCACTCAGGGAAAACGCTCGCTCGCTAGCGTCCACCAAAGCTCATGTCCAAAAGTCAGATTTACTAGCAAAAGCAATCGCGGAATTGGAGAAACAATCACTCAGAGGAAAGGTAGTTGGGTCTCAACTGCAGAAGAAGAGAGTTCGGTCAAGCTCACCGGCTCCTCTAACACGACAGAAGAGTTTTCGAAAGGAACCCGAGAGGCCTAATGCTGCATATTCTCTACCGAGTAGAACATTGAGGTCACCCTCTCCTAGCCGAAGATTTAATGGTGATAGATATGGTAGAGTTTTGAATAACACTACATTGGAAAGTCATTCAAAGCGTATGCTTGGTTCTAAGTCCAACTCAGTAAGCAGTGTTTCCTCATCAGTGAAGATGGAAAATCTTAGGCCAGCTAGTCCTAACAACAATTCAAGTCGTCTACGCCCTTGTTTGAGGAATAGGGAGACATGCATTCACCGAATTAGTTCTAAAATCGATGAAATCGCAGTTATAAAAGCCCTGTCTCAGAATGACGTCGACTCTATTCCCTTGGAGGATATTGATAATCCTCTCATTTCCTTGGATTGTTTTATCTTTATTTAAATTTAGTGTGCATGCATATGGATATATATATAGTCATACCATTCATTCTTTTTTCCTTTTATTATTTATCATGGCTTCGTTTATGAGCAGGTTTGAAAATGATCAACTGGATCAAATTTCATTTTTCTCTGTGTTTGTTGAGATTATATGTATTTTTCCCAATTCTCTGTTTTAATAATTCTTTTGTGCAGAAAGATGTTATATGTACTACAATATAATAAGGTTACAAGTTTTGTTGGAGTGTTCTTTTGGTGTGGTACTGAGTTTTATGAGTTTTATTTTATTATTATTATTTTTTTCATTAACTTAAAAAATATATTCATTGCGGAATGCAGAGCAATTTGTTGGCATATTGTGATCATAAACCAAACATTGCCATTTCAAAACAATCCAAACAATTCGAAAAATATTGATTTTTATTTGGAAAAATCCCGAGGTATACCAATAATCTAGAAGCAAGCTTTGAGTGAATTAGTATAAGTTTATGTTGTGAAAAAGTGTTGAGAGTAGAAAAATACACGGCCGTCAAGACAATGGACGAGGTTATAACAATGATTACACCAAAGTAAATAAATTCGTAACCGGCAAACTACAACGGCTAGAAGAACAATCATGAGCCAATTAAATCTCCATTTATACTCTGATATACATTACTCAAGTAGCTAGGAGGGCCATTAAAGGCACCCAATGGCTATACAAAAACAAAAACAAGCTATAAATAAGCCATCAAACACTAGAAGAAAGGTACACATATCCAAAATATACAGAATTACATTCTTATTCTCCGAGAGATATTAAGAAACTTTCTAACTTAGTTATCGAAGAATCATTGGCTGACACCACTCTAGTGCATTCTCTCTCATCTTTATAGGAATCATTATCTCGTCTAGTCCTTAGACGAGGTCCACAACTAACGACCATTTTTAAAGTCATGAAGTGTTATCGAAATATAAGCAAAAATATAAGGAAAGGGATGCCGCGTGATCATGAGTAGTCGTCCATAACCATCAGAGCTCTCATGCATAGATAAAAGACTCATTTCTCAAGAAGATTCCCATCTCACATCAAAAACTACTCACATGGACTTCCCTCTTGTTATTGTATTTGCTTTTTAGTGTTTAGGATCTTTGTAAGGCGAGTTTGCAAATAAGTAGTCTGCTTACAATTAATCATTGCTTATCTATCAAGCACATATATAATAATAACAAAATTTAGATAATAAAAAAAAAATAGTGATTTGGACATATTAAAACACTTTTTTTTTTTTTGTTAATAAAAAGAAAATAGTTTATGTAAAACCTAAGCCTGCATCAATTTCCGCCATAAGTGTCTTTATTTTATAATCAACAAAAAAATAATTTTCAATTGCCCTAAACATCCATAAATACAGAAAATATTTTCTAGAAATCAATTTTCGTTGAACCAAACACATCTTTAGTAATGTTGAAACTCAGGTGGTGATGTGGCAACTCAGCTGAGCCGCAAGAAACTCAGCCTGGCCAAGCTTTCTTGAGTGGGAAAGCAACAAAGTCGGCCAATTATCCATATGGAAATCTCATAAATTCCACCTACCACCATTGAGATCTTTGGATTCTATCCTTATCAAAAAAAATGTTTTATATCAAATAATATCATATTAGCGGCATCAAAATCCAATAAATGAAAGACATATGTATAAAAATAACTACCCACTAACACAGGAGTAGTTATTTTCTGTTAACATATTTTACACTTATTGAATTTTGATACCGCTAACATGGTATCATTTGATATCAAATACATTCTCATCCTTATGATTAATTTGAGATAAATATAAAAAACAAAGGGGTCAGGACGTAGTAATTTAAATATTAAAAATAAAAACCATATTACAATGATAGAGCAATCCAAGGCCCGTTTGGTAATATTATTCTAATAATATTATTTAAGTATTGTGGAAATACATAAATAAAAAAGTGTTGTGGAAATACGTGCTATGTTGTTTAAATAACAAAAACTATTGTTTAAACAACAAAACCAAACATGCCCCATTCTCCAAAGAAGCATATAAAGGTAATTGAGGTCCACAAGAATGGTTGATCACGTTACTCTACAACACAAGTCCTTAGAAAGTTCTTTTGTCTAGACTCTAGACAAGTTCTTCAATAACTTACGCATCATAGGGTCCCCTGTCAACACACCCTCTAGGGCTTCTTAGGACCTTCTAGTTTCGTAGGTATTTGTGGACAAGGTTGCACTACCGATTAACTATATCATTAATTATTAGAACAATCCTATTCAGTGATGAAGTTAGGATTTCAACTTTATGGGGCAAGATTAAAAATAATACTAAATTTAAACTAATTTGAAAAATATTAATTACTATTTTTATTACTTAAAAATAATCAATTCATAAATTTAATAAAAAGAGAGTTGCAAAAAAAAAAATATATATATATTGTGGGAACCTAAGATGTGTAAGCTTGCTTGGCAACTCCTAGGCATGCTTGGCAACGTCCTCGGCCGTCCTCGGCATGCTTTGCAACGTCCTAGGCATGCTTGGCAACGTCCTCGGCGTCCTCGGCATGCTTCCCGCAAGGTCCTAGGAGTAATGTACCACCAAGTTTCCATATATGGAAACTTGGTGGTACACTACTCCCTTTACTTCACAGCTTATAAGGCAGCAAGTGGGGGGGTTTATCTTCGATGTGGGACTCCTAGGACCTTGCGGGAAGCATGCCGAGGACGCCGAGGACGTTGCCAAGCATGCCTAGGATGTTGCAAAGCATGCCGAGAACGGCCGAGGACGTTGCCAAGCATGCCTAGGAGTTGCCAAGCAAGCCTACATATCTTAGGTTCCCACATATATATATATATATATATATATATATAAGAAAAATAATCAATTCATAGTTAATAACAATCAAATTATGAGAATAATCAAAATACATCAAGTTTAAAAGTGTAATTTGAATACTTAGAATAAATTAATGTAAAAGTTTTAAGAATATATAACAATACACCTGTAAAGTGATATACGTAACTAAAAATCATGAATGTTTTTAAAACATGATGTAAAATTCAACATTTCTTTTTCTATTATGTGAAGTGATTAAATTTGGGCTTAGAGCAAAACTCAAAGTTCGAAATTGAAAAAAAAAAAAAAAAAAAAAAAATTTGAAGAGCCGGAAGAAAAGTTTAAGTGGAGGCGCCCTTTTAGTGCAACATTGAGTACAAGTACATAAAAGTAGGTTTTATTTATTTATTTTTCAAACATGATATGATTTCAACTGGAGACATCTACTTTATAATAATTGCTCTTATTATTATGTTAAGACACCAATTGAGCTTTCGTATTGATGATGAATTCAAATCTCAGATCTTTTATTTGACGACAAATAACTTTGTGAGCTGATTAAAACCGATAAGTAGGTTTGTTTTTCTATTAACCAAAAAGTAGAGTTCATTATTTTATGTATATTATGTGAGACTCACTCTTTTAACTACTGGACTTGCAGTGAATGGTGAAAATTGACATAGCTGTGACAAGTAGAAAATTTTGGAAAAAGTTTTTAAATGGACCCTAGGAAAAGTCAAAAGTATATGAGCCTATAATTGTTTTTCACTTAATACATAAAAGTTTTCTGAATTTGTGCAAAGGTAAATGTCCTTATAATAACACACTTAAACTACTACATATTATCCAGGAATTTTGGGGGAGGTCTGGGGCCAATTGCCAACCTGCCCCCTGGCTCTGCTAGTGTGCTAGGGCTCCCATTTACATTTAGATTTAAAATTACATTTAATGAGTGAGGTCAAGTTTGTGGAATTTTAAAATTTTAAATGAAAGGATGAGTGATAAAAGGTTTTATCTATGTATTTAATTATTTTTTGTTAAATAAAAAAAGTAGAATCGTGGCGTTAGTCACTTCTTACTTAGTAGGATCAAACACAAGCATTCCCACATTGGCATATGACCTTGGGTCTTAATTTTGTCTCAAACCCAAGAATTGATAGCAATACGAATGAGCACTTACCACAACGCTCTCCACCATGATTTGGTAGAGATAAGGTTTGAACTCAATATTATTTGTTCAAAAATTGTTAGATACTATGACCTATAAGTAGTGAATCTAACTCTTAATAATTGGTATTTAATATCATGTTTATCACAGTTTAGCTCAATGGATGCGCCCCCACCACCAGCATTGATTATGTGCTTACACATGTCATCTCCTGCTTCATCTAATGGGATAAAGGAAATGGTTAAGCATGTTTTAACTATACAGAACAAGTAGGGCAAGCATGTCGTAGAGATGTTATGTCTTTAACCGCTACTTCATTTAGTGGGATAATACAGATGGTTTAGTCTGTTTTGCTAAATGGGACAGGTAGGCCAAGCATTTTGTCCTTGCAATAGCAATAAGACAATTAACTTCACGTGACACGGTCTCTTTGAATTTGGTACAAAATCAAGGAATTTAGAAATAGATATGCATGCCGGCCAAAACACTTCATTCTTCTATGAGCTTTCTGCTCTGTCTTCTTGATGTATTCTGGCTTCTACCGTAGCTAGCAGACCCTATTATTATTGGTAAGGAAAAGTTCAAAGGAAAATAGTTGCCACAACTTTTATTACAATTCTTAGGTGATCGATTATAAGTGGTAGAGAAAAATGATTAAGTCAATGTAAAAATAATTGACCACCACTTATAATTGATCACTTTATCTAATTGTGGCAAAAATAGTGATAAATAATGTAGTCGTAGAAGAACTGTATTGTTCATTAAATTTTATGATAATCAGAAAATAGTGATATATATATATATATATGTATATGACGAGTTAAGAGAAAAAGGATTTTCCTTGTTGGTCAATATATGCCAGTTGCACCACATTACTCGATTAGTATATGGATTTTTTTTTTTTTTTGGTGACAATTGATACTCTACCATCAATGATTCCCAATTACATATTTTCATAGCCAAAAAAAAAAAAAAAACCCTATCCAATTGATTACGGATTTCTTTTCTTTTAATAAATAAAACAAACGAGTTCACTGCTCATGATCCAAAAAACCAATACCAAGTATAAAGAAAGGACGCCCGTTTTGTAGCATTCCAAACAAATTAAAGGATCTTGGCCATGGTACAAAAATGGGAATGGTATCAAAAGAGCATTTAAATCTTTGCAAGGCCGTAGTGTTAGTTATTTAAATTTGCATACAATAAGAGACGAACTCTTTTAGTTAAGAACATGATCAACTAATTAAGAATATCCTCTGGAGCACCTTTGAGTAGTGTTGACACACTCTTTTTTTTTTTTTTTAATCAGTAGTGTTGACACACTTACTTTATGCAACGACGACAAGTGTATAAGGCCGGCCATTTCTCTTTGTGTCACAATATTGATTTTCAATAGAAAAATAATCCATTTAAAAGGTTGACGACTCAATAACACCCAAAAGTTCTCTCAAATAATTTTTTTTGGATATCAAGTTCTCTCAAATAATGAAGCCTAGCTACGAAAAAGTAGAGTTGTACCTTAGGTAGCAACAAAAATGACCCACAAACAAGACCACTCATTTCATTTGAAGTTTACTTTACAATAAAAACAATTCAATTCATGGTGGCACAGCAGTTAGAATCAATCTGGTGGTGTGGATCCAAAAGTTAGGAGATTCAAATCTTTTTGACATCATGAGCTGTGGAGTGGAGAAAGAGAGAATTGGATACATAAGTGATCAAAGATATCGTCATTTGAAATATGCTGAGATTATTAGAAATTTTGGTATAAAAAACTTATAAACTAACTTTGATGGTCAATGTGATTAATGCCATTTTAATTAATAATAGATAAATGGGTTGGAATCAAGTCATATTTGATATTAATTTAAGTAATGTTACACTACTTAATAATTTTTTATTAAAATAATATTTTAAAAATCCAACATGTTCTCTATATTTTTAAATAACATGCATGTCAAATTTAATACATATTAAACTTTATTTAGTATTTAATTCATAAACCTATCTTTGATACATAATTTTAAACTATAAAAAGTAAAAAGTTGAACTTTACATATTTAATTGATGACATAATTATTGATTTTTTTATTAAAAGTTTGCAAATATGGAGAGTATATGAAAATAATGTAATAAAATAGTGGACATGTCAAACTTTGTAATCAATAAAAAAAATATTAAATAATGTAACGTTGTTTAAAGTTACCTTAGTAGTAATTTAAACCCAAAATATCTTAATTATTATTTTGTGTTTGACATAAAATTATAAGGATTATGTAATAGGATGCCTAGTATCAGTCTTGTAATTTATAAGGGTTAGACTTATTGTCAGTTGAAGGTTTATTTTAGAAGGTTTTTATGATGGCATGTTGCAGGGCTAGCTGAACAAGTTTAAGAATTTCTAGTATGGGAATCATTTTCATGCATGCTTTTATTTGAATATGTAGCCCTTCACTTTTCACAACAGTCCAGCGTTCTATTTATGGCAGCACTCCCGGCACGGCCCCCCAATGAAAGACCTTAAACTTTTTCACCACAGTATCAATCTTTCTTTATATAATAAAGTTAGTTTGTTTTGTCCATTTCGGTTTATTTCTTCCCTACTGATCTCTATATAAACGTAGTGTAGTGTAGTGGCTTACAACACCAACAAGCACTTGTATCCATTTGTATCCTTCTATATTCCCAATGGATTCATGTGCCTCTACCCTTCTCCTTTCCCCTCTTGTAGAGCGAGAAGATCAGAAAGACCATGGCGATTCTTTTTTGCTCCCATCATTTCTTCAGAAACAACCCTACGTACCCATGAATTTCATTTGGCCAAAAGGGGACCTAGTGGAAGCTCAGCAAGAGCTCAAAGCGCCCATAATTGATCTTGAGGGTTTCCTTAAGGGTGATTTGGTGGCAACAGAGCGTGCTGCAATGCTCATTAGGGCAGCTTGCTTGAGCCATGGTTTCTTCCAAGTAACCAACCATGGGGTTGACCCTTGTCTCATCAAGACTGCACATGATCATATGGATCAGTTTTTTAAGCTTCCTATTAGCATGAAGCTTAGGGCTAAGAGAATTCCTGGTCGTATGTGGGGCTATTCTGGTGCTCATTCTGATCGTTTTTCATCAAAATTGCCTTGGAAGGAAACACTATCCTTCGGCTTTCATGAGAATGACTCAGACCCTGTTGTGGTAGATTTCTTTAAATCCACCCTAGGGAAGGATTTTGAACAAACAGGGTAGGACTTATTTATTTATTTATCTTAGTTAAAAATGTCATAAAGTATAAATTGAATTACAAGACTTACGACAAGACTTATTTAACCATGCAACATGTAATATTTATGGATTTTGGTTAAAATACTAATAATTCATAAGCTTTGTTTCTTTGCAGAATGGTATACCAAAAATATTGTGAAGCAATGAAGGACTTCTCACTTGCAATCTTGGAACTATTGGCAATCAGCATGGGACTTCATCCATTGCATTATAAACAATTTTTTGAAGATAGTAGCTCCATAATGAGATGTAACTACTACCCGATTTGCCAACAGCCAGCCCTTGCCATTGGCACCGGACCACATTGCGACCCGACTTCCCTAACCATACTTCATCAGGACCAAGTTGGAGGTCTTGAAGTATTTGCTAACAACAAATGGCAGACTGTTCGACCTTGTCATGATGCACTGGTCATTAACATCGGTGATACCTTCATGGTAGGTTTTGAGAGTGAATAAAAGCTTTTCTATTTTCTTTGTTACCTATGTAATACTATTAATTATGATATAACTACTTATTTTTAAGATTCATTTCTGGAGAAATATTTAATTTTTATTTATTTAAAAGTGTAGATAATATTATGTCATTTAAAATGAGGGATGATGATTGATTTTATATGACTTAATATTATATTTAATTTTTAGTTTTTTCAAATGAGATGTTTAAGATTTCAATTCTTCTATCCCACTTAAAATGAATATATATAATTTTTTTATTTAAAAAAAAAAATTGTTTGTCATGAAAATGATATTTCTTAATGACAAATGCAAAAGGAGAGAATCCTGACAATAATGTTGCAAGTATTGTTAGGTGATCCAATAATGTTATGACTATTGTTTGGTGGGCACAAGAAAGTTTCTATTTTAAGCTTTCCACTATTGTTTTCCCCCTCTCTAAAAATAGTGCAAAGATACTTCAATATTTATTTTACAGCCTTATCGTACTAGAAGATATCTTTATATTTGTTGACTTTTGTATCAGAAGATATTTTATTTGTATTGACTTTCTAAAATCAAATGGTAATAAACGAAACTGTATTTCAATCAAAAAAAAAAAAAAAAACTGTAGCAAACTACGCAATGATTGAAAATATATTTCCCCTCCTAAAAAACCTGGGTATAACCCTAAAATAACTTTTATTATAAATAGATGAGAGATAACACTCTGTGAAGGCTGATGCGTAATTAATCCAATAGAAAGGATCCAAGATTCTAAATTGTACTTTCAGATTGGTGCTAAGTGCTATCATGATTCATGCTCATTAGTTTGGATCTTAGGACAAGTGGCATGCTATCATTCAATAGTCAACTCCAAGCAGTTAGGATAAATTTAATTGAGTGACTAATTTCAAACAATTTTTAAGCTCTTTAGGACCATATATGACACATTTAAATATCACAAACGATGTGGCTATCGGGTACGTTTTCACAGTGAATTTGGGTTTTAAATGGGTTGCAATAATTGCAAAACCAGCATGGGATAGATTCTTTCTTTTAATGTGCCAACAAACAGGCACCTCACACATATATGCATATTTTTGGACTTATATATGTATTATGGTTGAGATGTGGCAGCAACTATTGGTTTTTGTTGGATGCGCAGGCATTATCGAATGGGAGATACAAGAGCTGCCTCCATAGGGCAGTGGTTAACAGTTACAATGAGAGAAGATCGTTGGCATTCTTTCTGTGCCCACGAGAAGACAAGGTTGTGAGACCCCCTGAAGATCTTGTACGTCTTGATGGGACAAGAAAGTACCCAGATTTCACATGGTCAGATTTGCTCCAATTCACACAGAAACACTACAGAGCTGATGAAGCTACCCTCCAAAACTTCACTAAATGGCTCCTATCTTCTGAACCAGTTGATGTCTAGCCGTATCTTTTATATATAGTGTCTTATATGGGTGCATAATCTGCAATAAGAAAAGTATAATGATTATGATCTAGTCCACTCTAAACGAGGAGATATTGCTATGTCGTTATATCGCTATGTTGATTTTGGGTATTCTGCAGGCCATGTGTATCCATTGAGTTGAAAATCATGGAGTTGTTTTTGGTTGTATTATTCAGTCTAGTTGCAGTATTTTGACCTGGTCAATAAGGTGAAGGAGCTAGTGGCTATCAATTATGGTTATGTTACCTGCCTACTTTTGTATTTTACTATTTCTCTTTTGTTTTTGCTTGTTCATTTAGACCCCTTAAACCAGATTGTTTAACCTAATTTATTAACCAAGTGATTATTTAAATTAATTTTCAGATTTAGATTAAACACAAATAAATTATATTATGCAAAGATGCAGAAAAGTAAATAACATTACGATATGATAACTCAAAAAAACCGATGAAACGAACCATTTTAAGGTAAAAACCTAGAGAGGATTTAACCTAATTATCCTCAAGGTAAATACATTCACTATAAGAGAAATGAAGTTTTTACAATTAGATTTAACCATAAATCTATTGCTACCTCTAGTAGTAACTTACTAACACGACCACGTACAAGCTCCAAATTCACTGACTCCTCTTCTTGGATTTACACCAACACAAGCTGCCTTGCTTGTGACTTTGAGATCCCACTCAAAGGTTTCAGATCATCATCAGTAATGATCTTGATGCAACAACTATGTTCTACCAAATGCTTGATAATAGTTTTTGCCCTGGTAGATTCTTGTGTGGTTAGAAGATACAAAACCTCTCAGATCTCACAAAGAATAACACACAAGTCTTTTCAACACCTTCAAAACGTGGTTAGAGTTTCCTTTTTATATGCAAGGAAGTTTAGATGAAACCCTAAACGTTTTCGAGGGCTTGGGCTTGTTTAAAAATTTTGCAGAAAAATTGTGCCTGCGATTTTCTATCAGTCGAGCCTAATTCTTGGTCGATCGAGCTTGACAAAAAATTTCTTCTTTTTTTTGCAATCAGCTGAACTTGAATCTTGAAACGAATACTTTTAAGCATTGCCTAATACATGGACTAGACATGTTTTGTTCTTGGTTTGCCAACACACTAAAAATATGATTCTAAACATTTAAACCTAAATTATTAGAACCTAACAATCTCCCCCTTTGGCAATCCATGACAAAACACACATACAAGTTATTGCCCTAATACAATCCTCACACAACTACTAACTGTTAGTTGCTAGTATAGACAGTAGCTGTTGAAAGAATTAATTTGTAAATTCCTGAAATACTGAAAACAAACCATAAACACATGTGTAGAAAATACAAGTACCATAATCAAATAAATTTGAACTTTAATTCACAAAACATATAAAGAGACAATAAACATACCAATAATGAATAATCTCATCATCAACAAATATGATAACCAATAAGCACATCAATGTTTGTGAATCAAGAACATAAACCCAAAATAGATATAAACAATAGAAATATAAACACCAAAACCAAAGAAAAAAAATACATCAAGCAAAAAAAAAATCAAGCTCCCTGTAAATACAATAAGTCTACTCCCCCTACATACAAAAAGTCCTAAAAATTACTCCCCCTTTTTGTTACGAATTGCCAAAGGCAAAATCAGTCCTCAAAGGCCGGAGGAGGTGGAAAAACACTCCTATACTCCATAAAATTTGCTCTTAAGGAAGCAACCTCCGTCAACAACTCATCGAAAAGTTGTCCATGAGCTGCTTGTGTAGTCATGAAAGATTGCATCATGGCACAAAGTGAGAAAGGAGGGGCAACAGTAGGATCTACCTCATCAACACCACCGCTAGTAGGGTCCACAGCAGTAGTCAGATCCACAAATGTCTCCTTAGCAGCAGGCATAACACCAGAGGCAGGAGTTGTAATAGAAGCTTCCCCTCGTGATCTCTTAGACATCCTAATGCTTGGCTAAGCACTCTTCATCTGTGTATGTCGCTGTCTAAGATAGGTGGCTCCTATAGGGGTAGTGGTGTGTACAAACTCTAAAGGAGGAAACTCAGATAACCCTAAAAATCTCAAAATCCTAAAAATAAACATAGGGAAGAACAATTTCTAACTCTTACTATTATTCCTAGAGATATCAACAATGGTTTGGATAAACATGGAAGGAAAACACATGAAACCATCAGTGACAAAAGCATAAAGAAAAACACATCTCTCTATAGGAACAGTATGAACATGTGAAATGGGATAGATGTTATGACAAGTAATCCTTAAATACAAAGAACTAAGCTCATTGAATTCACAAGAATTGATTCTTGGTTCAGAACCCCAAGAAACAGGACGACCACAAAGAAGTGACATCATGTCATTAACAACAGGAAACTCAGTGTATGGGTATGTGGGTTTACAAACTATAGGCACTCCTAAAGCTTCAGACACTGTTTGCTTATTTATGGTAAACTCATGAACTCTAATCTAGGAAGTCAAGTAATGACCACCTGTGGCCCTAAAATACACAAAGAGGTTAGAGTAAAACTCTCTAATCAAAGCTGCAGGAGGAGGATCAGACACCTCACACAAGGAAACCCAGTTCCTAGACATGAAGTTCCTACGAATGGAAGGGTCTAGCTTACTCAAAACTATATCCCTCTCACCCTAGATAGACCTATACTTAGTCGAGGTCTCATAAGTATCTTCACACTTATCAGTGAGAAACCTAACACTATCTAAATGGGCTGAACCAAAAGAGAAAGACCTAGGGTTCCTATTTGCTCTAGTTTTGAACTTCCTTCCAACCTTAGGAGCCATGACTAAGAACAGAAACAAAAACAACATAACAAAGCCAAGAGCAAACTGCATTAAGAAGGGTTAGAGACAAGATAACATGCAATTTTGAAAAACTATATGATGCATGACATTTAAATTCTCATGATGCATGCTCTAATGCTCCCAAATAGCTCAATTTTATCACAATCTTGAAAATTGACCAAGAAAATTAAGAATTATAGAAAATCCCCAATTTTTAGAACCTAAGTTTAAAAAATCCTTATATTGATCAATTGATTAACACAACAAGTATAAAACAAGTTATAATCACTCAATCTAACAATAACAGAAGCCAATTTCACTCAATTTTGCCCAATTTAACAAAATCCCCAAATCTTTCAAGAACTTAAGAACTTTAATTTCAAAATTTTTATAAATCATGAAAATTATGAACTTAAAGAATGGAATCATGTTTAAATGATGCATGATGAAAAACCCATGATTCAGTTTTGATTATATAAAAAAAAAAAATGCCATAAACATCAAAAACCCCAATTTTTTTAAAAAAAATGCAAAAATCCCTAAAAAAAATGCATGATAAGATGTAATTTGATGAAAAAGGAAGGTCAAAAGAGTTTTACCTTAAGTGTATGAAGAAAACCTTTGAATATTTGACCAGGAAAACGACCCCAAAAAAAAAAAATAGAGAGAAGGGATCGAGAGAGGAATTGAAGAGATAGACAAAAAGCTTTTGAAAAAGTCAAATCTGATTCCTATTTGTTTTTAAAAATCGAAATCCAATCAGTTGAAAGGAATCGGGTAGGAATCGAATTTCACTTGAAAACAAGCTCAACTAATCGAAAGAAATCGGGAAGGAATCAAAGGAACCCGAGACTTTAAATTAAAAACTTGTTTTTTTCTTCACATTTCGATCGGTCAAAAAATAGACTCAATTAGTCGAATTATAAAGAAACAGAAACTTTAAAAAATTTTGGAAAATTTTTTCTGCTGAATCATTTGAAAAACTATTTTTATGATATGACATATATGTTCATAACTTCAAATGATTTTCAAAACCAAAATTTTCAAAGAAAAATTCAAACTTTATCAAATTTCCTCAAAATTTTCTTTCCTCACTCCCCAAAATGCATTAAACACATCAAGAAGTTTAATTTTGGAAGGCCACAAAACTTAACACACAATTACATATACCAAATTTAACAAAGTTTTACTTGTGGTGTGTGCAACTAGTAAGTGCATGAGATACTCACAAGGTGATATGTAAGTAGAGAATAAACAAACTTTCTATATTATTCATGACATAAGTTTGAAAGTGACTATCACTTAAAGAGTTACATCATATAACTCCTACATCTCCTAGAAAACACACTTGCAACCATGCATATTTTTTTATTTTTTTTAATTTTGCTTTTTCTTTTTCTTTTGAAGCATATTTTTCTGCATTTTTCATTTTGTTTTTCGCTTCTTTTAACTAATGTACAATAACACCTTAAGAACTTTGCTATGTAAGTGCTACACCTTACTAAGCACGGCTTTTATAATTTGCACATAGGTGTTCATAATTGGTTAGTAATAGTGGTGAGATGGTTATTTATGTCTTTCTCCTAGAATTTTTTAGTCCTTACAATCAAAAGAATGTGACTTCAAAATTAAGAGCATGTGATTAAAAACCATAAACAACTCACACAATATAAGCACTATATAGAACAAACTAGCAAAGTGCAGAAAAATAAAACTCATCGAAGTTAAACAAGGTACACAATCATGAAATGTAAATTTCATAGGCTAATCTCAATTACACATCTTGAAGATGTATAATAAAAAACTAAAAAAAAAAAAAAAAAACTGAAAGACACAAAAACAAGCCTAGAATGCAATAAAGAAAAACAATTTTGATCACAAGAGATAGAAAGAATTAACACAAGGACATGAAACTCATAGGTGACTAGGGACATGTGATCACACCAATCACTTGACAAAGAGACTCAAACTCACTTCTATCAAGTGGTTTGGTAAAGATGTCTGCATTCTGACGCTTAGCAAGAATGTACTCAAGAGTAACAACCTTTCTTTCAACAAGATCCCTAATAAAGTGATATCTAATCTCTATGCGTTTAGTCTTAGAATGTTGTACCGAATTCTCAAAGATATCAATAGCACTAAAATTATCACAGTAGACAACCATAGTTTCCTGTGATAGACCATAATCACCTAAAAGCTTCTTCATCCAAAGAAGTTGTGAACAAAAACTTCCAGTTGCAATATGTTCTGCTTCTGCAATTAACAAAGAGATAGAATTTTGCTTTTGCTCATCCAAGCTACAAGATTGGTTCCCACTTAAAAACACCCTTCAGTGGTGCTTTTTCTATCATCAGCATTACCAGTCCAATCCGCATCAGAATACCCAGCAAGAGAAACATTTGACTCTTTACTATAAAACAATCCAAAATCATAAGTACTGCTAACATATTTTATTATTCTCTTTACAGCATTAAGATGTGATTCTTTTGGGTTAGATTGAAATCTAGCATATACACCAACACTGAAAGCTATATCAGGTCAACTAGCAGTCAAATACAACAAACTACCAATAATACTTCTATATAAAGTGATGTCAACAGACTGACCTGATGGATCATTCCCTAGTTTTGTATTGGTAGCCATTGGTGTTCTAGCATGTGCAGCCTTTTCATGTCCAAATCTCTTGACAAGGTTTCTAGCATATTTTGCTTGGTTGATGTATAATCCTACATCCGTTTACTTTATTTGCAGTCCTAAGAAGTAGGTAACTTCACCTACCATGCTTATCTCAAACATCTTCTTCATTTCATTTGCAAAAGATTTAGCAAGAAAATCATTAGTAGAGCTAAAAACAATATCATCAACATAAACTTGAGCTACAACAAAGTGATTCTTGTCCTCCCAAATGAAGAGAGTAGTATCTGCATTTCCTCTCTTGAATCCATTCCTTGTGAGATAAGAGGTCTGTCTACCATACCAAGCTCAAGGAGCTTGTTTAAGACCATACAATGCCCTTTTTAGTTTGTAGACATCATCAGGCCTATGAGGATCCTCAAATCCTTTGGGCTACTTTACATACACTTCTTCTTGCAATATCCCATTCAAGAAAGCACTATTGACATCCATTTGATACAACTTGAAATTCAAGTGACAAGCAATGGCTAAAAGTATCCAAATAGACTCAAGTCTAGCTACAAGTGCAAATGTCTCATCAAAGTCAACTCCTTTCGCTTGAATGTATCCTTGTGCAACAAGTCTTAATTTATTTCTAATGACTGTTCTATGCTCATCAGACTTGTTTTTAAAGGTCCATATAGTGCCAATTACATTGACTCCTTCGGGTCTTGGAACCAGTTCCCACACATCATTTCAAACAAATTGATGGAGTTCTTCATGCATTGAGTTAATCCAATCAGCATCTTGTAGAGCTTCATCAACTTTCTTAGGTTCCACTTGAGAAAGATAACATGAGTATGTAATAACATTTAATGCTTTAGATCTTAGTCTCATGTTGTCATTCAAACTTCTCAGATGGTGTACTTGACTCATCATGTTCCTATGGAGTTTCTTTGACTGGGGTTGTTGGTTCTGAAACAATATCATTCAAGATCAACAATTCTTCATCAGTAGGATTTTCAACATACTCCTTAGGTAGAGCGTCTTCAACCTCTATAGATCTCTTTTGAACACATTGTTCATCATTTATCACCACATTAACAGACTCCATCACAGTTTTCGTTATGAGATTATATACCCTGTATGCTCTACTTGATGTAGAATACCCAAGAAAGAACCCTTTATCACTTTTTGCATCAAATTTCTCTAGATTCTCTCAGTCTCGAAGGATGTAACAGTCACTGCCAAAAACTCTAAAATATTTCACCATCGGTTTCTTTCCTCTCCAAAGTTCATATGGGGCCTTCTTTGTATCTGGATGAAAGTACACTCTATTCAAGGTATGACATGCAGTGTTTACAGTTTCTCCCTAGAAGTATTTTGGCATGCTTTTATTGTTTAGCATGACCCTAGCCATCTCTTGAATTACTCTATTCTTTCTTTCCATAACCCCATTCTGCTGAGGCATCTTGGGTGCAAAGAATTCTTGCTTTGTACCTTGATCATTGCAAAAGGATATGAATTTAGAGTTCTTAAATTCTCTTCCATGATCAGTTCTGATCCGAGCAATCAGGATATTCTTCTCTACTTGCAACTTCTTGCACAGATGAATCATCTTGTCAGCAGCTTCAAACTTATCTTTTAGAAGAACCACCCAAGTATATCTTCTAAAATCATCTGCCACAACAAGGATGTACTTCATTCCACCACAGCTTTGAACTTTGGCAAGAACCATGAGATCAATATGCAGCAACTCCAAAGGTCTAGATGTTTGAACTTCACTAATAGATGAATGCCTAGCTTTCACTTGTTTACCGATATGACCTGATCAACATATACTTTTCTCTATCTTTTTGAACTTTGGTAACTCAGGAACTGCCTCACACTTGGAGATTTTTTCTATTTGCTTGTGACTAGCATGTCCTAGCCATTGATGCCACAAATCCACCTGATTAATTTTTACACTATAACACTTGTGATTTATGCTTGTTTTTGTACCGTAATAATTATCAGTTGTTCTTACTCTAACACATATGCAATCACCTCCATCATCAAGTATCTCACATTCATACTTAGTAAGCAACACATTCAGCCCATTATCACAAATTTGACTAATACTCAGTAGGTTCGCCTTTAACCCATCCACGAACCACACATCTTTAAACACAGGCAGCCCTGGAATGTCTATTGTTCCAATACCTCGAATTATTGACTTGCTTCCATCTCCAAAGCTGACAATACCAATCTTTCCTTCAAAAAGAGTTTTAAACAAGGCTTTATTACCTGTCATGTGCCTAGAACAACCACTATCCAAATACCAAAGACAAATATCACGTGCCTTTAAGACAGTTAAAGTAGTATAACAAACATAATTATTGTAAGAAGTAATTATACATAAATATTCAAGGATAGGATTAGCACATTTAAAAAGCCATATAGTCCAAGATGAAATAGATTCAATTCTCATCCTAGTTGCTTTCAAGAAATGAGACAAAGAATTCATGACAGCAGGGGTCAAAGATCAACTCTAGATTAAGAAACCTATAAATAAGAGCTAACCTACTCTGGTACCACTTGTTTGTTCATTTAGACTCCTTGAACCAGATTGTTTTACCTAATTTATTAACCAAGTGATTACTTAGATTAACTTTAAAATCTAGGTTAAACACAAATAAATCATGTCATGCAAAGATGCGGAAAAGTAAATAACACCACGATATGATTGTTAGGTTCTAAGAGTTTAGAACAATTGGCAAACCGTGAGCACAAACTTGTCTAGGTATAGATCTTAGAGTCTATAGAGTTTATTAGACAATGCTTAAGGTGTTACAAGTCAAAACACAAGAACATACAAGTTGCATAAAGAAAAATTCAAATTCAATGAAATTCGACCGATCGAAAATAAGATTCGACTGATTGAAAATTGCAAACATGAAATTTCTGCAGAATTCTATTTCAGCCCAAACTCTACTTAAACGTTTTGGGTTTCAAGTGAAACACTTCTAGTATATAAAGGAAAACCCTAACTACGTTTTCAAAGCTTTTGAGAGACTTTGGAAGTGCTTTTGAGAGACTTTGGAAGTGCTTTTGTGAGATCTAAACGGTATTGTGTCTTCCTCTTTTAAAGTCACTACCGGAAATCATTCTCATATCGTTAGATCTGGTAGATCTAAAGTTGCTGCATCAATATCAACAATAGTTAATGATTTAAACCTTCAATGGTGGTCTTGAAGTCATAAATTGGAGAGTTTGTGTTGCTAAAACCTTTGAATGGGATCTCAGAGCCACAAGCAAGGCGGTTTGTGTTGGTGTAAATCCAAGAAGAGAAGAAGTCCGTAGATTCGAAACTTGCACGTGGTCGTGTCAATAATTTACTACTAGAGGTAGCAATAGATTTAGGGTTAAATCTAATTGTAAAACTTCAATTCTCTTATAGTGGATTTTTTTTTACCTTGAAGATAGTTAGGTTAAATCATTTCCAAGTTTTTACCTTGAAATGGTTCGTTTCATCAGTTTTTCTGGGTCATCATATCATGGTGTTATTTACTTTTCTACTGTTTTGCATGTAGGATTTATTGGTGTTTAACCTAGATCTGAATAAATAAACTATGTAATCACTTGGTTAATATATTAGGTTAAACAATATGGTTTTAGGGGTCTAAACATATCAAACAAGTGGTATCAGAGCAAGTTCACTCTAATTGGATTAACGTCTTGAGTGAGATCCTTGATCCCTGCTATCATGGATAATTATAAGTGTCTGTCTACTCATATTTGTGATGATTTGAATAAAAAGACACTATTGTTTATTTTGATCTTGTTGATGCACGTGAAACTATCTGTAAGGAACTAACTAAATCTATGAAAATTGTTAAGAAATTCAAGGAAGAGTTAAAATTGGCTAATCTTCAAAAAGAGGGATTGATTGTGAGATTGAATGAATCAAATAAAAAGAATGAATTTTTGAGAATTCAATTTTCCTCTCAAGATGAAAAGATGAAAAGTTTGGAACAAAAGTTAGCTGAATCTGAAACTAAACTTGAAAATTTGTCTAATACCAAACTTGCTGTTGATAACAGATCTGTTTCTATTTCTGTTCCTGTTAAGCCTAAAGACAAAATTTATATTCCTCCTTTCAAGAGGAATTATAAAGAAAAGACTTATGTTTGCTAGGTTAGACAAAAGTAAAAATTTTGATGTAGACGCTGAAGTTTCTAAACCTAAGTTTAAACCTGCTGTTATAGAGCATAAGAAACTTGTTGTGCCTACCTGTTATCTTTGTGGTATTGTTAATCATATTAGACCAAATTGTTCTTTGCTAAGGCAAAAACCAAAATCTGATACTAGATTTGTTGTTAGGAATACTGATGTTCCTAAATTTGTTCCTGTTTGTCACTTTTGTGGTGTTTCCGGTCACATTTGTCCTAACTGTCATAAATTGAAATTTAAGTATTCTGTGTTTAAGTCTAGGATATGTGATGATTTTTCTCCTTCCATAAGTCTTGATAAATTATTTCATATATTTAAAAAAAAATTTAGCTTGTTGGCTTGTGAAAGGAAATTGCAGGATTTTGGTCTTTCTCAGAAGAATGGTGTAATCCCTCAAATACACCTTGTTTCTCATGGTTTTTCACCTACAAAGCCAAAGATGTGAGCTATATGGGTGAGAAAAGACTTGCTAAGGTGAGTGTTGTTTACTTGTCCCTGATTTAATTCTTTCAATTATTTGTGGACATGTTTACTTTCTGTTTTAGGTTGTCTAGTTTTTAGTATGTTTTGATTTTTTTTTTTTTTAAAAAAACCAAAAAACATTGAAAAAAAATTCAAAAAGACAAATTGTTTTATTTTGTGTATATTTTTTTATTTTTCTTGATGATTACATGAATTATGATATCTCTCTCTTGATTTAGAACATGCTTGATATTGTGGAGAAACTTAAATAATGAGTTTTGCATAACTTAAATAGTATTTTAAGATAAATACTATTTTGTATGAGTATATACTAGTTTGTACATGTACTCATGGGTTAATTAAGAAATTGATATTTTTTGTTTGTGTACCCTCTATAGCTTAGTTAAGCATTGTCATGCATAGTTGTTGCATTTTATTCTTTAGCATAATGTGTGCTTTTCTATTTTTGGTCATAAAAATTTTGAAAATCCAAAAAGATCTTTATTTTTCTATATTACACATCACCTAGTGTGTAATTGAGGTTGGCCTATGAATTTACATTTCATGACTGTGTACCTTGTTTTGCTTTGATGAGGTTTAATTTTTCTGCACTTTGCTAGTTTGTGCTATGTAGTGTAGAGTTTATTAGACAATACTCAAGATGTTACAAATCAGAACACAAGAACATACAAGCTGTAGAAAGAAGAATTCAAATTTAGTGAAATTCGACCAATCGAAAATTAGATTCGACCAATCGAAAATCATAGACATGAAACTCTAACTACGTTTTTAGAACTTTTGAGAGACTTTGGAGGTGCTCTTGTGAGATCTAAAAGGTATTGTTCCTTCCTCTTTCAAAGTCACTGCCAGAAATCATTCTCATATCATTAGATCCGGTAAATCTGAAGTTGCTGCATCAAGATCAACAATAGTTGATGATTTAAACCTTCAAGGTAGTCTTGAAGTCAAAAACTAGAGAGTTTGTGTTGTTGAAACCTTTGAGTGGGATCTCAAAGTCACAAGCGAAGCGGCTTGTGTTGGTATAAATCCAAGAAGAAAAGGAGTCTGTGGATTCAGAACTTGAACGTAGTCATGTCAGTAAGTTACTACTGGAGGTAGCAATAGATTTAGAGTTAAATCTGATTGTAAAAAATTCAATTCTCTTATAGTTGATTTGTTTTACCTTGAAGATAGTTAGGTCAAATCCTCTCTAGATTTTTACCTTGAAATGGTTCATTTCATCGATTTTCCTAAGTCATCATATCATGGTGTTATTTACTTTTCTGCTACTTTGCATGATATGATTTATTTGTATTTAACCTAGATCTGAATAATTAATTTAAGTAATCACTTGGTTAATATATTAGGTTAAACAATCAGGTTTTAGGGGTCTAAACATGTTAAACAATGATGACCTAAGAAAACCGATGAAACAAACCATTTCAAGGTAAAACCCTAGAGAGGATTTAACCTAGCTATTCTCAAGGTAAACACATTCACTATAAGAGAATCAAAATTTTTATAATCAGATTTGACCCTAAATCTATTGCTACCTCCAGTAGTAATTTACTGACACGACCACGTGCAAGTTCCAAATCTACGGACTCCTTCTTTTCTTGGATTTGCACCAACACAAGCTGCCTTGCTTGTGACTTTGAGATCCCTCTCAAAGGTTTCAAGTCACCATCAATAATGATCTTGATGCAACAACTATGTTCTACCAAACACTTGATTGTAGTTTTTACTCCAGTAGATTCTTGTGTAGTTAGAAGGTACAAAACCTCTCAGATCTCACAAGTCTTTTCAACACCTTCAAAATATGGCTAGGGTTTCCCTTTTATATGTGGAGAAGTTTAGATGAAACCCTAAATGTTTTCGTGGGCTTGGGCCTGTTTAAAAATTTCGCAGGAAAACTATGCCTGCGATTTTCAATCGATCAAGCCTAATTCTCAATCAGTCAAGCTTGGCAGAAAATTTCTTCCTTTTTCTGCAGTCTACTAAACTTGAACCTTAAAACAACCACTTTTAAGCATTGCTTAATACATGCAAGGTTTTCAAACCCAGACCGTTCAATGAACCGTAAAAGAGAAAGATTCAAGGTTTTTAAGGTCGGACCGAGGTTGAACCGTGGTCGAACCGTAATAACGTCATAATTAATTAAAATATAAATAAATATATTAAATTAATAAAAATTGAAAAATTACCTAAAATAGTTCCAAATATTTGACTTTCAATCTAATAAACTTTTTTATTTTATTTTTATGGAACCCAATATAAAAGTTAATAGACATTTCCCATAAAATTAATTGGAAAAAAAAAAAGTTAATAGACATTACCCCATGAAATAGTCAAATAGTTCCAGATTACCTAAAATGGTTCCAAATAGTTCCCAGTTTGGTTACTAGTTTGTCTCCCAATAACTTTTGTTGAGAGACCCAAGGCTCTGGTACTTTACCCATTCCCCCATGAAATTTTAAAAATAAAATATAAACTAAAGCTAGAAGCCTAGAAGAGTGTGAAAGGAAAACATTGTTTTGTCCATCGGATTAAAATCGAAGCCCAAGAATATAGCCTGTGGTTGACAGTCAGGTTGAGTAAATGAGAACGTAAAAAACAAGAAATAACAAGGGAAGAGAGGAAGACAGAGAAGGCAAAAATGCAAAAATAACAAGAGAGAAGAGAAAATGAAGAATATTGAGACAGAGAAAGAATAAGAGAGAGCGATATAGAGAAGAAGAATGAGAAGAAACTATGATGTGATCTCAAGTCTCAACATCTAATAGCATGTTTGAAGCTACAATAATTGAGATCTACTTCTGTAAGCTTGTAGATAATGTTTTTTATTTATTATTTATTATTATTATTATTATTATTTTTTAAGTTCAGATTCAAAGGGAAGTAGAGAACCGTGAGAAGCGGTTTGATCATGGTTCTCAGAACCGTGAGGTCCGACCGCGGTTCGCACAGGTCCCTATTTTTTGCACATAGAACGGTTCTTGAAGCTAAAAGAACCGCAAAAATGAATGGTTCGAGGTTTTTCCGGTGGACCGTACGGACCGGTCCAGGTTTCAAAAACCTTGAATACATGGACTAGACATGTTTTGTTCTCGGTTTGCCAACACACTAAAAACATTATTCTAAACATTTAAACATAAATCTTTAAAACCTAACAGTTTTTTGTTTTTTTAAATGAAAGCTATCGAAAGACTTTAGTAATTTATTTTCTCTTTATTATTTATTTGCTCTCTATTTCATTTTGGGCTATCCTAAAATATGATAATAAAAGAGAAAAAAGATGAGTTCATTAGAGAATCATTGTTGTAAATGAAGCTAATGCCAAAGCTAATCAGAGATATAAAAAAATCTTCTTGCATTAATTAAGCCAATTTTGTACAAAGGAGCTTAGTCTTCAAACCAAGCCTTTTTATCCTTGATTAGGTGGCAATCGATTTCTATGTATTTTGTTCTCTCATGGAACATGAGATTGGTTGTTATGTGCAATGCGGCTTTATTATCACAGTCGTGAAGTATGCTTAAGGCCGTACCAGGATTTGTTAAGTTTTCAAACTAGATGAGGCTCCCCCTTAGGCCCTTACCGTTAAAACCTAGTGGAAAGGGTCATATAAACCTCTTCATGAAGATCACCATGCAAAATTGTGTTTTTAACATCCAACTGAATAAGGAACTAGTTGTTCAGAACAACTTAAGTCAAGAGATAATGAGTGGTAACAACCTTTGAAACTAGGGACTAGGGAGAAAGTTATAAAATAATATAACCCTTCCTTCTGTGTGTACCTTTTGGCAACCAAATGTTTTTTGAGCCTTTCAAGAGCAGCATCTAATTTATACTTCAGCTTGTAGACCTATTTGCACCCAATAGGGCGTGTACCATGGGGAAGAGATGTAAGAATCAAAGTATTATTGGATTCTAATGTAGCAATTTTAGAGGCCATATCAGCTCTCCACTTAGGATATAGGATCTCTAATAGCCTTATGAAATAATTGAGGCTCCATATATTATAAGATATGGACAAGACAAAAGCTTTATGAAAAGGTAAAAACTTGGAATAATTTCGTTCATTAGATAGAGAATGTGGTTGACCTGAGGAAGGATTAATTAATTGAGATGAAAGGTAAATAAGATAAGCAACCAAATGGCAATGAAAATCCTGTAAATAGAAAGGAGGTTCCAGTGGCATAGAGGAAGGTATAACAGGAGTAGGAGAACTAATAGGAACAGGAACAAAATTAGGTTTCTAGGAAGAAGTAACATTAGCAGAAATATTAGAAGCAGGTGAGTCAAATTTTAATATGGCCAGGGATAACACTAGGGTAGAAACAACATAAGGAGAAGGAAAATATGAAAGGTGTGATATAAATGAATGGTAAATATATGCTCATGACAACATCTCTAGAAATAAAGGATTCTTTAGAATCAATGTCAAACAACCTATAACCTTTGACACCAACGGGGATACTAGATGAAAACTCATCTTCAAGCTCTTGGATCAAATTTATGTTACTGAAGAGAAAGGGTTGCAGCATACGCATCCAAAAGTTCTAAGTGTTAGGGTTTTAGGTCCCAGTAGTAACAAAGTTAATCAACTCTTAGCTAAGTTATTAATTAGATAAATTATGCTTTAGATCTTAATTGAATAATATCACACAAACATAGATCACACGTAGAAAACTAAAATGACGACTCAAGAAAATTAATGAAACAAACCGTTTCAGGGTAAAACTTGGGAGCATTTAGTTATCAATCCTCAAAGTAACAAATCAACTAGAATATAATATAAGTTTATACAAAAAATTTAACTTTAAATCTAATACTATCTAGTGTAATACTTACTAATGTGACCACACGTTGTTTTGAGATCCACTGACTCTTCTATTTCGAATTTTTTGCACACGAATTCACTACTTGTGACTCCAAAAAAACCTCTTAAATATTTGTACCGGTAACTTGATTGTAAACTAGATACAACAACTTCACTTTGATCATCAATCGAATCTTTTGTATGAACATAGGTCTTCGGTTGATTCTTTAATTAAGAGAGTTGGGAAATTTTTAGATTTGTGTACAATATACTACTCTCTCATAGACATGCTTTGCTTTTATTGTGAACTTGAGATGCAAGTCCCCTAAATCAAACGGCTGATAGAATCTACTGTGGATCTAATATGCATGATTCTCGATCGAGATATGCATTTTGGCCTATCAACTTAAGTTACTTTTGATATTTCAAGCTTGAGTCGAAATCCTGTACAGTAGCAGTTCAATTTTTTGTTTCTTTAATCTTCTATTGTTCGAACCTTGAATTGTACTATTCAATAACTAACCTTAATATCAATTTAATAAGAGACAATCTAGATTCTAACTATTACAATTGTTCATAGTTTGACATCCTAATAATATAGACTTAACACTAAGGAATGCATAAATGGGTTGTTTATGGAAAAGGAGTTCTATGGTGACCTATTGCAGAGAATTAGGATAAGCAATCAATTGATGAGATAATTAAATACAAGGCCCCCAAAGGATAATGGTAAGTTAGACTGAAATCTAAGAGCCTTAGTAACTATGATGCTATGTTGATGTTTTCTTTCAACAGTGGAATTCTGTTGATCAGTAGTAACACAAGTTAGTTGGTGTAAAAAAAAAAAAAAAACCTCTAGATCCATAGAATGAAAGCATGTTAAAATCAAGGCCATTATTAGTTCTAAATGATTTAAATTTTAAGATTAAACTGATTCGCAACCATGACAAAAAAAATTACTACCGTAGGTTCCTAGCATCATATTTTAATTAATTTTATGAGATAAACCTAGATACTTTAAGAATGATCATTTACAATGGTCAAAAAGATATTTTAAACCATTGATTATTATTGTGGGGAAAGGACGCCAAATGTCACAATGAATTAGATAAAAAAAACCATTTGAGATGAAACAAAAGTTTCATCTGCTTTGCTAGTGGACAAACATAACAGTGGTTTATTTGCAAGTACAACTACAACATCAGGCTCAACAAAATGTAAAAGACTAATCCTAGAGAAGGTAGGATGTCCTAATTTATTGTGCCACAAATGAGCAGAAGGAAACTGAGTGCACCATGTGATTTGTTGCACCGGTCTCAATTTCCCAAGTATGATTAGGAAAGGCGCATCTATGTACTTTTGAGTGGAAAACATGGAATTAATTTGAAAAATCAAGTTATCATAATGCCGAATAATTGAACCCTGTGCAAGGTGTTGCACAGATACTAATCCGTACCCATATTTAAATGGGTCTGGTTGCCGAGCTAGTATATAGTGTACCCGGCATATATGCCAGGTCATTCACACACTGACAGGTCCCACAATTTGTGAAGCCCGCTTGTGTGTGAGAGACCTGGCATATATGCCAAGTACAAGATATAATTTTCGCTGGTTGCCACCCTACGTAACTCTCTCTCAATCTTTTATTAGTTTTATATATATATAGGCGAAACTATATCATTAATCTCTTATGTTTACTTTGTGAGCGTAATTGATCTCATAAGTTTTAAGTGAATGTTATTGGTTTCTCAAGTTTTATGAGTGTACAATATTAGTTTTTCTGTTAACTTTGTTAGTAATGTTGCTTATGTGACTAACAGGATAGTGTTCTAGCAATTTTTTTAATGATATGACATTTTTTAATAAAAAAATTGCAAAAAATATTTTACACATCATAAAACCATTAATACCAAAAATACTTGACCCGGTAAGTAGCAGGTAAAATTCAAGAATTGAAGTGGGAGCAATGGTGGTCCACGACAAGATTTTTCTATTTTTAATCAAATTCTAGGTAGATAGGGTTTGAGCAATGGGTCAAATTCAATGCTCGTTATCTTCAAAGTTCACTTTGTCTTCATTCAATATTAATTTCTCTCTCTGATCGAGCACCGCCATAGTTTTCTATTTAATCAAATTCTAATTCACATAGTTCTGTTAAAGAAAGAAAATAATTGTTTGATATTCTTTTTAAAAAAAATTTCCTTCGTAATTTGAATTGTTACCTTGTCAGTGAAATCGAAGTTTAAAATTTTCACAGGTTGTACAAAAGTACCACTTGAAGATTCAGTATAGCTTTGGTGGAAGGGACATCAGCTCCAGCAAGGCGTTGACGATGACGTCGGTAACAATCAACCCTGTCCTCCAGTTCACCATCTGCCACCATCAACAAAACCCAAACCCAAACACTGGTGGATTCAACCCAAAACTCCACACCAATTACATTTCGTCGGAAGCATCTTGCCGTCGACCACCGATTGCTACCACTACAGTTCTTGAATTTAATATTACCGGTTGGTCCGGGTCAAGTATTTTGGCATTAATGGGTCTGAGACTCTGATGTGTAAAATAATTTTTGTAATTTTTTTATTAAAGAATACTGGGATCATTTAAAAAAAAAAAAAATTTGTTAGATCACTATTCTGTTAGCCACATAAACTATAACATTAACAGTAATTAACATGAGGATTAATACGCTCATTATTAAAACTTAAGGGACTAATTTTGCTTAAAAAATAAACTTCAGGGACTAATAGTGTAATTTCGCCATATATATATATATATATATATGATTTTCAAAGAAATTGATTCAAATTGCCACCCTAGTCTTTTCTTTCTTTAAAATTGTGACTACAATTTTTTTATTAGCAATACATTAGTTACACCTTTTTGTGTATATGTTCATTTTGGTTAGTGAGAACTGAGAACTCTATTGCATGCAGATATAATGTCATATGACTAATTTGATCAAATTAAATACAATCGTCATAATGTTGTTAGTATGCAAATTCATAATTTTTCTTTTGTTTTGTTAAATATATGAAGGAGATATATCAGTAAAGATTTATAAAACATATTCATTCATCATAGTGCTAAACGTAATTATTCTATGAATTCATACTTCTTATAATTAAGTAAATATTCGAACAGTGAAAGATTTAGAAAACATATTTATCCATATTGTAACGTGGGACTTTCCAATTGTTCAATGGTCATATACTCATATTTGAACTCAAGACAACTCCAACTGATAACCATAATGGTGCAAGTCTTTGTCATTAGGGCATTCACCCTATGTGGTCTATATTCTTTTACTTCTAACAAAAAAAAAATCCTTTTACTACATTTTGCTCGTGAATTATGTTAAGGGTTCATGCAAATTTAGAGCAACATGGTTATATATTTATTTTTTTCTTGCTGAATCGATATGATTATACGTTCATCTAGCATGCTTTAATGTAAACACACTGACACGAGGGTTGTCCTTGTATTGTTTACATAGGGACAATTTAAAATGGGTGTCGAAGGACTAGAGAGGGGCCGAAGCAAAAGACAAGCAAACTCCCTTTGTTTTGTAAGTCAGATGGGCAATAACCAAAGACAAAGAACCACGTTTGTTGGGATCGAAAAAGTATATGATGGATGAGTGAAGATTTGAAGGAATCTACATCAAATCAGAGCCTTTCCTCCTAATATAAAGAAAGAAAGAAACCATACAAAATAGGAACATATTAAAAAATGTCCTAACTCCTAAGGCAATTGTTAATAAACTACATTAAGAAAATTTTGACATCACTTTTATGAAAAATATAAAAAATTGTCAATAAAATTAATTGCTTTATCATTTTTCCATAAAATATTTCTAAAAATTGTTATTGAACCAATGCACCGAGGGCATTGTTTAACATTAACCTACAAAACAAAATGCAACATCTTCCTTTGGACCACCTTATGCATATGATTTTGTGCAGAGGCAATTTTTTGAGTGTGTCGTCGTGTCCATCCTCTAAAAGTTGTTCCCTTGGTTCTTTGGGAAAACCCCAGTTGTTTCGCCTTTGGCTCAGTCCATCAGTCCATGCGGTGCTGCTGATCACTACAACTCGTATAAAATTCATCTTTTCTTTTGGAATCCAATTAGTGAACTAGCAGAAAATTTGGGTCTTTCAGATAACCTATGTCATGGGCTCTAATTAGTCACTACAAAAGTCAACATATACGTATTGAGAATTTGAATTTTCATTACTGTTATTTTAGTAGCAATTACCCAATCAAGCATAGAACATAAGAGCATCTCTAGCAGAATCTCCAAATTTACAAGATACTATCATTATCGCCTGGACAATTAGACATCCAATCCGTAATCACAACGACCCAATTGCAAGAGCGAAGCTCTACCAACTGAGCTATATCCCCCCGAGCCAAGTGGAGCATGCATGAAGGAGTCAGATGCTTCTTCTATTCTTTTACTTGGCACAGCTGGGCCATCCTGGACTTGAACCAGAGACCTCGCCCGTGAAGTAAATCATCGCACCTACGGTCCAACCAATTGGGAGAGAATCAATAGATTCCTTTTCGGGAGCAATTCATCCTTCCCGAATGCAGCATACAACTCTCCGGTGTACTATGCTCTCCAAGTGTGCTTGTTCCCCTCCTTCTTCCTTACCATGGCAAGTCTTTGTGAAATAACTCCGATGAGAAGAAAGAAGAAGGCGTTAAGAGGACCCTCCTGGCCCAACCCTAGACACTCTAAGATCCTTTTTCAAATCAAACCGGCATAAAACATAAGAGCATCTCTAGCAGAATCTCCAAATTTTTGTATTATTTGGAGAGTGAACAGTGACTTTTACCTTTTGGAGCATCTCTAGCAGAATCTCCAAATTTTTGCACTATTTGGAGAATGAACAGTGGCTTTTATCTTTTAGCTACTCACTTTTTCAAATACACTTTCAACAGATTCTCTATCTCATTCTCTATCTCATTTAAATATTATTTTTTTCATTAATTATTTATTCTTTTTTTAACAACTACACATTTTCCAATATTTTTTTATTCAACACCTAATTATTATAATAGGAAAAAAGCATTTGAAGAGTGAACAGTAGTCCATCAGACTTGATGAGCTACTGTTCATGAGCCAAAAAAAAAAAATTTCTAGGTATAGAGTCAATTAGAGAGCTTTTTTTGGGTTTCACTCTCTATTATAGAGAGAATTTTGGGTTTACATAGACCATTGGAAATGCTCTTAGCAGTCTCTCTTCCAAGTTATAGTTTCTTTTAATTTACTTCCAGACCCAAATGATTAAAGTCCTAGTTCCTCGTCGGCTAACTAGTGCACATGCTCACCCTAGCTAGATCCTTCAATAGCTGGACAAGTTTCTGTTTCGCATGTGACCTTAAGGATATATACATGAGTCAGAAAATCTCAGCATGGAGGGTACACGCATTGTAGACCCACCAATGAGGCTGGCTTTAATGATATCAAAATCAATGTTTGGTGTCTGTCTACTAGGTGTGTTGCAGTGTAGCACAATTGGTTGGCAGCTTCTGATCTTTTAAAAAAACATCCAGAGTTCAAATCTATCATTTGTCAACTATCAAATTAAAATAATAATAATTAAAATAGAGAGTTTAGGAGCCACAAATAGAAAACTTAGAGGGCATCATACCTATATAGCTATACCAAAACCAATTTTTAGCCGAAACATTTCAATTTATAAGGCTCAAATATCAATCCCCCATTTCTAGATTAGTGACAAGAAGTTGTAAGTTTGTAATTGGACGAGACAATGTGAATAGATCATACCACTGTTTTTGTAATTTATAAATCAAATCATAAAGATGGATTTTGCTACTTAAGTTCAACAAAAAACTCTCAAGAAGAAACTCTAGAAATTATCACAGAAGGAAAAACGTTCTAGGGAATTTAAAACTATTTAGGCATAAGAAGATTGTTCTTAGCGAAATCTTGACACGGCAACCTCTCTCCTCTCAGTTTGTGCAACTAAGATTAGTTTTGTTTAGGAAATCATTAGGTAATTAAGACTTTAGGCCTTCAAGTTGATTTATTGTTTAACGCAACTTCTCTAGTGAGGGTTCTGACCCAAACTGAACCTTAACATGACTCCTTTAATACAATCCAAATTTACTTATTAGTGTACTAAAATTTTTAACACGTTTTCTTACCTTAACAAATATCTCTCTCTCTCTCTCTCTCTCTCTCTCTCTCTCTCTCTCTCTCAAATAGGTAGACATTTAGTGCATTTTTGAAAAATAAGTATAGACATTTACATCAAGTCATTTATTTCTTTTAAACAGTGCACTAAAAACTCTTAATGATAAAGTTCCATTTTCACTTTAACTTAAAATTTAACTTTTAATACTACCGCACACCCTTAGTGCGATGGTCATTCCATAAGTACAAGTGATTGTAGGGTGTGGGATGCAAGGGCCGGGATTCAAGTCTCTAGAAGGGAGCTTCACACACATATACACTTAGATTACATTAAATTAGAGTAGAATTCTATCTAGTAAATAAAAAAAAAAAAAACCATTAAACAGGTAGAATATATATATATATATTAACTTTCAATATTTTGGGTCCTTATAACTTTTTAGTAAAATTTTGAATACGTGCGAATACTTTGTGCTAAGAACAATAATATAAACATTAAAAAAATTACAATATTTTTCACAATAGTTCAGTTGGTAAATTGTTACTAATTTTTATCTTGAGTCATTACTTATATCACTTTTTTATCTATCATCAACAATTTTCCACATTAACTAGGTGTGAAATTTTTATCATTTTATTTAAAATGTCTATAGACTTTCTCTTTTGCTAAAGAACTTTTGTGTCTATTGCTGTTTTTCTATGTGAGGCCCTATGCCTACACAAAATGCCACATATTCTTATTTTTATTTATTATAGTTTATAGACACCATGTGTTCACCATGTTGGCCATGCCTTCACTCTCAACCAATTTCTAAGCTAGAAATGGGGGATTGAGATCTGCACCATGCAATTACTACCACATGTAATGTGAGGTGTAGAAATTAATAGGGTAAAAAAAGTAAAAAGGTGAAACACTTAAAATTTTTATGAAAAATAAAATAAAATAATTCTATTAATTTTTACAACTTACATGATGATGATAATTGCATGGTGCAATCAGTGGTGATTCTAAGAATTTTTTTAGGGTGGTCACTAAAAAATTTAAACTATACAAAATTTAATGAAGTTATAGCTTGAACATTTGCTACAACTGTGAGTCGAGTCGCTAAGGAGAGCAAAATTGTTGAAACTGCAAAACCAAAAATATATATATAATTGTCGTCACTATCAAGAAGAACTGACAACAACATTATTTTTATTTGGTGCCATTTTTTAGGAAAAAATGAATATTATAATAGCCATTGGCTTAGCTATTGCACCAACCAAAGCCGGAAATGGGACAAGTGAATGAAATGAGGAGCTTCATCGTCTCCCTTACATGACATATCATTTAGGTTCCATATCTAATGTAGAAGAAACGTATTAGGTTAAAAACCAGCAAAAACGGTTTAAGCAAAAGTTAATAGCTTTGGGGGGAAAAAAAAAACGTTTAAAGAAAAATATTCGACAAAACGGTTTAGGCAAAATGTTCACGAACTTTACATTTAAATCTCATGACTTATTCAAGCTTTACAAAAGTAAATAAATCAAAAAATTTCCACCATTATCCTAAACTCTCTGTAGATTTAGCCAAAATGCAAAATATTTATATGACTGTAAGAAGTGTAAATATTAAAGAAAAATCAAGTGGTGACACACGTTAGTCTTGAAATCCTAAGAAGTCTCATGGACCAACTTCTGGAATGGGAGCTTCTTGATCCAGAGTTCAGAACTCCTCTGGTACTTGCATATTATCTACATCATCTAGCAGATTTAATTAGAAAGAAGTACTAAAATTCATTATCAATTTTCCCAACAAAACCTCAAAAGACACCCACATTTACCTATTAGGCAAAATAAGATTTTACTTCATTTTTTTATTCATTTTGAGAAATATATTGAACTTAAGATCTCCTGTTTTGATACCATGTCAAATTATTAATTGTTCCAAAAGTTTAAGTTATTTGGGATATAGTAAATTTAATTATTTAACTATATATTTCTAATATCTATGACTCGATAAATGTCAAATCTTCTTTTCAAGGCATTGCCCTCATTATCTTCGCATCTCCTTGTCTCTATATCTCTACTTGCTGACGAATCAGTACAAGCTTGTGATTTACTATGATTTTTTTATATCACTAGCCCTAGCTTTGATTGGCAATGATTTATTTATTGTTATGAAAATATTGTTTTGTTAGGGAAACAAATGGGTTTGATATTGTAGATTTAAGGGTGGGATTTTTTCAATTTTGAACAGATTGATTTGGTTGTGTTTAGCTTGGATTGATTTGTTAGTTTGATTTGGACGTGGATATGGGTTGAGTCTCTGTTTGTTTATTGAGAACATAACAGAAAGCTGAAAATAAAACAACAAAAAAAATAATAATATATGAAAGAAAAATGAATATTAAAATAAAACAGAGTATGGAATAGAGAGTCAGATGTGAGGGTGTTCAAAATGGGATTACCTAAAATAGAAAAATAAATTCTTCATTTTGCAAAACTGATGTGATTCTCTTAAAATTCACTTGGTAGAATCCAACATCATGTGAGAGGGGTTACAAGTATCACTGTCGGTCCATTGCACATTAATATCCTGTCCACATTAACTCACATGGAGCAAGACTTAAATGGGTGGACCAGATATGTGAAGAAAAACAAAGGCTCGAAAGAAAAAAAGTAAAGCCCAAGAAGAAAATAATAACTAATCCAACCATAAAATGGGCCTTAGGCCCACGAACCTTCAACATTATTTACTGGTTAATAAGCCCAATAAACAATCATAAATCTCTTAATAGGGTTAAACGACCAACAATAGCCGAACCTTTCCGTTTGCAAAACCAAGCCGGGTCGAAACGACCCATATCCTATTCAGGCTAAACAAACTATTTCTTATTCGGACCAAAGGACCCAAGTTATGCTGGTTCAAATGATTATTGGGCTTTACGACCCATGATACCTCTTTCAAATGGGTGGGAGTTGGAACACCTTCTTAAGTGGCTCTTATTTATACAAAAAGGGTTAGCTCAAGTAGGAGCCAAGCCCATGAAAAAAATATTCTTAAAAAAAGAGGCCTATGAAAACTTTAAGAACCCAAATAAACTAATAAGATTAAATTCGGTAAAGACATAGTGCAAAATCTATGCTTTACCCATTCAATCTTAATATGTTACATCATCTAATCACATATTTAAGAATAAGTATAATCACACTTAATCAATTGTAATACCCATATATAAATCAAACCAAATTTGGAACTTATTAAGATGTTATTAGGAATGGTAGGATGTATTAAATTTTGGAGAATATGGCATTTTATCCCTTTTTTAAAAAAAATTTGGCAATATGCCCTGTTTCCAAACTATATAGGGGCGTGCCCCTGTTTCGAAACTTGATTTTATCAAAATCGAGTTATGCCTAATCAAACTTAAAAATTTAAAAAAAAAAAATTTAAAAAAATGCATGGAACTTGATTTTAGGGAGATCGAATTCCAAAATGCCACTATAGGGCTTTAAAACGTCACTATAGAGCTCCCTAAACCTGGTATGGGGCGATTACACTTATAAAAAAAAAAATTTGCAAGAAAACGCCACTATAGGGCTTTAAAACTTTGCTATAGGGCTTAAAAAAACATCACTATAGGGCTCCCTGAACCTGGTATGGGGTGATCACAATTGGAAAAAAAATTTACAGGAAAATGCCACTATAAGGCTTTAAAATGTCACTATAGGGATTAAAAACATCACTATAGGGCTCCTTGAACTATGGGGCGATCACACCAAAAAAAATTATTGCATGGAACTCGAGTTCCATGCAATTTTTTTTTTTTTTTTTTTATCGAACATAACTCGATTTTCTACAAATCGAGTATTTAATTGAAACTTGATTTTAAGGTAATCGAGTATCGAAACAGGGGCACGCCCCTATATAGTTTGGAAACATGAGCATATTGCCAAATTTTTTTTAAAAAAGGGGTAAAATGCTAGAATCTCCATTAAATTTTAAGTAAAATGTTGATATGGTAATTTCTTTTTTGATGATGTAAAATATGAGTTTTACACTCCATTCTTACTGAATTTATACTCTAAACTAATGGGTTTGAGTCGTCTAACCAAGCAACGTAATATAATAATATATTAACCATTAATTTCACAAACCCAAAGGAATGGTTGGCACTGGCCATTTAATGAATCCCAACCCATTTCTTTTTAAATGCTATCTCATCAACTTCTCTTAGCCTTTTTTTTTTTTTTTTTTTTTTTGGGATAAATTTAAAAATAAAAATCTCTAAGCTAGGGAAAGAAAGAGCATGGCAACTATGGTGTGTTACATTATGTGGAGTGTAATTTTGTTCAATTTGGACTCAACACTCAAAAGTGTGGTTATATATAGTTGCTTTAGAATTATCTGACGTAGTAAAATTTGCTGCGAGTCCATTAATGAAGGTATATTGTTGAATCACATAAAACTTTGTCTTGTGTAATTATTCTTTGCATGTTCTTCTCTATTTTCCACTTCCCACAAGTTCTAGGAATTAGAGAAAATTCTCAACCGTGCCAAACCACCCCCCCCCCCCAAAATATTGGAAAAATACCAAATTAATGAAGAAGGTTCCAACTTTATCATGGACTAAGCCTATGCATATGTGGATAAGATAGAAATTGTAGTTTGGAAAGAAAGATTATGGTTAGAACACCCAATAAAAAGCTTAAGAATTTGCTGTTTGTGAGCTTGGCACACTTCCGTAGGCCATCTAAGCTTTGATTTTAGGTTGATCCGTTGATGTAAGAAAAGAGGAGTAAGTAGCTAACTTTCCTTTTCACCAACACCGTTCGAGTATGATTTTCACTTGATTTTGGTTGCTGTGAAGTACCATGTTCCCAGCTAGAGTTACAGATTCAATAGAACAGTGGACAAATTCCTCTTCTTTAATTTGGAAACAAATTAAGGGTAATTACTCGGAAAGTAGATGGAACCAAGCCAACCGATTTTCTATACATGGAAAAAATGAAAAAGAAAAAAAAAACCATATAATCGGCAGGGTGGAGAAAAAAAAAAACGAATCATGTAATCGGCTGGGTGAAATTGACCATTGAAATTCCTTGAGTTCATTTTATTCTTGTTTTGTCAAGGCCTCTCTTAGCCTTAGGTCTTTGGCCCTTCTGTACATTGTAATAGAGACTTCTCATAATTATTTATAAACTTAAAGTTCACTTAAACATTGATGTGGAACTTAGTACACATCCACACAACACACACTTAAATAATCCAATCTAATAAATTGCATTATTTGGGGTTTCACAATATAATTGTGGGTACATCATATTTTTTTAATGGTTAGGCATAATTATGAGATATTGGACTTGTCAAATTATAAGCTGTGTCACTCTATTTCAAAACTAATTGGTGATAAAAAAGACACACTTAAATCTTTTATAACATTCAATATTATGCCTCGTGAGCTTATTTTTCAAGCTGTTGAAGGGAGTCAAATTGTGGTCCCTCCAAACAATCCCCCCTCATAATGACACTCTCATGACTCAAATCCATGACCTTAATAACTCTTATACCATTTTTTGGACCGTAAATGGTGCCACCATAGCTCAAAATCAATTGATGATTAGGAATACACACTTAAATCTTTTATGACATTCGGCATTGCGTTCTATGAGCCTGTTTGTAGAGCGGTTGTTGTGAGTCAAATTGTGATCCCAACAAGATTGAAGAGAGATTAGAGATGCTTAATTTGATGTGACAAAATGATTTGGGCAGGAAAAAATAGTTTTTGGAATTTTGTTATGTTGATCTTCACAAGATTTGGTATAGTACTCCGAAAAGATTTTGTGCAGGTGTGCTTGACCATTGCACACACTATTTAGGAGTATAAACATAGTAAAAAATAGGACCAACTAAATGGTAAAGTAAAATATGCAGTCGCTTAAGGTCCAAGTAAAAAAAGAGCCAATCAAATTTTAACTAATAGGGTTATTTATAATCAATAAATAACCCACCATAATATTCTTGCATCAATGGAGGCTAAATTATTGGTGTATCTATTATGCTATTGAATTTATGTATGACAATATATTTGAACATGTTGTAGACTAGTTCATGCTGCGTATGACATTATACACATGTAGACTGAATAAAATCTGGCACATGAACAAAGGAACATGCATTTCTTTTTTTTGATCAGCAATAAACTGAGGAAACTTCATTAAAGAGAAATAAGAGTACAACAAAGCAACCAAATACATTCAGGAAAACCAACCAAAGAAAAAGCAATCACAAGCTATATCTCATCTTCCTGAATGATTTGCGCCAGCACTGGAGGACAAAATCCCTCCCATACATAGGACTCCTCCTTCTGCCTAGCATATTGCGCAAGTAGATGCGCTGCCTTGTTGAAAACTCTTCTCACATGCTTGACACTCCAGCTGCTAAAAGAGGACAAGAGACCAAGAATGCCATGGTAAACATGGCCAAGACAGCCACTGAAATTTGCTGCTGTAATCTCCGAAACAACATTCAGAGCATCTGATTCCAAAATAATATGGGGAAGATTTAATTCTTTTGCAAGAAGTACACCCCTCTCTATGGCCTTAGCTTCAACTTCCTCAACAGAATATTGACCCTGAAGATAGGTGCAGCAAGCAGCCAGGACTTTTCCATTTGCATCCCTTATGACCACTCCCACGCTTGAATTTCTTTCATTTTCTGATGTGGCGCCATCAACGTTGATCTTAAAGAAACCAAGAGGAGGAGCTGTCCATTTTCCTTCAGCTTTTGCCGAGCCTTGCCAGCATCTAGTTGCCGCACCCTTGAACTCATGAATGTATTTGTTTGCAAAAAACCAAATCTGGTCAGGAAAGTGACTAAAAGCCTCATGAACAATTTTATTTCTATTATGCCAGATTGCCCAGGCAGCCCCAAAAAAGACTTCTAAATCACTAGAATTACCCAACTCAACAATTTCCATGGCAATATCAATAATATCCAAATTAACATTCAGCATATTAATAGGACAATTAACCCAACAACTCCAAACTCTTCTAGCTATTTCACAATTAACAAAAATATGTAAATTTGATTCAGGCTCCTTCCCACAAGCCGGACAAACATTATAAGTATTAATACCCCTCCTTTGCAAGTTCTCAAAATTAGGGAGAGCATTCAAACACATTTTCCAAGCAAAAATACGTACCTTGGGAGGAATATTCAAGTTCCAAAGCATCTTCCAAAGAGGACTCCAAGCATCTCCCGACGAGCTTTCGCCTTCTTCCTTTGTATCAAGCACCTTTGTTGCAACATAATAGGCGCTTTTTACACTAAATTCACCTTTTTTATTACCCGCCCATATTACTTAGTCTTCCGGAAGGCTATGGCTGAGTGGAATATTTAGAATAGTTCTCGCCTCAAAAGGCAAGAACAAAGACCTTACTAAGTCACTTTTCCACCTCCTTGTATCTCTATCAATTAACGCCGAGACCCTTGGATAGTCATTGAAAGGCTTTGGTGGGGAAATTACTTTGTATGTTGTAGGAGTAGGAAGCCACTTGTCCTCCCAAATAGAAATCCTTTCGCCATTGCCAACTCGCCACCGAGAACCCCTTCTTACTACTTCCAAGCCCTTTAAAATGCTTCTCCAAGTATACGAAGGGCTAGAGCCAAGCTTTGCATTGAGTACATCACCATGCGGATAATATTTTGCTTTGAACAATTGGGCCACCAATGAGTTAGGATTTGAAATCAATCTCCAACCTTGTTTTGCTAACATAGCAAGATTAAAGGCTTGTAAATTTCTGAATCCCATTCCTCCATTAAGCTTGGACTTACACATCTTCTTCCAAGAGACCCAAGCTATCTTAGATTCACTACCCCTTTGACCCCACCAAAACTTCCTCATCATCCCTTCAATGTCATCACAAATACTTTTTGGGATTTGGAAGCAGCTCATCGTGTATGTCGGTATAGCTTGAGCAACGGCTTTGATAAGGATCTCACGGCCCCCCACAGAAAGCATCTTCTCTTTCCACCCCGATAATTTTTTCTCAACCCTCTCCTTCACTTCAGCAAATATATCAACTCTTGACTTGCCAATAATTGAGGGCAGTCCAAGGTACTTTTTGTATCGTATAACTTGCATTGGGCCCAGAATATTCAGCACTTCATTTCTTCTATCCTCCGGGGTATTGTTGCTGAAAAAAATAGAGGATTTATCCGCATTTATTTTCTGCCCAGAGGCCGCTTCATACAATTGGAGAATTTCAATAAGATGTTGACACTCCTGGCCATTAGCCTTACAGAATAAGAGGCTGTCATCTGCAAAGAACAGATGAGTAATTCTGGGGCAGCCCCTACATATTGAAACTCCACTAATTTTCTGGCTCAATGCTGCATTATTAATGAGGGATGAAAAGGCATCTGCACACAACAGGAAGATATAGGGTGAAATAGGGTCTCCTTGACGGAGACCCCTCGTAGGAGTAATACAACCATAAGCACCACTGTTAACAAGGATAGAGTAAGAAACTGAAGTGATGCAATTCATTATTAAATCTCTCCATTTTTCGTGAAAGCCCATTTTTTCCATTACATGTCTAATAAAACCCCACTCAATCCTATCATATGCTTTACTCATATCCAATTTAATAGCCATAACCCCCTCTTTACCATCCTTTTTATGCTCTAAATAATGCATGAGTTCAAACGCAACGAGCACATTATCAGTGATCAGCCTTCCAGTGAGAAAAGCACTTTGATTTTCAGAAATAATATGAGGGAGGATAATTTTTAGACGGTTGGCTAAGACTTTAGATATGAGTTTATAAACTACATTACAAAGGCTAATAGGTCTAAATTCTGTCATGTTTGTGGGGTTCTTAGTTTTGGGGACCAAAGTGATGTTAGTTCTATTTATCTCAGTCATAGACATATTATTGTTAAGCACATTAAGAACCATACATGTAACATCATTACCAACAATGCCCCAATAGTTTTGAAAAAAAGTAGCAGACATACCATCCGGGCCTGGCGCTTTTGTGGGGTGCATTTGATTAAGGGCTGTCTCCACTTCCTCCCTTGTGAACTCTTGAATGAGGCGCTGGTTCATATCATCATTGATCTTATTTGGGATGGTTTCAAGGACTTCCAAAATGCGAGTTGGATGAGAAGTTGAAAACAGATTCTTGAAGTACTTCACTGCTACCTCTGCTATACCCTCAACCGAATCATGCCAACTCCCATTCTCATCCATAATCCTGTTAATAGTATTTCTCCTTCTCCTATCAGAAGCTCTAGTGTGAAAATATCTAGTATTTCGATCACCAAGCCCAAGCCATTGAACCTTGGATCTCTGCTGCCACATAATTTCTTCACTTTCCAACAATTCATTAATCTCCTTTCTTATCGCATTAATCTCCCTTCCCAAGCTGCCATCTTTATCTCTACAGGCCAGCTCATTGAGAGTTTCCTTCTTCTTCTAAATTTTTTTAGGAATTTGCCCAAAAACCCTTTTATTCCAACTAGACAATTTATCAGCACAAGAGCTTAAACTGGCAGCAATCCCATTAGGAGAATTTGATTCATGGCAACCCTCCCAAACTTCTTGAATAATGTTTTTACATTCCTCTCTTTTAACCCACATTGCTTCAAATTGATATCGACTACGAAAGAGATGCTTCTGAACCATATTATTATCAGAAATAAGCAGGGCACAATGGTCAGAAGTGGAGTCTACTATATGATGCACTTTTGTATTTTTAAAATGATCCACCCAATCCTGTGTAGCCATAGCCCGATCCAATCTTAAGTACATTCTGCTCTCACCCTCCTTCATATTACACCAAGTAAATTCAGGACCGCAGTATCCAAGATCCTTGAACCTACACTGCTGAATAGCCTCCCTAAAAGCATCCATCTGATTCTGTGATCTCTGAGCCCCACCCAATTTTTCTTCAATTGATACAATTTCATTAAAATCACCAAAACAAAGCCAAGGCAGCTGACTCTTTTGGCTAAGATATTTCAACAAATCCCACGACTCTTTTCTTCGATGAGTTTTTGGGTTCCCATAAAAACCGGTGATGCGCCACTGGAATCCAGAGTTCACATCAGTCACATTAGCATCAATGAAATACACTGAGTAGCTTTGAACCTCCACTTTAATGTCTCTATCCCATATCAAAGCTAAACCTCCACTCCTACCCACCCTAGGAATAATCAAACCATTTAAAAGACCCAATTTAAATTTCACCTTCTCCATCTGAATATTCTTCATTTTTGTCTCCATTAAGAAGACAATTTTGGGCTTCCATTGTTGCACAAGGTCGCGCAACGCTCGAACTGACCGGGGGTTCCCAAGCCCCCGGCAGTTCCATCCTAAAATCATCATTGATCCAGGCGGTGCTGCTCTGCAGTCACCGCCGTTTCAGAAAAAGAAACAGAAAATTCTCCATCACCACCTTTCTCCTCACAAAAACGTTTAAGTATTCTATTATCACATGCAATTAAATTATCATCATAGATTTTCCTTTTCCTACTTACCTCACGAGCTTCCACAGACTCCTCCTTGTTCTGGTTCTTCACTTTTCCTCTAGCCATATTCTTCATTTTTTCTCTAATCACCCTTCTGTTCAGCTGGCCTTGTTTTAGTGGCTGCTTGTCCGGCCTTTTTTTTAGTTCATCTGTTATGACCAGCCCATTAACTTCATTTAAATCTTCAGCCCCTTCCATAGACAGCCCAATAGCTTTGGCCTCATTTAATTTCTCTTTCCCTTTAGGCCCAAATGGGCTTATATCCTCTTCCACTCCACAAGCCGGCCCATTACTCTTTATCCTCACTTCAGAAATTTTTTGATTCTCATTCAGCTCAAGCCCATCCGAACCAGCCCTATGGAGCCATTCCTCCTCACGTGATGCTCTGACCAACCCCTCACCCGAAGCATGCTGAACACTCCCATCCCCTATGCTCTGCCCTCTCATATCCCTATGATGTGACAAGACCACCTCTTCCACCAACGCCATGGGACCAGCCTCCTTCCTCTCTGCCTGACCTTTCTTTTCTGCAAAAGTTTCGGCTTCCATGGCAGCAGGTGAGTTCCTCCTTTCAGCTTCAGATTCTGCGCTATTTTCCCCCTCCATTACCCTTGAATACATGCCTCCTTTCCTTGCTTCGGACTGCATCTTCATTCTTACCCCTTCTCCACCATTTTTAAGAGCTCCGCCTGCCTTCAACCATTCCCCATATTGCCTCCCTGACTGCTGCTCAGCTGGATTAACTTGACAATGTTTCTCATCATGTCCAAGGAAGCCACAAATATAACAAAAGCTTGGTAATCTTTCATACCTAAAATCCACCCAAACCCTTTCACCTTCTTCACTTTTAACAAAACATCCCCTCCGTAAGGATTTATCAATAGGCACCTCCACTCTTACTCTTAAATACTTTGCTAACTCAGCTTGCATGGCCCTTTTATCCACTTCTAATACCCTTCCAATCTTACCACCAATTTCCTTACCAATTGCTTCGGTCATATTTTCAAAGGGTAACCCCCAAATCTGCACCCAAAAAGGAGAGCTAGAGAAACTAATATTTTTTGAGGTTAAACCCTTCTTCCAACGGCACAAAAGGAGAAGATTATTATCAAAGTTCCAAGGCCCACTTTTCTCCACCCATTCTAATTGATAGCTTGAGCTAAACTTAAATTGTAAGAGATTATTTCCTACCTCCACAATCCGTAAGTCAGATCCCATCTTCCACGCTGCCCTTAAAGTATTCTTCAAAGCTCTAACATTTTGATGACGATCTGAGAGTAACCGCCCAAATAGACTCAATGAGCATTCTTCAAGTATTTCAGAGCATCCAGTATTTACAATGACAATATCCTCCTCTTCTTCCTTTGTAAGCTTTAACTTCTCTAAACCTTCCACCACTCCTTGATCCATGAAATACCACACAAAGAAGAGCCTACAGCCAGTATAGTAACCGGTGTAGGTCTAAAAAACCCTTATACAGAGTAATAAGGGAGAAAAGAACTCTTATCTAGAGAGAGAGAAAAGACTCTTACTGTAGAGAGGAAAAGGCTCCTACAAGGGAGAGTTTTTAAGGAACATGCATTTCACCAGATATGTCTAGGTGGTATTCAATATCATCTAATTGATACTAATTGATATTCTACTTTGACAGGTTGAGACAAATCCCATCGAAGGCCTTGTATAGGTGAGCAATCATGCTGCTTGCAGTTGTCATATTTTAAAGAGATCTAAATATCTTGCTATAAACTTCCGTGGGAGCTATGAAATTATAAATTTAACAAAGAAAATAGAAAAATGTATAACAAGGGCTGAAATGCGAGCTTAAAATTCAACGATAAAAATTTTCTTCCGAGTCATATGAAAATTAAATAGGTCGAATTTACCCTCAGCCCCATGGTGGTCACTTAAAATTCCATGCCTTACTGGCAAACTTTGACTTTAACAGCTGAAGAATATCAGTTATGTCAACAAAGTTGGTTTTTTAAAGGGTCAAAACCCTTAAAAAAAAGTATTAAAAGCCATTTGAGGGTCTAAATGACCTTTGAAACAAACACATTTGAAATAGAAATTACAATGGCCTATGTGACCCTCGAAACAAAAATTTCGACAGCCTACATGACCTTTAAAACAAATCTTTAATCTTTACGGAAAATCAACGACCCTTAAAAAAATTCAAAAATAAATAGAAGTACAATAATTTTTTTTTTTTTTTAGTCTCCCAACCCTCAAAATAAGGTTTTTCTCTTTTTTTAAAAAAAAAAAATAAATAAATAACTCACAACCATACACATACACTTTAGAGAACCACATTACAAAATCTATATTATACCAAAGCACAAATAACAAACAAAATTTAATGAGCTTTCCAAATTACTAAATCCTTCATTCTTGAAGTTTATGGAGACACTTTTACATTAACCTAAAGGAACTTAATATTTTTAACTAGAGAATTTTGAAACCAATAAACTATTATACCCACCATCTTTACTAGCATGCTAAGAGTGTTGGGCCAAAAACGATTTCTCATGGCCATTCCAAGAGATTAGAAGATGCTTCAATCAGAAGTTCCCATTAGTCTGATAAGTCCTTGGGTCCAATATTCCAACATTGTTGCCAATTACTTCTAAGGATGCACATGCTTTCATCTTGTCAGTAATCTGCAACCAAAGATATACCCCTACAACATGGAGAGTAATCATCCACTTGATACTTTGTATAACACATAAATCATGTAGTTGGTTACACATGTAAGGATGTAAAGCCCTTTAAAAATATTACATTCATGAATGGAGGCATTAGAGAAATAGAAGTGGTGGCATGTGAATAATGAATAAAATAAAGTTACTAGTGAACACATACAACATCTGGGCTTTAAATAACTGACGTAGACAGTTTTCAGATTCACATAAACTGATGGAATTTTCAACTCTTAAGAATAGTGTTTTCCAAAACTCAAAATGGAATACAGATTATGAAATTGAACAAATCATCATGGTATAAAAATAAACTCAGATTAATGATGGCAAAAACAGCCAAACTAACCACAGCCTGTTCATGTGGTAATGCACTTGTTACATAGTTGAGGTGTTTGACTGACAAATTATCATATAATGAAGTCCATGTTGACATGTAACATATTTCAACATGTGTCTGAACCCCAGCATATTTGACATCCCAACTGAACTCACTCATGCTCCATCTAGTTCCACCAAGAGAGTCACCATTTTCCCAAGGTAGTTCAAGTAGTACTGAATTTCAACTGCCTAGGATGCATTCATTTATCCATAGGATGCATAAACATAAGTTAGCACAATTAATCATTGTTAGCATCAGAGTCATAACTTTCATTATAGAGCTAGGATATCGAGCTCCAAGAGAATCGCACAGCTTAATTATTTTCTATTTAACCCAACTTTTGCTAGATAAACATAAATTTACTACTTCCAAAAAAAAAGTACTCTCATCTCACTCCAGCAAATTCCAAAAAACAATACTTGACTTGCTTCTAGATATACCCAAAGAAAAAAAGTATGAAAGTGTGAGAAAACAAACCTGGAAAGGAAGCTAAGACCAATCAAAGCAAAGCTCAATAACTTAGTCAAAATCCATCAAAGATCTGCAAAGCAGAACTTGCAAATTTAAAAACAACCAGAAGTTTTCTCATAAAGAAAGACTATTAGAAGCAATTAAAGACCCAAAAGTTTCTCAGGGATTCTGTTGTGAAAAATCTAGTGGAAGATGTGAAAGTAAACAAACAAAAACAAAAAGGTAGATTTGAAGGTGGGTGGAAGAAACAGAGAGATCTGTACCTCAATGACAAGTTCCTGATCAAAGACACAAATCTTTTACTATAAAGATATTCAATCAATGCAAATTAATTACATAACCACTTGCTGGAAAAATTAGGAAACATCCTTACATGTAAAAAAAAAATCACATTGGTGTATATCAAATAAAAGCAGAAGTATAATTTAATCAGACTGAATACTGAGTCAAACATTTACAAGGCTGGATTAGATATATGAAGATTATATTATACAAATTTTATATTCATATATAATGGAATGTAGAGGCTTCTTTCTTTTGAAGATGACAGAAACAACCAATAGATCTTTGATCGGCAGCTTCACCATGATTTCAATGCAGTAGCATCTGCAATTCTTTCAACTAAGTTTCTCTCTACAACAACTAGAAGACAAGTATAAACAAGAAGGAATATAAAGCTATGATATATGAACAAGCGAAGTGAGAAGAAGGTGCCGAAAAGAGAGAATAGTGGGTAACTTCAAGAATGCAGCCCACGTCGATTGTGCAGGATTACTGAAAATCTTGGAAACAAGACAAGGGTATTTTTTGTAGCCGCATCAAGAGGGATACCGTCACAAATTTTAGCACAAAATAAAAATGGACCATCTTGCTTTATATTTTTGTGTCATGTAACTAAGTAGTGGTTGCCAAAGAAGATTAATATCCTGGATGAGAGGAAAATCATGGAAAAAATATATTATAGAAATACTGTCTAGCAGCACATAAATGGATAGTAGAACATAAAGTTAAGAAGAAACTTACAATGTCAAATATATTAAATAAGAAGACAAAAAACGCATATATTGTATGGTAAACCCAAGGCTCTGCACGAGGAGAAGTTTCAAGGTTAAATATCTCCTTCTCATGCTCCCAGAAAGGTGATCCAAGGAGGCTGCCATGAATAGCCGGATTAGTAGTAAATTTTCTATCCAAAACATGGTTAACCAAAAAAAAAAGTGTCAATGAACCAATTATACTACCAGATACCATTATTTAGTGCTTTGAATAACAAAGCTTAAGTATATGGTGAGGGCAACTTCCACTAGATTGTTGCCTATTGCATATTATTAGTCAATATTCAAGAAATCAAACATACAACATATGATGGTAGTAACAAAAGGCAGAACTATAGAGTAACTCTTGCCAAAATAATCTCATAAGACAATGTTGTGGAAAAAAAAATTTAAAAACTAGGATAAAGTAAACTTGTGTAATGTATATTTGTGCTTGGTAAGTAATGAGATACAACAGCACCAGCAATTATGCAGCAACTTAAGCAGCACCAGCATCAGTTATGCAGCAACTTAAGTTGAGCATTATTGCCACCAACCATGAGTATTGATCCAGCCAGCATAAATCCTAAAAATCAGCCACACATATAAACTAGTTGCTATCACTAGTGAAATTTTATAGAGGGAAAAACCTGACTTAGGCATTATATAATACAATAGATAGAAAATGGATCTTGCATTTTTTAAATTTCTAGTAAAATTCGAAACCTGAGTACCATAACACGTTACCAACAAAGCACTGAGCTATGGTTTTGCCGTTTCATCACTCAAACCATCTAAAATTGATACCAACATAGGTCTTCACAAATCCGTGACACCAACTGAAGTGAAAACAAAGCATGCCCAACAATAATATATTTCAAAATGAAATCCCAGCAATTCATGATTTAGATCACACCCTTTCCAGAGTGGCGCACTTCTTTCCATGTAAATTTAACCATATTGAACTAACAACGTCCTCTATAACATTTGGCGTGATTCCAATTCCAAAGTATCCAAACCCCAGCCCCCAATTTATACTACTACTGTCTCTCTCTCTAAGCCCCTAAAACACCAGGACTAACCCAAAATTGGACGAATACTTTGTAGTCGACGAAGAAGTGGAAGAGAGATTGGGCCAACTTCCAACTTTTTTTTTTCCTTGGGAAACAAACAGAGAGTTAAATAGAGAGAGACCAGTAATTAAACGAAGAAGTGGAGGAGATGATATTGCCGATCACCGTGCCCCTCAGCTCGTCATCGGAGATGATATAGCCAATTAACCACCGCGCCTCAGATCGTCGTTGGAGCTAAGTCATCGACCGCCGCACCTTTTATTTTTCAAATTATAGGCTTTATTTTGAGGGTTACGTTAAATTTTTTTTTTTTTTTTTTAGAGAGAGAGAGGGTTACGTTAAAATAGTGCCGAAAGAGGTATAATTAATATAATATTTGTAGTCTATTTACTCATCTCATTCAAGTGAAGTATTTTGTAGTCCATTTATTCATCTCATTCAAGGGTCATTCTCCAGTACCCCCTATTTTTTTTAGGGGGTATGGTACCCACATAAATCTCAGCCGTTAAAATTATGTTGTTTTAATCTTTACCGTTAATTTAAGTTTTGTGGGAAACCTATTACCAGTAGACCAAGTAAACATATAAATGCCAAAAAAAAAAAAAAAAAACAATGGTGTTTTTCTTCCCCAGCCTTCTCCCGTCCTCCCTCTCTGGCGTTCTCTTAAAAAACCCAGATTCCTTCTTCTCAAATGGTTTCCTTATGTCCATCAATTTCACTGTCATATCGTCAGTATCCCCATTTACCAACCGCCGAAGTTTCTTAAAGGATCAAATCTTTTGATTTTTAAGGTAAGGATCAAATAAAACCCTAATTTCTTTGTTTGTTTTAGATAATTTTTTTCGATTTCGCTCTTAAATTTCATTGTACCACAACGTTGGCAATACTTCTGTGCAGAAGAGGTACTAATTTTGTTATTTCTTTTCAAGTGGCACATAAAGTGCTTGTTGAAATGCTTCATAGGGATTCGGTTTTTCCAAACTTGTTATGGCTATGTTTTCGATGATTAGGGGGTTTAGGTTCTTGTTAGTGTGGTGTTCATTTTTTTTTGGTTAGCAGAGGGAAATGCTCTTCCTGAGACATTTGGTCCGCTTGATAATTTGACCAAACTCAGTCTGGACCAAAATCCTCTTGTAATCCCACCAGTGGAGGTTGTCAAGGAAGGGGTTGAAGCTATCAAAGTTTCCATGGCTAAGAGGTGGCTAGATATACTGGTGGAGGAAGAAAGGAAAAGCATGCTTGAAATGCAAGAATAGACTCAGACTAGATGGTTGACTGGCAGCACCTCCTAGTTGAAAAATTATGTTAAAAATGTTTCAGAATACTTGGGATCTCCCAGGGGATCTCCTAAAGACCCGTTTCTTGATCAGCAGCTATGATGCTCTGATAATTCATGACTCATTTTGAGTGTCACACTTTTCTTTGCTCAAATGCCAAAGCTAAGGAAGATCAAACTGGTGGCTTTGGTCTGCTGCAATTTTTGTACTTGTTTCTTTTCTACTGCATCCATTTCAAGCTTGAGGGTGATGAATATCTTACTAAATTTTGTTCTTTTTTTCCAGTTCAATTGTTGGGAAATATGAGTTTTGTAGGAAAAAATAATAGGTAGCCTGTTGTGCATCCTGTTATTGATGACAACAGTTGAATGCTTATAGTTGTACTTGTACATTCACTAAATCTGGAGTGTCAAATTTTGGCACCAATCTTGCAATTTTCATTACCTTAATCAAAATTGTTTCAACTTCTTTTATAGAACATCATGCATCGAGGAGCTATGTCATCACTCATATATTGGCTTATCGATGAAATGATCAGAAATGTATTTATAGCTTTTGTTTCCTAGATAGGTATTTACAGTTGCAACTAAAAAAGATGTCCAACAAATTTGGGCCATTAAATTTTCTTTGCCTTTTGTTGTTATTGTTGTTTAGTTTCTTATATATATTTCAGTTTTACCAAGGCTTTTGCACTACTTTCACGGGGAGTGTAGGTAAAAGAACAAGCACAAGCACCTCCCCATTGCTTTAGGGTAGCCTAGTCTAATGATAGGGACAACAACCATCTTGAGGGCGAGATGATTGAAACACTATTGCTTGTAAAAAAAGAATACACAAAAGAAAAAAACAAAAACAAAAACAACCACAAAAGATATTGTAGTAAGTATAAATTAAAGATTCAGGAGTGGGTCAGATTACTATCCATAGGGTGATCTGATTTGATTTATTTGTTTCCAAGTATTGTATCTTCACTGATATACATATTTTGAGAAAAGTATCCTAGCTATTCTTATCAAATCACTGAGCAAGTTGTTGCAACTTTATGTTGTAGTTAATCTTATGTTGATGAATATATAGAATGTATAAAATTTTGTTTTGCAAATAATATATTGTGAATGAGTTTTGTAATTAGTCTTCTGAGTCCTATTGCATTTTAAATTTGTATAGTCTAAATGTAGTTCTTTAGGTATGAATATGATTGGAGCAAGTTTTAAAATTGAGGATTGAATTAAAAAGATGAATTATATCAAAGTGTCCACATGACTTTTATTCTCTTGAAAACAAGGATTACATATCAAGTCTTCCATAGATGCCTATCCAGTTTTACAATCAAAATTTGATCCAGGAGAATCGAAAATAGAGGAACATGATCCTATTATGAACAAAATTTTATTAAAATGTAGTCTTTGATTACAAAACCATAAAATTTTATCAAATTTAGTGGTTCTTATGCTATTATTTTTTTTCAAAGTTTGTAAGTGTTTTAGTCATGTTTTGAATGATTGAGGGATGTTTACTTCATTCTTAGTGTTTTAGGGCAATTTTGTTAATTTTTTAGTGTTTTCTTAATTTATTAATTTTGAAAGTTTAAAGTGTATTTTACTCATTTTTGAAACTTTAAGAGTTTATGGGTATTTCGGTTAGTTTAGGGTTTCAGGGATAGTTCGGTCAATTTTTCAATCATTTATCTGTTAACTAAAGAATTTCAGTCATATTCAAGGTTGTGGGGATTTTTTTTTTTTTTTTTTAAATATTTATTTCATTTTAAAGATTTTTGGACTATTTTTAGACTTCTATAATTTCCATGGTGATTTTGTTAATTTTAAGGTTTGTGTATATTTTTGGACAATTCATTGTTAACATTTTAATTATTACTTAAAAAACCAAATATTAGAATGTTAGGTTCTTGGTTTCTTTATATCAATGTGACAATAGAACTGTCAAATGTGATAAAAAAATTAAAGTACCACCAAATGTGAAAAAAGTACAGTCAAATGTGATGTTAGAGCAACTGCATTAGCTCTTCTAAAAGATTTCATCTATTTTACACACACACACACACACAAAAAACAAAAAAACCTATTTTTTTCTATTTTACACCACCACTTGGATCATTTTTAATTTATTAGTAAGATTCACACAATTCATTATATATTCACTTATTTTATAGTTTTCACATAATTTGCTTTTACTGCTTCTTTATCAACAGTGTGTCAGTGTCTACTTTTTGTAGGAGAATTGGTCGGAACATTTACGATACAAGTTGGCATCAAATCTAGTGCTTTCAAAAGAAAATGAGCAATGTTCCAAAATAATAGAAAATGCTAGAAATATTCCACTACATGATTATTTTCGATCACTCAAATGACAGTGACTTGTATAAATTGATGACTGAATTTTCTGAAAAATGCTGCAATTTAGTGAATTTTCTCTTTTATTGAAAGGGAGATTGAATTTGTATTATTCATGAATCATGATTACAAATGTATGTGTTGTATGCACACATGCAATGTAGTTGACAATTAGATTTGTGATGTTGCCCGTGTGAGGTTGGCTAGGAGTGCTCATGTTTACTAAAAACAATTGAATGTAATTGTTAACTATTGATAACATTGCATTTTGGTAGACTTTGAAATCTAAAATTATTTTGAAATGTAGTTATTTTGAAATCTAAAATTTAACACCATAAAGACACCAAAAAAGTTGAGATGTGTTTGATTAAAATACTCATGAGAAGTCAATAATCACCAAGTTGTCTTGAAAATCTCTAACATGACCAAAATATCTTTACAATCACTAAAAAGAATCCAAGATATCACTCTAACATGGCCAAATTGAGTGGTTTTGAATTTTAAGGTGCATTACGGTCATTTTTTAAGCCTTACTCTAAGGGCATTATTATCACTTTTTAAGTTACAAGGTCATTTCAGTCATTTTTTAGGTTTCATGGTCATTTAGGTTTTTTTTTTTTTTTTTTTTTTTTTTTTTTTTTTGTATCTAAGGGTATTTTGATTTTTTTTAGGTTTAGAGGGTATTTCAGTCATTTTTTAGATTTAGGGTCATCTCGGTCATTTTTTAGGTTTTAAGGATATCCCAATAATTTTTGAGAGTTTCGGGGTTATTTTGGTAATTTTTTAATTGTTAGAATGCGTTTTGGTAATTTTTGTATATTTAAGGGTATTTCGGAATTTTAGAGACTTTAGGAGTATTTTTGTTATATATATATTCTTCGATTATTAGGTAATTTGGTGGGGTTGGTTTGGGTTTGCTACGCCCATATGTAATGTTGGTACAACTTAATGTGATGATGGAACTGTCACATTGTGTAATTCCAACATCACATGTAAGGATGAAACCGTCAAATGTGATAAAAAAAAGTAAGGAAACCACCAAATGTGAGAAAAGAACTGTCACATGTGACAAAAGAATTGTCACATGACCATCAAATTTGAAAAAAAAAAAAAAATAAAGGAACCACTATATGTGACAAAAGAACTGTCAAATATGATATTGGAACTACATTATGTGATAATAGAACCGTCAAATGTGAGAAAAAAATAAGGAAACCACCAAATGTGAGAAAAGAATTGTCAAATATGATGTTGGAACTGCACAATGTGGGGATAGAATCGTCAAATGTGAGAAAATAATAAGGGAACCACCAAATGAGACAAAAGAACTGTCGCATGTGATGTTGGAACTGCACAATGTGTGGATGGAACCGTCAAATGTAAGAAAAAAAAATAAGGGAACCACCAAATGTGAGAAAAGAATTGTCACATGTGATGTTGGAACTGCACAATGTGAGGATGAAACTGTCAAATGTGAGAAAAAAGTAAGGGAACCATCAAATGTGACAAAAGAACTGTCACATGTGATGTTGGAACTGCAAAATGTGAAGATGGAACCGTCAAGTGTGAGAAAAAAGTAAGGGAACCACCCAATGTGACAAAAGAACTGTCACATGTGATGTTGAAACTGCACAATATGAAGATGGAACCATCAAATGTGGAAAAAAAAAAGTAAGAGAACCACCAAATGTGACAAAATGTGACAAAAGAACTGTCATATGTGATTTTGGAACTGCACAATGTCAGGATGGAATCGTCAAGTGTGAGAAAAAAAGTAAGGGAACCACCCAATGTGACAAAAGAACTGTCACATGTGATGTTGGAACCGCACAATGTGAGGATGAAACTGTCAAATATGAGAAAAAAAAGTAAGGGAACCATACAATGTGAGAAAAGAACTGTCACATGTGATGTTGGAACTACACAATATGAGGATAGAACCATCAAATGTGAGAAAAAAGTAAAGGAACCACCAAATGTGAGAAAATAACTGTCACATGTGATATTGAAACTGCACAATGTGAGGATGGAACCGTCAGATGTGAGAAAAAAGTAACCCGGTGTAGCAGGTTACCTACTAGTGGGCACTGTACCCCCCTTTTTATGGGGGTACCGTAGAATTACCCCTCATTCAATGGTTTGGTACATGGGTAGTTGGGTTCCCACTTTGCTATAAAAGATCTCAGTTCCTACACTATTTCCTTGGTTATTGATGAAACCTCTTAACTTGGTGACAATCTCCATCTCACACAAACTATGTATGCCACTAATTTTGCTAATGTATGCTTACATGCATGGACTCTGCCAAACCATACTCTTCCCTATGGTCCTAATCCCATCTCCTATCATAGCATTTTGGTGCTTTCCAAACCTTGCTCTCACCCATCTTGACCTTCCATTTGCCTTCAACTAGGTGTGCCATTTCATGCATCAACCTAGGACATCTCATTAGTCTGCGTCTCAAAGGCACTCTAGAAACTCGATAACAGGTTCTCATCTATCTTGTCGAGGGCCAAGAGATAGGCCATCATTTCTTGCTTTAGCACCAAAACGAACTACCGCTAATTGGCTCAAACTACCACTGACCTCTCTTGGTTCTGTCAACTTTTTCAAAATCTCCATCTTTTTCAACCTCCATTAATATGGTGTGATAATATTATAGCTCCATTTTCCTCTGCTCCAAATCCTCCAATCCACTTTTTTTATGCTTGTATGAAACATCTCAAAGTTTATTATGATATTATCACTATGTTCGTGAGAAGGTTGTGCATAACGAGCTTTGGGTGTTCTACGTTCACACTGTGGATCAAATTGCTTATGTGTTCGGCAAGGACCTTACTAGTGCTCAATTTTGGCTGACAAGCTCATGATTTGTTCTTTATCGATCCAACAGCTTGCGCGGGTGTATTAGTGGAAATTAAGACAAGATACCGAATCAAGTCAATCCCAATATTACAATATCTAACTCTAGTCAACCAACTTTAATATTGGGTCATTCTAAGGAAGCAATCACACAATATCTTTCATGCATGCAACACTCCCAATATACCAAATGTAGTCTTTGTCAACCATCATTACTAGTGGAACCTATAAAAGGAACCAATCACTTAGGGTCTATTTGGATAGAACTTATTTTGCTAAAATTGAAAATTGAAAATACTATAATAAAATAATTTTTAAATGTGTGAATAGCACCGTGAGACCCATTTTTAAAGAAAAAATTGTTAAAAAGTGATATTTGTGGGTTCGTGAACAGTACACGAATGCATTATTTATGGTTGAAAAGTCAACATTTGCGGCTATTGTTCATGAACAATAGCCATAAACCTCCTAAAACGCGTGCAAAAAAAAAAAAAAAAAAGGTAAAACGCGGACGTGAGACGTGAACGTGAATCCAAACCCACCCTTAATCTCTACGGATAATTATTCTTTTGTATAATTAATTTTATATTCTTATGATTTTTACTATCCGGAGACTTGAGACTTTATTATTGTAAAAGGAGATTATACATTGAAGGAGATATATAATCATTTTCTTTTATCATTTGTTTTCTTTCATTTTTCTTCTCTCATTTTAAGAAAATAAAATAATATTTTTAATTTTAATTTATCACAGAACAAAATATGAATCTCTTTGTTGTTTTCTTTTTTTTTTTCTTGGGTAGAAAAGGGATATTCATTAAACTAAGTGATATTGGAAAAGGGATTTTTTTTTTTCAAAATAACACAAATTTGCAAGCAATTTCATTAGATAACACCTTTTCAAAACTACTTAACAAACTAACATCTCGAGTGCAATAGACTTGATTTTGGAGTGTTAAATCGAGCCCATTGAACTCAATTTCCTATACAAATTGAGTTTGCAAAACTTGATTTCTCAGCAAACCCAGCGACCCCAAGGAAATCCAAAGAATCCAGATGCAACAACACTCCGTCAACAACAACAAATCCAACGAAATCTAGACGCAACAACACTCCGTCAACAACAACAAACCCAACGAAATCCAGAGAATCAGAGAGAAACCATCAACAATCAAGAAATTCAAAGACCCAGGGAGAAACATCATCAACAAGAATCAGGAAACCCACCCAAAGATCCAAAGATAAACATCAACAAACCTGTCGCCATCACTTGGAGCCTTCGTCATTGCCTTGTCACCGCCTGGGTTTGATCTCTAGTTTGTTTTTTTGGCCTTCATAGTTTGGGTTTCTTCTTTGGGGGAAGAAGAATGCCAAAAATCGAGCCTTACAAACTCGATTTGTATAGTCCAAAGTCGAGTCCCCTACACTCGAGATGTTAGTTTACTAAATAATTTTGAAACTATGCTACCTAACGAAATTGTTTTTAAATTTGTGTTATTTTGAAAAAAAAAAAAAAAAATCCCTGGAAAAGTATAGAGGAACCCAAACTAATATGATGAATGATGGATCACAAATTATTTGGATAGATGGAATAAGTCAAAAACTCAATAATAAAATGAATAAATAGCCCACTACCAAAGCAAAAAGACCAATGAGATACATGCATTCCCAACCAAGAGAATTATGCTAAGGATACTGGATTGAAATGACTCACCACTCAATGAGATACAAATTATCATCACCCAAAGATATACAAAAACCAAAACTCACCACCAAAAGGATAGGAAAATGAAAATAACAATTAAAATAGGAAACTACATTATTAATTTCTTATGTTTACCTTGTGAGCGTAATTGATCCCTTAAGTTTCAAGTGAGTGTTATTGGTCTCTTAAGTTTTATAAGTGTACAATATTAGTCATTCTGTTAACTGCCGTTAGTAATGTTACTTATGTGGCTAATAGGATAGTGTTCTAGCAATTTTTTTAATGATGTGGCATTTTTTAATGAAAAAATTGCAAAAAATATTTTACACATCATAAAACCAGTAATACCAAAATACTTGACCGGGTAAGTAGCAGGTAAAATTCAAGAAATGAAGTGGGAGCAATGGTGGTGGACGACAAGGTTTTTCTATTTTTAATCAAATTCTAGGTAGATAGGGTTTGAGCAATTGATCAAATTCAATGCTCGTTATCTTCAAAGTTCACTTTGTCTTCATTCAATATTAATTTCTCTCTCTGATCGAGCACCGCCATAGTTTTCTATTTAATCAAATTCTAATTCACATAGTTCCGTTAAACAAAGAAAATAATTGTTTGATATTCTTTTTAAAAAAATTTCCTTCGTAATTTGAATTGTTACCTTGTCAGTGAAATCGAAGTTTAAAATTTTCACAGGTTGTACGAAAGTACCACTTGAAGATTCAGTATAGCTTTGGTGGAAGGGACATCAGCTCCAGCAAGGCGTTGACGGTGACGTCGGTAACAATCAGCCCTGTCCTCCAATTCACTAGTAACCAAACCTCTACCATCAGCCACCATCAACAAAACCCAAACCCGAACACTGTTGGACTCAACCCAAAACTCCACACCAACTACATTTCGTCGGAAGCATCTTGCCGTCGACCACCGATTGCTACCACTACAGTTCTTGAATTTAATATTACCGGTTGGTCCGGGTCAAGTATTTTGGCATTAAACTGTCTGAGATTCTGATCTGTAAATTAATTTTTGTAATTTTTTTTTGTTAAAAAATGCTGGGGTCATTTAAAAAAAAAAATATTATATCACTATTTCATTAGCCATATAAGATATAACATTAACAGCAATTAAAAGGATTAATACCGCTCATTATTAAAATTTAAGGAATCAATAGCACTCATTTAAAACTTGAGAGACTAATTTTGCTCAGAGAATAAATTTTAGGGACCAATAGTGTAATTTCATTATATATATATATATATATATGCTTTTCAAAGAAATTGATGCAAATTGCCACCTTAGTCTTTTCTTTCTTTAAAATTGTGACTATAATTTTTTTATTAGCATTACATTAGTTACACCTTTCTGTGTAGATGTTCACTCACTACAAGAAAAACAAGCAGTTGCGGCGGGCCTATTGCGGCGGGTGCAAAAACTGCCGCTATATGTCGCCTATTGCGGCGCGTTTTTCACCCGCCGCTATACATGAGATCTATTGCGGCGGTTTTTGTGACCGCCGCTATAGGTAGGGTTTTTTGCGGCGTCCTATAGCGGCGGGACAAAAAACCGCTGCAATAGACCTGTTTTAGCGGCTGTAACCGAGCTATAGCGGCGCTCCAAAAACCCTGCCGCTATAGGTAGGGTTTTTTGCGGCGTCCTATAGCGGCGGGACATAAAACCGCCGCAATAGGGATCCTTTTTGCGGCGGATTGGACTGCCGCAATAGACCTTTAAATTTCCCAACCCTAAAATTTTTCTCTATTTTTTTCGCCTTCCTAATTACAGATCAAATGGTAAATTACATCCGATTGGCACGAAAATTGGCATGCAAGTTAAGAACATATAGAAAATGTGATCCAACAGTTGGATTTCAAAATATGAATTCAACAATAAGTTATCGGTTAGTGTAACATTTTTTAGAGTTACATCAAGTGTAACTTGAACCTAACCCGATATTTCTTAATTCGATGTGAATTTTGACAGATCTACCGTTAGATTACATTATCGTCATATATTTTTCATGCTTACAAAATTTCAAGGTGATCAAAGATCAATAGTCATGTCATCAATCAATTTTTTAAATTCAAGTTCTTCTAGTTTAAAATAACGCATAAAAGATGAGTTTAAAAATCAAATGGTAAATTACATCCGATTAGCATGAAAATTGGCATGCATGTTAAGAACATATAAAAAATGTGATATAACGATTGGATTTTCAAAATATGAATTCAAAAATAAGTTTTTGATTAGTGTAACATTTTTTAGAGTTACATCAAGTGTAACTTGAACCCAACCTCACATTTTTTAATTCGATGTGAATTTTGACAAATCTACCGTTAGATTACATTATCTACATATATTTTTCATGCCTACAAAATTTCAAGGTGATCAAAGATTAATTGCTATGTCATCAATCAATTGTTTAAATTCAAGATTTTGTAGTTTAAAATAACGCATAAAAGATGAGTTTAAAGTTCAAATGGTAAATTACATCCGATTAGCATGAAAATTGGCATGCATGTTAAGAACATATAGAAAATGTGATCCAACGGTTGGATTTTCAAAATATGAATTCAACAATAAGTTATTGGTTGGTGTAACAGTTTTTAGAGTTACATCAAACGTAACTTGAACCTAACCCTATATTTCTTAATTCGGTGAGAATTTTGACAAATCTACCGTTAGATTACATTATCTTCATATATTTTTCATGCTTACAAAATTTTAAGGTGATCAAAGATCAATAGTCATGTCATCAATCAATTGTTTAAATTCAAATTCTTGTAGTTTAAAATAACTCATAAAAGATGAGTTTAAAGTTCAAATGGTAAATTACATCCGATTAGCATGAAAATTGGCATGCATGTTAAGAACATATAGAAAATGTGATCCAACGGTTGGATTTTCAAAATATGAATTCAACAATAAGTTATTGGTTGGTGTAACAGTTTTTAGAGTTACATCAAGCGTAACTTGAACCTAACCCTATATTTCTTAATTCGGTGTGAATTTTGACAAATCTACCGTTAGATTACATTATCTACATATATTTTTCATGCCTACAAAATTTCAAGGTGATCGAAGATTAATAGCCATGTCATCAATCAATTGTTTAAATTCAAGTTTTTGTAGTTTAAAATAACGCATAAAAGATGAGTTTAAAGATCAAATGGTAAATTACATCCGATTAGCATGAAAATTAGCATGCATGTTAAGAATATATAGAAAATGTGATACAACGGTTGGATTTTCAAAATATGAATTCAACAATAAGTTATTGGTTGGTGTAACATTTTTTAGAGTTACATCAAGTGTAACTTGAACCTAACCCTATATTTCTTAATTCGATGTGAATTTTGACAAATCTACCGTTAGATTACATTATCTTCATATATTTTTCATGCTTACAAATTTTCTAGGTGATCAAAGATCAATAGTCATGTCATCAATCAATTGTTTAAATTCAAATTCTTGTAGTTTAAAATAACGCATAAAAGATGAGTTTAAAGTTCAAATGGTAAATTACATCCGATTAGCATGAAAATTGGCATGCATGTTAAGAACATATAGAAAATGTGATCCAACGGTTGGATTTTCAAAATATGAATTCAACAATAAGTTATTGGTTGGTGTAACAGTTTTTAGAGTTACATCAAGCGTAACTTGAACCTAACCCTATATTTCTTAATTCGGTGTGAATTTTGACAAATCTACCGTTAGATTACATTATCTACATATATTTTTCATGCCTACAAAATTTCAAGGTGATCGAAGATTAATAGCCATGTCATCAATCAATTGTTTAAATTCAAGTTTTTGTAGTTTAAAATAACGCATAAAAGATGAGTTTAAAGATCAAATGGTAAATTACATCCGATTAGCATGAAAATTAGCATGCATGTTAAGAATACATAGAAAATGTGATACAACGGTTGGATTTTCAAAATATGAATTCAACAATAAGTTATTGGTTGGTGTAACATTTTTTAGAGTTACATCAAGTGTAACTTGAACCTAACCCTATATTTCTTAATTCGATGTGAATTTTGACAAATCTACCGTTAGATTACATTATCTTCATATATTTTTCATGCTTACAAATTTTATAGGTGATCAAAGATCAATAGTCATGTCATCAATCAATTGTTTAAATTCAAATTCTTGTAGTTTAAAATAACGCATAAAAGATGAGTTTAAAGTTCAAATGGTAAATTACATCCGATTAGCATGAAAATTGGCATGCATGTTAAGAACATATAGAAAATGTGATCCAACGGTTGGATTTTCAAAATATGAATTCAACAATAAGTTATTGGTTGGTGTAACAGTTTTTAGAGTTACATCAAGCGTAACTTGAACCTAACCCTATATTTCTTAATTCGGTGTTAATTTTGACAAATCTACCGTTAGATTACATTATCTACATATATTTTTCATGCCTACAAAATTTCAAGGTGATCAAAGATTAATAGCCATGTCATCAATCAATTGTTTAAATTCAAGTTTTTGTAGTTTAAAATAACGCAAAAAAGATGAGTTTAAAGATCAAATGGTAAATTACATCCGATTAGCATGAAAATTTGCATGCATGTTAAAAAAATATAGAAAATGTGATACAACGGTTGGATTTTCAAAATATGGATTCAACAATAAGTTATTGGTTGGTGTAACATATTTTAGAGTTACATCAAGTATAACTTGAACCTAACCCTATATTTATTAAATCGATGTGAATTTTGACAAATCTACCGTTAGATTACATTATCTACATATATTTTTCATGCCTACAAAATTTCAAGGTGATCAAAGCTTAATAGCCATGTCATCAGTCAATTGTTTAAATTCAAGTTCTTGTAGTTTAAAAATGACGCATAAAAGATGAGTTTAAAGATCAAATGGTAAATTACATCCGATTGGCAGGAAAATTGGCTTGCATGTTAAGAACATATTGAATTATTAAAATATATTTTTATTAATTAATATATTTCATTTTATTAATTTGTAGTGTTAAATTTTGTTTTATTAATTTGAAGTATTATATTAACTCTTTTTAATTATTAAATTATACTAAATTAATTTGTAGTATTAAAATATATTTACATAATTGGTAGCATTAATTATATTGTTATTAATTAATAAATTATAACAACCAAAACACTCCCAAAATACCCCATGCCTCAAAAATTCCAAAATACCCTCGATGACTAAAAAAAAAAAAAACACAAAAAATGCCTATTATTATTATTATAAGTACTATATATATTATTATAGGTAAAATACAGTTATAAAGTGCTTGATGCCTTAGTGTTAAGCACGTGTGTGTTTCAACATCATGTCCCAGGTTCGAATCTTTAGAACACCGCCTTTTCTCATTTTTTTAAGTTTCAATCAAACCGACGGATATATATTAAATATAAATATGTACAAAATTTTTCAGAATGTGTACCACTTGTCTAGTGGTAAGACACGCGTGTGACTATACCTGACCCAGGTTCGAACCTTTCTAAAATCATTTTAATATTTTATTTTTTTCTTTCCTACAAAACTACGTCGTTTTATACATCAACTTAAAACATAAAAAAAAAAAAAAAAAACCCTACTCTCTACATTTCACTTCAGCCGCCTCACGCCTTCACCCTCATTCTTTTCTTTTTTTCTCTACATTTCGCTTCAGCCATTCTCCCCATCTCTCTCTCTCTCACACACACACACACACAGACGCTTAGATCCAATGGCCTCATCCTTGCCTTCTACTATGTCAGTGTCGCCGTCAGATTCTCCGCCGTGGAGTACACGCTCCGTATGGTCCCTTCGTCTTCTGAGCCTTTTGATTTGGGTTTCGTCGCCATGCGCTCCCTCCACCGCGTCCTCTCCGCTTCGCCTGAACTCAACACCTTCCTTGCTTTTCTTAACACTGTATGTGCTTTTTCTCTTTTTTTTTTTAAATTATTTTTTTTAATTTTAATTTTTATAATTTACTTTATTTTTCATTTGATGGTATTCGAATCCCACGAATTCGAATCCCACGTCTTCTGAGTCTTTATTTTCTATTTCTACTTTCGTTTGTGGGTTTGTAGTGCAAATTATGTGTTTGATGAAATGCTTCTATGGAAATTCATGTGAAATTGCTTCTTGGGCATGCTATTCATGACACAAAAGCTTAGAATGTTTAGAAATTACAACCCATTCTTGTTTGGAATATGGACCACATGGTCATGATGTCCAGAGTAGCCCTTGTGTGATGGTTCCATCAAAGTACTTGACGCCATAGGTGAGGATCATATCAGGGCAGTAATTCTCAAGTTTGTTGGCACAGCTATCGCAAGAGTGACATGCTCCAACCATGCAGCCAACACCAACTTTGTCTCCAACTTTGAACTTTTGTACCTTGCTTCCCACTCCTGTCACTACACCCATAATCTCATGCCTACGTTGTCCAATTCAGTTCACATGATTTTCATATTGGATAATAAAAAAATTAGAAATTAAGTCAAATCCATTCACTGATTTCATCCAACAGACACATAGGAAATATCATCGAACTTGGCATGTTTTGGTGTGTTGAATTGAAAAGGTTCTTAGATTTGAGAGAAGTGCAATATAAGTGCTAATTCATCCGCAATTGATTTTATGAGTTTCAAGTCTTCTCCTACTGTAAATTCAATACTAACAATTTTCTATTATTCGCTGCAATCCTAGCACTGCAGCGTACAGCTTCTATATAAATTAAAATCTGGTTGTGCATTTCATTTGTAGTAAGACTAATCTTACATAGATAATGTGGAGGCTACAGAAACTTGAATTTGTAGAATAGACGAATAAGTGGTGCGCTAACAAAATGGATCATATGTATTTTGTATGGCTATAAAAGGACCAGATGATGATTGGTTGATTAAACTTGGGAATGGATAAAACCAAAGTCTTTAGATAACAAATATCATCTAAGAGACCTTGCTAAATGCCTACATATATATCAGTATCTCTGTATCTTTTACCTCGAGCAGTTTGCAAATAATATTTGCTAATATTAGCAAGAACTAAAAAGTACAAAATAAAAGTGCCTGTTCAAATTTATGTTAGGATATAAGGTTCTGATTGAGAACAAGTATAGAGTCCAGCTTGTTCAAATTATTATTTTTGTATGATTGGTATAAAAAAAATTACTTTTTTGTGATATGCTCATTTTGTTTGTACTGCTCATTTTGTTTGTACTATGTTTTTTTCCTTTCTTGTTGCTAATCTAACATTTTTTAGGATGTTGACAGATTTGATAGCAAGGTCCAATACCAAGTACCAGATTTGAAAACTTTAGAGTAAATTTTTTAGTTTGTGATTTTGAATGTTGTGAGAGAGAAAAAAAAAAAACTTGCATTTGGGTGTCCTCTCTAGTTGATATAAAATATTTTAGTTGTCAATAGCTGGCAAGATATTTTTTTAGTTGGCTATGACTAAAAATTTTTAATCATCATCTTGTTAATTGAATTATTAATATTACCTCATGTATTTAAAATTAAAATGTAGAATGATTAAGAAAAATAATAATTAAAAAATATATTATATTGATCTTAAATCTAAATCCAAATCCAAATTCAAATTTACATATCCAAACAATGAAATTTTAAATGATGAATTTCAAATCCTTCATTGTTTAAAAAGATCCAAACAAAGAATTTCAAAATCAAGGGATTTCAAATCAAGGCATTTTAAATCAATGGATTTTAAATCCAAATCCAAAACCAAATGTTGCCATCCAAACACAACCTAAGAGATTTTACCTTTCTCGACTTTCAATGTCAAATGATTTGGTGTGATTAATGCAGTTCAATTTAATAGAAACTGAATTCTGGATTGCAGGAAGCTAATGAAAATGCAATTGCTTTGGGTATGGAAAAGGCATTACTATGTCATTTCGTTGTGACTTCATTCTTGTGCTTTGTTTAGATATTTGGAAATAAGGGTTTTTTTTTTTTTTTTTTGGGTAGAGCTTACTTAAGCCACTAATTTGATAGAAATTTTATTTTTATGAAGAATTTTCTATCAAGGACCCTTTAGCTATTTTATTCTTGTAGCTATTTTACTTATGCAAGGACCATTTTTAGTGCAATTGTTGAGATGCTTGTATTGGTTCAGGTATTCCTTATGTTATAGGCGTATGTAATGAAAAATGCTTCTTGCCATTTGACTTTCTGGGATGTGCTTTACTCTTTAAATTGTGTGCCTGAAATTCTTTTACCCCTTATCTTGTATATTTCCGGTGTCATTTGTTGGATGGTTATGCAATGGTTTTATTGATTTACATCAGCATGTACTGGAGAGGGAAAGCCTTATGAAAGAAGCCAGATTATAAGCAAGTTGTCGGGACATATTGTACAACTGAGCCAGCATAAATTTGCATCAAACGTTATTAAGAAATGTTTGGAGTATGGTGGCCCCACTGAACGAGAACTATTAATTGGGGAGATTTTTGGGCATAATGAAGGAACCAATAATTTATTTGTAAGTTAAAGCATAGGTTTATGTTTGGTTATGATTAATTTGAATACTCCTTTCCTCACCCCCCAAAAAAAGAAAAAAAAAACATGGAAGCAGTTCTCCTGGGTTTTTAATAGATGAAAATGTTCTAGAAGTGTTTGGAATAATTCTTAGTTTATTAGATTAAAATATGTACTTGTAGTTGCTATTGATTGTCATTTGAAGGTGCATGATTTTTATGCATTATATATATATTGGATAATGGGGGGGGTGGGGGTGGGGGTGGGGAGCATGTGCTGTGGCTATATTAGAAAATCTAGACTTGATGGCTGGGTGACATTCTACTCTGAGTTATATCCCAATGATTCAAGGCAACGATTACTCATTTATAGTTCTTGTTAACCATATGGTAAAATGCTTTTTTTGTTTGTTTGTTTGTTTTTTTTTTGTGTTTGTTTCAAAAAGGAAATAGGTATGGTACTATGGTTGTAAGACATACTTAGGGTGCTTCTGCAACTATGTTTTGACCCTCAAAAACATATGTAACTTACCATTGTTATTTATCTAGTTTTCCTATGAATTTTTTAAGTATTTATAAAAGTCTATAAATATATATATTTATTTTTGGTGTTAAATTTTGGGTATACGAGCTTTGGGATTTGTAAGGGTTTATATTGTGTTGTAACGTGTTTAATTTTGTGCGATATAGGCCGAAGGTTTAATCGGCACTTTTCTTCAATTACAACACCTCGATGGGACTGCCATATCGGGTTTTGGTAGATACCAACTTCATCAATTTCTCTATCCAGAATAAAGTGAGTGATTAGTAGTTTTATTCCATTATATTTTAAATGGGTTTGGTTCAAAAAAATGCATAGTTTGAGAGAAATTTTTATTGTTCATGACTTACTGAATGTGTGTAATTACCAATTGAGAAGGAAAAAAAAAATCTAAGAATGAGATAGAAATCCTTATTCAATTCTAGAGCTTGTTCTCTTCCCATTAATGCATTGAAGGATATGTTTTGGAAGCATGGATAAAAATAATAACTTTATGTATTTTGACTTGGTAACTTTGCATTATAATTCTAACTTATGCAATTACTTTCATTGATGTGTAGCTGGACTTGGAGAAGGGAATGATGGACTGCCTATATGCAAAATGTGAGTTTAGAATCACTGGTTTCTTCAATTTAATGTGAATATTAATTTGTTGCAAGAATTGTTGTGCCGTGTTGATGAGGTATCCTAAGTTCAACATAGTTGTTAATGTGGTTTTATAACAAGCATTGAGTGCCATGTATCACTGGCAAAAACTTAAATATGTGTTGGTTGCTTAATGATATTTATCAAAATATTACTCTTGGTTGTGTGGATGTCCATGAGAATGCTTAAGGAATAAAATGAGGATATTTTTTTAAATTATGATTTTATTGAATCTGCCTACCTTGTGGATTGAAGGCACTCCTTCTGTGTACAAATGACCACATATTTTTTTTTTTGTTAATTTTATGATGATGGTTATAGACGATATTATGTATTTAATAATATATTTCTATGTTAATATAATGTTAGTTTTGAGACAATTGTGGTGTTGTCTGGTTAAATTTGTGGTATTGTTTTAGTGTAGCTAAAATTATTACAGGATTATTTGTAATAGAAATGTGGTTTTAAAACCCACTAGAAAAGAAAAAAAAAAAAAAAAGACCTATAGCGGCGGGCAAAAATCGCCGCTAAAGGTGCATATTTTATGTTTTAAATGATTCCCTATAGCGGCGCTTATTGCCCGCCGCTAAAGGTTGAAACATATAGCGGCGTTTCTACCCGCCGCTACAAGTGCAATTAGTTTGTTTTGATTCATTGCCTATAGCGGCACCATATGCCCGCCGCTAAAGGTAGACACTAATAGCGGCGGACATGACCCGCCGCTAAAAGCCAATGTCACGAATTCTGAACACGTATGGCGGCGGTTTTATGCCCGCCGCAATAAACATTCACCCGCCGCTAAAAGGTACATCTATAGTGGCGCTTTTCGCGACCGCCGCAATCTACCTATAGCGGCACTGCAACACTGACGGGATGGCCCGCCGCTATAGGTTAAATGGACCTTTAGCGGCGCTTTTTTGGGCTTTAGCGGCGGTTTTGGACCGCCGCAATAGCCCGTTTTTCTTGTAGTGACTTGGTTAGTGAGAACTGAGAACTCTATTGCATGCAGATATAATATCATATGACTAATTTGGTCAAATTAAATACAATCGTCATAATGTTGTTAGTATGCAAATTCATAATTTTTCTTTTGTTTTGTTAAATATATGAGTAAAGATTTATAAAACATATTCATTCATCATAGTGCTAAACTTAATTATTCTATGAATTCATACTTCTTATAATTAAGTAAATATTCGAACAGTGAAAGATTTAGAAAACATATTTATCCATATTGTAACGTGGGACCTTTCCAATTGTTCAATGGTCATATACTCATATTTGAACTCAAGACAACTCCAACTGATAACCATAATGGTGCAAGTCTTTGTGCATACCATCCACACAGGTGGAAGAGATCGGGAAAACTATCAAGAAGGTAGTGTGCATACCATCCACACAGGTGGAAGCGATTTTCGAAGGAAAGGTCACATCTCCCACGAGTGAGATGATAATAAAGTCATGCAACGAAAGATTGATGACTTGAAGAAGCAATTCCACCAAGCACAACAAAAGCGATCCCCTTCCAACTCTGATGTCTCTTCCAATGATGAAGAGGACACTATGTACAGACAGAGGTCAAGAACTCCACCAAGCGAATCCTTCTCCTGTGATGAAGTGCGCCTTCACCAAAGGAAATGCAGAAGCCCTTCTCGCAAGGGAGTAGGAACTGACGTTATGAAGAAGGCATTGAGTCAAATTTCTAAGTCACCCTTCACACGAGAGATAGAAAAGGCAAAACTCCCTAGACGATTCCACCAGCCTACGTTCATCATGTATAATGGACGAACAGATCCCGTGGAACACGTAAGTCAGTTCAAACAGAAGATGGCTGTCCATGCTCAGGACGAGGCCTTGATGTGTAGGGTATTTCCATCCAACTTAGGACCAATGGCGATGAGATGGTTCGATGGGCTAAGGACAAATTCTGTTAGTTCCTTTAAAAAGCTCACCCAAGCATTCTGTTCCCGATTCATCACATGCAGCAGGGTTCCTCAACCTTTAGACTCTTTATTGTCCATGTCAATGAGAGAGGGAGAGTCTGTAAAGGCATATTAAGACAGATACTGGGAAATGTTTAACGAAATTGATGGAGATTTTGATGATGTTGCCATTAAAACTTTCAAAGTTGGCCTTCCATCCGAGCACGGTTTAAGGAAGTCTCTGACAGGTAAACCTATGACCAGTTTACGTTAACTCATGGACCAAGTTGATAAATACAAGAGGATCGAAGACGACCAATAACAAGGGAAAAGGAAGGCTAAGGTTATCCCTCAAGAAAGGAGGGATTTCAAGTCAGACCGATACAATAATAACCGACCGAAAAGAGATTATGCAGGACAATCAGGGTCTACTAATACCCAAATGGTTGGTGCAATGTTTCGAGAGCCGATCCGGCAAGGTCTAGAGAAGATTAAGAATGAACCGTTCTTCAAATGCCCAAACAAAATGGTTCGAGGCCTTACGAGGCACAACCAAAACCTCTATTGTCATTACCATCAAGAACAAGGACATACTATGGAAGATTGTAGGAACCTGTGGGATCATTTGGACCAACTTGTCCGAGAAGGAAAACTAAAATCACTCTTACATCATTCTAGTGGCTAGGGGAACCAGACGAGTTCAGACTCCAGGAAAAAAGCTCATTCGGGGCCTCCTTTGGGAATGATCAATGTCATCTTCGCTGCTCCTAGAAGGACTGGATCTTGCCCTTCCAGAGTGATGTTAGTAGTTCGATTGTCAGCCAATAAGGATGGTTCAGAACCGAAAAGGGCTAGAATACTAACTCAACCGACTTTGGGCTTCTCGAACGAGGATAAAGCTAGAACCATCCAACCCCATGACGGTGCTTTAGTGGTTACGCTCAGAATAGGGGGGTATGACGTGAGGCGAGTGTTGGTAGATCAGGGTAGTGCCTTTGAGATTTTGTACCCTAATCTGTACAAGAGGCTGAATTTGAAACCCGAGGATTTAACGGCCTATGAATCTCCCCTAGTAAGCTTTGAGGGAAAGACTGTCATTCCAAAAGACCAGATCAGGCTACCCATACAAACCGATTCAGAAGTAGTGGAAGTGGATTTCATTGTGGTAGATTCTTATTCCCCCTATACAACTATTGTGGCCAGGCCTTGGCTTCATACCCTAGAGGCTGTCTCCTCTACCTTGCACCAGAAGGTGAAATACTCTTTTGAAGGCCTAGTTAAAGAGATTTTGGCAGTCAATCCGTTGCTAGACAATGCATGGTGGCGGCCATCTTGCACAAACGCGAGGCTGCGTCCTCGGACTTTGCTAAAAAGCCCCTATAGCAATCAAGAGCTTCGGCTTCATCGGAAGGAGGGCCAACTGAGGAGGCGAGCTATGAGGATTTGGAAAGAGTGATCATTGATACTGATCTGGAGAAGTTTTTTCAAGTCAGGGTACAATTGCCTCCTCATGAAAAACAGGCACTAATAGAATTCCTCCGAAAGAATGTTGACGTGTTTGCCTGGGACGCTTATAAAGCCCCAGGAATTGATCCTGACTTCATCTGCCATCACTTGAATGTCAACCCATCAATCGCTCCTAGAGAGCAACCACCTAGGCGCTCATCCAAAGACCATTATAAAGCTGTTAAGGACGAGGTAACTAAACTTAAGTGAGTAGGGGCTATCATGGAAGTATTTTATCTCGAATGGTTAGCCAACACCGTGGTAGTAAAAAAGAAGAACGGAAAGTGGCGGGTATGCGTATACTTCACAGACTTCAACAAAGCCGGTCCGAAAGATCCTTTTCCCCTTCCTTGGATAGATCAGTTGGTTGACACAACGGTAGGCCATCCTTGAATGAGTTTCCTTAATGCCTTCCAAGGATACTATCAGATACCACTAGCCTTGGATGATCAGGAGAAAACGTCTTTTGTCACCCCCATTGGGAATTACCATTACAAGGTGATGCCTTTCGGTTTGAAAAACGATGGATCTACGTACCAGAGGATGATGACCAAGACGTTCGAATCGCAAATGGGTAAGAATATTGAGGTGTATATAGACGACATGGTGGTGAAGAGTAAGATAGTGTCCGAGCATCTAAGGGACCTTACAAACATCTTCGAAATTCTGAGGGGACATAAGCTCCGTCTTAATGCCTCCAAATGCTCTTTTGGGGTAGGTTTAGGCAAGTTCCTCGGCTATATGGTGACTCACCGAGGAATCGAGGTGAACCCTTACTAGGTCAAAGCCATAAATAGTATGCAACCTCTTCGGAACCCCAAAGAGGTTCAAAAGTTAACTGGAATGACAGCAGCTTTGAATTGGTTCATCTCTCGGTCGACAGATAGATGTAGACCTTTCTTCCTATTAATGAACAAATGGAAAGGCTTTGAATGGACCGAGGAATGTGCTCAAGCGTTTCAACAACTTAAAAAGTATATCTCTCATCCACCTATCATGTCCAGCCCTGAAACAGATGAAGTTATGTTCGCTTATATCGCTGTAGCTCCTCATGTTGTGAGTTTGGTGTTGATACGAGTCGATAGTGGTAGACAACGACTAGTCTATTATGTGAGCAATTCTTTACACGAGGATGAGATTCGCTATTTACCATTAGAGAAGGCAATCCTAGCGGTGGTGCATGGTACTCGAAAGCTGCCCCATTACTTCCAAGTACACATGGTAGTTATCCTAACCCCAGTTTCCACTCAAAGCCATACTTCTAAGTGCTGATTACATTGGGAGGATAGCAAAGTGGGGTACGATCTTGGGCGCTTTTGACATCAAATACATGCCTCGTACCTCAATCAAAGGCCAGATCCTTGAAGATTTGGTCGCCAAGTTCGCTGAGGGCCCTGCAGAAAATGAATCAAAGGACCACCGCATAAGTGAAAAATCAGTTGGCCTAGTTACGGCGCAAGAACCATTGCAATGGAAGGTATACGTGGATGGGGCAACGAATTAAAAAGGGTCTGGTGTGGGGCTAGTCTTGATCTCACCTGAGAAACTCATTGTGGAAAAGTCGTTAAGGCTAGGCTTTTCAGCCACGAATAATAAGGCCGAGTACGAGGCATTATTGGAAAGAATGTCTTTGGTTCAGAGGATGGGGGGAAAGTCAGCTATAATGTTCTTGGATTCAAGGCTGGTCATCGGTCAAGTGAAAGGCGAATTAGAGGCAAGGGATGAAAGAATGCAAGGGTATTTAACTCGAATCAGGCATCTACAACTGAATTTTGAATCATTCAACCTACAACACATCCCTAGAAGTGGAAATACCCATGCCGACTCCTTGGCCACGCTGGCAACCTCCTTGGCTTAAAATTTACCTTGTGTTATTCTCATAGAAGATCTGGGTAAACCCTCAGGAGAAAGAGGGAATTTGATCTGCGTTCCCCACATCATAATAGGGCCCAGCTAGATGGACCCCATTATTCAATTCCTAAGTAAAGATGTTTTACTAGAGGACAAATCAGAAGCTGAAAAGATACATAGGAAGGCTCCTCGGTTCTGGCTATCCGAAGACCAGAAACTGTACAAGAGATTCTTCTCGGGGCCATATCTACTCTGCATACATCCTGAGGCATCAGAGTTACTTCTTGAGGAATTACATGAAGGAATCTATGAAAGCCATATAAGAGGGAGATCCATAGCTCATAGGGCCATCACCTAGGGTTATTGGTGGCCAAACATGCAAAAGAAAGCATTAGAATATACGAAGAAGTGTGATCAATGTCAAAGATTTGCACCAAACACACACTAACCAGGAGGATTTCTGAATCCCCTCTCCAGTCCTTGGCCTTTTGCACAATGGGGCTTGGATATTGTTGGCCTATTTCCTAAAGCAGCGGGAAACAAGAAATATTTGCTGGTCGGCATAGGTTATTTCACCAAATGGGTTGAAGCTGAGCCTTTGGCGAATATCTGAGATGTGGACGTAAATAAATTTGTCTGGAAGAACATTGTCACCCACTTCGGAATACCTCATTCCCTCATCTCAGACAATGGACTTCAATTCGACAGTAAATCCTTTAGGAGATATTGCTGTGAGTTGGGAATTACAAACAGATATTCCACTCCAGCTTATCCTAAAGGGAACGGACAAGCTAAAACTGTTAACAAGATCATAGTGAATGGACTTAAGAAAATGTTAGACGATGCAAAAGGAAGATGAGTGGAAGAATTACCGCATGTCCTATGGGCGTATCGAACCACTCCTCGCAGATCAACTGGAGAAACCCCCTTTTCGATGTCTTATGAAGCTGAGGCTGTCATCCCCATAAAAACGGGCTTTTCGACATTAAGAACCCAATCATTCAATCCCAGCAATAATGATGAATTGTTGGAAAGAAGCTTGGACCTCATTGAATAAAGAAGGGAAAGTGCAATGGTCCAATTGCTTATTACCAACATAAACTCAAACAGGGCTACGATGTCAAAGTAAAGCTAAAACCACTAGAGCTTGGGGATTTGGTGCTAAGAAAGGTTTTGGGCACGGCAAAAAATCCAACGTGGGGGAAATTAGGGCCCAATTGGGAAGGACCTTATCGTATCACCTCGGTGGCTGGCATAGGAGCATATTTTCTAAAAAAATTAGATGAACATGTAATACCTCGTCCTTGGAATGTAAACAACCTGAGAATGTATTATTATTAATAAAAGTCTCCTTTCTTTAAGTATTTATTTTGTTGCGTAACTACATCAAATTAATCGCTTTGTGGTATCTATATAAGTGTTAAACAGATCCCAAGTCATGTCAGGTCTCTCGGACCATATACTTGTGTGAAATTAACATTCATTGGCATCTATATAAGTGTTAAACAAATCTCAGGTCATGTCAGGTCTTTCGGACCACATACTTGTGTGAAATTAACATTCATTGGCATCTATATAAGTGTTAAACAGATCCCAGGTCATGTCAGGTCTCTCGGACCACATAATTGTGTGAAATTAACATTCATTGACATCTATATAAGTGTTAAACAAATCCAAGGTCATGTCAGGTCTCAGACCACATACTTGTGTGAAATTAACATTCATTGATATTTATATAAGTGCTAAACAGATGCCAAGTCATGTCAGGTCTCTCGGACCACATACTTGTGTGAAATTAACAGTCATTGGCATCTATGTAAGTGTTAAACAGATCCCAAGTCATGTCAGGTCTCTCGAACCTCATACTTGTGTGAAATTAATATTCATTGGCATCTATATAATTTTTAAACAGATCTCAAGTCATGTCAGGTCTCTCGAACCACATACTTGTGTGAAAATTAACACTCATTAGCATATGGGTGTACGTGTTAAACAGATCTCAGGGTATGTCAGGTCTCTCAGACCAAGTCCTTGAGTAAAATTAACGTTTCTTTGCATAAATATATTAAGTTAATTGTTATTTATTTTCTATGTAATTGTCAAATGAACCTCAAGGCATGTCAGGTCTCTCAGACCACATACTTGGGTGGAATTAATGTTTCTTGGTATTCATATAATTATTAAACAGATGTAAAGGTATGTCAAGTCTCTCAGACCGCATATTTATATGAAGCTAACTTTTATCAACTTAATAGTGGTTGATGCTTATCTGAAGATTAAACACTCATTAAAACTCCAGGTATTCTTATGTTCATAATAATACACTAAGTGTGTTATTTATCTGTATTGAACTTGACTTTTGATACAGTAATATCAAGTTACGGTTTGGGTGGATGGCATTTAGTCGAAATAAGTAAATGACCCAATACCTGTTGTCAACATTATTTACTAAGGATGAAATGATAATAACTTGGAGCCATTCATAATATCATTCAGAATCTAAGTCAGATAAAAAGATAAATGCCTTCATTAGATGATAAATATAAGTATTGCATCAAAAAGCACGAGGCCATTACAAAAATCGCAAAAACAAAGCTAAAACCCTATATCTAAGTCTGTGATTGATGAGAATATTTCTTGGAATCAATCTTGGACTTGGATTTAGCAGCTTTAGCCTTGGATACCATGTCTTCAATTGTAAGGGCGTCCTCGAAGGGATTGGCATCAGCTTTACTCTTTGCCTTCTTCTTCGCCTTCTCTTCTGGCCGAAAGACCCCCACATCACCTTTTTTTCTCTTTTGGAACCCCTGCTGGTATTTTAGTCCCCTGTGAAGGGTCTTAGGTGATGAGAGGTTGCTTAAGAGGAGGAAAAGGAAGGGCTGCGGGAGGAGGAAGAGCAGTTGGATCCTCTCTGATATCTTCTGGATAGTACACTTGGTCTGCTCTCCTCAGATTGGAGTCCGCAGGGACTCCTACTCAATCAAGGGCTTGATAGTATGTTTCAGCGCAATAGTCCTTACACACCACCGTCACCTCTATAGTCAACCTTGCCTCCGTCTCCAATACCCCACGTTCGTAAGTTGTTGCCTCCGTGGCCTTAGCAACTTCCTGGGCCACCTTTAATGCCTCCTAGGCTCTCTACAATTCAGCTTTAAGGTCAAGAACCACTGCCTTCTCAGTGGCGAGGTTGATTTAGGTGTATAAAGCTGCTTGTGCTGATCCTTAGCTTGGGCTTCGGTTGTTTTTAACCCAGCCTCAGTGCTCTGACACGCACTCTCTATGGCCTTAAGCTTCTCGGCCAGTAGCATTTTTTCATGGTTTACTGTGCCGAGAGCTTCTGCATCAAACTTGTTGTGAGCAGTTCGCACCTAATCCTCGGCCACCTAAACCTGTTGAGTAACCTGCATGGAGATAGCAAATATAATTAAAAAATGTGATCAAAACATTGGACGAAAATAATTTATCTTAAATACTTGAGTAGGAAAGGTGCAGCTAACCATAGCTAGATCCCTCTTTAATGACATGAATAAATTAGGCTGTCTTGTGCGTCGAATGAATTCCATGTCCCTTGGGAGAAAGAGAGGTTACTGTAGGGCTTGCGCTAAATAATTGGCGTGGCCTTTTTGCGTGTCCCATATCGAAGCATCATATGAGATGGGAGCACCCTCCATTTCTAGTCGAGGGGCCCGGGTCCGTTGAGGCCGACGTACCTCAGCTTCATCCCTGCTATTTACAAAGGCACCCCTCTTATCCCTGGGGTCTTTCGCCACTTTCTATTGCTCGTTGTCCTTCCGAGGAGTTAACTCACCTTCCTCAAGTTCGTGATCTGGCCTTCTTTTCTTCAAATTTGGCATGGCCTATAGGTCGAGATCAGTAGGAGGAGGAGGAGGAATTAACTTCCCCCTTTATTCCTGTTGGCTAGCAATCCTTTCAAACCAGGTCGCTTCTTCTGGTCCATTTCTTCTTCCTCCTCTTCAGACTCCAAATCTATCCGAGTGATAATTAATTGTTTAGGATAAACGGAGGATAGATTAACAGATTCAGTCTCGGAATTTGAGATATCTACTGGCTTCTCAGACGGTCCTACGTCTTCCACGAAGCGGAATTGATCTATTTCCTCCTCCAAGGATAGCTGAAAAGATGCAATTTCCTCTTCTGCTGCAACCGGTGCTTTAAGGGGGACTTGTTGCAAGGGAATTATGAACAGAGGAGGGATTTGCTGAATAGGTAGTCTGACGGGAGGAAGATCGTCTCGAGCCAAGAAATCTGGCTTAGATACGTCAATGTGATTTATTCGAGGATCTCCTGGTCTGATGGCATGACCTATCTCTTGAAAAGTCCTTGAAATGGGCTCGAAATCCAAAATCAAGTGAACGGCTCGCAATTGTCGATCCTCGCTCACAAAAATCTCTGATTGGAGCAAGTAGTTTAAGGCCGCTACGTTGGTAAAGCTAAGCCGAGGTGCAACGTGCCTCCTATCTGCAATAACAGCCAAGAAAAGAACCATGGTTAGCTGACGAAAACCCATCATCAAGATAAAGCCAAATAGAGAACAATATTATATGACAAGGATTGAAAGATTTGAAGTGTTTTGCTAAGGAACCTAACTCTAATATACCCCACTTGGCTCTCTCTCTTGGGTTGGGCAGTGGAGACCATCGTGCCATGCCCCTGAGGCGATGAGGTAGTCATCTTTCATCCCTTTGTTGGACTTAGGGAGGCACTAAATGAGCCTAACCACTGGTGACTAGGACTTGAGGTAAAATCCTTCGTCGGCTTGGGAGTGGCACTCGTACAAGTGCACTACGTCATGCCATGTAAGTCCTAATTGGAGATGCTCATTAAAAGCATCGACACATCCTAGAACCCTAAACATATTTGGTACGCACTGGTGAGGGCACAACCTGTAATTGATAAGGTAGTCCCTTGTTATCATACCTATGGGGAGGGTCATTCCACCTTCAATAAAGGCTATCATAGGAATGATAACTTCTCCCCCCTCCCTATTTGTAACGATTTGTTCTGTGGAACAATATTATAGGCCCACTTCCTGAGGTATGTGGTATTTCTCTTTGAAAAGTTCTATTTTTGAAGGGGAATCTACCAGACTCGCGAATCTACCAATTTGGACGAACCTAGAATGAAATGACCGCATCCTATAAATAAAGAAAAGTAAAAATGAGTAGCCGAGGAGAAAAGAATATGTTTGAGAAAATGTAAGTCTGCAGAAACTAATATATATGACAATCTATGATACCTTAGAGAAGATTTCTTGAAAATATCTCAAGAAAGAAAAAGAGTTGGAATAATTTGTATCTTAAAGAAAGTAGGGAGAGTTCAGGTATGTGATATCTCTGGAATCTGAAGACTTGTGAAAATGGAGAAATGATGTCTCCGTTCACTTTATATAGGAAGTTGAAGTGAGTGGGAATTATCCCGCCCAAACGCTTCAGGAAAAAGCCCATCCGTTGGATCTGCGCTTCATCGTTGGATGTGCGAGACAGCGCGCCGCTTGGAGCATTTAATAGCGCTTTGCGAGCCTTGAAACGTCAATAGCAAGTCTGAGGCGCATGAATTAACCACCCCACGCGTGTGAATTGAAGAATCGTGTGATCTTGTGTCATGGAAGTCAAAACCTTGTTTTTTCTCCTTCGACAAAAGGGAAAAACCAAAGTTTTGAGGGGCTATTGTAGGGGCGGAGGTCCAAAATTCATACGTACTAGGCCTTGGGCTTACAAGAGTCCAAATTTATAAGTATTGGATTCTAATACTTATCCAAGAACCTAAATTGCCGAGGAGGTAAGAATGAGAGATTAAAGATTACTAAGATTGACCCACTAAAATCTTGGGTGTGGGAAATAACCAGGAAGCTTTCCGAGGAAATATTCCTCCTCGGATTTATTGAACACGGTTCAATTGTTTACTCGAACCATTATAATAATTCTCCATGAAGTTCCCACCACGTAGAAACACCTCACCGACACACTGGGAAGAAGGAAGACTCCAAAATATCTATAGAAAAGTTGCTATCTCCATATTAAATGCAATGTACCTACTTTTATAGCCGCATTTATGTGGAGTAGACCTCTGAACAGTGTTTCCTGAGAGATCACAACTCAGAGAAAAGCTTAAGAGGAAGTTTGATGGGACAAATGCTTAAATGGTGGCTTGGATGACGAACAAGTGTAGGGGGAGGATGGTTCAAGGGGGATTATATAATGGGAAATATCTCCCATAAGAAAGGGATCGAAAAATAGAGAAGGAGGACTGTAGCAATCACAATAATACTAGTACTCTGTTTACGTGATTTATATGAGTATTTGTCTCCTCAGACAAGGAGTTTATCATATTATCCGTTGTCCAATTCACTAAAACTTAGTTCTTTTACCCACTTTCTACAAATTTATTGTATTGGACTCATTAAGCCAAATATTCCATATAGTTCGGGTTTGGACTGCAAATCGTGTCCCTACAAGAGTGTTAGAAAGGGAATTAGCTAAAATTAAAAAAATAAGTTTTTATTTTAAAATAAACAATGTAATGTTCTTAAAATTAACTTGTAGGATGCATCCATGTGAATCATGTGATGTGACTTGTGAGAGGGGTTACAAATATTCGCTGTTGCCCATAAATATCCTGTCCACGTAAACTGTCATGTAGACAATAAGACTTACATGGGTGGACCAGATATGTGAAGAAAAACAAATACTAGAAAAAAAAAAAGTAAAGCCCAATAAGAAAAGAATATCTATCAAAAGAAAAGAATAGGAACAATCCAACCATAAAATGGGCCTTATGTCCAGGCATCTTCCACGGGCAAAATGGCCCATTAGCATCAATGTTGGAAATATTTGGGCCTGAAACACTGTTTGTGTAATAATTAGCTATCTACCACTTTTTGGGGTACTCGAGCTTGGTGAGCTCGAGTACCCCTTTTTTTTAGTCCACCGTGGCACCTGACCATCAGCAAATGAAATTTAAAAAACTAACTGGTACCCGAGCTCATGAAGCTCGAGTACCATTCAGCCATGTCTCCCCACACTTAAAACCATCTTTTACACATCTTTTACACCTTTTACCCACAACAGAGCACAAAATACCCACAGTGCAAACCTCTCAATCTCGCTATCTCCCTCTCATTCTGCCTCTCAATCTCGCTATCATTCCACACCGATTGATGAATTCTCCCTCTCAATCTCGTGATCTGCATCGTTCTCCGAGGTATCTCTCTCTTTTTCACTTCTTCACTGTCTCTGTTTTTTTCTTCTCAAATGTATTTTTCACTCTTCACGTTTGAGATAGTTGTTTTGCTTGTTATTATTTTGTGGGTTTGCGAGGTTGAATTTTACTGTGTGATTACTGATTAGGTGGTTTTGGGGTTTGGATCTTACTTAAGAACTTGTATTTATAAGAGAACCCTTTGGTTAAAGCTTTGCCCTTTAGATCTAATTGATTTGAAAATTTAAGTTTAGTTGTTCTGTTTGTTTGTAGTTTGTACTAGAGTGGTCAACCTCTATTTTGTCTTTTTTTTTTTTTCTTGTAAATTAATTGAAAATTTTAAAGATGCCGATTCTTCAGAACTTTGACAATTTGGGCTTTTGGATATGTAGAAATTCTGAACTTGTTGACAATGCATGTGTTGGATTGACTCAGTTTTTTTATGTCATATGTGGGTTTGGTTTGAATTAATATCTATGATTTCTGTGGTTTCTATGGATTCACTTCTTGCATTGATGAAATGAAATGAAAATTGAGTAATATGCTGATTTTGCTAGTGATTTGTATAGTTAATTAGTTATTTGGTTTTATATGTCAATCCCTAAACAATGAATTCAACCATTACTTGGAGACCCTTTTAGGAACTTTCCCTAGAAAAAATGGGAATGGATATTCCTTAATTCAAAATTCTCTACACCTATAGCCTGGATTTTCTAGAATTATTAGTGTTAGGAAATATGTATTGCAATTTATATGTACATACATCTAGGAAATCAGGTAGTTATTTAGAATGAAGATATAGTTTGGATAAGAGCATGATTGGGAAACCAAATTGTGTTTCTTTCTAGTGCAGTTATATTTGTCAAAATTGGAACCCCTCCTCAAAGGTTCGTATATTGTGCCTTTACTTCATCAAGTATGCAAGGTTCTATAAATGATAACTTTGTACTTTATTTTATTTTTTGTATAATTTAAAGCTTTGTAGGCTCTATAAATTGGAAATTTTCTCTCTCCTTTTTTTTTTTAACTTTCATTTACATGCTTTCAATTTTTTAAGTTGGTCTACTGAACTATGATAAAATGTTGTGATGCAATGTTGCTTAATGGTGGTATTAACTTTGCAGATCACTATCTTCTCTTTGATTTTCCCGGCCAGGTTGAACTATTTTTTATTCACTCCAATGCCAAGACAGTTATCATGAAACTCATAAAGAAATTGAACCTTAGGGTATGATTATGTCTTTTACGTTTATATGATATTTGGTATCTTTCAGGACCTTGAACAGCCGAATTGACCTCATCTTCTTGTGTGTCAATGTTCAATTATAAAAATCTTATTGGATTCTTCATTTTATGCAGCTGACTGCAGTGCATTTAGTTGATGCCCATCTTTGCAGTGACCTTGGGAAGTATGTTAGTGCATTGCTTCTCACTTTGTCAACCATGCTACATCTAGAACTCCCACACATTAATGTCTTATCCAAGATTGACTTAATTGAGAACTATGGAAAGCTAGGTGTGGTTATGGCTTTTCTTATTTAGACATTAAGCGTGAAATATATGCTATGATCATAAAAGTGTTGGTTGTGCTTTATTAATTGTTACTTTTTGGCGTGCTGCAGCTTTCAATCTTGATTTTTATACCGATGTGGAAGATTTATCTTATTTACAACACCATCTTGATCAGGATCCTCGCTCTGCCAAATACAGGTATGATTTAGGGTAGAACTCATTATGCAATTTGTATAAATTAGTCGTTGTCTTTTAATCTATGCACGCTATATTGAATCATACGTGGGTGTCATTGTTAAAAATTTCCAATTTGTTTTCTTCATTAGTATGTTGCAACTGTTCCAATTGTTTATTGCTTGTATCTTCCTTTCCATTTAATGCCATACTGAAGTGAATATAGCAGTCATTTCGCTGTCAAATTTATAGAATTATGACATCAGCACAAATGTTAAAACTTCGGACTTAGAGTGTATCAGTTAACATCTAGTATGCAAGGTTCCTCTAATATCAAATGCCATAATGCTACTGAGAAGGTGTTTCAATATTTTTTACAGGGCACCTAATATGCTTTCACATCTCTTGATTTAATGTAAGTGCTGCCTTCTCATGGCCCTTTTGCTGTCACCTACCATAGCACCTTAATGGAAACACCAGAAAAGTCAGAAATTATAAATCAATTGTGTCTTGAATACCTTGACAATACCTTGTGTCATTAAATGACTAAATATTGGCTCAAGTTGTATAAAAGGTATAATAAAAATTATAAAACTTTGACACCACCAAGAGAATCAAAACCAAAGGTCCGTATCTTTAAGCTGATGTCAATCTAACTAGGCATTTAGGCAACATGAAAGCATTTATTTGATTATCTTTATGATGCACTGTATTGGCTCCAAGAAAGAGTAGATTTTAAATTTCTATCATGACATCTAGTTAAACCACTTATTAATTTAATGACACCAAAAGTTAATGTGGAAAATGTTGTGATATTCAAGTGTGAGTGGTGTGGTTAGTTAAGTAGCTAATTCGAACATTGGATACTAATGAGAAAATTGAGAAGTTAATATCACATAACTGGGCCGAAACTCATAGGCTTAAGCTTTTGGGTTAAGTAGTGTCCCTATATGTTATATTGACCTCTCAATTGGAGTCTCCCCAAGGTATTCTCTCCCAAAAAAAAAATACACGTATTCAACACATGAATTTCCGTTGATATGTAGCTTCTTTAGGATGCAATATCTTGTCCATCAATATAGCTATCTAATACAATAAAATGAAAATTTTGAGCCATTATCATACTAGAACCAAAATATCCACCTATCAGTACCAAATGATTCTTTTGATACATTTTGTTCTTTTATTTATTTATTATCATTTTTTTAATAAGGTCTCTTGGTATCAAAATTGTTGGAAGAGATGGCTTTCTTCAATAATAATGCAAAATTTCCATAATTTTTCTAGTGTAACCAACATTTGCAAAAGTTCCACTCTAACTATCAAAAAGGATTGATGAATGCAATAATTGAATCCATAGGTGGACCTTGGCCGTCGCAAATAGAATAAATGCTGACCAGTCAGATTGACCCCTAGCCCAAGCCAGTCATTAAACCCTAACTAATTGCCTTAGGATGACTGGTCATCATAGTTTCCATTTTCTATTTGTTACAAGTTTTCACATTATCATACGCCACTGGTATCAGGGTTGAATTGCTGGTCAAAGCAACCCACAAGAAATCCAATAATCTAATCCTAAAGTTAAACCCCATCTAAATCCCATAGGCAGTGCAAAGAAATGGAAAAATAAGGAAGTACAATCAGTAGCTTGTCTAGGCCCTTTTGAAAGCTGATATATTATTTCTGAATGTGTGTTCAGAAATTAACATTTGTATAAGTAAGCTGTTTGTGAATCTTATTCCAGGAAACTCACTAAGGAGCTATGTGATGTGATAGAAGACTTCAGTCTTGTCAATTTTTCGACCTTAGATATTCAGGTCTGCCATTCTCTCTGTTTTTCCTCCTTGAAATTGCTCAATTTTTTTTATTTTTTTTTGGGTGTTCTTAGTTAGATGTTGCTTTTCAGGATAAAGAGAGTGTAGGGAATCTTGTGAAGCTGATAGACAAGACCAACGGATACATTTTTTCTGGCATAGAAGCAAGTGCTGTTGAATTTAGCAAGATTGCAGTGGGTCCTCTTGATTGGGATTACTACAGATATCCTTGTCCTCTTTTGATTCTTAATATCATATTTGCTCAGTTTTAGCCAAAACTTAAGAATAATATCATATTTGCTCTTAAAAATTGGTTTTTATACAAATGTGACTGGCCAAAATCTCTTAACTTGTGTTATGACATATTTTCAAAGTATCTTTCTGCATTCTTTCAAACTGTGTTATTTAATTATAAAAGTTTTTGCAGCTTCGTTGGTTTCAAGGTTTAACAGCTAAGGTGGTGGGTATCTTCAAGCTGTAGCAATACTATGAAAATTACCTTTTACCCTTCTTTTGAGGAGTATTTTGAACTACAAAACCAAAAAGAAGTGTGAGAGACTATTCATGCAATTTTTTCCAAGTAGGAGTATTTGGTCTCAAATTGACTGATTATGAGTTACAAATGACATATAGGAGAACATAGGTTTATTCCTCTTTTTTTGTGATTAGGCATGCCATATTTGAACTGGCTATATGGGATGCGAGACTTACATTATATACATGTGAGATGTAATATAATACCCTAGTGCAAAACTGCAAATCAAAAGTGCAAGTGTTGTGTCCCAAGGCAACATGGCAGATAATTTTTCTGCTGCTGAGTAATTCCAGCAGCATGGCCTCATCAATTAGTTTAGCTGTTCAGATTTGAATTTATCTTTGAATTGTTATCAATAAATCCTTCCTATTGTGTCAGAGAGATTAGGTGATTAGGTTAGTTGTCAATAGGATATTGTCGTTATCTTATTCAGCCAATTGTTACAACTGTTTGAATTATTTGAATTGGTTGTTATTGTTATCAGAAGAGTGTATTTAAATGCAGCAAGCAAGGAATGAGCTGCTATGCAAGCAAAAATTTCAATCAAATTACAGAGCTCTCTCTCACATTTTAGGACATTAGTCATCTCAAAGAGAGTTTAAAGATCATTTAATATTTCAAGTCTTTCAAGATTACAATTGTTATAGGTGGATTAGAGATTGTGTAGCTAATAATTACATAAATGCAGCAGAGATGGTGTGTATAGATGAAGTAGTAATCAAACTGATACTTACATAACTGAATTTGAATACTAACCTGGTTGAACCATCAACTCTGACACCAATTGTTTGAATCTTGGGTTTGTGAGAGTTGAGAGTTAACACTTTCGGAGTCTTTTTAGGTTAAAAGATGAATTGATTTGTCGTGATAAAAGTAGGCAGATTAGTACCAAGCTTGGGGTACCAATCTGTCTATTTTCAAAATAGGCAGATTGGTACTCGAGCTTGGTGGATTCGGGTACTTCACAAGGTACTCGACTCCACCAAGCTCGGGTACCAATCTGGCTATTTTCAAAATTATCATGCTTTGGTACCTCGAGCTTGGTACTAATCTGCCTACTTTCCAAAATTAGGCAGATTGGTACCCGAGTTTAGTGTACTCGGGTACTTCACACAGTACCCGAGTTCACCAAACTCGGGTACTAATCTGCCTAATTTTGGAAATAGGCAAATTTGTACCCGGTTTGGTAAGTTCACCAAACTCACATGGGTATTCTCTTTTTTTTTTTTTTTTTTTTCGGATTGAGTTTGGTAAATTAAAATTCTAATGAATTGATTTTGATAATTTAAAATTATAATAAATGAATGATTGGGTACATGGGTAATTCTTTTTTTCATAATACAAAATGACGAGAATTAATTAGAATGGTTTCTCATCTTCTTTCAGTATTTCTTTTTGTTTTGTCTTTCAAAATTATTGGGAACACAAATTTATCCTTACTGTAGTTTACTTTAAAGTTGTAAATGATGAATCAAACCAAGTCAAATAAGTTCGTCTGATTCATGAAAGCATTGAACAAGCTTTAGCTGCCCTGAACTATGCTCTAGATACATCTTTAACTTCTTTGGTGAATATAGTAGCCATATTAAAAATCAATGGACTTCATTGTTTCGTTGCAATGGTTATTGCGTGAACAAGCAAATGTTCAGAAATGGATTTTATCATCATAACAAATGTCACCGTAATTATTATCATCATGACGGCCTGATTCAAGAAGCGATAAAAATAGAAAAATATCTAAAATAGAAATGTACCACAATATCAGTCTCGAATCAGCAATAATATTATTTCTTGTATCAAACTTGAGATCCTGGCTTAGTTTGACATTACGCAACATTTTACAGCAGCACACAATCATGTCTTTGTTTTGGTAGTACTAAAAATGATATAAATCCAATCACCCATTAAAATGCACCCAAGCCATTCAATATGAGAGTAGTATGATAAAAAAAAAGGAGATCAAAGGCAAGGCCCACTAATAATGACAATATCAATAGTTAGATGACCAGTTGGCAGCACTTCCAACTCTTGGCATGCCTACAGTTTCCCTCTTCGACTCTTCATCCACGGTGAAAGTTACACCACACACCTGACCAGAACTATCCACCCTTGGCACAAGCTTCACCTCATTAAGGGGGTGTTCATAACTCCTGAAGCATCCAGACGCAGATTAATACCAACGTCAAGAAGCATCCTTTCGAAAACAACAGAAACAGATAAATCAGCAGGCTAGTAGTCATGCTCATGAAGTAATATCAAACAAATAGACTATAGTATTAGTATCTGGAAGTTCATGCTAATAATTACACAAAATCAAAACTAGTCCTACTTTTTTTTTGGGCTACAATGTGGTAGATAAATGACAGGGAAGATAAATGGGAAAATTACGTTACCTAGTCTGCAACACCACCAGTCGTCGGTACCTCATTCCGCTTAGGACATGTTCTTCGGTTATGCCCCTCTTGGTCACACAACCCGCATTGAACCTTCCTCCCCCCCTCCTTCCACGGTGTGGTTCTCAGCCGTCTCCCACCCTCGTCCATCTCATTCCTGATTCGTGTTGAGACAGGGCGACCTTTCTCTCGAATCAATTGGGGGTTAGGGAGGACCCTTCGACTTTCTTCAGGATCCGGCCATGATAATCTATCTTTCAACGCAGGAAAAATGGGAGCATAGCTCCGAAACAGTGCATCCACGCTATAGCATGGGTCAATGTATTGCTCTGCATCATGTCGATACCTAATACAAACTGCAATGACATGTGAACATGGTATCTTGTACAACTTCCATTTTTGACACGTGCAACTTCTTTGCAACAAATTAACTCCATGTGTGTGATCCCCATGTCCAGCACTCCCTGGATTATGTGGTGTATCTACTTGATATGATTGTTGTTGCGCGCTCAATCTCGTCACCCTGTGATGCTCCGCCTTCGCCTTATTTCTCATGAAGATATCCAACGCATATTTAGTCCATTTTTGTCCCGAATTTAACTGTGCTATGCTCTTATTGCGACGATCATCGAAGTAAGAATTCAATTTGAACCATGTGTATTTCACCATTGCCGTAATGGGCAAGCTACGAGCACCCTTTAGAACACCATTGAAGCACTCGGAGACGTTTGTCGTCATTGCCCCATAACGATAACCCTTGTCAAAACTTAGAGCCCATTTCTCTTTCGGCACATCCTTTAGATATTGGTGCGCATCCCGGTTGACATTCTCAATTAACTCGAACGTGGCATTGAACTTTCGCTCCTGGGTAGCACTTGCTGCCCTCCATACTAGATTCTTTAAAGTTTCATTGTGCCATCTAGTGTTGACGTTACTACATAGATGACGAAGGCAGTAACGATGTTCTGTCATAGGAGGCCGTAAGGAAAAGTCTCGATTATTGTCTCTAAAGATAGCTTGTATCCCAGGGTGTCTGTCAGATATGACACACAGGTGTCTCCGGTCGGTAACATATGTTCTTATACAAGCCAAGAACCAACCCCAAGTCTCTGTGCTCTCGCTATCGACAACGGCGAAGGCTACTGGATAAATTTTATTATTAGCATCTGTCGCCATTGCAATCATCAATTTCCCTTTATATTTTCCATAGAGGTGGGTTGCATCAATGCTAATCACAGGCCTACACTTCTTGAACCCAACAATACATGGACGAAACGCCCAAAATACGGACTTGAATGTACAGGTTCCCTGGTCATAATTATCGTCCACTATTAACTTATACTCTGTACCCGGACTTGCGTCCTTCAGTCCTGCCAAAAACCGTGGCAACTCAGCATAAGACTCCTTAAAATCCCCGTATATAGATGCAACGGCCTTTTGTTTGGCATCCCATACCTTATATGTGAACCATAATGATTACGTTAGAAATGAATACAAGTTAAATAAAAAAACTTGAAGCAAACAAATCAAGACTTGTAAGACTATAATATTGATCTAATTCCGCATTTCTTTTTTTCTTTTCTTTTTTCAATTTCTATGTTCATAATATAAAGTATGCATGAGTTTTTTGCTAAAAAAAAATATCTCATGATTATACTTCCCAACAGATTGATGTCTCTACATTGTATTGAAAATATAATGCAAGTTAAAGAATAGAATACCTTGTAATGAGATACTTCATGTTTTAAGTCTGCCAAAGCAACGTGGCGTAAGTTCTTTATCTTATACGCAGGGTCTTCTCGTATATAGCGCTCAAGTACATATGCTAAGAACACCGAATCAATCATCCGACCATCATGAGCATTCTGAATTTTGTCGCACGTGTGGGGGCCCTTGCATTTCGCGATCTTCCACACATTGTCTCCCTTGCAACATATTGCACGGACTGACCATGGACAGGAATCATCCTCGCAACTCACCATAAGCCTCTCTGAGTCTGAATGCTCAGTTTTGAAGCTAAAATTCTCTCGCATTGCGTACCAAGTCAACGCACGTCGCACCGCCAATTTAGTCGCGAATACCATCCCTTTAATTGGCTGCTCCCCAGGCGTCCATGGTAATACTTCCGCTTCCATAACCGGTGATGGATCGAACATATTATCCCAAGTGTTTTGGGTGAACCATTCCGGCGTAGGATCGGGATCAGGGCATGTCTCTCTATTTTCTTCGACAACCACATTTTCGATATGATCAACATCCTCATGTTCACCCATGGTATCTAGGAGCTCCTCAAAGTCATCCCTAGTAACATCGATTTGGGTCGCATCATCACCAAGTCCGTGATCATTCTGGTTATTGTCGGATGTGCCCCTATGGACCTCATCATCAGCTAAATGCTCTCCTTCATGCACTTGTTGGGGCCCTTCCTCCTCCTCAATCGAGTTCACATGGGCAAATGTCTGCCACGGTTCACTGCCATACCCATCTCCTGTGTTCTCTACACACCCTTGATAAGATGTTTCTGGTATTAAGTCGATGTGCTCATCTACTCTTCCATCCAAAACAGTATGTTCTGAACCTTCTCCAGCCTCTACTGTGGCGGGCTGAACAGTGACATAGAGATCCGAAGCAATGAATCCTCGAGCCACCATTTGTGCAACCATTTCCCACATCATCTTCACTTCGGTGCCACCCGATAATTGTAGTGAATTGTAGAAAACCTGCGTGTCTACCACCCGTTGAGGTGCTCGATACACGATGGAAATCTTATGCCTAGAGTGGTCTAACCCCATCGCCTTCAAAATTCTTCGTTGCAAGTTCGTAAGTAGCGAAGAATTGATCTGAAACGAAGCACTTCGTCGATATCCCACGTTTCACCTTAACGTATTTTTGCTTTTGGTTCGAGCCTTGGTATGACAACCCATGCAGCTCATGATAATACATCTCCCCGTCGTAGTACAGATAGAAAAAGTGAAAATCCATCACCAACCTGTTATGAACAATATAAAAGTTGTCATCATCTATAACCAGTTAAATAAAGATGACGTATGATTGCAACAATTTATATTCAAACTCAACCTCCTAAACTTTCTGTATAGAGATATAAATAAATTTCAATCGTTTTAACCACATATTAATAATTTATAATAGATTTAATTACAATACTTGGCTGCCAGCAAATTGATAAAAAAAATTGTGTTTTATTTAATATTTAGATAACTTGTAAATTATAGAATAAACAATATACAATGACATAGTATGTAGATATAGTTTATGTTAATTGCGCCCCCCCCATATTTAGTCCATTTTTGTCCCGAATTTAACTGTGCTGAATGGGGCATATTTTAAGAAGCAATCAGACAGCAAGATATATACACAACTTTACAAGTATTTGCTATATTTTTAATATTTTTAGATTTGACATAATTAAATAAAAAACTTATACATGATTTCTTTTTTCTTAATTTATTTGAAGGAGCTTAGAACATGTCTAAACTATATGTATTACTCTTCTAAAGCATATAATAATTTATGGATTTACTATCTCTCATTCAACTATTAATAATTGTGAAATGGTTTTTTTTTTTTCTTTCATTTCAGGTACAAAAAAAAAAATATGCTTTTAATTGCAATTGTTTCTTTACAATTTATTTTGCTACAATATAGTTTGTGCTCCATTTGTTTAGATAACTTGTAAGTTATTTATATATATATATATATATATATATATATATATATCTGCAGTTGTACATGGATGCCTGGTCTTGCAAAAAACTCAAGTCATGAACTGTGGTCATGCAAAAAGAATGTCATACGAACCACACATGCAAACACAACAGACAAAACATTTAAGTTACCTCTATAGGCAGGACCCAAAGGTTAATAAATCATGAATCAATGGAAAAAACTGACAACATTTTACTTACCTCTCTATAGGCAGGACCCAAAGGTTAATAAGGCAAGCCTTCAATGGAAAAAACTGGCACTAAGAAAAGCAGATGGTGACCCAACATTTGAAAGGGCTTCAGTATTCTTTCACATGGCTTAGAACTGAGTCTTCACATGGAGTTGTGATGTTAGTGCAAGAGAGTCATTATGGTCATAAAGTCTCTACAACTAATCTGGTGAGGGAGACTCAGAAGGTACACTTGCTTTAAGTTAGTAGTTGGGGTCAGACGGCTGGGCAGAACGTTTGTAAGGCTGAAATATATCCGAAACAATTATTTCCTATATAAAAAATATTTCCAAACATTAGACCCAGTGTTTGTAGATTGTAAGTGTCACTCTGTAATAAATATATTAGAGTAATGTTATAACCATAAACTATTTTACAATTTGTACAAAATGTTGATGTGGCCAACTTGTTATTGCTTTTTTATTTAGGCCTACCATTAATATGCATTTTTTCATAACAACTTAATTACTCACCACAACAGTAGTTTGTAAAAAAATGTGAAAAATAGTTTGTATCTCTAGCATTATTCTTTTATATTATGTGTATGAGAGTGTATGTAATATTGAGTGTGTGCATTATTTTTTGTTATAATGTTATTTGTGTGGCGGAAATAATGTTTGTGGAAGTTTGTGTGCACAATATAAAAATAATACTTATGTGGCTAACGAAAATGGGACATGGCATTTATAATTTTACTACACACACTTGATAAAAACTGTGGCAAGTTTAAGTGGCCTGATAAATTGCTTTTTATTTATTCTCATGCAAAAAAATTAAAATAAAAATAAAAAACACGTTGGCTTCAACTTCGTACGTTACATATTGTATAAATAAAAAAAATAAAAATTAAAAAAAATACTATTAATAAAAAAAGTCTTTAAGATAGCTGGCCCACTATCGTAAAAAAAAAAAAAATAAACACACGTTGGCTTCAAAAAGTAACACATTGTATAAATAAAAAAAAAATTAAAAAAAAATTGAAGCGCCCACTATCGTAAATAAAAAAAAAAAAAATTAATAATTTAGTGGGCCACCACTACCACACGGTACTTGGTGGCCCACTATGATGTACCCGAGCCCATCAAGCTCGGGTACGAAGCAGGATAAATAAAAATTGAAGAGAGCCCATCAAGCTCTCTTCAATTTTATTTATCCTGCTTCGTACTCGAGCTTGATGGGCTTGGGTACTTCACAAAGTACCTGAGCCCACCAAGCTCGGGTACGAAGCAGGATAAATAAAAATTGAAGAGAGCCCACCAAGCTCTCTTCAATTTTATTTATCCAGCTTGGTACTCGAGCTTGGTGGGCTCGGGTACTTTACAAAGTACCCGAGCCCACCAAGCTCGGGTACAGAGCAGGATAAGATTGATGAGCTTGCTCATCAATTAAATAGCAAGCTCATCAATCTTATCCTGAATAAATTAAATAGCAAGCTCATCAATCTTATCCTGCTCCGTACCCGAGCTTGGTGGGCTCGGGTACTTTGTAAAGTACCCGAGTCCACCAAGCTCGAGTACCAAGCTGGGTAAAATAGGTTGCATCAAAGAGCTATCTCATATAAATTGTCATTTATCCAGCTTGGTACTCGATCTTGGTGGGCTCGGGTACTTTACAAAGTACCCGAGCCCACCAAACTCAAGTACCAAGCTGGATAAAATAAAATTGAAGAGAGCTCTCTTCAATTTTATTTCTCCAGGTACTAAATCTGGGTACTTTAAAAAAAAAAAAAAAATTTAAAACAAAAAAGATTTAAAAAAAGGTGGTATAAATTTAAGTATCGTACATGAACTTAAATTTCATATGAACTTATACTCTGCTGAGAAAAATAAATGCACAAGTATATCAACAATACAAGTGGCATTCTAAATTACTAATTGCACAAATAAGACATAACTTATATTTTCTATTCTTAAATTTTTTTTTTTTAAAAGACAATTTATATGATACAACCTTTATAAACTGTTCAGTTCCTTTAACAAAATGAGCCTAATATATTTTACTCCATAGAGAATGGTAATTACGCTTAACAGAAGAATGTCGTGTCATTATTTATTCAAACAAGCCTGTCAACAATACAAGAACTCCAAGAACTGAATCAAAAAGGAGCAGATAAATTTCCCATTTCAAAACCAGAAGATTCATGTGACAGCATTTTCTGTACATGTGCATATGATAAAATGACTCAAATCTTGTCAAATCTAATGGGATTCTGGCCACAATTTCAATGAAAGGCACATGCTCAGTCACGCTGCCTCTAGACAAACTTTTTAATCTCTGCCAAGACTGCGTCTTCCTCCCCATCCTTAAAGGCCCTGAAATACAGTTCAAAAGAGTTACTTCACTGGCAAATCACAACAAAGATTAATAAAAATCTTAATAAATTGACATGTAAATCATTTTTAAATGAAACGTTTTCACAGGAGAAATCAAATGTATTTTAGATTTCAAAAAGACCTGATGACTGGATTTGATCCTTTGGCTACAAGGTCCATGGTCTATGACTCTTTCCAAGTCAACTACATTGCAATTTCAACCTAGCCAATCATGCAGTATTGTGGCTCATTCACCACAAACAAACATCACAAGGCTTAGCAAACAAGGTAAGGAATAGACATGCATAATTTAATGTGCAACTTATGATCTCATGACTAAAGAATATAAAAAAAAATTGCAATATACCATAGACAATAAGTGAAAGAATTTGCGGTGTGAATCTAAACTCGACAGATAATGCACCAGAAAACTGCTCCAGCCCCAACAATTATAGCAGTCACTATATAAGTGATGTAGATCAAAGATGAGAAAAGTAAATGGGGTAGCAGATGAAACCCATGTGCCGCTTAAGTTTTTCAGTTGAAATTCATACAAGCATCTATATATAAAGGATTGGCAGGGAAATTGTTACAGAAGGCAGAAACAAGGTCTGAAAAGAGAGTTTTGGTACAATAAGCTAGTATAACAAGCAAAGGAAGAAAGTCCTAATCTTCCTACATCAGGATATCCTGGTCATTGAAGTACCCTTTGGTCCATAAGGCAATCTTTTCCTCCTAAGGAGAGGGGAAATGCAGCAATTAAGAAGACTTCTTCCTATATTTATTTGAGTAAAAGAAATTGATAACCATGTCTTTCTTTGGGAACCACACTAAAATTGTTTTAGCAGTAATATGATCACCATGATCAATAAGATGCTAGTTGATTCCATTAACTTGAGTCAAAAGGCGAAATTGGTAGATCAAAAAGTGGGGCTGAACAAAAGTTAAACTTGACAATGACCTTCAACATCTAACATCCACTTATGCAACAAAAACAATAGCAAAGCCTTAGTCTCAAAATTTGGGGTCAGCTATGTACCCTCAACAGACTGGTCAGGGATCTAACATCCACTTATAGTCTACAGATTGAAACGTCTTTCTAACTTAACAATAACAGAAATATCACAAGTGCAACACAATGTTCACCTTGCTACAGAAAATTTTGAAACATTTGAAATTGGAATTTTTGCTCTTCTTCTTTATAAGTAAAAATGGAGAATGACTTCCAATTGTAAACAAAGTGTAATAAGAAACCAGAAACTTCATTATGGAACTTACCCGCTGCCTTATATCTGTAAGGGTATGTCCTCAGGGGATCTAATTGTGTTGCCATACTAAGATCACTCTTTGCCATGTCACGGTCACAGTATTCTGAACGTTTCTCATAAGCTGATGCATTATTTTGGGCCTTCTCTATAAGCTTTGTCATCTCATCATAAGCAGCTTTGCGTTGATTTGTAAGATGATATACACGTGCCAGACCTTGATGAGCTCGTGTATGTTTGATGTTAAGTGCACTCATGTAGCAGTCAGCAGCGAGATCCAGCTTATCACAGTCTACATTGGCATTGCACCTAGATTATTTAGTGCCTGCAGAAGAGCAGAATCACCCAAAATTTAATACTTTATTTTGGTGCATAAGACAATTTATTACGATTACTCTAAAGATGAAACTTACTTGTCCTTTCCGAAGGCCATCTGAAGGGCATCTAAGAGCTTCCTCCAAAAGCTGGATCACATACACTGAAGACTTGGGATCAAGACTAGAGTCTGCACTTGTGAATTCTTTTCAGGACGATGAACACAAGAGCCACATTTCAACACAAACAGCCATGCAAGTCCCACAAATATAATCAAAACAGTGGAAGCAGGCTTAGTAACTTCATGATTGTAACAAAAAGAAAAATGTTAAATCCCCATATAAACTGCTCTAAGAAGCAGGTGGTGCATGCTTCTTTGAGAAAGTAATGAAGCAAATGAACCAATCCAAAAAGGAAGCTTATCCACCACCACATTTTCCTAAATTTATTAGCAAAAAAACAGTTGTGCAACTGAAAAATAATGGACATAAGTTATTGTATAGGTCAGAGATGGAAATTTCTTTCTTCATTGAATTGATTTTTGCAAGTTACGAACAAAAAACTATATTAGCTTGTAAGCCCAAAGCTTGAAGTTCATTGTCAAAAGATATGTGCCACAAACAGTTCAACACTTAAGGACAAGAAGATCCTATACATGACAAAAAGATCCTATACCATTACGCACCCAAAGTAGCACTGATTCTTGAAGCCTCTCTGAATCATTCTCGTTTTCTTCTCCTCACCGGTTCCTTGACTGGTCTCACCTTGCCTGAAAAGAACAAAACACAAGTTAATTTCTAATATGCGAGTTCATTTAATTGTAAAGAGATGTATATGTAATCGGATGTGTACAAAGTATAGTACCATGTCCAGTCCCACAGTTAGGAGGATGTGTCCGTGTCCGTTGCGGCCTTCGCGGCCGATCCTCAATGTGTGAAGGCTCTAGAGGGGGGGTGGGTATCTGTGGCGGGATGAACTCGGTATGCACGCCCTCAGGGGGGACAGCACCAACGGTGGGTCGCCCAGGAGTGGGCATGAATGTCATGTCATCTGTATGGGATGGACCCGCATCATCGTGTGCCATGGAGCCTATATTATAAGCAGTGTCCAAAGACATCGAGTCTGTTGTCTGACTTGCTTCCTCCATGGTGTGGTCATGCAAGGATGTGTGGCACCGACTAGATGTGGGCACCGGTGTGTGGGGCCGGCTGGATGTGGGCACGGGTGTCTGACGCGGACTGGATGTGGGCACGGGTGTCTGACGCCGACTGGATGTGGGCACGGGTGTCTGACGCCGACTGGATGTGTGCACGGGTGTCTGACGTGGACCCGATGTAGGACGCTGACTAGATGTGGGTCGTCGACTAGATGTGGGCACTGGTGTGTGACGCTGACCAGATGTGGGAGGCCGACTAGATGTATGACGCTGACTAGATTGACGGCCTCCTTGCCCTTGACGTCCACCTACTTGCCGACCACGCCCTACAGCCGGCTGACTTGTGTTGGCCGCAGTGCGTGCATCATCCAAGGTTAACCGACCAATTTCTTCAACAGATTGCAAGGCATTAATACAGTCGGTGTAGATCTCAGACCCTGGTTCGCACTTCGCCATAATGCTTAACTGCGATTCAACCTGTCACAAATATACAATAGTGTTAGTAGGTTGAACTAAACTATGCGAAGCCCGGTATATTTATAAAAAGACAGTCTTTGTAAACTTACCAAAGTGTCCCAGTACGAAGTCTCTTTTGTAATATGGCGAACAGTGCGGGGACGAAACCACAACATATACTCATCGTTGTAGCTCATCTCCCCATGAAAGGGCGGTGCATCGGCAATTTCGGCGTGCGCAGCCCATTTAGCAATATGAAGTTGGGCCCAATTTTGATGCTGCTTGCCCTGGAGGGTTATCTTGTGCAGTTCAGGTGAAGTATTAACATCGACTGGTATGCCTTGCTTCATCCCAAACTGTCGGAGAACACGTTCGGGATGATGGTCTTCCACCACCCAAAAATGTAGCAGCGGCACGATAGACCTCCATATGTGTTGGCCTGCTGTACAATATGCAGGCAGTGAACGCAAATAATTTCTGTACGGCTCCCACACAATCTGCAATGATCCAACAGATGCAAACAACCATATTAACAATATAATTAGAAAAAATGTGTAACGAATGTGAACGATACATGTAACTCTTTGAATAGAAAATGTTTATTCATTGAAAACTGAATTGTAAATACAAAAAGAACATGCCAAAGCGGTTACCACTTGTAAGACACGATACCTGATTTGGCCGTAGCGAAGTAAGCGACACACGATAGGCACGTACGACGTGCATTGAATGTTCAGTTGTTATCTTAGCCCCTTTCTATCTACCAAACATCATAGACATGACCTTCATATTAGTTACTTACACAATTCCCATGCAAATTGAGTTAATGCGGAAATGTAAAACGGTAACTATCTAACATGCTACATACCTGATAGCAAGTGGACCTGGAGGTAGTGCCTGCTGTGGATGCCTCATCACAGGACATATGTGTGGAAATCTCGCCCACGCCCACAACTGCACCAATAGCAGTGGACCGCCGATCTGCTTGGCTGTCTTCTCTGATGCATTACAGAGGTGTCTATAGAGCCAACTTAATGCTGCACTACCCCAACTATACCTCTTTCCGTTGCTGATTGGATCGAAAAATTGCAGATACATAATGGAGATCCGATCACCACCCTTATCCATAAACAGTCTACCACCTAACATCTCCACTATGTAAAACCGAGCATACTGCTGCACAAGCACATCAGGGGCGTCAACTGGGAGAGGGTTAGGAAACCGATCCTCAAGCCATTTGGCTTTTACCCTCGGTCCTTCCATCACTGCGGTGTTCTTATTACCACCAAGTTGTCTATCTGGCGGCCTACACCCTAGCCACTCAGCGCATGCATTAGACCAACTGGTTCTCGGGGATGTATATCCCACCACCGGCAAGCCATGTACAGGTACCCCCATTATAACCTCCATATCTTGTAGTGTGATGGTCATCTCACCGTGGGGCAAGTGGAAAGAGTGCGTCTCCGGCCGCCATCTCTCCACCAACACTGTGATCAATGCGTGGTCAAGGTCCATATGTGGGACCCGAAGTAGCCCATCTAACCCCGCATCAGTGATGTAAGCGGCAATTCGTGGATCTAACCCATCTAACCCACCATGAAGAAAGTCTTTATCCCGGTGACGACAAGTCAGTAGACCTAGCACTCCCTGCAAATATAGCAGCTTCGTATTAATAATAATTAGCACCACATAATATTATACCTAAGTCTTGTCCTTTTTTTAACTACTTATCAAAATTAACAAAAATAATAAACGGCCAACTCAAAACTTTAAAATTCTGAATATTTATAATCCATATGCATAGGAACATATTTGTTCAGCAATCCACAATTTTTTACAAAAGCTTATCATTTTTCATAATTTTTATGCATTTTTTAATATATATATATATACACACACATATATGCTACACTAGTGAGTAATGAGGTGAAATTCTAGCCATTTGACACAATTAGAAGAAAACTCTATTCACATTTGCATTTATATCCTGAAAGAACTAATCAATTACAATTATGATCCCTTGTAATTGCTTATAGATCCTAATTCAAAACTAATTTATACCAAAAACTAATTTGTAACAGTGAGAATACTTACTTTATAATCCATATGCATAGGAACAAAGAGTTTTGTACACCCTTGTTAACAAAAAGCAAAAAAAAAAAAAAGAACAAAAGAAAAAAGAAAAGAGGGGAGGATGGGAGAGGGACTTTAGTGTACTAGTTTGCATATAACTTTTTTATTTATTTTAAATGCCCTTATTTGCCCTCTTACTGTTTTGGTTATTGGTTCTTTTTTAATGTACATGAATTTCCGTGTTTTCAACAACATTCTCAAGCTAATTGAAGCATCAATTACCTATCCTAATGGATTTTATATGTAATGGCATCATTACAACATAGAAAACATTTCATTTACCTCTTTCTACTACATATATTGAATAAGTGCATACCTTGCCTTCCAAATGAGCATCCCAAAGCAAACTTGAACGATGCTCATCCTGCCTCGTCAACAAAGTCCGTATAGAGGGTCCTGCTCCATGTGGGTCCATATCTGGCATTTGGTGACAACAACAACACAAACTTATTTATTTATTTTTAATTATAAACATATTTGACTGAAAATGGCAATAATATATATATCTAATGCAGCCTTCGCTGCTTTCATAAAAAAACAAAAAAAAAAAAAAAAAATAGAATTAAACATGAGGGATGAGCATGCTGAGATCACCATGAACATCTTGTCATTATGTTTATGACAAGATGTTCAACTTCTAAAAACTTTTACTATGACATTCTATCAAAAAAATTTTCTGCTTTTATCTTCTTTCTAAAATAGTTGACAGGAAAAAAGACATTATTTTGTAAATTCATTACAACTACCAGCTTAGAGAAATGTGATTAATTATCAAACTCTAATTCCAAAACACCTCTTGCAAATGGTAATGGAAAACTTGATGCTCATAAGATTCTATCAATGGAAGCAAATGGGGATGTGAAAGCTTCAAATTCTACAGAGAACAGTGAAAAAAATGTGGCAAATATGAACGGTTTTAACAAAACCAAAAATGTTGATGTTGATGACAGTAAGAACAGCAAAGCATTCACTTTAACTGTTGAAAATGGAATTAGTCAGAGGGCAGATATTAATTTAGTGAAACCAGATGGTGGTGAAGTTAATGGCACAATGAGCAGGGTGACAGTGGGAGGACCTGACCACCATGAATTAGGAACTTGTGCTGTCAATGGGCATGCTGAGATCTCAGGGTCTCAAAGAAAGTCAAAGGACGAGGGCTCTTGCATTTTGTTAGCACAGGATTCTCAATTCCAGGAAAAAATTGAAGAACTGAAAGAAGTGTATGTTATGCCCTTCTTATTCCTTTGTAAATTACTTATTGCTAATAACTTCTGTTCATCAGAGTCTGGTCAAGAATTACTTTGCTAAATATGTATTTCATATTCTCTTGGTTAGTTTATGAAGTAGGATCTTTATGAATTCAGCACTTCAATAGATTTCTTGATTAGTTCTTGAAGGGTTTTTGTATAAGAATTGTTGTTAAGGGTTTTAGGTTAGAAAAGAATGAATTTTGATGGCTGTTTGGGGCTGAAACATGGGATAGAACTAAAAAAGATAAATAAACACTAGCCAATCACACCTACGACTTCCTACGCAATCATGTAGGAGAAGGCAATCCACCGTCAAACATTAAAATAAGCTGCTGGATTTTTGTTAGAATCCTAGTCACTATGAATGTTATTGACTACAATAAAGCCTTTATATAGGCTATTGTTAAATCCTTTCCTAGAAGTACTAGGACTCTAAATAACCTATTCCTAGAATGACTAGGATTATTAATAACAAACTAAAAGGACTTAGTAGCTTCTAAACCAACATGAATAAAATTTTTATGGTTTTTCCCCCATTTTTTTCTCCTTGTGTACTTAGGCCTTGTCCTTTTTTATTTTTATTTATTTTTATTTAAATAAAGTGCATTCCTAGTGATCAAAAAAAAAAAAAGGAAGGAAAATGACTCAAAACATAAAACAAGACTCAAGGGCCTTTGATGCAGATAAGGAAAGCCAATTCAAGATTTCTTGAAATTACCAAATTTCTCTTATTTTAGTTATTTTTAATTAAAACTAAACCTGCAACTTTCTAACTTTAAAAATTGAATACTAAGACAAGTCTTTGAGAATCTATGGCCTCAAAAAAGACAATCATGAAAACTACTAATAAATTATGTTTCATAACGAAAATTCTTTGTAGTGCCATACCCTCCTATAAAGAAAATATGGTACCTCTTGAAGAAAAAAAGAAAAGGTCAAAATAAACCAAGTCTCTTTGGACTTTACCAAAACATAGAATCAAAGAAGTGCCTTAACATATAATACCAGGTTTATAGTATATACACAAACCCAACCAGCCACCAAGAAAGATCCTAATTAGCAGCACAAGCAATCTAATTAATTCTTCTAGGCTTCTAGCTATAGCTAAAACGACGAACAATGTTGTACTGGTTCATAGTTACATAGCCAGCACATAGAGGAAGTTCGTCCGATAGCTAGTTTAAAAAAACAAAAAACAAGATTTAGTTGTTTGGGCTTAGGGGTTTCCCAATTTTGATTTTTCTTTTATAAATAAATAAATAATATATATATTCTTTTTAAATTTTTCAATTTTGAATGAGTTTCTTTCAAATTTTCAATTATATATATATATAAATTTCCCATGGATACCTGACACTCTTCATGGCCAAGCATGTTTGAAGAGAAGTGTAGCAAATCCAAAAGCAACACTGACCAACATCGATGAAGATAACGCACGTAGACGCTGTTTTTCTATGCAACCAAGTTCTTTTATTTGAATCGCAGGTTACTTTATTCACATTTTTGCTTTAGTTAGGGTAGGAGAATAGTGGCCATAATATATATATCTCAATGTTGGTAGAATGCCTTGCATTAGTCAAATATTACACATATCTCAATGTTGGCCAAACACCCAGAAAGGAGAAAAAAAAAGAGCGGTAAGACACAACAAAGAAAATCAATAAGCTAATAATTCTTGGTACCTCCATTAAAAGAACAACAGCTTCAGTTTAGCATTGTGCTGCAGTGCAATAACAATTGACTAGAAACAAACCAATTTAAAAATAAAATAATAATAATAATAACAACAACAATAGTAATAAAACCCTACCAAATGTCACCTTTTTTGGGTAGAAAAGGGAATTTTATTAATTTACTCATAATAGAAGCAAAAGGAATAAGACTGTTCATACAACAAACCAGAGGCATCTAAATTAAGCAAAAGAAGAACATCCACGGGAGGATCTAGGAAATTAAACAAATCCCTCATTCATGTAAGTTCTACTATTTTGAGTTTATTTTGGAATCTAAACTAACATGCAAATTTGGGTTTTCAGCCGAAACAACATGCAAATTTGGGTATTCAATCATCTAAACTAACATGCAAATTTGGGATTTCGGATAATAATTTGAGGCTCATTTGGGTTTTCAGCCGAAACAATTAGCGGTAACCCAATCGAGAGAGAGAGAGAGAAAAAGAGGGTACCGTGGATTGGAGTGAAGGGTGAAAGCCTCTGCCGCCTCTACTGCCGCCGATGAGCCTAAGAACTGCCGCCGACGAGAGTCCCCTTGCCGCCGATGTAAGTGAGAGTGAGTGTTTGAAAGTTTGTGCGTGAGTGAGTGTTTGTGAGAGTCCCCTTCTCTTTTTCTTTTTTTTCAGAAACCTTGAGAGTGGGTGTTTGTGAGAGTTTGAAAGACTGAGAGTGAGATTGAGAGTTTGAAAGTTTGTGCGTTAAGTGCCGTTGGAACCCGGGCAGTACTCGAGCTTCATGAGCTTGGGTACCAGTCAGTTTTTTAAATTTCATTTGCTGATGGTCAGGTGTCACGGTGGACTAAAAAAAAGGGGTACTCGAGCTCACCAAGCTCGAGTACCCCAAAAAGTGGTAGATAGCTAATTATTACACAAACAGTGTTTAAGGCCCAAATATTTCCAAAATTCATGCTAATGGGCCATTTTGGCCCATCTTCCACACTATATTACTGGTTATTAAGCCCAAAAAACAATCACAAATCTCTAAATTGGGTTACACAACCCACAACAGCCGAACCTTACCATTTGCTAAACCAAGCCGGGTTAAAACGACCCATATCCTATTCAGGCTAAACAAAATTCTTATTCGGACTAGATCCCGTGTTTTGCTTGGGTCAAATGACCCACGTCCTTGCACAGTTTAAGTACTTATTTTATTTTGGGCTAATGAACCATAAAATTATTGGGCTTTCGACCCATGATTCCTCGTTCAAAAGGTTTGGGAGGGACACCATATTAAGTGGCCCTTATTTATACAAAAAGGGTTAGCTTGAGTAGAAGCCAGGTCCATGAAAAAGGATTTTTTTTTTTTAACCAAGCTCATGAAAACTTAAAGAACCCAAATAAACTAATGGGGTTGAGTCCGTTGACCAAGCAAAATGATAAAATACCCATTCATTTCAGAAACCCAAAGGGATGGTGGGCACTGGGCATTTAATGAGGTCCAACTCATTTCTTTTTCAAAATGCTAGCTCATCTTTATTTTTTTTTTATTTTTTCTTTTTTTTCTTTTTTTTGGATTAAAAAATGCTAGCTCATCAACTTCTCTAAAGATTTTTCCATAAAAATAAAAATATCTAAGCTAGAGAAAGAAAGAGCATGGCAACTATGGGGTGTTGGGTTATGTCACTTATGTGGAGCGTAATTTTGCATTCCATCCGGTTTGGACTCGACATTTTTTTTTTTTTTTTTTTTTTTTTGAGGGAACTTGACTTAACTTGGAAGCGTTACCATTTTAAATGGGATTTGAGAAAATTTTGATAAATTTTTTTGGCTCATTTTGTACTCGAATTTGTGGTTATATATGGTTGCTTCATAACTCTTTATTGACATAGTAAAATTCACTATAAGTCTTTGTATTGTGATTATTTTTTGTGTGTTATTCTCTATTTTTTGATTCTCACAGGTTTTGGGAATTAGAGAAAATTCTTAACATGGTGACTATAGGAGTGTGCAAACCATCACCGGAGCCGACAACATTGACTGGCACCGACCCTCCTACACCGCCATTGGCACTGACCGACGGAGTTGATGCCGGCGATCGGAACGCAAACAGAGCTCCGATGTCGGTGCGGTGAGGACATCAGAGACGCAAAGCAAGCACCGAGTAGAGTTGAATCGAATCGATACAGACAGACAGAGGAATATTTTCAGATCAGGGATACAGCATCATTTAGGTGTGTATCCATTTTAAAATTTTTTTACTAAAATGTCGTCGTATTGGGTTATTAAAAAAAAAAAAAAAAACAAAAAAACAAAACAAAACAAAACGGCACCGTTTTATGTAGGTTTTTAGACATACCTCACTATAAATTTACTCTATTCGCACTTGGGGACCCTTAACTCTCTCTTTCTTGCTCTCGCCAGTCGCCTCTAGCTTCTCGCGGTCTCGCCGGCCTGAGTCACGCCTCGCAGTAGCAGTAGCTCACCGCAGGCCCGTGGCAAACCACGGTAAGCCATCAGCTCATTTCTTTTGGTTTTAATGGAAACGGAGTGAGAATGATTGTGTTTGTAGTTGTAGGTATTAAGATTGGACAAAGGCGTGCGTGTGAGTTGTTGTTGTTCAGTAGGGAAGTTGCGAGTTAGAGATGGAGAGTGTAGAAAGCATAGAAGAACTGCCATTAACGTTTGTTTGTACAAAGCAGAGTGTTGCTTTGAGATTCTGAGAAGTGACTAGAGAGTGTGTCTCTCTTTCGGAATTTGGATATTGGATAAGAAGTGGGGACTATACTTCATATGATTCCTATTGTTTTATACCGTGCAGTTAATTTATTTAGTTAGTTTTTAGTTAATTTATTTAGTTAGTTTTTAGTTATTTATTTATTTAGTCAGTTTAGTTAATTTATATCGTGTAGTTTTATAATGCTCTCTTGCTTATAGTTAATGCTTGTCAGTTTAGTTGTTACCATTGGTGAGCATGCCAAAACCCTCACAAATCTTGGAAGCCAAATGAAGAAGGTTCCAACTTAGTCAAGGAATAAGCCTAGGCGTTCTCATGCGGATAAGATAGAAATTGCAGTTTGGTAGGCAAGATTATGGTTAGAACATCCAATAAAAAGCTTAAGAAAGTGCTATTTGTGAACTAGGCACACTTCCGTAGGCTATCTAAGCTTTGATTTTAGGTTGATGCAAGAAAAGACGAGTAAGTAGCTAACTTTCCTTTTCACCAACACCGTTTGCGGATGGTTTTCACTTGATTTTGGTTGCTGTAAATTGTGAAGTACCATATATGTTCCCAGCTAGAGCTACGGATTCAACAGAAGAGTGGACAGATCCCTCTTCTTTTGGAAACAAATTAGGGGTGATTATTCAAAAAGTAGATGGAACCAAGCCAACTTATTTTCTATACATGGGAAAACAACGAACCATATAATCCACCGGGTGAAAACAACCGTGAAATACCTTGAGTTCAGTTTATTCTTGTTTGGCCAAGGCCTCTCTTAGATCTTTGGCCCTCAATCTCCTAAGCCACACGTTATTAAAGTACTAATCGCATTTGTGTTTATACCCCAAAAAGACTAGTCAAATTATAATTGGGATTCCTCATAATCATTATAAACCCAAGATCCTCCTAGTAAACACCAATGTGGATCTTAGTACATGTTCACACAACATCAGTAGCGGAACTAGGATTTTAGTTTAGAGGGGGTAAGATTAAAAAATAATAAAAAAGAGTCCAAAATTATTAATCGATATTAATAATAAAATTGTAAACAACAATAATTGTCATACAAAATCTATTAAAATTTAAATAATTGTAAAATAAATAAACAATTGTAAAACATTCGTGATGATCAATCATCAAAGTAAGAGATTAATCTATATACATCAAGTTTAGACATTTAATTTGATTCCTCAAAATAAATTGAGAAAATAAATTTCAACTTTTCTTTCTCTATTCTTCTAATTATTTAAAATTTGGATTTATGATAAAAATCAAAATTTGAAACTATGAAAATGCAAGAAATGAAGGAGAAATAAATAATGGATGCTTTACTGTTTTAGTGCCATACAAGATATTATTATTATTATTATTATTATTATTATTATTATTTTTGTGTGTAAAGTTTGAGTTCCATGTGGTTAAACTGAAATGAAAGGAAAGAAATTTGGATAAGTAATAAGAAAAAGGATTGAAATTAGTCAAAAGTCTAAACAGGTTTGGTAGCAGTGGCATTTATTTTGTGTCAGGCTCATTGTTTAAATTAGGAGGAGTTGTTTGAGTAATACTACAAAATCTCACAAAATTTTTACAATAAATTAAAATATCAGTATATCATTGGTCAAAATAAAAATAAAATATATCTATTATGAGATTCATTTCAACTAAAAATAAGAGTATTGTGAAAATATTGTGAGAATTTGCTGTGTTTTTGGACTTTATTTTTTATTTATTTATATTTATTTCATGTTAGGGGGTATGGTTTGCTTTATAGAAAAATAGGAAGGACTGTTTTGGGAGAAATCAAGGGGGGGGTGGGGGGGGAGGTGCCTCCCTGGCCCCCTTCTGGCTCCACCCCTGAACAACACATACTCAAATAATCCAATCTAATCAAATCCGCATTATTTGAGGTCTCACAATGTAACGTTATTACAAGAACTCCCTTCCCCTCAAGTTATTACTTATGTAGAGTATCTAGGTTGTGAAAAATAGTGTGCCTTACTCTAGTAGCAAACATCACCATCGAGCAACCCTAACGCAACTTGTTGGGGTTACTCATTTACGATGAAGGCAAAAAATAAAACAATGGCTTGTCTTTGGCTCAAACTTACTAATAGCATGTTTGCATAGTTTCAGTTTTTAGCATTTAATTTTAATTTTTATATACAGTTTTTTAAAACCTTACGTTTTAAAATTTTTTCAAGGTACAAGTATACTTTAGCACACTTTTAGGTAAATTTTTTTAGCAAAAAACTAAATAAATTGTTCCCAAAGAGATACTAAGTGTATTATTCTTTAAAAAATTAAAAAGACTATAGTGTATAATAGTAATCAGTCAATTGTACAAGTAGGTTGTCAGGACCTTATCAAAGTCTACCACCTTAAAGCTTTCAAAAGCTAAAAATGCTATTTTTTAGCATCTCATTCCAAAAAAGCACACTACAACAAAGGTGTTAGTGTTAAAATCTTTACTATCTGAGCTACAGTTCTATTACGGTCCACTGTAGCTCAAATCTTATAAATATAATACTATTTTAATTAAAATATCTTTTCTCTCTCTCTCACTATTCCTCTTTTCTTCTCACAGGACTTTCTCTCACTATTTTTTCTTCTCTCTCCCACTATTTTTAATTAATGAAGTGGTAATAGGTATATTGTAAAGTGAATCAAGGAAACACTCATTCCAAATATAATATGGCTTTAATAAGAGAAGATTTCGGCTTTGACTACATATTTCCAGATGAGTCTTCTATTTGCAAGCAAACAACCTAACATCCTGCTAATACTTATTTATAGATCATAAAAAATAAATAAAACAATTAATTTACTATTTATAAATGATTTGAAGGATACTGCAATATCATTAGCAGTAGAGTGAAATTCCTCCCCGTCGAAGGATCTTGGGCCATCTTGTCCTAGAATTCAAGCCAGCATATCCATGACAGTTTGTTATTCAGAAAAGGAATTCTTTTTTAAGGCAAAGATAGACGAAAAAAACTTTGACTTAACCTCTCATTCCAACATATACATGTTAGCAACTTGAGCGCTGGCCATCCCTCCGGGAATGGATCACATATTCCCTCATCTCGATTACCTAGAAAAAATCCACCTCAATTAAAACCATGTGGTTTGTTTATGATCTGAAAAATTAAGGTCCTTGTTTCAAAAGATGAGAATTCAGTCATAAAACAAGTCTAATTTTCTTTGATTTTCCAAGTCATATTCTCATACCACAAACAGAAATCTGAGAAAGAGTGAGGAAGAGACAATGAAGGGTGTTTTAGTCTTTCAACTTTATTCCACCTGAGCAAAAAGCATGTGCTTGTCACATGCAGCATGATTCTGCTAAATATAACAACAAAAATAACATCGGGGTGCAAAGCGTGATAAATGTGATAGTTTAGAGTGCAAAATGTGCAGCCGGATAATTAAGGGTGCAAAGTGTAATATAGCGCATAGTTTAGGGTGATAAAGTGTAATTTTCCCAATAAATAAAATAAGTTGTTGAGATGCTAAATACTAAGGGCCTATTTGGTACATCAACTTAAACACATGTTTTCAATTTTTAAGTAATATCACATGTATTTTTACACACTTTTTCAATCACATATATTTAAAAAAAAATTAAAAACTATTATTTAAATACGCATACCAAACCATCTCTAAATTTTTTGATACCGGACGCTCTTATGCAACACATGCACATGTACTTATTATAGCTGTAAAGTTGTAAAAATACGCATGCATTGAATTACTGTTATGCAACACAAGCACATGTACTTATTATAGCTGTAAAGTTGTAAAAGTACGCATGCATTGAATTTCTGTCGGGTCTTTCAGTCTGCTTTTAAAAAGTCCTGCATCTATCAAGTTCTCCACGCACACTAACCACTTCTCAGAAATAGTGGTGTTATGGGTTTCCAGAGGATGCTTGTGCAAGTCGCCTGGGTTGGTGTGGTATTATCAGTCATGGCAGCCGCAGATACACAATTTCCATTAGCCCTGCCTAACTGCGCAGACAGATGTGGAGATGTGGAAATTCCATATCCGTTTGGCTTAACTAAAGGTTGTTACTTGAATGGATCTGGAGAATTTTCAATCGATTGTGATTACTCGTCCAGAAAACCTAAACCAAAGACTGGAGATTTCTTCGTTACAAACATTTCCATCCAAGCAGGCGAGATTGACATCATGATGAATAACGCCATTGAATGTTACAGCCAGTTCGGCAATCGTCTGAACAACACCATGCGGCAACGAGGTCTCACTAACCCGATTTTCACCATTTCTGACACCAAAAACAAGTTCGTCGCCATTGGATGTGACACTTATGCATACCTTAAGGGTGTCAAGAACAATGAACGGTTCTCTTCTGGTTGCCTCTCCGTATGTGAAAGCAAAAGCAATGTAGTCAGCGGGGATTGCTCTGGGATTGGGTGTTGCCAAATGGATATTCCTGGAGGATTGAAAAATATTACTTTGGAAGCAAATAGCTTTAAGTACCACAGAGAAGTCTGGTCTTTCAATCCATGCAGCTTTGCCTTTGTTATCCGAGAAGACAAGTTCACTTTCTCCTCAGAATATCTTACCACTATGGAATACAATAAAACCCTTCCGATGGTTCTTGATTGGGCAATTGGGAGTGAGAAGTGCGATCTTGCACTGAACAAATCGAATTACGTATGTGGAGAGAATAGCAAATGTTTTGATTCCCGCTACGGGTCTGGGTACCGTTGCAAGTGCAGTAAGGGTTACCGTGGGAACCCATACCTCAAACATGGTTGCCAAGGTATTCAATTTACTTACTACTTATTTACAACAATTTTTTCAGGGATAATAAAACATTTTTTGACGAATTTCTAATATATTATGTTGCCTTATTTTAATGACAGAAAATTTTTTACAATTTTTTTAGCTGATAGACTGTGATTTACGCATAATAATAATAATAATAATAATAATAATAATAATAGTGAGTCTATGTATAAGTTATATACCAATTTTAGTCTCTAATATTACTATTGAGGGGCAACATGTTCATTTTCGTTTCAGTCAATGCTTTTGATTATACTTTTTATATTTCTTTTTAAATTTTTTAGATTAATTCTTCTTATTTACTCTAAAATGAACTTGACAACTACAGATATTGACGAATGTAAAGAGCAAAATAATTGCACGAGCAAACAAAGATGTGAAAACAAACCCGGGAGTTATGTTTGTTTGTGCAAAGAAGGATACCATATGGACGAACCCGAAAGGGCATGTCTCCCCAATCAACCAGCTATTCCACCATCTAGTCCACCAACTGGTCAATCATCACTAGCAATTTACCTCGCAGTTGGTGAGTATATTTATTGTATGTTTGTATTTTTGCCCTTAGATTCTCCTCACAGATCAAGATCCTGTGCAATAATAAGTTAGTGCAAGAGGTGCAATACCTTAACGATGGCTGCAGGGAGCAAAAATGAAATTTTACTTTTGCTCCGAATGATCGATGAGGTATTGTATCTCGTCATCCTTTCATATAGAGTATTCTATCCAATCATCAAGTCGGAGTAATTGATCATGATTATTAATGATTTGAAATCACTGCCATTTCCATATTTCATAAAAATATTTTCTGAGATTAATTTCTAGAGATAAGGTCCTAGCATTACTCATAAACATTATGATTTTTTTTTTTTAGTTTAATTAAGCCATATACTTAAAGGAGATGGTATTACATGCATTAGGTGTATGTATTTGTGTGGGGTTTACCCCCTTGTGTGAGAGGGGATGCTAGATACATGCACCCATTGCATAGTAAATTTTCCTACTTAAAAAAGGTCATAGTGATTTGAAAATTCAGTTCTAAGGATGGGAACAATTATTTAGGATCCGTTTAGTTGAAAGGATTTTAGGGGGTGAAAATGGGAGAGAGGAAAGTGGAGAGAAAATGAATTTTTGGGGTGTTTGGTTGAACGAATTTTTAGAAAAGTAAATTGATGGGATACATGTGTTTTTTCCCCAAACCCACCAGATTTCAATCTTTCAATCTCTCCAAATTGGAGAGAAAATAAAAAGAAAAATAAGAAGCTTTGCTCTTTTTATGTTTTAGACAAAACTACCCCAACACCAAAGTTCAGCCGTTGGTTTTATCATTCATTTTTGGTTTTTTGTTTTTTTCTTTTTAAATGATGTCTCACTCTTCTTCTTCCTCTCTCTCTCTCTCTTTTTATTATTTTTTATTTTTTATTTATTTTTTGTGCTCATCTGTTTCTTTTCTCACTAGTTTTGGCTTCTTCTTCTTCTTCTTCTTCTTCTTCTTCTTTTTCCTTTTTTTATAATAATAAAAAAAAGTTTTGCCTTCTTGAATATTTTGTGCCTTTTTTATTTATTTAAAGAAAAGTGTCCATTCCATCATATAATAGTTTTTTAATAAAAATATAACGTGTTACTTTTTTTTTTAATACCATAGGGATATGTTAGTAAATTTACACAAACTCAAATTTCTGTCATTTTATTTTTCTTCTCACTCAAATATTTTTTTTTTCATTCATCAACTTTTTCATCTCTAACCAAACACAAATGAAAAAAAATTAAAATCTTTTCTATTTTTTCACTTTTCCTACCCCCAATAAATATACCCTTACAGATTGTTCACTAAACTTTAAAAAAAAAAAAAAGCTAACTAAACTTGGATGTTTCAGCTTTGAAGTTATTAATCTTTACTGAGATGCTTCAAAATTTACTTAATTTCATCTCTCTATGCATTCAAATTATAATCAATTTTATGCTTATAAGATTAAGTTGTTATAATTAAAGATAAGATTGATTAAGTTCTGGAAATTAATTTGAACTACAAAATTAACACAATTAATAATTATAGCACAGAAGTAAATATATGATGACAAATAAATTGATTCAGACCTTAAAAGTATATAAAATTGGCCAACAACAAAATTTGTCGAAAAAAAAAAAAAAGAAAAAAAGAAAAAGAAAAAGGCCAACAAAAGGTCTCTAGTGTTCTTCTTCTTTTTTTTTTTTTTTGAGAATAGGTCTCTAGTTAGTGATTGCTGTGCAGAACTATTCGGTTCAAATCTTTAATTAGTCAATCCATATGCTAAGCACTAAGTAAAGGTAGACATTTTCTGTAACTTTTTCTTCCTATCAGACGCACTCACGATTATTTAATACATTTATACTACACTTTCTCTACCAAAAGAGAAACACAGATTTGCCCTACCTAACGTGTTGTGCTCAAAAAGGACAAATAGCACGACCCTTTTTTAGTCTTTTTATAAACTCACGTTGGCCTTTTTGGAATGCCATGGCCATATATGTTTGGTCACGTAACTCACGTTGTCTGCACTCTGCAGGAGAAATATCATCGTTATCCTTTTTCTATTTCTTTTTCTTTTTATAATTTTTATTATCCTTTTTCTCTGTTGGTAATGATGGAAGCAAATAACAGTGTTTGGAAAAGAACTTGGTAATGTTAAAATTTTAAGCTAGGATAAAGTAATTTAGTGTAATACTCCTTATTTTTCAATGTCTTTCTATTTGGAGAGAGAACTACTGTTGACCATGATTTTAAAAAAATAATACTAAATATTAGCCATTAATTGCGCACTAATTAGTTTTTTTTGTGTGTGTGTGTGTGTGTGTGTTAATGTTTAACTGTTTAAGTATGAAAATACAAAACACTTTTATTATATCCTCTTTTTATCATTTTCCATATCAAAAAACACTTTCTCAAGTTTTTATTATTTTTTTAAATTTTTTTTAGGGACACACTTTCTGAAGTTCTTAATTTATTATTGAACAGAATACGAGCTTCAAAGGACATTAACATTATAGTTTTGTCAATCATTTTAAACGTTAAAACTCTTTTTGGTTTGGACTTTTAACGCAAAAGGCCTACAACTAAAGTAGGTTCGGTATCTCAGGGTGCAAAAAAAATATGGATTGCATATTAGTACATATTAGTAGGAGTTTCAAATCTTTGATATTTGTGCCTTGATATTTTTAATGAAATTATATATTCTTGGCTAATTGTCTTCTTCTCAACTAACAAAGGAACTTTGTGGTTTTAAAAAAGGTGTCAATTCTACCTTCTTCAGTAAAAAAAAAAAAAAAAAGGTGTCAATTCAAAACTTGGTTCACCAGTCTCATTTAATTGTCCATATTTTTAGTTTTGATATAATTTGACATGAGCCGGATTTTAAAGCCACTTGTAGGAGATATATATATATATATATATATATATATATATATATATGAGGTAGCCACCACCTACGCTATAAATGAACTTGGTCGAATCATCTTTATATGATATGTACGATAAATATTTAGACTTTTACTATGTTTGCCACCAAAAAGGCAATGGTATTAACAAAAGTATAAAATTAAAACGTTGTACTTGGTGAAAATGCATGTTTGAATGTGTGCAGGTATTAGCCTTATTGGCCTCTTAGTACTGCTTCTGGGATGTTCTTGGATATATTGGGGATTGAAAAGAAGAAAGCTCATCAAACTCAAGGAAAAATTCTTCCAACAAAATGGTGGCTTACTATTAAAACAACAACTCTCTAATCATCAAAAGTCTGTCGAGACAACTAGAATCTTTACTACAGAAGAGCTCAAAAAGGCCACCAACAACTACGACGAAAGTAGAGTCCTTGGTCAAGGAGGCTATGGAACTGTGTATAGAGGAGTATTATCAGATAACACAATGGTTGCCATAAAGAAGTCCAAAATTGGTGATCAGAGCCAAATTGAGCAATTCATAAATGAAACGATTGTGCTTACCCAAATTAACCACAGGAACGTGGTTAAGCTATTTGGTTGTTGTTTGGAAACAAAAGTTCCCTTACTAGTTTATGAATTCATCACAAACGGGACTCTTTCTAACCACATTCATGATAAAGGCCTCTCAATCTTACTTTCATGGGAAAATCGTTTGAAAATTGCAACAGAAACTGCAGGAGCACTTGCATACTTGCATTCATCAGCTTCTATGCCAATTATACATAGAGATGTGAAAACTGCAAATATTCTATTGGATGATAACTACACAGCAAAAGTGGCCGACTTTGGAGCTTCAAGGCTAGTTCCTCTTAATCAAACAGAATTGAACACTTTGGTGCAAGGAACTTTGGGGTACTTGGATCCAGAATACATGCAAACTAGCCAACTAACAGAAAAAAGTGATGTATACAGCTTTGGTGTTGTTCTGGCAGAGCTGTTGACCGGTAAGAAGGCACTTTCTTTTGATAGGCCAGAAATTGATAGAAATCTAGCAATATCCTTTGTTTCTGCTATAAAAGAGGATCGCCTACTTCAAATTCTTGAAGATCACATTGTCAATGAGGGTAATATTGAACAACTAAAGGAAGTTGCTAATCTTGCAAAAAGGTGCCTAAGTTTGAGAGGGGAGGATAGGCCTTCTATGAAAGAGGTGGCAGCGGAGCTAGAGAGATTGAGAATTTTGGGAAAACATTCATTGGGAAACATTGATGTCAATGCAAAAAAGACTGAGCACTTGCTTAGTGCAACTAGTCACTCTTTCAATGTTGATGTTGACACTGGTTGTTCTACTAGTACAACTGCTGAGTATGACAGCATCAAAGACCAAGTATTGAAACCTGTGGAAGATGGGAGATAATTACTTAGTCCTCGGTAATATATTGGTATCAATTGATAATTGAATTTGATATGGTATTACGATGATCTATGTAATTTTGAAGTAAGTACTCAACTCATAAAGTTGTTTGAAAGTGTAGTAATTTGCATTTGTTTTGTGAGTTGTGCTTTAAGTCTTGACTGTTGGAAGTGTAGTGATTATGGGAGAGGTTGTATGTTAAGGCTTGTTATATATGTATTAATGGTAGAAATGTAGGAGTCCTAATCAAGTCTTTTTTATTGATTTTTTAAAATGGTTGTTATCATTTGGTTGAGCATAGCTCTCATTTATCCATTTCTTTTTCTTAATTGTGCCAATGAAATTTCCCAATTTTTTGTTCCTTCCTCTTTCACCCATATTAGAATTGTTGATATATATCTCTTGATAAGCAAGAATCAATTAGACTATTTGATAGAAGTGGAGGTGCAATTGCACTTTTGTATGGCATTATTTTTGGGGTTTCTCTATTATATAAGATCCATTTTTTCTTATTTTCATTTGGATGTAAGTGACATGACAAATAAGGAATTTAGAAGTTAATTCACATACTCCCTCTATAATGCTATAGCTACGATATATTTTACAACCTTTTTATAAACTATTATTGTAGCAAATTTTTATTGGTTCTCATTTAAGCCCACTACTAACAACACTTTTTTCACTTATTAATAATCACTCGCCACATTAATAGTCTATAAAATATTTTGTAGTTCTAGCATTTTCCATCTCATAAATAGTGAATTTTTAGGGGAGAGAGAGAGGGGGGGGGGGGTGGAAGAAGAAGCAAAAGATGATTGGAAAATCTATAAGGAGATTAAGGACAAAAAAGCTAATGTTTTTCTCCTCAATAATTGGGCTCACAACTCACAACATTACCAAATCATATTACCACGTCACACGGTCACATATGGATTATATGATTAATTAAAGCTCATGTTATTTCTCCTCATGAAGTTAAGACTAAATTCTCACTTCATATTATTCATTGCTCCATGTTGCACTTTGCTCATATTTACACAAAATGGACCTTAAAAGATACTTCTTCAATTAAGGGGGATTACATTTTACCACCTTAAACTATATCTCATGTTACACTTTGCACCCTAAACTTTTCGAATGCACGTTTTACACTCTAAAATATGACCCTTGTTACACTTTGCACCTTGCCATTAAGTTTGTTATTAACTTGGATGAAAATTCAAAGTTTAAGGTGTAAAGTGTAATAAGGAGTATAGTTTATGGTGGTAAAGTGCAATTTATCTTTTGTTTTTAAAGCATTGAGAAGAGGGACTATTAGGTTTGTTAGGTTCTAAGGATTTAGGATCCAATTGTATTAGAACTTCAATGTGTAATGTTGGCAAACCATGATCAAAACTTAGAGTCTAGAATTAAGCTGCTCAAGGTATGTTTATTGTAAAGTTAGAATCTAGTAATTGTAGAAAATTATTGTTCACTTTCTGCTAGGCTCGATTGATAAAAAATTAGACTCGATTGATCGAAACTCATGCAGGTTGTTTTTTTGCAAATTTTTCCAACTCAGCCCATGCCCATATGACGTGTAGAGTTTTATGTTTTAACTTAAGTATAAAAAGAAAAACCCTAGCCATGTTTTATTGTTGTTTTTTATGCTGTGTGTATGAATCTCTTGTGAGATCTAAAGATGTTTGCCTTCATACATACTTAGGGTTATCAAGATCAAGATTGATGTCGAGAACTTGGTGATCATTTCAGTTGCTGCATGAAGAGCTTAAAGAAAAACACAAGTGGGAGTACTTGTGGTTGTTGTCAATCCAAAAAAGAAGTAGTTCGTGGACTCGGAGCTGTCACGTGGTCGTGGTAGTAAGTTTTCTACTCGAGGTAGCAATAGGATGTTAGTGGTCTAAGTTGCTATTGTAAAATTTCAATACTTTCATAGTGGATCTGTTTTACCTTGAGGATAGTTAGGTTAAATCTCCTTAGGTTTTTTATCGGTTTGGTTTTCTTGGGTTATCATATTGTTGTGTTTTTTATTTTCCGTACTGTTTCAATGATATGATTTATTTGTGTTAACCTAGATCTGTATAATTTACCTAAGTTAATCACTTGGTTAAATAACTAGGTTAATCTGTTTGTGTTTAAGGGGTCTAAAAATGTACAAGTGGTATCAGAGCAGGTTAGCTCTAGTATTTAGATCCTTTGATCTAAGAGTTGATCCTTGACTCCTGTTGTCATGGAACACAGTCACTCTCTTGTGATTCCACCTTACTTTGATGGGAACAACTATGCCTACTAGAAAGTAAGGATGAAAGCATTCCTGAAATCTATTGATGAGAGAGTTTGGAATTCCATTGAATACGAATGGGAGAAACCCACTACTTCAGTTAGTTAGTGGTAAACTTCTCAGAAAGAAGCAGCCACTTTTAATAGCAAAGCTATGAATGCTATTTTTAATTCTGTTTCAATGGAGGAATTCAAGAGGATCTCAAATGTTGAGGTTGCTCATACTGCTTAGAATATTCTCCAAACTATATATGAAGGCACAAAGGCAGTTAAGATCAACAAACTGCAACAATTAACAACTTGATTTGAAAGTATTAGAATGTCTAATGATGAAAGTTTTGATGAATTCTATGCTAAACTTAATGATATTATTAATTCTGCTTATAATTTGGGTGAAATCTATGATCAACCTAAAATTATTAAGAAGATACTTAGATCCTTGACTGAGGACTTTAGGCCCAAAGTGACTGCCGTAACTGAGAGCAAGGATGTGGACTCCATCCTTGTTGATGAATTTGTAGGATTTCTTCAGTCCTATGAGTTAGACCTATCCAAGACAAACAAATTCAAATCAATGGCTCTTAAGTCAATTGATGATGTTGAAGGGAATGGATTTGATGATGAACTCTCTACTACAAAGATTGTTTACCTTACCAAGAACTTTAGAAACTTTCTTAGGAACAATAACAGAAGGGCAAGAGGTAAAAACAATGCTAAACCTAGAAATTTTAGGAGGAATGAACCCATTAAGGTGAACAATAATGAAAAACCTAAAGTGAAAGCAGGTCAAACCTCTAATAATTCTATGGGTCAACAATGTTTTGGTTGTCAAAAGTATGGTCATGTAAAATCAGAATGTCCTACATTCTTGAGATCAAAGGGTAAGGCTATGGCTGTAACCCTTAGTGATGATGAAGTTTTTGATAATGAGTCTGATAGTGATGAGGATGGAAACTTCATTACTTTCACAGCTACTGCTGTAGTTAATAAAAGTGTTGTGGTTGATGAGAACCCTTCTGATAGGGAACTCTCTAAGAATGTTGATTTGCAAGAAGCCTATAATAAGCTTTACAAGGTTGCTGTGAAGGATGCTATGAATGTTGATTTAGGTTTACAGAAAATTGCTTCTCTTGAACTTGATAAGAAGAATTTGCTCATAAAATTATTTAATGCTAATGAATTGCTTGATAAGGTGAAGACTGAGAACATGTTGTTGCTTGATAAAGTTAAGAATTTAGAACTTGAATTATCTATTACTAGAGAACAAAAAAATAAGTTTGCTAGTTCTAAACTTGAACACATGTTGAGTATTTAGAAGTCTCCCTTAGACAAAACTGGTCTAGGTTTTGAAGATAGTATCTTTGTGCCTAAGAATCATTCCACAAATTTTGTTTATTCTTCTAAGCCTCCCGTGAGTGAGATTGTAAAACCAGTAGAAGTTACACCTCCTAGAAAGATTAGGGTTGATCTCAAAGAGTCTAAACCTAAGACTTCTAACCATCCTAAGGACAAGTTGCATGATAGACCTGCATGGGTTTGTCATTTTTGTGAAAAGTTTGGGTGCATTCGTCCAAACTGTTTCAAGTTGCAAGCTGCCAAAAGTACTTGTGCCTCAAACACAAGATCCCATGGTACTTATTGGTGAATTGGTAAAGTCTTTAAATCTTTATTCCAATCCTGGAGTTGCTCAGCATTCTAATATGAATAATAACTCCAATGCAAGATTTGCATCTAAAAAGTTTTGGATGCAAAAGGCTCTATCTAATTAAGTCTTTCTAACATGGTCCTTGTGCTTCATCTCTCTATTCTTTGTGACCATTCCTTTTTGTTGTTTTGCTTTCTTTATTTTCTTCTAGGATTTGCATTGTATAACATTCATGCTTTTCAAGCTAGGTTGTTTTTGATATTTTTTTATAAAAAACAAGAAACAAGAAAAAAGAGGAAAAGAAAAGAAAAATGTGTTTTGCATTATTTTTCTTGGATTTGAAATCAAGGTTGGCCACTAATATTTACATAACATGTTTATGTATTTGGTTTAGTTTGGATGAGCTTATTTTGTTGCACTTTACTAGTTTGAGTTTTGTAGTGCATGTTGTGTGAGAGTTGTTTATAGTTTTTGATCACATGATCTTGATCTTGAAGTCACATGCTTTTGATCGTAGGGACTAAAAAATCCTAAGAGAAAGGCATAAATAACCATCTTATCATTGTTTACTAGCCAATCATGAACATCTTAGTGCATATCATAAGATTTTGTGCTCGAGAAAGTGCATATCATATAAAATTGGTGTGTACATTATCTTGGCTATTTTGATTAGTTTCAAATCATATAAAATTGGTGTGTACATTATGAGGCAAATCAAGAAACTTACATGATTGTAAGCTTGTTTTCTAGGAGATATGGGAGTTATATGATGTAACTCTTTAGGTGATAGTTACTTTCAAACTTATGTGATGAATTTTGTAGAAATTGTGATTGATCACTATTTACTTATCACCTCACATGTATCTCAGCTCTTGCTAGTTGCACACACTACACAAGTTATTCTTTGCTAAACTTGGTACATTATATTGTGTGTGATCTTGTTGTGGTCATCCAAGATTAAATGTTCCTTGATTTTAATGCAAAATGTGTTTAAAGTTTGAGAAATTGGGGACAAATTGATTGAAAAATTTGTTTTTGGAAGATTTGGGTTAAATTCAATGGTTTTTGAAAAACTTTTCATCTCATACTCATGCATTTTATTCATAAAACATTGTGCTTTGAAGACTTTATGCATTAAAATGCTTTGTTTTTAAAAAATTTGATTTTTCCAGATTTTCAATCGATCGAACCTGTTACTCAACCGATTGAAATTGCGATTAAAAATTTGGTTTGAATCTACCTGGCTCGATCACTGCTCGATTGATGCTGGATCGATCGAATATGTTTTACGATCGATCGAACCTATTTTTCGACCGATCGAAAATCGGTCAAAGAGTTTTTTAAAACATGAGATTTTCATGTGTTCTTCACTATTTCAAAAGTTTTGAAAAAACTTTGCTTACTCTCTTCGGTTGATCCAGATTCACTATCAATTTTTTGTCGTTTTCCCTCAAATGTTTCTCAAGGTTTTTGTTGTCTAGCACCGGTAAGACCATTCTATCCTTTCGTTTTTGGTTTAATTTCACTTTTCATGCATTTTAGGGAAATTTTCAGACCTAATAGATTTTGGGGTTTTTGATGTTTGGGATGTTTTCTTTCACAATTGATCAATAGGTTTTTGTTGTTGGATGATGTAAACTTGTTCCTCATAGTTTAATTTGATCAATTTTGTGATTTGGGAAGAATTGAAAATCCTAGGGCTTGAAACTTACTAAATTTGGGGATTTTGTTCAATTGAGAATAATTTGATGAAATTGGCTTATGTCATTGATTAATTATGTCATTATATACTTTTCTCTAACTTGTGTAATGATAAATTGATCAATTTGTGGGGATTTTTGAAATTGGGTTTTTCAAAGTTTGGATTTTTGTTCTAAAACTCTATGTTCTAGCCAATTCTGTGTTTTAAAAGTATAATTGGACCATTCTCAATGCATTAGAGCATGCATCATGTGGTTATTCTGTTCATGCATCATATAGATTGTTCTTTTCTTTTCTTTTTTTTTCTTTTTTTTGTGCTCTAACCATGTCTGATGCAGTCTACCCTTGGGTTTTTCCTTTTTTCTTTTGTCTCTTTTTTGTCTATCCTTTCCAATCCTTAGCATCATAGTTAGGAAGACTAGAGCCCATAGGACATCCACCTCCTCCTCTACTCCAACTTTTGGTAGTGAAAGGTTTCTCAATGAGAAAAACCAAGAGATCTATGAGAAGTTGAACATTCTTAGATTTGTGTGGGTTGAGAGAAAAGTTGTTTTAGATGAGTTTGAACCGGAAATTAGGAGAAATTTTGAGCGTAGGAGCTTAGTTTGTGAAGAGTTGGATACGGGGTGAAGAGTATGTCATTACTCCTTCGGTAGTGGCCTCTGCTCTTGGGATGCCTAAGGTACAGCAGCCTATGTACCCTTATGATGAGTCACCTCCACTTGATGACATTATGTCATATCTAACTGGTACTTCCATTCAGTGGGGTACTGATCCTCGGATCACTTCTCATGTGTTAACCGAGATTCATTACTTGTTTTTCTGAATTTCTTGCCATTCTATCTAGCCCATCTCTCATTTGCACACCATTCCTATCAAGAGATGTGCATTTTGTATGCCTTTGTCACAGATGCTCCTATGAGTTTTCATTATCTTTCCATTCGATCCTTGGTTGAGGCTCATAGGAGTAGTTCTTCTACTTATGCTCTTTTCTTCCCGATTTGTATTCATTGGATTTTATTGCATTTAAGTCTAGATGACTTTCCTGCTTCTAAGCTTGTACAAATTATAGCTCTTATAGGTGCCACCTTTCTTAGGTAGAGAGCTAGCTCTAAATGCCCTAGAGTTGAGTCTTATTCAAGTGTTGCACCTCCTCCTCCTCTTTCTTCAGGTGATCCGACTGCTGATGAGTATGTTTATCCGACTGTTGCTGCTACTTCTCCACCTTCTACTTTAGATGATTCTAGCATTCATCATATGTTGGACACTATCATGACCATTTAGGTGGCTCATGGTTAGGTTTTGATGGACGTGCTCACGGAGCTTCAGGCTTTGCATGTAGATTTGGCGAGCTTTAGACGGTCCCCTCCGCCACCTCCTTTTGATGATGAGTCTTGACTGCCATTTGGCAATTTGTTACAAAAAGGGGAAGTACATATGAATGAAGATAAGGGGAGATTTTTTATTTATTTATTTATTTATTTTTTTTTGTTTTGGAACTTTAGAGCTTTAGATTGTATCTAAGTGCTTCACATTGTACTTACTTTTTTGGCTCATGATATATTTATTTTGATGTCTTTATTTTTTAGGAGTTGTATATGATAGGGGGAGATATTATGTTCTTATTTCTATTTCTTGTTTCACATTGTGCTACATTGGCTATTGATTTATATTTATGAGATTATACATGATATATGTCTTTTATTTTATGTTATGTGAAATCAAGATTTTATTTTATTTTACTTGTATTTTCCACACACGCGTTTATGTGTTTGTTAAAGTGTTATAGGAATATACAGGTTGATTCAGTCATGATGCTTTCTACACTTGAAACTGATAGATAGTAGTTAGGTTGAATTGTTTTTGGTTGGGCAATTATATTGTAATGGGCTGTTTTTGTAACTTTGAGCATTTTGTTTTATTACGTGTTTTGTCACGGATTGCCAAATGGGGAGTTTGTTAGATTCTAAGGATTTAGGATCCAAATTTATTAAAACTTCAATGTGTAATGTTGGCAAACCATGATCAAAACTTAGAGGCTAGAATTAGGCTGCTCAATGTATGTTTATTGTAAAGTTGGAATCGAGTAATTGCAGAAAATTACTGTTCACTTTCTGCAAGGCTCGATCGATCAAAAATTAGACTCGATTGATCGAAGCTCGTGCAGATTGTTTTTCCACATATTTTTCCAACTTAGCCCAAGTCCATATGACGTGTAAGGTTTTATGTTTTGCCTTAAGTGTAAAAGGAAAAACCCTAGCCACATTTTATTGTTGTTGTTTATGTCGTGTGTATGAATCTCTTGTGAGATCTAGAGGTGTTTGCCTTCTTACATACGTAGGGTTATCAAGATCAAGATTGATGTCGAGAACTTGGTGATCGTTTCAGTTGTTGCATAAAGAGCTTAAAGAAAAACACAAGTAGGATTACTTGTGGTTGCTGTGAATCCAAGAAAGAAGTAGTCCGTGGACTTGGAGCTGTCATGTGGTCATGGTAGTAAGTTTTCTACTTGAGGTAGCAATAGGATGTTAGTTTTACCTTGAGAATAGCTATGTTAAATTCTCCCCAGGTTTTTTATCGGTTTGGTTTTCTAGGTTATCATATTGTTGTGTTCTTTATTTTCTGCACTGTTTCAATGATATGATTTATTTGTGTTAATGTAGATTTGTAGAATTTACCTAAGTTAATTACTTGGCTAAATAACTAGGTTAATCTGTTTATGTTTAAGGGGTCTAAAAACGTAGAAACTCTTTTCATGTGTGTTATATTTTTCCATCCAAGTTAACAGCAAACTTAACATCAAGGTGCAAAGTGTAACAAATGTCATAGTTTAGAGTGCAAAATATGCATTCGAAAATTTTAGGGTGTAAAGTATAACATGAGGTACAGTTTAAGGTAGTAAAGTGTAATTTTGATGCATATATTTTGAAGACCCAATATCAAGTTGGTAAAAATTCCATCTGGTCTTAACTATCAAAGGCAACCTAACTTGCCAAGCCCATTTCACTAGAATGCAAAACGCATCACGGGAGTGTGCACTCAAGCACATGTGATCCATCGAAAAAGAAGCTAATTTGGTTCGTTAAGGAAAACCATATTTACAAAGGAAATTTCTCCTTATTATAAGGTAAAAAGAGTGGAACCGAACCAAGTATTAAAGCATGGTTTTCAGAACTGAGCCGTTCAATGAACCCTAAAAAAAACAAGTTCAAGGTTTTTAAGATTAGACCAAGTCTAGCTACAGGTGCAAATGTCTCATCAAAGTTAACTCCTTCCACTTGAAAGTATCCTTGTGCAACAAGTCTTGATTTGTTTCTAATAACAATTTGTGAGAGACCACGCCCCCGGCTCATTTTATAAGATGTGGGGCCAAACTCACGTGAATGGGTGAAGTCGTGTTATTGCCTCTCAAAATGAAGGTTCGACTAGTTATATTTTCTCCTTTAGATTAAGGGTTTTACAATTAAATTATGACACATCATTGATCTCAAATTGATTATACTTATAACTAATTGAAATCAATTGTTCATAATCACATATAGTCGAACTCAATTTGTGATAGTGCATCTCAGCCATTAAAACTTGATTTGATCGTTACAACATCAAGATCATTTTGGTGAAATGAGATTAAGGATCTAATGACTAGAATTAAGATGCATATTTCTAAGGCAAAATTACCCATTTACCCTCCAAGTGAGGGTAAATGTGGGTTGCAAAATGAGGGGTCAACAGAATGCCCCTCATTGACAGAGCTTGAAGAGCGAATGTCAATGTATGAAAATGACACCTAACTTTGCAATCAATATTTAACCGTGGTGAATGCAGATAAGAATGCGCACCGTCATGTAGTGGATCAAAATGTGGACCGAATCTTAGGGGAGATTGCCTACATACCTTTTGGTGAAATGATTAGGTCCAAACATAGTTCATTTTGATGTATGAGCCTTTTCCTTCAATAAGCAAAGTACATGCCTTAGTTCTTCAAGAGGAGTCTCATAAGAACATTGGACATGGAGGATCCTTTGCAGCAAAACCAAATTCAATTGCCATGTATGTGAATTCAAAGGGCATAATGTTGGTAAAGCTAATTGGAGCAAGGGAAACAATAAAAAGGAAAGACCTTTATGTACACACTGCAATATGCTTGGGCACACCATTGACAAGTGCTATAAGCTTCATGGATATCCACCCGGGTACAAGCCAAAGGGAAAATCAAATGCTAACCAAGTCTCTTATGATCAAGAAACTTTGGTTGAGCATCCTTCATTTGGAACAGTCCAATGTCCAATTTCAAAGGCTCAATGTGAGCAATTGCTGGCTTACTTCAACACTAGCTCTGGTTCTAGTGACAAGCATCAAGCTGCTACTGTAAGCAGTGGTGATGGAGTGCCCAACTTAATGACTGCAATTGCTGGTGTGGCTTCTTCTGTTGGTGTTCTTGCTAGTGCTGGTATGGCAGTCACCACTTCACAGCCCTCAGCTTCTAATTCCTATCTTGAGACTATGGCAGGTATGGCTTCTGGTTTGCCTTTCATTTCCAACTTTAAGCATTCTATTTTCTCTGCCAAATTAGTCAATAAAGATATGTTTTCATCCACTGATTGGGTCATAGACACAGGGGCTACTGACCATATGGTGCATTCAATTTCTTGTTTCACCACTATAACTTCTACTCTAAACACTCATGTGAACTTACCAAATGGTGAAATTGCTTTAGTTACTCACATAGGAACTGTCAAAATTACAAAAACACTTGTTCTATATGATGTTCTCTGTGTTCCTACATTTAGTTTCAATCTTATATCAGTGAGTAAATTGGCAAAATTTGTTCTTTGTTGCCTCATTTTTCTTGGAACTTTCTATTTCATCCAGGACTTTGCTCATTGGAGCATAATTGGTCTGGGTAGAGAGTACAATGGTCTTTACCTGCTGGAAGAGAGCAAATCCATTTCCTCTTCAATTTCTGCAGTGTTGTCAGTCAACAAGGCTCAGCCACATGTTTGGCATCTCATATTGGGGCATTTGTCAAATGCCAAATTGGCTTTGATGAAGTTTAATAAAGTGCCTCTTCATGATTTTGTAAATAACTTTCATTGTGACATTTGTCCTATTGCAAAACAAAAGAGATTACCATTCAATAAAAGTTCTCATGTTTCTGAAAATTGCTTTGATTTGCTGCATTGTGACTTGTGGGGTGCCTTTTCTGTTCCTACTATTGACAATTGCAAATACTTCTTAACCATTGTAGATGATTTTTCTAGGTCTACTTGGGTTTTTTTGTTGAAACACAAGTCACAAACACAATCTGTCTTAGAGCAGTTTTGTAATTTGGTAGAAACTCAGTTTGTTAAAAGGGTCAAGGTTGTGAGGACAGATAATGGGACTGAATTCATAATGAAGGATTTATTTGCACAAAAGGGCATTTTGCATCAATTAAGTTGTGTTGAGACCCTTCAATAAAATGCCATTGTTGAGAGGAAGCATCAACACATCTTAAATGTTGCAAGATCTCTTATGTTTCAAGCCAAATTACCTTTATATCTGTGGGGACATAGTGTCTTGACTGCAGTGTACTTGATCAATAGAATACCAAGTTCACCATTGTCCCATAAAACACTTGATGAAATCCTTTTTGGTCATGAGCCAACCTATGATCATTTGAGAGTATTTGGCTGCCTATGTTATGCATCTACTCTTTCTCATAACAGATCAAAGTTTAACCCTAGAGCTAAAAAAATGTGTATTTTTGGGGTATCCTTTTGGGGTAAAAGGTTATAAAGTGTATGATCTTTCTACCAAATTAGTTTTTATCTCAGGGGATGTCATTTTTCATGAGGATATATTTCTTTTTGCTAGTGAAAATGTTGTTGTAGCTGATCCTTTTCTTTCAGATTTGAACTTCAAGGTAATGCTTCTTCTAGCTCAGGTATTGATTTGTTACTCCTATCATTATACTAGATACTACAAGTGTTTTCTCACATACTTCAGTTCCTAATGTACTTCCAGATTCTGTCCCTACTTCAGTTTCTAATTCAGCACCTAATTCCATTGTTAGCTCTCTACCTGTTGAGACATCTGATTCCTTACTTGCTGATTTACTTGATACTGATTTCATTCCTTCTTCTCATTTTCCCTTAGTTCCTCAATCTGCCTTACCAGAACAGGCTTTTACATCAACAACAGAAGCATCACCTGCACCTACTAGAAAGTCAGCTAGGCCTTCAAAACCTCCAGCTTACTTGCAAGATTATTCATGTGCTTATGCCAGTCTCCTTGCTTCTAGTGGACCTTATGACATAGCTCATAGCCTCACTTATGCTCATTTAATGCCAAGCTATCAGTCCTATGTCTTGGCAGTTAATTCCAATCCTTAAGAGCCTCAAAAAAAAATTTTTTTTTCAAGCAATCAAAGACCCCTTTTGAAGAGAAGAAATGGATAAGGAAATCCAAGCTCTTGAACAAAACCACACTTGGGAACTTGCTAGTTTGCCTCCAGGGAAAACACCCATTGGATGCAAATGGGTACATAGAACCAAGTTAAAATCAGATGGAACTGTTGATAGGTATAAGGCAAGATTAGTTGCCAAGGGTTATACCTAAAGGGAAGGCATTGACTTCATTGAAACTTTCTCACTTGTAGCCAAGACAAGTTCTGTCAGAGTGCTAATTGCTTTGGCTGCAGCTAGGTCTTGGTTGTTTCATCAATTAGTCATTAATAATGCCTTCTTGCATGGAGATTTGGTTGAGGAAGTATACATGACTTTACCTCCTGGTTTTCATAGTAAGGGGGGGAGGGGTGTTCAACTTCAAATTTTGCATCTACACTTACTGGTTAAGGCAGGCATCCAAGCAATGGTACATTAAACTTTCTTCAACCATTCAACAACTTGGCTTTGTTCAATCTCAAACTGATCATTCCTTATTTTTTTATGCTAAGGGTCCTTTGTTTACTGCATTGTTAGTATATGTGGATGACATGGTGATTACTAAAAATGATCCTAGCTGTGTGGTAGCCTTGAAGTCAGTTTTGGATGCCAAATTTGGGATCAAAGACCTATGGTCACTTAAGTATTTCTTGGGACTTGAGATTGCAAGGAGTGATAAGGGAATCAACTTGAATCAAAGGAAGTTTGCACTTGAAATTCTGAACGAAACATGCATGATGGGTTGTAAGCCTATTAAGTCACCTATGCAGCAACAACTTAAGTTGTCAAAGAGTAATGGAGAGCTACTAGAAGACTCAAGTCAGTATAGAAGGCTTATAGGGAAGTTGATGTATTTGACTTTGATTAGGCCTGACATAACCTATGCTGTGAATAGGTTAAGTCAGTTTTTAGCTTAGCCCAGAGTTCTTCACATGCAAACAACCAATAGAATACTACAATATATCAAAGGAACACCAGGTCAAAGGGTGTTTTTTCCTTGTGATTCAGACTTATAGTTAAAGGCATATTGTGATGCTAACTAGGTTGGATGTCCAGATACCAGAAAGTCTCTTATAGGGAGATCAAAGAAGCAGTTAATGGTTTCAAGATCTTCAGCCGAGGCAGAGTATAGATTCATGGCAACTACAACATGTGAAGTGACATGGTTGTTGTTTCTATTGAAAGATTTACATGTGAAGTATGACAAACCAGTTTTATTATACTATGACAACCAGGTAGCACTGCATATAGCTGTAAATCCAGTATTCCATGAGAGATCAAAGCATATAGAAGCTGATTGCAACATTGTTAGAAACAAGGTTCTAGATGGAACAATTAAAACTTGTAAGGTTGAATTTATTCAATCATTAATTGGCTTTATTCCATGCCAAATTTGCTTATAATTCAGCATTTAAAAACCTTGTATTTATGTGGGAATCATGTAAGGGTATGAGAGAGTGTGAAGAAAAGGTTAAGAGTGTGCATTCAAGAAGGGCCTCGTGACTGGCAAGTCGCCAAAGGTGGCACACGTGTGAAGCATGCAGGGGAGCTAAAGGGTGACGCCAGCTATTGCACTACAAGACAAAACTTCTAATCTGGCCAGGCAGTTAGCTCGCGACTCAAACTCGCGACTCATTCCAATTGTGAGACCGAGTTGCCAGAACACCCTGTTTGGTTGTAACTTGTTAGGATATATGTGTTTTACATGTTAGGATCATATGTCACTATTTTATGTAATTGACTAATCCTTTGAAAAAACGCACTTTACTTGTAATTAGGTAGTTCTAGGATGTTTTTGATACTTCAAGAAACAAGGTTTCAAGATCAAGTGTTGAAGTCATCAAGTCTATCCCAAAAAACAAGCTGAAAGTGCAAATTCATTAAAGCTCAACAATTGCTCGACAGCTTATCTGCCGAGATTTAAGAAATTCAGAATTCTGATCTGATTTCTTAGAATCTGTGATTATGTGTTTAGGTCTTCTTTTCTCCTAATCCTAAATATATAAAAAGATTATTTTAAGGGCCATAAAAAAGGTTCGCAAGTTGCACAAGCATTAAGAAAACTCTGTTAAAGCAAATTGTGACCGGAGACAAAGTTCTTGCCCTAATTCATCTCTTTTTCTTGAAGAAGTTGCTGTGTATGTACACTGTAGGGTTTTGTGACCAATCATATTCTTAATCTTCATCGTGTGGATGAACCGAAGAACTTTGCAGCCAACAACCTTCTTAGTTGGTGATTGAAGTCGCGTACTGGGATCCGCACAATTGGTTAATCACGTACTTGGGAGCTGTGCATCAAAAAGCGGAACTGTCATTACAGAACAAGTCCAATTGGGTATTGGGGTAAGGGTTCAATTGTAGGTTGGTAAGGTACTTGGGATTCCTTTACTTGTAACCGCTTGTTGTGTTAATAGTGGAGTTTCAGGAGTGGTGACCTGAAAATAACCCGGTGGGGTTTTTACCATTGGGTTTTCCCCATTCGTAAACAAATCATCGTGTCATTTATTTTCCGTTGAATTTTTAGTTGTTTGGTGATTTGTTTGTACTACCACGTGCTTTGCATGTTAATTTGATTAATTAATAAACTTGGTTAATTGATTAATTAATTTGTCATAATGGGTCAATTCTTTTTTGGCCTATCAAGTAGTTTCAGAGCAGACACACTCTGATTAGGTTTTAATCTTTGCTGTGTTTGATCCATTGACCCCTGTTTGTCATGGATAGAGGACAGTCTTTAATTATACCTCCTTCATTTGATGGCACTAACTATGCATATTGGAAAGTACGCATGAGAGCTTTCTTGTAGTCTCTAGATGAGAAAGTGTGGCAGGCTATTGAGATAGGCTGGACCAAGCCAAAGGAAGCACCAGTAGACTGGGATGATGCCAAGATCAAGGCGGCGAACTTCAATAGCAGAGCATTGAATGCGTTGTTCAGTGCAGTCACCAATGAGGAGTTCAAGAAGATATCCTCAACTGAAACTACCAAGGAGGCTTGGACCATCCTTCAAACAACCTATGAGGGAACTAAGGCTATCAAAGACTTAAAGCTTCAGAGGCTCACTACAAGCTTTGAAGAGATTAAGATGGAAGAGGATGAATCGTTTGACGAGTTCTATGCCAAGCTTAAGGACATAGTGAACTCGGTGTTTAATCTTGGGGAGACCATTCCTGAACCCAAGATTGTGAGGAAAGTGCTCAGATCTCTACCCGAGAGATTTCATTCCAAGATCACTGCTATAGAGGAATCAAAGGACATTGACCAGATTTTGTTGACTGAGTTGGTTGGTAATTTGCAGACCTACGAGCTAGGGTTGACAAGGATTGACAAGACGGGTAAAGGCAAGAGCAGTGAGACAGATGAGTCTTTAGATGATGAAGATTCCAAGATGAAGTCCTACATCACCAGGTAGTTTAAGAAGTTTATGAAGAACGCAAATGGAAAAGGGCTTCAACAAGGACTGCAGGCAATCTAGTTCTTCTCAATTTAAAGGCCAAGAAAAAGGGAAAAATGATGCTAAGGAAGGTGGTCAGTACACTGTTCCCACAAGACCTAAGTGTTTTGGGTGTCATGGCTTCGGTCATATGAAACAGGAGTGTCCTACATATCTTAAGAACATTGGGAAGAGCAAGGCACTTACTGCTACCTTGAGCGACACTAAGCCTAAGGACGATTTCGATGATGAGGATGACGGAATCCTAAATGCCTTCATTGCCTCTGTAGATCCTACTGAGGGATTGTAGAAGATGTGGATAAATAAGATGATTTGGTGGACTCAAAGTTTGAGAAGATGGATGATTAAGATGATATCCACACGGCTTATGAGAAACTATATAAGCTTTCCAAGAAGCATGAGAAACTGTATAGGCTGGCCACCAAGAAGCTCAGTGATGTGGAACTTGACCGTGAGGAATTTCTCACAAAGTTTGATGAGGCAAATCAAACCATTGGAGCATTGAGGTTCGAGAATAATTTCTTGGCTGAGAAGACCAAGAAGCTTGAAGTGGAGTTGTTTCAAGTCAGAGCTCAACTGGAGAGGGCTTCAAGTGCAAAGCTTGATGAGGTGCTAAGCATTCAAAAATCAGCTTCTGATCATACAGGTTTAGGGTATGATTTCTCTTCCTCTAATAATGCTTCTACTAGTACTACTGTTTTTGTTCGTCCAGCTAATAATATTAAGATTGAGAACAATAATGTTGAAACTGAATTAGCTAGTGAGAACTTAGACAAGGGTAAATCTATATTAGCAGCACCCCCTAAGCTTGAAAAGAAAATACTAAAAACCTTAAGGCTAAGAAGGCTACCTTTCAAAAGCCTAAACAAAAGAAGCAGTATCTCTATCATCATTGTGGTATTGCCAGTCATACTCGACCAAATTGTTATAAGTGGTTAGCCACTCAACAGAGTAATGGCATGACAGCATTTGGGAACAAGAATCAGCTTCAATCCTCTCTTGCTCCTCTTGGAGATCTTCTCAAAGCCCTCGTGTTCCTTTCGAACTTGATCGGTTTCAATTCTTTCCCCTCACCATAGGTTCAAGGGTTTGCTCAAAAGAAATGTTCTTCCAAGGTGTGCAAGGAAAAGGGCTCTAAGTGATTCTATCACTTTTTTTTTTCTTTTTGTTTTGTTTTGCATAACTTGAGTGTTTTGTTTTTATTTGGGTCAGTCTAGTTTTGTTGCCTTGCTTAACATGTTGTTGTTGTTTTTGTTTTTTTTTTTTTTTTTTTTGTTGTTTTTTCCAGTGTTGTTTATTTTTTTTTCATATAAAAAAATTGAAAAATCAGAAAAATACAAAAACAATGTGTGTTTTGTGTACATTGGTACTTGTGTACCTTGGATGGCAATAGAAACAAAATTTTCTAAATTTTGTATCTCTTGTAACTTAGATGAGCATCTCTATGCACAACTAAGCAAGTGAGCTTTGTGGCTCTTATTTGTGATGAGTAAGATTAAGTTATCTTTTGTACTTAACACTCATATCACTCTTTTTGACGGAAATGACTAAAAAATCCTAAGAAAAAGGCATAAATAACCATCTCACTATTGTTGCTTACCAATCATAATATGACACTTGTATGCTTCAGCATAGCAAAAGTGCAGTGTCAATGACATCTGTATGCTTCGGCATAGTAAAAGTGCAATGTCAAAAGCTTAACTTAAATGAGTATTTCTTTTCTATCTCTTATATGCCCATGCATGTTTTGCTTAAATAAAAATATGCAAAGAAAATATAAAGCAAAAAGATCAAAAATGCTTTAAATATGATTGCAAATGTGTTTTCTAGGAGACGTGGGAGTTATAGGATGTACCTCGAAGGTGATAGTCCCCATCAAGTAGTTATGATTGTGTGTGAGTTAAAGTGATTTTCTCATATCTCAAATCGTCATAACTTTTATACATTTATGCAATCTTGTGATGTTTGTCACACACAACATGCAATATTCTTTGCTACTTTGATACATGTGCAGGTACAATGTGATTTGGCCATCACAAGGTTTTACTTGTGTTAATGTATGCTCACTAAATTGTCTTGACTTGTTTTTGAAATATAAAATTGGTTAGACTTGTTTAGTGTGTGCGTGTGTTTTTGAGATCCATGTGCTTTAAAAATCTTTGTTGAAAGATGTTTTTGAGAGCTTAATATGTTATTTGGATCATTGTTTGAGTTTCATACTTGATTGCATTCACGTTTGTGTTTTTCTCCTCTCGAAAAACTGTTTTGAAAAGCTGGCTCGACACCTCCTCGATAGCTAGCTATCTGTCGAGCTTCCTAAGTTTTTTTTTATCGTAATCTCGTCAGCACCTCAATACCTTCTGGATCAATCGAGAAAGTTTCTGACCCCTCGATAGCTTCTCGACACCTGGTGGATCGATCGAGCCTCATCTCTTGCTTCTGGTGTTACTATTCCTCGACAACTTCTCGACATATGATTTGTCGACGTTGTTTTTCTCGACACCTACTCGACAGATGTCTCGACACCACCTCGACACCTCATCTGTCGAGATTTACTGAGGGTTCTATTTAAGCTTCTCGTGCGATTCGCCTGTCATTTTCTCGGTATCTCTCTCGATTGATTTTTGTTTTTGAAGATTTGATCTTAAAAACTTCATGCATTGCATTACATTTGCATTATAACAGTATTATTATGCATTTAGATGTGTGCAATCTCTTTGTGTGCTGGTAGGATTGGATTGGGCTGAGCCTATGATGTACTTACTTTGAATGTCACATGTTCATTCATTTTCCATGCATGTGTACTTCTTTTCACGTATTCTTATTATTGTGAACTATTTTGGGACTTTTCTAATTGTCTCTTTCTTTCTCCCTCTTCTATTGGTTATGTTAGTAATGTCTATGGCACCTAAACGTAAATCCATTCTAGCCTGGAATCCTCTTCATTTTGGCCCGGAATCCTCTTCATTCCAATGCCTCTTCCTCTTCCGATCATACACCTCTCTCTCTGGTTCCGTAATGATGATGCCCACAAGGCATTTTCAGAGAACTTCTCTTAATGAGGCATTCATTTGGAACGTCGAGTCATTTTGGGTCATTTTGGGAGTCTCTTTATGACGAGTCTATCACTTGTCCTCTCGTGCTAATTTAGGAGTTCTACTCCAACATGCACGGGATTGACCGTTCCGTACCTTATTTCGTTACTCGTGTCCGAGGTATTTCTATTCCTGTCACACCGTAGCTTGTTGCGGATGTGCTTAGGGTTCCTAGGATAGAGTTTCTCGACTATCCTTCCTGTGAGCGTCTGAGGACCGTGTCCAAGGATGATCTCATGTCTGCTTTTTGTAAGCATCCTTTAGAGTGGGATGAGCACCAGTTCACTTACTACTTGGGCTTTGCAAAAGTCTCGCGGTTTTTGAACATGGTGATGACCTTTGTACTCTATCCTCTCTTGCACTACAACTCCATTATGGAGTCTCGTGCTCGTTTCTTGTTATCCCTTCTTAAGCATCTTACCATAGACTTCCCTTCCCATTTTATTTTGTCCTTGATAGATGTTTTCTAGGATTCAGCGTCCTGTGATAAGCTCATCTTTTCTTCTGCTATCACGATGATTTTATGCCACTTTTCTGTCCCTTCTCCCACGTTTGACCCCTACACTTTCATGTGTGCCATAAACGCCGCTATCGTAAAACGTAGTGAGGCACAATTTAGATCGTGACAACAGGATTCTACACCTCCTTCCCGTCCAACTCTATCTTGTTTTGCTCGACCCATATCCGTTCCCTCTTCTTCTACGAGCGATGTGTCTTTGGGAGACATCATGGCATAGCTTCAGCGCATGGGTGCTCGCCTCGATACACTCTTTACAGAGTTGTATCAGGTGAATGTCCATGTTGGCTGTATAGCTAAACGGCAGGTGACCATGGGCGGATTTGCTCTTGAGGCTACCCCTTCACCACATCCTCTTGTGGCTTCTGATTCTGAGGATGAGGTTGATGATGATAGTGATGACGATGATGCTTCGGATGATGATGATGGAGATGCTAGCTCTACCGATGAGATGTCTACTTGACACTCTTACCCTTTGTCATTTGTGACAAAAAGGGGAAGTAGTTTTAGATATGAGAGTAGTCATTCTTAGGGGGAGAGTTAGACATTTTTGTTAGGGGGAGTGCTGTTATTATTGAGGGATGTAGTGAGGATGCTATGTATCTTTTCTTTTCTTTCTTTTTTAGATACATTGTTCTTGTACATGAGGTTTTGTGACCATTTATAAACATACATTATACTTATCTCTTTCTTTATGTTAATGTATGTTTTTATTTCACCTACCTTTTCATGTGTTGTTTCTTTTCTCCCTTTATACACATGCTTCTTATTACTTGTATGCAATCTATCTATTTATGTTTCACACAAAGATGCCTTGATGAGTTTTGTTTTAAAGTGTTTCAGAAATACAGGTTGTCAAAGTCTACTTGCCATAAACTCTCTTCTTGCAAAGTTTTTCAAGAGTTTATGATAGGATAGATTTTATTGTATTCAACAAGTAAATATGAGTTGAGTGATTTATGACTTCTCTCATATGCTCATTTGTTTGTTGTGGTTTTGTCACGAATTGCCAAAGGGAGAGATTGTTAGGACATATGTGTTTCACATGTTAGGATCATATGTCACTATTTTATGTAATTGGCTAATCCTTTGACAAAACACACTTTACTTGTAATTAGGTAGTTCTAATATGTTTTTAATACTTCAAGAAACAAGTGTTGAAGTCATTAAGTCTGTCCAAGAAAACAAGCTGAAAGTGCAAATTCATTAAAGCTCAATAACTAGCTCAACAATTGCTTGACAGTTTATCTGTCAAGATTTAAGAAATTCAGAATTTTGATATGATTTCTTGGAATCCGTGATTATGTGTTTAGGTCTTCTTTTCTCCTAACCATAAACATATAAAAAAAATTATTTTAAGGGCTATCAAAAAGGTTCGTAAGTTGCACAAGCATTGAGAAAACTCTGTTCAAACAAATTGTGACTGGAGACAAAGTTCTTGCCCTAGTTCATCTCTTTCTCTTGAAGAAGTTGTCATGTATGTACACCGTAGGGTTTTGTGACCAAGCATCTTCTTGATCTTCATTGTGTGGATGAACTAAAGAACTTTGCAGCTAACAACTTTCTTAGTTGGTGATTGAAGTCGTGTACTGGGATCTGAGCAATTGGTTAGTCACGTACTTGGGAGCCGTGCATAAAAAAGGGGAACTGTCACTACAGAACAAGTCTAATTGGGTATTGAGGTAAGAGTTCAACTGTAGGTTGGTAAGGTACTTAGGATTCTTTTACTTGTAACCGCTTGTTATGTTAATAGTGGAATTTCGGGAATGGTGACCTAAAAATCACCCAGTGGGGTTTTTGCCGTTAGGTTTTCCCTATTTGTAAACAAATCACCAGGTCATTTATTTTTCGCTGCATTTTTAGTTGTTTGGTGATTTGTTTGTGCTACCAAGTGCTTTGCATGTTAATTTGATTAATTAATAAACTTGGTTAATTGATTAATTAATTTGTCACAATGGGTTAATTCATTTTTGGCCTATCATAACTGACTCTTTGCATTCCATACACACCCTACTATAAATACCCTTATTCTCACGAAATGTAGAAAGTTTCTAGGGAGAATTTTGAGAGAAAAACCCTAGAGAAAAACAAGATTAACTCATCCACAATCTTTATCTTTTGATTCTCTAAATTCCTCTATTCTCACCCTCTCCATTGTTACATCCTTGATAGGTACATTAGCCAAATCCTTATCTCACCATACCCATATATGTGAGAAGGTTATTTGGTGCTTAGGAAGCAATTAGGAAGGGACCAATTGATATTGGTTGATGTAATGGGCTAATTGCGAGATCCGGTAAGCTAGAGAAGACAATGGTTCGGCGTAATCTTGTTGGAGTAAGAAGCTTTGAGGGTTTAGGTACACTGGGTAGATTAGGCTTGGAGGGTCTTCTGCTGTTCATATATCCCAACTTCATTCTCTAGTGGATTATTGACCGCTTAGAGGGCAGCGAAAAGGTTTTACGCTGAGGACTTTGGTTTCCTCTTTGACAACACATCATTGTGTTGTCTTTGTGTTTGCATCTCTCTTCCCTTAATCTTTGCCATTTAATTACTGTTGTGGTTGTGATTAATTTTGGTTTAGATTGTTCTATCAATTTTGTTTTATCTTATTTTCATATTTCGCACATACATTGTTTGATAATAAGCTTGAATTGGTAATTTATAATTTGGGGGTCTAAACATTCATAGGTGTTTTACACACCATTTAAACATTCAATTGGTATCAGAACGGGTGCACTTATTGTGGTTTAATTGTCTAAATGCGATCCTTGAACCCTCTAGAAGTGGATTGATCTCAATCTCTAAACGCTCCACCATATTTTAATGGTAGCAACTATGCCTTTTGGAAAGTCCGGATGAGGGCATTCTTGTGTTCAATCGATGAAAGTGTTTGGGATGCAGTAGATGTAAGATGGACTAGGCCAGAGGCCGCTAAATCCACTTGGGATAAGGCGGCCTTTACGGCAGCAAATGCAAATAGCAAGGCATTAAACGCTATTTTTTGTAGTGTATCTCCAGATGAGTTTTCACTAAGGTTTTAGGTGTAGACAACTATCTAAGATTGATCAAGAAGTTGGGTTTGATTAATATCTTTGCTGTTAGTGTTGAATTTCCAAAACTAGTGTAAAAAACACAAACTGCAAGAGCCTTGCTCTTGAGGGGGGGGGGGGGTGTTAAAATTGATGCAATTTGCTCAAAGCTTAAGGAATTATCTACTAGGACTAGTGCAGGGCAACAATCCAATGGTGGAGCAGGCCAACAAAGCAAAGAGATGGTTGGTAGCTATAATTATGCTAGTACAAGCGGAGTAGCATCATCACTAGCAGACAAGGTTAGCCACAACAATAAACAATTATGTAGCAAACGTGTAGTAGAAGCAACAGATACAGAGCACCAGTGGGCTTGCAGGGATGTGCTAGAAACCATTAAGGCAATACCTTATCATGAAGTCTTCATACATACCTTTGGAGACTATGATACACGTGGTTTGTAATAATTAGGCTGTCATGTATATAATGAAACACTATTGTACAATTAGCATACTTAGTAACTGTTTTCCTGATTTTTAGGGACATAGTCTTTTTGAGACGTGTATATATAGGATAGCTCTTATGTATTAAGATCAGTTGCTTGTATCATTCTTTTATGATTCAATAAAATCTCTGATCTTCTATTTAGAGGGAGAGAGAGTTCTAGATTTTATAGGAGATAATTACTTAATCCTTGGTAATATATTTGGTATCACTTGATAATTGAATTTGATATGGTATTATAATGGGCTATGTAATTTCAAAGAAAATATTCAACTCACAAAGTTGGAAGTTTTAATGTTGTTTGGAATTGTAGTAATTCTTAATTTTCAATGCTCTAAGAGCTCAAATTTATGCAAAATGAACTCTAAAATAAACTTGCTCAATTAAAGGTTAATCAAAGGAGTGGCACGCAAGCACATGTGATCCATTGAAAAACAAACTAATTTGGTTCCAGGGTATAAATACATACATACATATATATATGTATGTATGTATGTATATATGTTGCTTAAATTGAGTATTTTGCAATAATGCCACTAGCGCAAAAAGCAAACAAAGGATATTACACAACATATACAGATCCTAACCATAACACCACAAGACAGGTGCTATACAGGATCTTAGCACAATACACCGAAATTAATAACAACATATGCACTTCAACTAAGAGCATTTCCATCAGACTAGATAAACTAGTCTTTGGCTAAACAAATAGTTAAACCCGCGCAATTGTGCTATGCATCAGCCTCCTCAAACTAGAACAAAAAAGTAGCGAATGAAGAGTACTTCGTTACTATTGACGAGGGTACTGTTCATTGCTATTAAAAAAATCAACTTTTATTTAATTCTCTCTCTCTCTCTCTCTGTCACACACACACACACACACACACACACACAAACCAATCCACATAGATCGATGGTGTTGATTTGTTTTGGGGTGTTGGTGATTTGGTGCAAAGTGGTGGAGCTTTTCTCTCGGTTTGACTCTATCTTTCTTCTCCCTCAAGAATCATCCATCCAGATCGACATGCTTTGCAAGTTAGTGGCAGTGTAGATTGATTTGTTTGGTTTGGATTAATGTTTGTACAATTGGTGTTGTGTTTGTTCTGGGTTGGTGATTTTTTATGGGAATTTTGGTTAATCTGGGTTTGAGTTCTCTTTTGCCAACATCTGGGTTATTATATGGTGTTTGTTTATGTGATTTTGGAAATAGAAAATATAATATTTAAATGAAATTGAAATAGAGTATTTATGTAAGAATAGTGCATTAGCTAAAGTAATAAAAGTAGAGTTTATTGGCACTACAACAAAATGAATTTTTAGTGACAAAAATTAGTGAGGATATATTTTTCGTCACTAAAAATACAGATTTAGTGACGAAATATGGATTTCATCGCTAATAATGAAAAAAATTATAAGATTTAGCATTGAAAAGTAATTTTCGTTGCTATTGGTGATTTGAAATATGGGCACTAGTAGAGAAAAACTTAGAAATAGTCATATTGGTCTTTCATTTTAGAGTTTTGGCAACGAAATTAGAATTCGTCGCTAAAAGTATGCTGTAGAGACGAAATCTGAATTTCATTGCTAAAAATCGTAACAAAATCTGTGACCTTTGTATGCTATAGTGACGAAACTACATTCGTCACTAAAAGCATAACAAGAATTTGGGACCTTTTGCGACGAAAAATTAGGCAATAGCGACTAAAAAGTTTCATTGCTAAAGGTGATAGTATAAATATATCAGTTTAGATTTTTTCCTGAAACCCTAACATTTTTTTTTACTCACTCTCTCTGCGCCGTTCACTCACTCTCTCTCTCTCTCTCTCTCTCTCTCTCTCTCTCTTTTCTGTTCTCCCTTCACCACCGACGAGGAGCTCCCTAGCTTTAGTCGCCGATGATCCCCCTAGCCATCACTGTCGAACTCTCTAGCCACTATTGTTGAGCTCCCTAGCCATTGCCGATCAACTTTCCTTCTTGTGTCAGCAACAAAATGCAGATTCTTGTAAGAAAAATAATGCAAAGAATCTTGCACAAACAAGTATGTGCTTTGAGAACTCAATAAGTACTCGTATTAGTTTCCTTTTTTCTTTTCATTTTTTATTATTGAGTTTTTGTAAAATTTGGACTGAATTATGAAGTGGGTATTTCTCAGATTGTCCCATTTGTATTGAATGTTGGTAAAGATGGTAGCTTTAAGGGACTTACTTGTATGTTTTGGTCTATAACATTTTCTAAAGCAATATTCTTGGGATTTTTTAACAAATATTTCTTATTGCTTTTTAAATTTTTTTTTTTTTTTTTTTGGTTTCTCTAATACTGGGATTGAAATAGTACATTGGTACTGCTCAAATAGTCATTTAGTATTGTGGACTAAAAGCTTAAATTTTTGTTGAATAACTACCGTTTAGCTTTTGGTATAAGGCTTGATGAGAATTTGTTCAGTATGTTAATGGAATTTTCAAAGTTGTATTGGGATTGGTAATATATATATTATATTTATAGAAATTTACGCATTTGGTTTTTGCTTAAGTGTAGTTTCTGGCATTGTCTCAACATTGTACATGGTGCTTGTTTTAATTCTTGCATATGAAATAAGAGTGTCAATCATCTACTCTCTATGGTTAGAGTTATTCATGAATATGAAAGCAATAAGTACTCTTTTCTCATGGTTGTTGTTGTTGTTGTCGCTTTTATCTTCCTCTCTTAAACATTTTGTCAAAAATGTAGTTTGTGGGTGCACTTTTCGTGTAGTCTCTGATGCTTGTGGGCGTCTAGTGTGCTCTAGTGCAAGTTTTATATTGTTTTCTCTCTCCCTTTGGTTTCTATTCAACATGAAGAATTCAAGGTTTTTTTATGTGTGGCAGTTCTATTGAACTAGTTACTTTAGGCTCTGACTCTGTCTCTCTTTTTCTTTTCTTTTTTCTTTTTGCTTTTGTTTTAGGATGTGAAATGCCAAGGCTGTTTCAACATGTAAGTAGTTTATTTATTTATTTATTTTTAATTAATAGTTTGTTTACATTAATGTTATGCCTGGGAATTTAGGATTCCCTGTATTGTTTTGATTAGAAATCTACTAAGATTCCCGGAAATGTGACGTACCCATGTTTGGTTTATTCTTATGAATCTTTTAGGAACTGTTTTTCCAACATGTGAATTAACTTTTAGGAGTCCTGGGAATTTAGGATGCTGGAGGTGGGATAGTGGATGAAGCACTTGTAGTTTATGACAGCACAAATTGGGCAGAGGTCACTGTGACAAACTTCAGTAGTTTATGACAATCACTGGTGCAAGGTAACTGATAATCATATGCAATTTTATGCTGTACTGAATCACATCTTTCTTTGCATAGATGAGAATTAGATGGAGGTGATGAAAATTGGGCATGATTTGAATGCACTAAATCATGTTATTATAATTTTGAAATTCAGGAAAAAAGAAGGAAAAATATCATGGTCGTCAGAAGGGCCTCATCATTGTACCAGAAGGAAAACTGGGTAGTGGGTGGAAAGGATTTGGATTCCACCTACGTAAGGTGATATCTCCCAACTCACTTGTCGTCAAACCGCAATCTCTTTCTGTCCTGATCCTGGCAGTAAAAAAGTTCAGGCAACAAAAATCCTTTCTGTCGGCAACGATGGACGGTGATCGGAAAAACAATGGTGGAAGCAGAAAAGGAAAGCATTTACTACCCAACATTCAAAATTCAAACAAAGCAAATCAAGCAATCAAATCAAGCTTGGGCAGTCAGAACCAGGATTTGCGTGAAAGGGGTGCTGGGCAGGTAAGCGCAGTTTCTGAGGCTGAATTCACACTGGTTTTAAAGGACGACACTATTAATGGTGCCAAATCTCCTCCGTCGCTAGAAGTTTCTTTAAATTTGGAGCGTGGGCTAAACGGTAAGTGGGATATTAAGCATTCCAGCATTAAGGAAGTGGGTTGTGTAAGTCCTTATGGTGTTGGGCCCACACAAGCTGTCTTTAGGCCCAATACTCTTGCTGAAGCCTTTCCTCTTAACCCACCTCAGGTCCATGTATTTAAGCCCAAGCCCACTTTGGTCTGGCAACCCAAAAGAAAAGAATTGTCCACCGGTTCTTTCCCGATGCGAGAGACCTAACCTCCAGGGAAGTCCTCATCGTGTCCATGTGAGAGACCCATCCAACCTTTGTCGTGTCCAGCGTTAAAGTCGTTGATGTCGTTGATGGTCTCTGATGACGCCGATGCTTAGTTTCTCAACTCTGATAAGATCGATGAAGCCAAGAATGAGTTATCGGCGCTGGTTGACTCAATTGACACGAAGCAAGTCTCCGATGTAGTCGAGTCTGAGCTTCTCGACTCTAACGAGTCTAAGGAGGCCAAGAATGGGTCGGTTTGTACCACAGATAGCGATGAGAGCTTAGAGCATGACCTCTGTTTGATTCTCCAGGAGCATTCTGGCAATATAGTCAAGAAATAGGGGAATTCAGAGTAGTGGGTTCTTGAATTACATGATGGGAAGAGGGTTGCGGTTCCGATATAGATCTCTTTGCCTCAGTGTGTAGCTACAGAGGTATTGGAAAAGCAAAAACAGCTGGCCTTATTTCCATTGGAGTCTTCTGACGTTTCGAATGTGTCATCGGCTCTTTTCGAAGAGGATGAAGTTTTGGTGGAGGATTGGGTTTCGGATACTTACTCGGAGGAAGCTATTCAGCCCCTAGATGTTGAACCAATTGCTTTTTCTCTACCTTTGGCCATGCCAGAGTAGTCACCTGTGGATATGGAAAGTTTTGTGGGTGTGGATACTTCAGAGAGTCAGGAACCTTATTTTGATTGGTTTCAAAAGAGATTCAATAATTTCGATAGCTTCCTTGGCACGTCCCTTGTGGGTTTGGAAGATCAAGCAACAGAATTTTTATTGGCTGTTGAAGCTGAATTGAATCGGAGGGCTAAGGTAAACAAGAAACCATGTGGTTTAAAAGGTTTAGGGGGGAAAGGTTTAAGAGAGCTGAAAGGGTTGTTCATTCTATTAATTATGGTTGTACATCTCCTAGGAGAAGTAGTATTAATAGGAATCGGGTCCTTTCTATTGCTCAATAAATTTGAAGCTTCTTCCCTAGAATGTCAGAGGGTTGAATGAAGTTAACAAGAGGCTTCAGATTCGTAACTTGTTGCAATCTTGGAAGGCTGATATTGTGTGTTTGCAAGAGACCAAACTAAAGTGGATTACTAGAGGTATTGTTTGAGTATATGGGGTTATCCATATGTAGATTGGCTGTACTTGGGTTCGGATGGTGCTTCTGGAGGTATCTTATTGATGTGGGATAGACAGGTGGTGGAAAAGGTGGAGGAAGCAGTGGGGCATTTTTCGGTTTCTTGCAAGTTTAAAAATGTAGGCGACCAATTTAATTGGGCTTTTACTGGCGTATATGGGCCAAATTTGAACAAAAGGCGTAGGTTGATGTGGGAGGAACTTACGAGGCTGATCAGCTGGTGGGATTTGCCTTGGTGCCTTAGAGGGGACTTTAATATTATTCGTTTCCCATCAAAGCGTTTGGGGGCTGCTAGCTTCTCTTAGGCTATGCATGGATTTTTTTTACTTTGTTTCTTTGCATGGGTTGATGGATATTCATATGGAAGGGGGCCTGTACACTAGGTCTAATACATCCTCAGCTTCTCGGCTTGATCGGTTCCTTTTCTCTCCTCTTTTGGGTGATCACTTCACTCAGTTCACCAAAAAAAGGATTTCTAGAGTTCTTTCTGACCATTTTCCTATTTTGTTGGAGGGTGGGAGTTACCGAAAAGGAAGAATTCCGTTTTGTTTTGAAAATATGTGGTTGAGGTGGATAATTTTGTCGACAAAGTGAAGAAGTGGTGGGCTTCCTATTTGTTCCAAGGAACCCCAAGTTTTATTCTAGCCAAGAAGTTGGCTGCCTTGAAGTTGGATTTAAAAAAGTGGAATGAGGTTGAGTTTGGCAATGTCACATTTAAGAAGCAAGACCTTTGGAGCAAGCTGAATGTTTTGGATTCTAAAGAGGAGACTCATAGATTAACAGTTGAGGAGAAGTTAGATCAAACTAATCTTAGTACAGATATTGAAAAGTTGACTCTTATGGAAGAGATTAGTTGGAGACAAAAGTCTAGGGTGTTGCACTTGAAGGAAGGGAACGCCAGTACCAAATTCTTTCATAGAATGGCTAACTCTAATAGAAAAAATAATGGTATAGAAAGCCTAATGGTTAATGGTACCCTGTCTTTAGATCAGGGTATAATTGCAGACTACATTACTCATTTCTTCAAGAATCTGTACTCTGAGTAGTAGGCTGATCGGCCGTTTCCAAACTCGTTGATTTTTCCAATGATTTTTGGTGATAATGTGGATTGGTTAGAGAGACCTTTTGAAGAGGCAGAAATTTTTGATGTCGTTTAAAGTTTTCATGGTGATAAATCTCTTGATCCAGATGGCTTCCCAATGGCTTTTTTCCAAGCTTGTTGGGGGATTGTTAAACCTGACCTTATAGCTGTATTTCATCATTTTTTTTGCCAATGGTTAGTTTGAGAAAAGTATAAACGCAACTTTTATTACTCTCATTCCTAAAAAGCATGCAACAAGTGAGATTAGGGATTTTCGGCCCATTAGTTTGGTTGGGGGGTTTATAAAATTATTGCTAAAGTCTTGGCTAATCGACTCCACACGGTAATGGGGGATATAATCTCAGCATCTCAAAATGCTTTTGTGAGGGATAGACAGATCCTTGACCCTGTTCTTATTGCTAACGAATGTCTTGACAGTAGATTGAAGTCTGGGGTGCCGGGGCTGGTTTGCAAGCTGGATGTAGAGAAGGCTTTTGACCATGTAAGCTGGAGTTTTCTATTGCAGATGTTAGAAAGAAGTGGGTTCTCTGCCAAATGGAGACAATGGATCTTCTTTTGCCTATCTACAGTCTGTTTCTCCATCTTGATTAATGGCTGTCCATGTGGATTCTTTGGTAACACCAAAAGTTTGAGGCAAGGTGATCAATTGTCTCCATTGTTGTTTGTTTTGCTGATGGAAGCTCTTGGAAGAATGTTGGATAAAGCAGTTCTTGAAGGTCGCATGTCAGGTTTTAGTGTGGGTATCTTGGAAGGAAGATCCATGGTAGTGTCTCATCTCCTTTTTGAGGATGACATGCTAATTTTTTGTGAGGCTGATTTAGACCAGATTATGATTCTTCGTATGATTCTTATCTGGTTTGAGGCGGTGTCGGGTCTAAAGATTAACCTCGGCAAGTCAGAAATTGTTCCGGTTGGGGTTGTCCATAATATTGACCTTTTCCTAGTCGTTCTTGGCTGCAAGCAGGGTTCTCTCCCTATGAAATATTTGGGTCTTCCTTTGGGTGCTAAATTCAAGGATAAGTCTTTATGGAATCCAATTCTGGAGAAAATGGAAAGGAGATTGGTGGGTTGGAAACACTTATATTTTATCCAAGGAAGGTAGAGTCACCCTAATCAAAAGCACCCTTTCTAATTTACCCACTTACTTTCTATCTTTATTTCCTATTCCTGCTAGTGTGGCTAACCGAATTGAGAGGCTCCAGCGGAATTTCTTATGGGGCAGTTTTGGAGATGATCCTAAAATTCATTTGGTTAAATGGGCTTTTGTTTGTGCTCCTATTTCTTCGGGTGGCTTAGGGATTAGGAAGTTAAGTCTTTTCAATGAAGCTTTACTTGGGAAATGGCTTTGGAGATTTGGGATTGAGAAAAATGCCCTTTGGGGACAAGTGATAGAGATGAAATATGGTTCTGTGTGGGGGGGCTAGTGTGGCCCTTACAGTGTTGGTTTATGAAAAAATATTAGTCAAGGATGACCTTCTTTCTCAAGCCATATTCTGTATGATATTGGTGATGGGTCTAGAGTGAAGTTTTGGCAAGTCCAATGGTGTGGAGAGACTTCTCTTGCTATTAGATATCTTGACTTGTTCAGATTTTGTAGGAACAAGGATGCTAGTATGGCTGAGCTTATGATGTTCACCAATGGTGTCCTCTTTTGGGATGTGAGATTCTTTAGGGGGGTGCATGTTTGGGATCTAGAGGCTTTGTCAGATTTCATGGAATCCATTTATGCTTCTCCTTTAAGGGGGCTAGGTGAGGATAAAATGTGTTGGACTCCTAACAAGCATAAGGGTTTCAGGGTTAGTGATTACTATAAAATTTTAGTTGGCAACACTTTCCTTGGTTTTCCTTGGAAAAGTATTTGGAAGAAGAAAATTCCCTCTAGAGTAGCTTTCTCTGTTTGGACTGCTGCCTTAGGGAAATGCTTGACGATTTATAATTTACAAAAGAGGAAGGTGTGGATTTTGGATTGGTGCTACATGTGTAAGAGAAATGGTGAATCGGTTGACCATCTTTTCCTTCATTGTCCTTTCGCTATGGATCTATGGTCTATGATTTTGGGTCTATTTGGAGTTACTTGGGTTATGACGCACACGGTTTTGGGGCTGTAAGGGTGTTGGCAAAGCAGCTTTGGTCGTCATCGAAATGGTTATATTTGGTTCATCATTCCTCATTGCTTAATTTGGTGTCTTTGGAGGGAGAGAAATAGTAGATTTTTTGAAGATATTGAGAGATCCATTCCGGACCTCAAACTTCCTCTTTTTTAGAACTTTAAGGGATTGGTTGTTTGCCTTGCAAAGACAATCATTCCCTTCTTTTATTGATTTCCTAGACTCTTGCTATTTTTGTATTTGATTTCTTTTTCCCTTGTTCACTCCTTGGGTACTAGGGTGTTCCTTTTTTTTTTTATCAATATAATTTTATTACTTATCAAAAAAAAAAAAAAAAACTCTATGAAAATTATTCTTACTAACCCAATTATATTGTCAAATAGAAAAGTTGAGTAACTTAACTAATGCCCTAGCATTATATTATTAGGAAATGGTGGATCATTTTAGAATTTTGTGGTTAAATTATTAAATTCACCATATCCTAATAGTTTAAGAGTTTAGAAAAATCAGTATAAATCTAGGTTAAGTCAGATGCAATGTAGGAAATATTTTCACAACTTAAAAAGCTGGTGTTTGGTTTAAGAAGAATAGAAACAATTTTTATGTTAAAGAAATTTCGAGTTGAGAGGGAAAAAAAATGGTGTTGATGTTTATTTCACGAGAGACAAAATGTGTTTAGTTTTATACTGTATTGCTTTTAATGTAATTTTCCACTTTTAGTTTTAGTTTTTTATTCTATGTACCTTATGATTTTAAACTTTTTTGTGGGGGTGTGTTACTACTAATAAAAGGAAATGTTAGGAGTAAATTTGTTATATTTTCTTTTATTCATATTTGATATTTTTTTGTAAAGTTGTTTTAACAAGTTGTATATATGACCATTAAATATGTTGTAGGATTAGTTAGGGTTACATTATAGGTATATATATATAGGGTATTTTTGTAATTTTAGGGTACCGGGTTTTTATACGGGTCAGGTTTCGGGCCGAGTCTCTGGTCGGGTCTCAGGTCTTTTTAATAAAACCTGGACCCGACCCGGACCCGCTTCGGGTTTTTTTTTAAAACCCATACCTGACCCTATTCCTAATTGGACCGGGTAAAACTCGGCCCATTAGGGTCGGGTCGGGTCGAGCAACCCTACTTTTCACTTTTCTCAGTTTCTTTATTTTTATTTTGGGCTCATGGTTAATCCTGGATTGGTTTTTTTTTTTTTTTTTGCCAATTTATAATGTTGATTATTTCCCCACTTTTCCACTTGTTCTTGTTCCTGCTCCCTCTAGTCTTTTAGATAGGTATAGTACTTGGTATTGCTATTTTTTTTCCCTGAATAATTCCTTTTATTAGAAAAATTAGCATATATCGGAAGGTGATATCACTTCTTTAACATTTAGATAAAGTGTATGCACAATAAGCTCGTCTTTTTACTCTGAACTCAGAATGGGGTGTGCTCTGAATGTGCTGGAGTTGCTTTATGCCCTTTTGTTATCGTTAAAAATCAACTTGATTATTTCCTGCATGCAATCCTGCCATTAATTTTGAGTGGAAATGTCTAGACTTAGGTGCATTTTGGTATGGATGTTAGATCCATGAATGTAGATGTTCTCCTGGCTTTGAATTTGGTTTATTTTATTTTTTAATATCTGTTTCTAATTCAGTGATGTATAAGTGAACTACGAATTGACTTAGGCATACAAGATGTAGATGTAACATTATTATAGAATATCCAAAACAGTAAATTTTGACTTATTCATGAAACTAAAAAACAATTTTGTTAGGTTCTAAAAATTTAGGAACTAATGTATTTAGAACTCTAATGTGTAATGTTGGCAAACCATAATCAAAACAAGTGTTTGCCTTGTTTTAGACTCGCTCAAAGTGTGTGCGTTAATGTAGAGTTGGAATCAGTGGCTGTAGAAGTATTGGTGACTTTCAGCATGGCTTGATCAATCGAAGAACAGGCTCGATCAATCGAATCTCAGGCAGAATGTTATTTTCTGCAGATTTCCAACTCAGCCCGAGCTCATTTAAAACGTTTAGGGTTTTATATTTTTGCTCTAAGTATATAAGGCAAACTCTAGCCACGTTTTATAAGTTGCTTATATTGCGGTTTGTGTAAATCTCTTGTGAGATCTGTGAGGAGCTTTCCTTTACACAAGCTTAGGATTATCAAGAGGAGATTCGTTCAAGAACTTGATGATCATTCAGTTGCTGCATTAAAGAACTTAAAGAAACACAAGTAGGTGTGCTTATACTTGCTGGAGAATCTAAGAAAGAAGGAGTTCGTGGTCTCGAAGCTTGCACGTGGTCGTGTCAGTAAGTTTCTACTGGTGGGTAGCAATAAGATGTTAGTGGTCTAAGTCGCTATCGTAAAACTTTGATTCTTTCATAGTGGATTTAGGTTTACCTTAAGGATAGTTAGGTCAAATCCTCCCCAGGTTTTTACCGTGTGATTTCCTAGGTCATCATATCATTGTGTTATTTCTTTTTTCGCTGCTTTGCATGATATGATATCTTTGTGTTAATCTAGATTTGTTAATTTGACTAAGTTAATCACTTGACTAATTTACTAGATTAATCTAATTGTGTTTTTAAGGGGTCTAAAAACAAACAAGTGGTACCAGAGTAAGTAGCTCTCTTGTTGTTGGCCTTTTGATCTCTGAGTTGATCCTTAACCCCTGTTGTCATGGAACACGGACATTCTCTTGTTATTCCTCCTCACTTTGATGGGAATAATTATGCTTATTGGAAAGTAAGGATGAAAGCATTCCTGAAATCGATTGATGAGAGAGTCTGGAACTCCGTTGAATACGAATGGGAGAAGCCCACTACTCCTGTTAGTGAGTAGCAAACTTCTCAAAAAGAAGTAGTCGTGTTCAATAGCAAAGCTATGAATGCTATCTTTAACGTTGTTTCTATGGAGGAATTTAAGAGAATCTCTAATGTTGAGGTTGCTTACACTGCTTGGAATATCCTCCAAAGTGTGCATGAAGGCACAAAGGCTGTTAAAATTAATAAGTTGCAGTAATTAACTTCTAAATTTGAAAGCATTAGGATGTTTGATAATGAATCTTTTGATGAATTCTATGCTAAACTGAATGATATTGTTAATTCTGTTTATAACTTGGGTGAAATCTTTGATTAACTTAAAATTGTTAGGAAGATTCTTAGATCTTTGACTGAAGATTTTAGACCCAAAGTGACTACCATCTCTTCGATCTTATGAGTTGGACCTATCTAAGACTAGCAAATCTAAATCAATGGCTCTTAAGTTAGTTGATGATATTGATGTTGGTGGATTTGATGATGAGCCCTCTGCTACAGAGATAGCTTACCTTGCTAAGAACTTTAGGAATTTTCTTAGAAACAACAATAGAAGGGCAAAAGATAAGAACACTGTTGAACCTTGAAATTTTAGGAAGAATGATCCCGCTAAGGTTAACAACACTGAAAAACCTAGAGAAAAAGTAGGTCAGTCTTCAAATAATTCTATGGGTCCTCAATGTTTTGGATGTCAAGGGTATGGTCACATGAAATCTGAGTGTCCTACTTACTTGAAATCTAAGGGTAAAGCTATGGCTGTAACCCTTGTAATGATGAAGTTTCTGATGATGAGTCTGGTTGTGGCGAGGATGGAAATTTCATAGCTTTCACTGCTACTGCTGTAGTCAATGAAGGTGTGTCTGCTGAAGAGAACCCTTTTGATGAGGAACTCTCTGAGGATGCAGATTTACAAGAAGCCCACAATAAACTTTGCAAAGTTGCTGCAAAGGATGCTATGAATGTTGAATTAAGCTTGAAGAAAATTGCTTCTCTTAAGCTTGAAAAGAAAAATTTGCTTGTTAAACTGTTTGATGCAAATAATCTTTTGAATAATGTGAAGACTGAGAACATGCTTTCGCTTGATAAAGTTAAGAATTTGGAACTTGAATTATCTGTTGCTAGAGAACAAACTAATTGGTCTGCGAGCTCCAAACTTGATCACATTCTAAGTGTTCAAAAGTCTCAATCTGAAAAAACTGGCTTAGGTTTTGTAGAAAGCATCTCTGTGTCTGCACCCCATTCAACAAACTTTGTTCCTTCTTCTACTTCTAAACCCCTTATGAGTGAGGTTGTCAAACCCTCTATGAGTGAGGCTAAATCGATAGATGTGACACCTCCTAGGAAGATTAGGGTTGATTTTCATGAGTCTAAACCTAAAGCTCCCAACTCTTCTAAGGGCAAGACACATAATAAGCCTGCATGGATTTATCATTTTTGTGAAAAGTCTGGGCACATTCGTCTAAACTGTTACAATCTGCAAGCTGCTAAGAGACCAAACAAACCAAAAGTACCTGTTCCTCAAGCACAGGATCCTATGGTACTTATTGGTGAATTGGTAAAGGCTCTAAACCTTTATTCCAATCCTGGAGTTGGTAATCATTCTCATGTGAATAAGAACTCCAATGCTCAAGGTGCATCTAAAAATTTTTGGATGCAAAAGGCTTAATCTAATTGAGTCTTTCTGACATGGTCCTTGTGTTTCCTTGCTATACTCTTTGTGACCTTTGTTTTTTTTTTTTTTTCTTTCTAGGATCTGTATTGCATAACATTCATGCATTTCATTCTAGGCTTTTTTTTTTTTTAATAATAATAAAATGAAAAAAAAGGAAGCAAAAGGAAGCAAATTGTGTTTTGCACTATTTTTCTTGTTTTTGAAAACAAGGTTGGTCAATCTATTTTCACATAACATGTCTTTTGTACCTTGTTTAGCTTTGATGAGCTTACTTATTGCACCTTACTAGTTGAAGCCTTGTAGTGCATGTTGTGTGGGAAAAATGTTTATGGTTTTGATCACCTTGTCTTAATCTTGAAGTCACATGTCTTTGACTGTCGGACTTGAACCTTTTGAGAAAGGAATAAATAACTATCTCACCACTGTTCACTAGCCAATCATGAACACCTTAGTGCATATCGTAAGATTCTGTGCTCGAGAAAGTGTAGCACATGCACAAAAAGAACATAAGGTGTAGCCTCGGTTTAAATGCTAAATTTGATGTGTACATTATCCCGGATTTTTAATAAGTTTCTAAACAATTAAAATTGGTGTGTATATTATGAGGCAAAATCAAGAAACTTACATGATTGCAAGCTTGTGTTATAGGAGATGTAGGAGTTATATGTTGTAACTCTTTAGGTGATAGTCTCTTTCAAATCCTATGTGATGAATTTTGTAGACTCTGTGCTTGATTGCTATTCACATATCACCTCACATGTATCTTAAGCTTTTACTAGTTTCACACACAACATAAGGTACTCTTTGCTAAACATTACACATGTAATTGTGTGTGTTTTTGGTCTGTCCAACCAAGTTTGCGAATACTTTGAATTTTTGTGCAAAACATATTTGATGCTTGAGAATTTATGAAGAATGTTTGAAAATCTTAAGTTTGGGATAACTGGGTTTAAAACTTGTGTTTCTGAAAATCTTTGCATCTCATACTCATGCATTTTGCTCATATTTTTCAATGCTTGGAGGATTTTATGCAAAAACTGGGCTGTTTTTCTCAAAACTGTGTTTTTTCTGGAATTTCGATCGATCGAGGCTATTTTTCGATCAATCAAAATTGATTCAAAATTTTTGATTGAGCGTCTGTCTGTTTTGAGCGATCGAACCTAAGGTTTCGATCAATCAAAAATCAAGTGGGACGTTTTTTAAAACCAGTTTTTCAAATGGGTCAAACACTTTTTCAAAAAGCTTTCTACCTTTTCTCTCTCCATACGACTTGGTCAAGGCAAATCTTCATTTTTTTGTCGTTTTTGATCTGTCTTTTTGCAAGGTTTTCCTCTCTCCAAGTCGGTGTGTCCATTTGACCTTTCTTTTTGCATTTTATTTCATGTTTTCATGCATAAATTCATGCATTTCATTGGGATTTTTGGAACTTTTCAAATTGGGGTTTTTGATGATTCAAACCACTTTTTCTGAAATTGATCATTGGGTTTTGTTCCTATAATGTTATAAACATGATCTATGATGTTTAATTTGATCAATTTGGTGTTTTGTGAGACATTGAAAATTCTAGGGCTTGTATTTACCCAAAATTGGGGATTTTGTTCAAATTGGTTTCAATTGATAAAATTGGCTTGTTGAATTGATGTAATTGATCATTATTTTATGTATTCTATCTTGTGTGATGATCAATTGGTCAATTTTTTGCAAATTGAACAAGTGGTTTTTAAGATTTTTGGGGTTTTTTGTTAGAAACTCTATGTTCAAGTCAATTTTGTGAATTTGAACTTAAATTGAACTTAATTTCATTGCATTAGAGCATGCATCATGACATTTAAACTGTTCATGCATCATATAGATTTTTGTTCTATTATTTTTGTGCTAACTTGCAGTCTGCCCTTGGTGTTTTTTTTTTTTTTTTTCTTCTTCTTCTTCTTTTTGTTCTGCTCTGGTGTCTTTGTCGTTATCCTAGCACCATTCCTAGGAAGACTAGAGCAAATAGGACGCCCTTCCTTTCCTCTGAGTCTCCTTCTAGGAGTGAACTGTTTAAGAATAATTGATGCAGAGAGGTGTTTGAGAAACTAAACTATAAGAGGAAAATTTGGGTTGAGCGTTCTGTAGTGTTAGATGATGTTGATCTTGCCATTAGGGAAAAATTTGAGAATAGAGGTTGGCTGTCTTTGTTGGAGGTAGATCATCCACCCCTGACCGCCCTGATTAGAGAGTTTTTTCCGAATCTCTCTTGCCACGTCTATGATTCCAACACCCTTGTTAGGAGTTGGATACGAGGTGTTAAGTTCACCATTATCCCTAGGGTAATGGCTGATGCTCTTGGGGTTCCGGTCGTTAGGGAGCCTGCCTGTCCTTATGAGGAGTCTCCACCCCTAGATGACGTTATGTCACACATCACTGGGTCTTCTATCCAGTGGGGTTCTGATCCTTGGATCACGTCCGCTAAGCTTACTGAGACTACCTATCTTTTCTTTAGGATAGCCTGTCATTTTTTGTGGCCTATCTCTCATCTTCACACCATCCCTTTTGAACGATGTGTGATTTTGTACTTTCTTGTTTCTAGTGTGTCTATTAGTTTTCCTCATCCGTTTCTTTGTTCTTTGAATGAAGTTCATAGGAGTTCTGCTATCGCCCATGCTCTTATTCATCCTATTTTCATTCATAGGATTTTGTTGTTTCTTGGTCTAGTTGATTTCCCTGTTGGTGAGCCCATTCATGTTATTGCTCCCATAGGTGCCACATTTCTTAGGCAGAAGGCTGCTCACTTGAGAGTTGGCTCTATGCGTCCTAGAGGTGTGTCTTCTAGTGATGTTCCCCCTCCTCCCTCTTCTATAGGTGCTGATACTGTTGAGGCGTCTGGTGCCGCTGCTATTGATGCTGATGTTCCTCCACCGACTACTTTAGATGTTTCAGACATTCAACGTACGTTGGATCATGTCTTGACCGTTTAGGCGGCTCATGGACAGATTTTGGTGGACGTGCTCGATGAGATCCTTGGCTTGCGTGCGGAGTTGGCACAGTTTCGACGATCTTCACTGCCACCTCCTTTTGATGATGGATTTTGACTGCCCTTTGACATTTCGTCACAAAAAGGGGGAGTACTTTTAGGTTTTGAGACTCTTGTAGAGTTTTTTGTTTTCAGGGGGAGATATATATATATATATATATATATATATATATATATTTGTCACTAGAGCCTGTGGAGATTAGATTGTATCTAGGTGCTTCACTTTGTATTTACCTTTTTGGCTCTTGATGTATTCTTGTTGGGCTATTCATTTTAGGGGGAGTTACATTTATTGTTTCATATGGTTCTTGTTTCACTGCTTATTGACTTATATTCATGATGTTATTTGTTGATATTTGTTCTTATTTTGTGTTTTGTGAAATCAAGAATTTATTTTGTTTACTTGTATTTTCCACACATGCGTTTATGCATCTTGTTTAGAGTTTCAGGAAAAATACTGATTGATTCAATTAAGCTACTGTCTACCCTTGCAACTAATGGATAGTAGTTAGGATTGAATTTGTTGTAATGAGCATGTTATTTGTAAAGGGCTTTTTCTTTGTAAACTTTGAGCTTTTAGGTGTGTTTTGTCACGGATTGCAAATGGGGAGTTTGTTAGGTTCTAAAGATTTAGGAACTAATGTATTTAGAACTCTAATGTGTAATATTGGCAAACCATGATCAAAACAAGTGTTTGTCTTGTTTTGGACTCGCTCAAAGTGTGTGCGTTAATGTAAAGTTGGAATCGAGTGGCTGTAGAAGTATTGGTGACTTTCGGCTTGGCTTAATCGATCGAATCTCGGGCAGAATGTTATTTTCTGTAGATTTCCAATTCAGCCCTAGCTCATTTAAAACGTTTAGGGTTTTATGTTTTTGCCCCAAGTATATAAGGCAAACCCTAGCCATGTTTTATAGGTTACTCATATTGCAGTTTGTGTAAATCTCTTGTGAGATCTGTGAGGAGCTTTCCTTTACACAGGCTTAGGATTATCAAGAGGAGATTCGTTCAAGAACTTAATGATCATTCAGTTGCTGCATTAAAGAACTTAAAGAAACACAAGCAGGTGTGCTTGTACTTGCTGAAGAATTCAAGAAAGAAGGAGTCCGTGGTCTCGGAGCTTGCACATGATCTTGTCAGTAAGTTTCTACTAATGGGTAGCAATAGGATGTTAGTGGTCTAAGTTGCTATTGTAAAACTTCGATTCTTTTATAGTGGATTCAGGTTTACTTTAAGGATAGCTAGGTCAAATCCTCCCCAAGTTTTTACCGTGTGGTTTCCTAGGTCATCATATCATCGTGTTATTTTTTTTTCCACTGCTTTGCATGATATGATATCTTTGTGTTAATCTAGATTTGTTAATTTGACTAAGTTAATCACTTAGCTAATTTACTAGGTTAATCCAATTGTGTTTTTAAGGGATCTAAAAACAAACAAGTTTGAGAAAGAATGATTAAAGGTGTCTAAGTATATTTGATACCTGTGTTCATTTCATGTAGTGTGACACTGGCTAGTCATAGAATTTGAATTTTATTGGGAAGATAGCTTAGATTGAGGTGCTAAAACTCGAACCAGGGATGTACGGTTTTTTGCATTAGTTCTTAAATTATATAGTGACCTATTCTTTTGGATTTTATTATTGTCCTGTTGTGCTGAGATATATAGCATCCTTGTATGTGCATAATACCAACACGAAGTCACTACTGCATGTATATAGCAGGAATCGGAGCTTTTGACAACTACGCTAAATGACTGAATCTTTGATGGATAGGTGCCTCTTAAAGCTTTCATTACTATTATCCCTAGAACAATGGCAGGGGTTTTAGATGTTTTAAGTTTCATTTATACAATGTTTCCTTCCCCTTTTTTGTTGGAATAAACATGGATAGGTGAATTTTTTATAGGCAGAGATGGCGAAGCTAAATGCATTTTTCCAGTTCCCTGTGGATGATAATTTCCAGAAATTTTACAATATGGAGAGACTTGCTGACATTATTGAGCCAACTGAAACATAGCAAAGAGACAATGAGCCACTTGCTGAATTTTTTGCGAAGTGTTATGGCTGTCTAGGTGGATATGATCCTTGATGGGTGTGAAATGTCATTTAGCTTAAAAGATTGTTCATTCAAAAGCATGGGGATGCATGTGTGTATGCATGCACACAACATGTGCACGCATGATTACAAACAGATTTTTCCTTCAGCTTCTATGACAGCTCTGTGCTACATTTTATATACTTTACTAAAAATTATATTTGACACCTAAAAATTCAATTATGTATGTGTTTTTTTTATACAATGTCATTGTCACCCAAATTCTGGTTACATATGCAGGTAGCTGATTTTTCTTAGTATTTCTAGGTCAAAAATCTTTAGCATTGGATACAGCTATTGGAATGTGGCAATTACTATTTGCCGAAAAGCAGTGGCCATTGGTTGATCATTGGTACTTGTTCTTACCATCCATATTTTGATCTAATGAGACTGAGTAGTGAATTCTTGTGACCTATGGTGAAAAGAATTATGTAGCTAGCATCACGTTGGGATTAAGGCATTGTTAAGTGAGCTACAATAGGAAGTGAGAAGAATTATATTGCTAATTATGTATTTATGTTTATTATCAATTTAACCTTTATGCCCTCTGGGGATCTATCTTCAAGTCTCTGTGATGTTATAAACAGCACATAGGCATCTATGTCATTGTTAGATTTGTTTGTCTGTGTTTGTTTTTGTGTTGTTTTCATCTTCTTTCTTTTTTCCCTAACCCCCCAGAAGGATTCACTCATTGTGAGACAAAATGCTTGGGGGTTTTGGCAAAAATCCTACCAACCAACCATGTCAACATTGTTGGTAACTGCTGTTATCAGTCGGGTTGGTGAAATTTTGTCAATGGTGGAATGTGATGGTTGGTGGGTGAACAGCTCTACACCTAGGCTCATTGGCTAATTTGCCTTCATAAATTATTTAATCCAAAACTAGTTTGGTGGTTGGTTGTGTGACTGGACTTTTTGTGATTCTTGGTTTAGTTAGGCACCAGTGGTTAATGCATATGACCTATCTAAGCACATGATAATAGATATACGTTTAGGTGCAAGCTTTATTTTTCATAATGATTACCTTGTGAAATTTTCTGTTGTTCATTACAGTTGCTATAAAATAGGTATTGAAAAATATGTATTGTAGGTACATTACAAGTGCTAAAAAAATTTAAAAAAAATTTAAAAATGGCCTATCCCGGCGCTTTTGAGAGCGCTGGAATAGGTATTGCCTATGTCAGCGCTTTCAAAAGCGTTGGTATAGGCCTTTTAAATTTTATTCATTCAAGACCTATATCAACACTTTTGAAAGCGCTGGAATAGGGCGTATGCTTTTCCCAGCGCTTTTTAGGTCTGGCGACCCTCTACCCACATTCACTACGTGGCGGTTTGAAGCGCCTGGAAAAAAAATGCTGGGATAGGCATTTTGACCCTATCCCAGCACTTTCTGGGGCTATCCGAACGGTTTTAAAAACGCTGGGATAGTCCCCTTTTTTTGTAGTGACAGGTTCTCCTACTTTTTGTGTGTTTATTTGCATGCACAAAGTGACTAGTGTGTTCCAATGCAAGTTTTATGTTGTTTTCTCTCTCCCTTTGGTTTCTATTCACATGTGAAAATCAGTGTGATATTGGCAGAAAGATTCCAAGTTATAATGAGCAAATGAGCATGTATTTCATACTTGGTATATGTTAAAATATAACATAATTTGCATTAGGATACGCAATTTCATATATATATATATATATATATATATATATATATGAAGTGGGGTGGCCCCTTTTGTTTCGAATAAAAAAATATGGGTTAATAAGCATGTAGGCAGTAGCCTTAAAAAGGTACTAATTATTACTTATTACGTTTTATATATATATATATATATATATATATATTGATCAGAATTAAGGAGTCCACATATAACTTAGCCATTTCGAATTGAAGTGGGGTGGCCCCTTTTTTTTTTCGAATTGAAGAAAGCCATTAAATGATACTCAGCTTTGGACCTTTTTTTTTTTAAATAATTTTTTTTTCTTTGTTTGTTAGAAAAATGTCAGGTAAAATTACCTAGCTATTTGGTCATTCAGTTGTTCACCTAAGTTTAATTTGATCCATGAACTATCAATTGACCCAATTTAGTCCCCGAACTTTTAAAATATGATTAATTTAAAGAAGGAGATTTGCTACAACCTTGTTTGTAGCAACTGCTACAACCTTGTTTGTAGCAACTGCTACATACAAAAATCCAAAGTAAGGTGACAGCCAAAGAAACACCACCCCTCTTCTCCCACTTATAATGAAGAACACCACAACTGTTGGACATCCTCTAATTTCAATCAATAACTACTAGTAACTTACAAGCATAGTAACTTTTTTATTTTTTTGTTTTTGCCAAGCAACTTATTATTTGTTTGTGGTCATTTTGGATTTTTTTGTTAGAGGTGTGTGCTGGCTTAAGCATAGTAAGTAATTTCTTATTAAATTCTTGTAAACACTATATTTTGGAATGTTGATAATTAGTTTTGTGATGGGTTGTTGTATTGGAGCAAGTGGGTGGCTTGCATGGTAATATAAGGTGGTTTAAATTCATATTTGGAGTATTTCTTATTTTTTGGAATTGTGAATGGATATTGTTGATTTATATGTGATGAATATTATTTAATTGTTTTCAATACTTGTAAGCATTATATATTGTGATGTTGATAATTGGTATTGTGGTGGGTTGTTGTGTTGGAGCAAGCGGGTGGCTTGCATGATGTAATGAGGTGGTTTAAATTCATATTGGGAGTGTTTTTTTTTTTTTTTTTTTGGGAATTGTGAATGGATATTGTTGAATTATATGTAATGAATATTATTTAATTTTTTTCAATACTTGTAAGCATTGTATATTGTTTTATTGAAAATTGGTATTGTGGTAGGTTGTTGTGTTAGAGTAAGCGAGTGGCTTGCATGGTGATATAAGGTGGTTCAATATTATATTGGAAGTGTTTCTTATTCTTTGGAACTGTGGATGGATATTGTTGAGTTACTTTTGTATGATTATATTAACGTTTTTTTCAATATTTGTAAATATTTTATATTGTGATGTTGATGATTGGTATTGTGGTGGGTTGTTGAAATGGAGCAAGCGGGTGGCTTGCATGGTGTTATAAGGTGGTATATATTCATATTGGGAGTGTTTGATTATGCAATGTATATTTGTTTAATTATTAATATAGACAATAGCATTCATGAATGAGAAAGGACTTTATCTAAGTAGCTTATAGGCTTAGATGTTAGAATACATTATGCATGAGTTGTCTTTTTTTTATATATGTTTTAAGATTAAATACTTATATTGAGCATTATGCTATAACATTGAGCATTATATGCTATTGCTAGTAGTGATGATATAGCTAGTAAGTGTATTAATAAACTCATTATAAATTAGTAGTGGACTAGACTCATTGATGGGAAATGGACCAACAAGGAATGGCTGGTAAATTATTTATGTGTATATTATTATTATTCAATATTTACTATATTATGTTGTCAAATGATTATATTAATACTTAGATGAAGAAAATGTATACTGTAAGATTCATGATCTAATAAATATCTTGAATGTTCATTATTAGAAAAAATCAGAAAAAAAAAAAAAAAAACTCTGAAAATAGGAAAAAAAAAAAAAAACTTTAGGCAAACATAGATGTAGGACAAAGGCACTTGCTGTTAGGGTAGATGAAGGGGTGTGCGTTTTTTCATTTTCTTAAACCTTAGTACATTACATGTTGTGATTAATTAACTATATCTATCTAACACTCAAATGTTAATTAATCAGACAAATAATAATGGAGATTAGGTTTTTGAATTGGCAAAAATCTTCAAAGATGTTCATTTCAATCCAAAGACAAATATGTGGATACACTATGAGGATGAAGCGACATATGTATGTGTATCACTCCATCCCTATCATGTTTGTAAACCTATAACATATGTAGTATTAATTTTGTGATTGTTTGTTTGTTTCTCTCTTTCAAATGATAGAAAAGTATTATCAAAGTGCAAGAGGATCATTGTCGAGATCCTAATGCAATTCCCCTTACACAAGAGGAGATCTCAAACTTAGTTTTTAAGAAGAAGTCCAGTATTGAAAAAGGACTCGGCATGAGACCTTCATCTTCTCTAATAACCACCACCTCATCTAGTTCCTTGGTGGAATGTATCCATCGTCTAGAAAGTGAGATAATTCAGCTCAAAGAGCAAGAGCTAGGGACCAAGAGGCGCAAGCTAAGCAAGAAGAGGTCTAAAAGAATATTCTTAACTTTTTGAGGAGCAAGGGTTATGATGACACTCTTACCTATGGGGGTGGTTCGTCTTCAAGTTAAAAGACTTATTGGTTAGTAATTTATTTTAGCAATTGAGCCGCACTATATGGTGTGAATACTTTTTTTGATGCATTATTTGAAACTAATTGTATTACATTACACTTGAAAATCTATATTTGCTTTCTACAACTTATACATTAGGAGTTGTGATTTTAATTAATTGGTGTGGCTACTCTTAATGCATTGTTAGAAATGTTTCTTATAACATAGTTAATGTTTTTACTTTACGATTTTAATGTGGTATTGTTTTTATATTTGTGTAGATTTCTTATTGGTGGCTTTTAGGGCATTTACTTTTGGCATTACTTGAAGACATTTGAAGACATCTTCTGTTGGTCCTAATTATATTATGCTATACTAGTACACCTTTTGTATTGTTATAAAACATCTTGTGTTATTGTATGTGTTGCAAACAATTATTGTCATTATAGGTTACAAGTTAATATCAAAGCCATGGAAAAAATAAAAATAAAAACAAAAAATAAGTTTTACCGATGAATTTTTCCATCACAAATATAGCAACAAAATTTTTTTTTATGATTTTAGTGACGAAAATTTTCGTTGCTATATGTGCCTAGGTTTTCTTAAAAATAGTTTTAGTGACGAACTTTTGGTCACTATATGTACCCGAAAATAGTTTTAGTGATGAAATTGTTGGTCACTAAATATGATTTAATAAACCAATGTGTTTTTGGCGACGAAATAAACAAGTTGCTAAATAGTGTTTTTAGTGAGGAAAACATTTAGCGACGAAACGTTTTCATCGCTAATTTTTTTCTTTTTAAAACAAATCAAACTTTTAGTGATGAAATTTTTCGTTGCCAAGACTTTTAGCGACGAGGTTTTAGTGACGAAATGAGTTTCATCGCTAATTAGTAGATTTCGTCACTAAAGGTCCTCAACAACGAAAAACTAGACTTGTAGTGACGAATATTTTTGTCACTGAAAATACATTTTGTTGTAGTGTGGGATAAATACTTTGATATAATCATTTTTTATTTTGATATTGTTATACTAGAGCATTGAATAATTTGGAGTGGACTGGTGGCGTCTATTCCATTGATTAAAGCATTACAACTCACCTTATCTTTTCTCTTTTGGTAAGTTCTCACTATTGTCAAAATGTGAATTTTAGCTTAAATGTATTGTGAGAATAATAAATAAACACAAAGATGCAATTCAATTTTTGGTCTTGGAACAAGTTTCTGGTTTATTGCATTCATGTATCACTTATTTCTACCTCATTAATGGTTTTGCATTGCTACTAGATGCTACATTATGTCAAAGAAGATATTTCAGTAATTAGGAGGAAGCTAGTCAGATATACCTTTCTAAATTGAATCCTTGATTTTATTCACATATTTAATTCTAATTACGAAATTTTGGTTTATGATTTTAGGTTTCTCCAACTTATGATATTATGCAAGTTTTAGCAAACTTGGGAACTCCAAGTGAACCTTACATAGATTTTGATGTCAAATGAGTAGACAGAAGCATTGATGTTGAGATTGACTATCAACAGTGGGGGAGCTTCCAATTCCAAGTTTCCAACAATTTTTCGTAACAATTCAGAGTTCCAATTCCAATTCCAAGTTTCGAACAATTTTCTCGCATACCTCTCTATTTGTGGTTTGTAGCCTTTTGATTCTGTGGTTTACAAGTATTGAGTTCTAAATTGTAAGACACATTTGGTTGTTAATTTTGATTGTGGTTGTGGGGAGTTAATGGGGAATTTTTTCCCCCTACTTTTAGGTTTTAAAGAAAAATTGGGTTTTCAAAGGTTAACGTTGTTGTCTTTGACCAATTTTTTTCTTGGTGGGGAAAATTTATGTCTAGAGCTTTGAGTTTTTCATTAGTTATGGGATTTTTGGGGAGCTTCTGATTTGAATCCCATTTGGCTGTTAAGTTGCCAAGTAGGTGTTGATTGTAATGAAAGCTTGAAGATTTGAGGTAAAATTATGTGCTTTGGAATTTGGTTCAGGATAAAAGGTTTGGAATTTGTTAATTTTTATTTCTATTTTGAACTTTAAAATGTGCAATTAGGCTTCTTTTTTGTTGATTATGTGTTAAGTGTTATCAAAATTACTAATTCTTTTGAGCAAAAGGATTGATGGATCATAAAGAAGTAGATGATTCATGGAAATTGATGGATTGTGAAGAAGATCACACTACAACAAAATCTTTTTTTCTTATTGATAAAGATGCAGAAAAATTAATTCAAATGAATGCTGTAGAGCTTTCTCCAAAAGTATCTAAATTCTTAGCCACTTTTGATTTGATACTTATGTCAGTCATTTTTATTAAACTAACTTTAATTTTTTTTCATCTTATTGATATTATGCAGAATCATGAGAAATAAAGTACCTCAAAAAATTCAAAACTTACTTGGACTTAAACACTCCAAATAAAAGCTGATGATTACAATGTCAAAGAGGATGGCAAATTTATGCAATACAAGTGTCTTTAAATTTGGGCATATTTTGTATCATCAAACACTATTTTATCTATTTTATCAACTCATTTTATAATGCACCCTACATTCCAGTTTTTATTTTTACATACAACCCAATAAAATAATATAAACTACCTAATAAAATAATATAAAGTACTATTCTCTCTCTTTTTCCTCTCATTCACTTTTTCTCTTCACACACAATCACAAGATTAAACTAATATAATTTTTTTACAACCTATGAATAGTAAGGTTGCATATATGCAACCTTACTATTCATAGATTGCTAACTTTTTTAAGTTTACAAACCTAGATGGAATGGGTTTTGGGTGGCTTGAGTTGTAAAATAGCAACTGAGGGGTATTTACACCCCCCAATGCTAATGCTCCAAGCTTGGAGGATATAGCTGTTGACAACTATTGTACAAGGACAAATTATATTTTCATTTGGGTAACATTTTGGTTCTAAGTGTGTACTTAAAAGATGAAACTTCATGGAAACAACATCATCAAAATTGGTAGAAATATCCATTTTAATACTTTTGAGTGCCTTCTTTTTTCTTTTTTTTTCTTCTTCTTTAACACCAAGATATTTTTTGGTGCAAAAAAAGAAAAAAAGAAAGAAAGATAAACAATGTTCATTTACATATTGTCTGAGCCATCGTGCCAGTCAACCATGGCTAAATGGATTAAAAGATCGAAGAAATATGATCAATATTTTTCCTTTTGTATTACACTAGCCTGATTATAGCAATCCTAATTATTATTATTATTATTATTATTGGTGTAAGAAAATCCAATGATCATTGTGTTTTCACAAACAACATTTTTTTGTTATTCATTGACAACATAATTACCACATAACACAATTTTTATGGAAACTAATATTTTATATGTTCAATAACCTCCGCTTAACATTAACAATATCACTACAATCGAATATTTTCATGCGTAAGCATGAATTTAATTATTTTATGTAATAAATAACATAAGGAGTTTAAAATAAAATTTAAACGAATGTCCAAAATCAATTAAATTAAATTAAATATTTTTTTAATACCCTTATTATTATTATTATTATTATTATTATTATTTTCGAATTTACCTATTCTCTCAAAGTAGATCTCACTCTCTCGACATCTCATGTTCATTCCAATTGAACGAGATTTAGCTTGATGAGGTCACCACATACGACGGCCTATGCAGGTTGGGCAAGGCCCTCAAATTCATATACAAAAAATAAGTTTTTTTTTAAAAAATAAAATAAAATAGCCTACAAATAGTACAATGGGACCCATAATAATACCCAAAAAAAAACAGAAGAAGAAGAAGCTAAAACCTGATATAAGCTACATTTTTTTTATGGAGATTTAAGCTACATTTTAATATGATTTGAAACAAACAAACTTTTAATCTTTTTTCTTTTTAGATGTGATGTAGTCTTTGTTAAAATTGGAGTAATGATTACAAGTTTTAATAATTTGGGTGTGCACATATAGATTCCCTGGTGCAATTAACCCTAATAGGCAATTTCGTGAATTACACTTTAAAAAAAAAAAAAAAGTTTAATTAGTGCTTTGGTGTATTACTTAAGTAAGTATAATTTTAATTTAGACCTTGTTAAAGTCACACTACAAAACGCGGGGGTGTCTGGCCGCGTTTTTAAAAACGCGGCCCAAAACGGCCTAAAGCCCCGTTTTTTAAAAACGGGGTTTAAAGGCGCAAGGCCCAGCCGCGTTTTATATGCAGGGCCTTAGCCCAGGGGTGAAGCTGCGTTTTTCTGCGTTTTTTCCGCGTTTTTTTTTGGATGGTTTTAGGCCGCGTTTTTAAAAAACGCAGCCTCAAACCTACAGTGATCAGAACATTTTTCTTAAAAATTCCCTTCATTTTTTCTTTCTTTTGTTTTCCTCAGACAGATTTTGAACCCTATAGCTATCACCCTCTGAAATTTTCGATTACCCTCCATCTTCTCGGATCTGAAGCCGTCAGCGTCGCCCTCCATCTGCGATCAAAAACCCTCGCCTCACCCTTCAACTCTTGTCTCTCTGTCTTTGCTCTTTCTCGGCGGCTAGGGTATTGGCGCAGCTCTCTCAGTCTCCCACATCAGGTTCGATCTCTCTTTTGGTCTCTTATTTTAGCTGAGATTTTGGTGTTTTAGGTTTGGTTGCTGTGTTTGATTTGGTATTTCTCTATGGGTTCGTTTTCTTTTTTCTTTTTGAAATGGTGGTGGTAGTATTCTGTTTGGGGGCTTTGTTGATGATGGGTTTGGGATTGAGAAGAGTTGCGTTTTGATGAAATTTCTGGTGTTTCTGGGTATGGGCTTATGAACGGTGTGTGTGTTGTTTGGGTGCTGTTGTAGCATCAGCATTCTTGGTCGGAGAATTGAAGTTAAAAAAAGGATATATACTTTTATCATTGACTTTTTTGTACTTAAGATATAATAATACCTTCAAATTGAAATTGCAACTCTCATTTGCTTCTATTCTATTTGTATTTTATTTGGGTTTTTTTTGTTTTTATGTTTTTTGTTTTTGTGTGTGTGTGTGTGTGTGTGTGTGTGTTTTTACTATGAAATGCTTTTTTTTTCACACTGTAAGGATGAAAAATAAATTTCATTTGCCAACCAACATTTTTTCTTTTTTGAGAACAACATTTGGTAGTTGCAAAGAAATCTAAAAATTCAAAATTTAAATTGTTTGCTATTGTTTCAAAACATCAAAATTGATGGTAACTATGTGCATAATGAGTTGAAGACCTTTGTTGTTTAGTTATCATGTCCTTCTTTTGCAGTTCAATTGCCTATACTATTTGCTGAGTTCGTGGCTACAGCCTTCCTGCACAATCAGCAACTTATTTTCAAAGTACATGAACGAAATAAACTCTAGGTTGTGGTAGACTGGCACTGCGTACCTCATCTTGACTGGCCTAGAAAGGGGAAAAAAAAAAAAAACATAAACTATAGCCGCGTTTTTATGTGGCTATAGCCGCGTTTTTAATGTGGCCAAAAAGTAGTGTCTCAGCGGTTTGTTTTCTGCCCTATGACCGCACTTATTAAACGCGCCCTAAGGTTATGGTCTTAGGCCGCGTTTTAAACGCGGCCTAAGATTTGAACTGTAGCCGCGTTTAATAACCGAGGCTATATCCCGATATATTAGGCCGCGTGTAAAACGCAGCCTAAGGTATACATCTTCGGCTGCGTTTAAAACGCAGCTAAAGTACTGACTTTAGGTCGCGTTTTTCACGCGGCTATAGGACCTGGTCTTGGGCCACGGTTAAAAAAGTGCGGCCTTAGACCGACCAGGCCTATAGTCGCACGTTTTAGGCCGCGTTAGAAAACATGGCCTAAGGCAAAATGGAGCTTAGACCGCCTTTTTCTGTCCTACGGCCGCGTTTTAAAAACGCGGCCTCAGAGCCTTTTTTTCGTAGTGTCAATGTCTACCTTTATTTTTTTTATTATTATTATTATTATTATTATTTTTTATGTATCAAGTAAAAAAAAAAAAATGTCAAATGTTTACTTTGTGGTCTACCAATGAGGTGAAGGATCCTGTCCATAAAAATGCACATCGAGATTTAGGACTCGCGTAGTTAATAGGTCTTCTCTTTGTGCGATAATTTTGTGCCACCAATCATACTCTGCTATATTATAATTATGGTAGAAAATTGTGAAATTTTTTTATAGTTTTACAAATTTTCTACGCGGTGAGCGCTTTTAAAAGGTCCAGCATCTTAAAAGCTGATACGTACCAACTTCCAAGACTCTAATCTTAGACGCTCATCTGGGAAAATAGTGGGGCTATGGGTTTCCATTCTATGCTTGTGCAAGTCACCTGGGTTGGTGTGATGTTAACAACAATAATGGCAGCCGGAGCAATAGCATATCCATTAGCCTTGCCTAATTGCTCCGATAGCTGTGGGGATGTAAAAATTCCATATCCCTTTGGCACAACCAAAGGTTGTTACGAAAGAAAGTAGAGACTTTTTATCAACTGTAGCAACTCGTACGGCCAACCTCAACCAATGATGGGAAACCTCAACGTTACAAACATTTCCATTGAAGGAGAGATGGACATCTTGATGTATAACGCCATTGACTGTTACAACCAGTCGGGTACACCTCTGGAAAATAATACGAATCCAAGTCTCACGGTTCCTAGTTTCACAGTTTCCATCACCAAAAACAAGTTCATGGCCGTTGGTTGTGACACTTACGCATACCTTAATGGTATTCTCAACGGTGAACCGTTTTCCATCGGCTGCCTCTCCAAATGTAATAACTAATAACACACAGAACATAGTAAATGGGATTTGCTCTGGGATTGGGTGTTGCCAGATAGATATTCCGGAAGGTTTGAAAAATATTGATTTTGCAGCATATAGCTTTAAGAGCCACAAAGAGGTCTGGTATTTCAATCCATGCTGTTTTGCCTTTATTATCCAAGGAGACAAGTTCAATTTCTCCTCAGCTTATCTAACCAGTCTACAAAACAATAGCACCCTTCCAATGGTTCTTGATTGGGCAATTGGTAATGAGACATGTGAAGTTGCTCTAAACAAAGGGAATTACATATGTGGAGCAAATTGCAATTGTTCTAATCACACCAACGGTTCTGGGTACCGCTGCAACTGCAAGGAAGGTTACGAGGGGAACCCATACCTCAAATACGGTTGCCAAGGTATATTTTTCAATTTACTTATATATCTGTAGAACAATTTCTAAAATGTCACGTGGCTTTATTTTTGAAACACAAAAGAAAATTTTTAATTTTTTTCACAATTGTTTGACTTGATAGGTGTAATTTGTGTATAATAATAGTGAATCTATGTAATAGTAATATTATTCTCATCATAGCTTATTATCTTAATAATCTGTGATATTTTTTGTTTTCAAAAGTTATTGTTGCAAGGCAATAATTGTTAACAAGTGCGCTAATGACACAAATTAAATATTAATAAATACTTAATTGTAAGTTATAATACATACTTTTCAAAAAATTTAATATAATTTTTAAGGATTTATTGGCTTAAATACATAAATTTATTGTGATTGTTTATACCTTTTGAATATATGTATACAATTTTAACTTTAATTTTTTGGAAAAATGTATAAAAATTGTGTTTAATATAAAGTATTAAATGTATCTTAACCACTACTCTTAAAGCATTAGTTAACAAAATCATTTTTTTATTTACTTTAAAATGTGTACTTTTCAACTGCAGATATTGACGAATGTAAAGGGATCAACAATTGCACAAACAAACAAATTTGTGTTAATAAACCCGGAAATTATGAATGTTTGTGCATCAAAGGATACCATCTGGAGAGCGCAGTACGTGTCTCCAATCAATCATCACTAACTATTCACCTTGCGGTTGGTGAGTATCTTTACTATATATCTGTATATTGCACCCTCGGTTTTCTGCTCACAAATAGAGGATTTTGTCATGTATATAGTATATCGTGTTGGGAAGGTTGAAAATTAGAACAAGTACCATACTTCATATTCATAAAAACATTTTTCTGAGATGACTTTTTGGATATGTAGATCCTAACATTACTCGTAAAACATTCATTATGGCTTTTTCTCAGTTAAGCAATATACTAAAGAGAAAAACTATGTTTATAATAATTTTACAACACTTTTACAATAAATTTTAAATGACAGGTGGTCAATAAAAATGTAATTTAAATTGTAAATTTTAATTAGGATCAATAACAACTTACCACTTATGATTTGTTGTGAGAATGTTGTAGACGTAACACTTCATTGTCCTAAAAAGAGACGACAATGATTAATAATTCAATTATAAGGCAGCAATAACTCAGAGACTACTCAGCTAGTGCGGAGCATACCACCTAAAAGATGAAAAAGAATATTAAGGTAAACTTAGAATTTTGGCTATAACGTTAATAATCTTTACTTGGATGTTTCAACTTTTAGTTAATAGAAATAATTGACTGACGTGGTTGTCTATGTCGAAATGAAATATAATATCCACCCATCTACAAAATGACCACTTAATCTTATTAATTAAATAAAACAATAAATAAATTCTAAAAAATATATTTCACTTACAAAAAACAAATACATTGAAAACTTAATTACCATCCCCCCCCCCCCAAAAAAAGAAAAAATTATTAATTGACTTTGTTAATTTCTTTTTCTTTTTCTTTCTTTTTTTTTTTTTTTTTTTGGTAGAAGTCTCATAATTTATCGTTTAACATTTTTTGGTAAGAATTATAGCTTTGGCAGAAGAAAATAAACCTTACTTTAAATTTCTATTATATTCTTATATTAAATTATTTTTAATAAATTTTGTGATAATTTTTTTTTTTCTCTATGCAGAAGATCAAAATTAACAAATCTGGATAGAATATGACCATAACTCATTATATTTTCATTCTTACATTTTTTACTTTAACCAAAAAAAAAAAAAAAAAAAATTGTAACACTTTCAATTCAGTTCTTATACATTGAATTGTATAATTTTCTTTCTTGAAATTTCAAATTAAAACTTCTTAAATATTAATTGATCTTATCCTTTAATTTTCAAAATTTACTTAATTTTATTCCTAAGCTTTCAAATTAAAGTCGATTTTATGCTTGTAAGTTAAAGGTGACATAATTATTGATATATTTGATTTAAGTTTGAAAAGTGAAATACAAAATTAACACAGTTAGAATAATTAAAGGAAAGAATTAAATATATACGAGGAAAAAAAATTGAAACAGGTCTAAAGTACAATTTGGCAATCAAATTATTGATCTACTTTTGTTTTCTCTGAATTTGATATGTTCCTCGCTCTTTCATTTTTCTTTTTGTTTTGGGGGGCACGCTCTTTTTAACTTTTTCTTGCCTATCAAAACGCACTCACGATTATAAGTCAATTTCTTTCAACCAAAAGAGAAACACAGACTGCCCCACCAAATGGACTTATCATCTTAATTTTCTTTTGTTTGCTGAATTTACGCCACTTTTTCAACTAAAGACAAACGTCTAGTTTTCAAAACGGAGAAATATCTCGACACTTTTTTAGACTTTGTTAACTCACGTTGGCCTTTTTGGAATTCCATTGCCATGTTGATCACTTATCGTTATCCCTTTTTCTTCTAAAAAAAAGATTTTATAATCTTTATTATCTTTTTCTCTGTTGACCTGATTACAACAAAACAAACCATTGTTAGGTTAAAAGGATATCATCAACGATTTGAAAATTCAAAGATAAAGACGGAAGCAAATTACACTGTTTGGTAGTGCCTAGCACCCTATACCTTTATGCTTTGTTTGGCTAAACTCCCTCCTCTTCCCTATTCCAAGACATAGGATTAAAATGTTTGTACCCCTTACAACCGCATAACAACTTGGTAGTGTTGAAATATTTTTTAATTTTTATAATTTGATAATAACAACAGAAGAGGGAGATTTAAATTTAAGATGTCATAAAAACATAAGAAACTACCAATTAATTGAGTTACAATGTTCTTAGCTTAATTTTAAAATATTTAACGAAGGGTAAATTTATTTAGTCTAACACGCCTTATTTTTCAAAATAATACACAATGTCTATCAATTTGGAGACAGAACTACTGATGACCATGATGATAAAAAATAATAGTAAATGTTAGACATTAATTGAAGTAAGTAGGTTCTGTTTTTTTTTTTTTTTTTTTTTTTCGAGGTTTAAGTATGAAAATACAAAACACTTTTATTAGTAAATACTCTTTTATCATTTTCCATATTGAAAAGCACTTTCTCAATTTCTGGATTTGGTTATTGAACAGAATAACAATTTCAAAGCTCTTTAACATATATTATTGTCAATAATTTTAAACGTTAAAACTCTTTTTAGTTATAACTTTTATCGCAAAAGGTTTACAACTAAAACTCAAGAGTGTACTTCTTAGGATATGCGTAACAGACCCTCAATATTAAACATGAGAGTTTTTAGTTTTATTTTTTTTTAGTAGGTGATGACTGACGAGTAGAGCTCTTCAGTGGAAGAAATGTTATTAAACCGATGTTTTATTCTTGTTTATTATCTATTTAATTTAAACTACAATAAGAAATTTAGATATATTCAACCAAGAAAAAGAGAATAAATTTTAGACTTTTCTGCATTGCTTATATAAACGAGGCTATTGATTCTCAACTAGGTTCGCTACCCCATAGTGCAAGAACAATATGGATTGCATCTTAGTACTAATAATGGGAGGTTCAATTCTTTGATATATGTACCGTCATATTTTTTAAGAAATTATATCTTCATGGCTAATTCTCTTCTTCTCAACTAAGAAAGGAAAGTTGTGGTTTTTAAAAAGGATGTCAATTTAAAACCATTGGTTCATATTTTTATTTCTGATATAATTTAACATGAACCAGATTTTAGAGCCACTCATAGGAAATTTATATTTATGTGCTACTGTGGCAGTCACCATCTACGCTATAAATGAAATCTTGATCGAGTCATCTTCATATGATATGTAAGTTAAATATGAAGACCTTTACTTATCAAAATGTTTGCCATCAAAATGGAAATGGTATTAAGAAGAGTATAAAGTTAAAACGTTTTACTTAGTGGAAGTTCATGTTTGAAATTTGTTTGTTTGGTGCTTTGGGAAGCAATTAGGAAGGAACCAATTTCACATTGGTTGATGCTATGGTCAAGTAGCGGAATCCAGGAAGTTAGAAAAGAAATAGGTTCAGCGCAACCTCGTTGGAGCAAGAAGTTTGGAAGGCTTAGGTACATTGGATAGATTAGGCTTGGAGGTTCTATTGATGTTCATGTATCCCAACTACATTTTCTAGTGGATTACTTAACGCTTGGAGGGCGGCGGAGAGGTTTTATGCCTAGGGCTTCAGTTTCCTCTTCGATAACACATCGTGTGTTGTCCTTGTGTTTGCATCTCTCTTCCCTTAATCTTTTCCATTTAATTTCTGCTGTGGATGTGATTATATTTGGTTTAGGTTGTTTATCAATTTTGTGTTAAGCTTGTGTTTATATTCCGCACATTAATTGTTTGACATTAAGCTTGAATTGGTAATTTGTAAATTGGGGATCTAAACGTTCAAAGGTGTGTTATACACATATTGAACTTTCAGCAACCAAACACACGGGAAGGTGTAAATTGTTTTTCCAAATCCATTTTCAGCCAAAATAAACACAGCCTTAAACCCACACAATTGTGCTATGCATCAGCCATCTCAAACTAGAACAGAAAAGTAGTGAATGAAGAGTACCTCGTTAGTATTGACGAGGGTATTGTACTATTCATTGGTATTAAAAAAATCAACTTTTATTCAATTCATTCTCTCTCTCTCTCTCTCTCTCTCAAACCAATCCACATAGATTGATTATTCTAGGGTGTTGGTGATCTGGTGCAAAGTGGTGGAGCTTTTCTTCAATCTGACTCTGTCTTTCTTCTCCGTCAAGAATCATCCATCCAGATCGACATGCTTCGCAGCTTAGTGGCGGTGTAGGTTGATTTGTTTGGTTTGGATTAATTTTTGTACGATTGGTGTTGTGTTTATTCTAGGTTGGTGATTATTTATGGGAATTTTGGTCAATCTGGATTTTGAGTTCTCTTTTGCCCACATCTGGGTTATTATATGGTGTTTGTTTATGTGATTTTGGAAAGAGAAAATATAATATTAATATGAAATTGAAATAGAGTATTAAGCCTAATGTAGTTATGTATGAATAGTGCATTAGCTAAAGTAATAAGTAGAGTTTATTGGGTTAAATACTTTGATGTAATCATTTTGTGTTTTGATATTGTTATACTCCAGAGTCTATTCCATTGATTAAAGCATTACAGCTCACCTTATCTTTTCTCTTTTGATAAGTTCTCACTCTTATCAAAATGTGAATTTTAGCTGAATTGTATGGTGAGAATAATAAATAAACACAAAGATGCAATTCAATTTTTGGTCTTGGAACAAGTTTCTAGTTTATTGCATTCATGTATCACTTATTTCTACCTCATTAATGGTGCTGCATTGCTACTAGATGCTACATTATGTCAAAGAAGATTTTTCAGTAATTAGGAGGAAGCTACTCAGATATACCTTTCTAAATTGAATTCTTGATTTTATTCACATCTTTAATTCTAATTACGAAATTTTGATTTATGATTTTAGGTTTCTCCAACTCATGATATTATGCAAGTTTTAGCAGACTTGGGAACTCCAAGTGCACCTCACATAGATTTTGATGTCAAATGAGTAGACAGAAGCATTGATGTTGAGATTGACTGTCAACAGTGGGGGAGCTTCCAATTCCTAGATTCCAACAATTTTTTGTAACAATTCATAGTTCATTTTTCTTGCTAATTTTAATTATTCTTGCATACCTCTCTTTTTGTGGTTTGTAGCCTTTTGATTCTGTGGTTTACAAGTATTGAGTTCTAAATTGTAAGACACATTTGGTTGTTAATTTTGATTGCGGTTGTGGGGAGTTAATGTGGAATTTTTTTTCCCCATATTTTTAGGTTTTAAAGCAAAATTGGGTTTTCAAATGTTAACGTTGTTGTCTTTGACCAATTTCTTTCTTGGTGAAGGGAAAATTTATGTCTAGAGCTTTGAGTTTTTCATTAGTTATGGGATTTATGGGGAGCTTCTGATTTGAATCCCATTTGGGTGTTAAGTTTCCAAGTAGGCGTTGATTGTAATGAAAGCTTGAAGATTTGAGGTAAAATTTTGTGCTTTGGAATTTGGTTCAAGATCAAAGCTTTGGAATCTGTTACTTTTTATTTCTATTTTGAACTTTTAAATGGGCAAAATTAGGCTTCTTTTTCGTTGATTATGTGTTTAAGTGTAATCAAAATTACTAATTCTTTTGAGCAAAAGGATTGATGGATCATAAAGAAGTGCATGATTCATGAAAATTGATGGATTGTGAAGAAGACCACACTACGACAAAATCTTTTGTTCTTATTGATAAAGATGCAGAAAAATTAATTCAAATGAATGATGTAGAGCTTTCTTCAAAAGTATCTAAATTCTTAGCCACTTTTAATTTGATACTCATGTCTAACATTTTTATTGAACTGACTAATTTTAATTTTTTCATCTTATTAATATTATGCAGAATCAAGAGAAATAGAGTACCTCAAAAATTTCAAAACTTGCTTGGACTTAAACATTCCAAATAAAAGTTGATGATTACAATGTCAAAGAAGGATGGGAAGTTTACGCAGTACAGGTGTCTCTAAATTTGGGCCGAACAAATGCTCAGAAGATGTTGCTTTTGATAGCATTCATATTCAACATTTAGAAACACTAGTCCACAGCGACAAAAGTATTGCAAACTATCCTATCAGGGCTTAAGTTATTTATTTGCTTAAATTAAATATTTTTTTAATACCCCTTTTATTATTATTTTTTCAAATTTACCTGTTCTCTCAAACAAGATCTCACTCTCTCCACATCTCATGTTCATTCCAATTGACCGAGTCTTAGCTTGATGAGGTCACCACGTACGACAGCCTGTGCAAGTTGGGCAAGGCCCTCAAATTCATATACAAAAATAATTTTTTATTTATTAATAAAATAGCCTACATATAGTACAATGAGACTCATGATAAATACCAAAAAAAAAAAAAAAAAAAAAGCTAAAACTTGATATAAACTACATTTTTTTATGGAGATTTAAGCCTACATTTTAATATGATTTGAAACACACTATTAATCTTTTTTTCTTTTTAGATGTGATGTAGTCTTTGTTAAAATTGGATTAATAATTATAAGTTTTAATAATTTGGGTGTGCATGTATAAATTCCCTCGTACAATTAACCCTTATAGGCAACTGAGGGAATTATACTTACAAAAAAAATTTAATTAGTGCTTTGGTGTATTACCTAAGTAGGTATAATGTTAATTTAGACCTTCCCAAAGTCAACATCTACCTTTATTTTTTTTATTTTTTTTGGTATCAAGTAAAAAAAAAAGTCAAAGGTTTACTTTATGATCTACCTTTGAGGTGAAGGATCCAGTCCAAAAAAATACACATCAAGATTCAAGACTAGCGTAGTTAATAGGTCTTCTTGGGATTGAGCAATGGACCCGGCCCACACGAAAAACCGACCGACCCAACCTAGCTTGACATGTTTTGGGTGGGTCTGAGAATATTGGCTTGCGTTTCGGGTCTAATTTTTGGGTTATTTTTGGGTTCGGGTTGGTATCGGGTCGGCTTCGGGTAATTTATATATTCTAGTTTGAACCCCATTTAAAAAAAAAAAAAAATGATGTGATGTCATTTCATCAAGATGCTAAATGATGTCATTTCATCTCAAAAACAGTTCTTAGACAAGTCCGGGTTGGGATATACCAGAGGAAGTAGTTCATCGGGTAGTGTCACAAAAGAAGTGAAGTTTATAAAGGCCAAAGAGCAAATTGAAGTTAGTCCTACTACTGAGAAGCCCAAGATGGAGGAAAAGAGGAATGTGGATGACAAACGGATGTTGAACAACTCTCATAAGCAATCTGTAGGCAACTCTGAATCTTGAGCCAAGTCTCATCCTCGATCACAAAGAGGTTCTAGACCAAACTATGTGTGTCACCACTGAGAGCAATGAATAATGCACGTGCTCCAAGGTCTCGAGGACCTAGAAATGACAGGAGAAATTGGGTTGGTGAATCGTCAAAAGGTCGAAATGGTGATCCCGGAATGATGGACGTAATGAAGATGATTGGTGCATTCACCAACTGCTTGGAAAGCTTCACACGAAGGTTTGAAAGCCCTAACTCCCCTACCTAATCCTATAAGGATATCACCCCAAACGTAAGTGACGTATGGGTGAAAAAGGGCACTCATGCATAAGCATTACAACATGTCCATGCATCAATACTTCCTATGCTTTGTGACTTTGTTTGCTTGTTTGCTTATTGATTATGTGATTTGAAATTTGTTTGTTTGTTTTTGCATTCTTTCACACAAATTGTTTTTACTGTTGCTTTTGATAAATCTTTTCATTCTTGTGTATCAAAAATCCAAAAACCATATAAAAAATTGAAAATCAAAAGTTTGATTGACATTGTTGAGTTGTTGTCTCAAAACTTGTTTTGCCTTGTATCTTTGTGCTAATGGATTTGTGCATTGATAAGCGTAGCTTGTTCCTTAGCAATCTTATCACTATGGAAGAACTCTTGAAATCTATGTGACTATTGTAAATAAATCTTCAAACTTTTCATGAATGATTGGTGAATGGTTTTGTTGATCTTGAGACATGCATGGACTTGTGCCTATATATCTTCCCACTCTTTATTTATTTATTTATTTTTGCTAAAAAGAGCTCTCCAAATGTAAATATCCAAATTTAAAGAGATATTGAGCCGCAAAAGCTTGTCGCACATACTAGTATTCGATTAGGAAAAAGGGAAAGCGACCAAAAATAAAGTGTATGATTCTTCAAAAGGCCAAAGGCTATCCCATCAAGGAGAAATATCAAAATTCATTCTCACTATGAGATGGAACTGTTCCAAAAAGTTCAAAAAGATCTAATGTAATGACTAAAAAAAAAAATGGAGTCAAATGTAAAGCTCCAAGTTATGCTATCAAGTCTTGTGGGAGATCATATATGCATACTTCTATAATTGAGATGAGTCACATGATCTAGTGCTAATTGTGTATGCCTTGGTTGAATTGATCATTGAAGCATCACATTAGACTAACGACTATCTCATTGTTGATATCCACACATAACACACAAGTTTATGTTCAATGAATGCCATATTCATTTATGTGATTGTACTTGTTAAAATGTGTTTTCACATGCTCAATCTTTGTTGATTCAAACACAAAAAGATTTTTGAGTGTTTTAGGTGTTTTTGGAAAGTACTTTGTTTTTAAAAAAACTGAAAAACTTCAAAAACAGTGTTGCCCTGTTTTGGCGACTCAGTTGCAGGTCATCCAAGTCGCATGCTACAACCGCGAGCTCGCATGTTGATTTTGGCGACCTGTTCGCGAGTGAAAGGTCTAGTCGCGAGGGGTGCACAAATATTTTCGCGGCTTAGCTCGCGACTCCCTCGCGGGTAGACCTTCTAGTCGCGAAAAACACTTAGAAAATTTTTTCACAATTTTGACTTTGAGAGTTTTGGCAGCTTGCCCTGGTGACTTGTCTCAGTCTCAAAAAACGCATGTTTTGTGTTTCAAAGATAGTTTCTTTAAATTTTTTAAGTTTTTCCCTCGACTTTTGTGACTGTTCACTGTCTTCCCTATTTCTTTCTCAACTGAAACTAACCTAAACACTCCTCAAACTCCATTTCTGCATCATTTCTTCTCCAATCTTCAAGAAAAAGGTATGGGTTTTCTCTGTCTCACTTCATTTTCCATGTTTTCAGTATGCTTTTCTTGTTTCTGTGAGTGTATTGTTGTCATTATGTTTTTGAAAAGTGTCATGCTCGTTTAAGGGTTTGCTTTATCTTGGTGATTGTTCATTTTTTGAGAGTTAGTGTTTTTTGACTTTATTACTGGTGTTTATATGAAGTATGGGGTCTATGTACTGTTTCATGATAGTAGTTGTTTCATTCTAGTAGTTGTTTCATTCATATCATGTTTATGGTATTCTATCACATTATTTGTCATTTAAATCCTTGTAATGCTCAGTGCCCACTTGATTCTGAGCTATTAATGTTCATCTCCATATTTGATTGCCTATTCCACTTATTATGTCCATGTTGCTTATGATTACTTGTCTTTAACCTAATTCTTATTTTTGTGATTGAGTGAAATCTCTCTGTTTCACATTCTTATACCTGAATCTAATCAAACTGATGTGTGTACCTTGTGGTATTGCATTTGGCTCTTTGCTGTGTGACTGGTCTCTTGCAGATGACTCGTCGTTCTCCTAAAGTAAAAACATTGTAACCAATGATCAATCAACTTCGATTGCTAAACGGACTCGACTATCATCTCAATCATCTAAAGACTCCAATTATGAGAGGTTTAGAACTCCTCTTAACTCACACATCTACTCAAGCATCTTTGACATGGCATCTCCTATAGTGGAACATGTGGTTGAGTCTAACACTTTGATGACCACTTTTGTCCCTCGGATCTTTGAATCAAGAGATTGGGCAGCCTTATTCGAGAATTTTGAAGACCCAATGGATGAACTGGTCAAAGAATGCTACTCCAATATTAGTGACCTTGGAGTTGAACTGATTTGCTGGGTGAGAGGAAAGGAATTTATCATCAACCCGAACTCCATAGCTGATATTCTCCACATCATAAGACCTCAGAATGTGAATCTAACTCCTTATGATGATAGAACTCCAGAGATTCAAGGCATTCTACAAGTTTTTGGACCTGACCATGAAGTCTCTAGTAAAGGCACATCCATAAGTACTGCCAAGTTTGCACCTGAGCTGACTACTTTGAAGTTGATCATGTTTTCCAATCTTTATCCGCTGTCAAACACGACTTTCATCAATCTTGAAAGAGCTCAATTCCTATGTGATCTTATTACAGGAGAGTCTATTGATATCTGTGCCCACATCTTTCAAATCATAAGGAAGACCGCGGCTCGATCAGCAGCACGAGGATGTATTCCATTTTGTAGTCTCATTATGAAGTTCATTCTTCATGAAGGTATTAATCCTCCCTCAGATGGAAAAATGACGACCCATTCGCGTCCAATTTCTATGATCACTCTCTAAGCAAGCAAGAGTCATTCTTCTAGAACTCCTAAGAGTGAGCCATCCACCTATGAAACTCCACATGTTCATGCTCCAATTACACCTGCCCAATCAACTGGCACTTCAACCGTTCCCCCTAGGTTTCAAACACCCAAGAAAAGCTACTTGATTACAAATGTGGCTCATCAAATATCCGAGTTAGAACGGCTTTTTCACTCCTTTCACAATCAAACTCAAATGCATCTCACAACTATTGAGACACAACTGGATGCTATTCAACAGAAGTTGGAAGAAAGCCTTTAGCTATTCGTGCCAAAAAGGGGGAGAGCAGCACATAGTTAGGGGGAGAGCAGCACAAGAATGAGAAGGAGTGTGCATATTGAAAGGGGGAGTTGTGTGCTCACATATATTTATACCTGTCTTTACTGTTTTTTTGTTTATGGTTATAGTTTTGTGTTTTGAATAATTGTTGTTATTATGGGTTAGGTTTGACACACTGTGATTATGGTTAATGTTTGTTTTAAACTTATAACTCATGGACGGTTTTGAAACTTTGATGTATTTTATATATTGATGATGTTTTTCAGTATATAATGTGGTTTATACCCATGTTGCTTTTGTAAGCTTTTAGGGTTTTGTTTTATGCATAGTTTGTAGGCTTTATGGTTTGTACCATGCTTTAAGCAGCCTTTATGCATTGTTTTCTCAATACTTCTAACTAAATGTCATGCATTTTCCTTTTAAGTACTGTCACTCTTGTGCCCTTGTAGGATTGTTCCTAGATGCATATACTTAGTGTATTATGCATTGGTTGAGTGTTGGGCATGCAAGTGATTTGCATTGAGCTTATTAGCTTGTATGTCCAAGTGTTCATTCCAAGTGTGAATGAGCATTGTGGTCACTACCTTGTAATGATTCCTTGTTTGATCAAGCCATGGTTTGTTTCTTAACTCCATCTTTGCTTGATCACATCATGCTTGCTTCATATGCATTTCATGCTTTTTTGCATAAAATGATCATGGTGTATTGTTACGTTTCACGAGATTCATGTTTATATGATTCAAGAGCTTCACAGTTTCTAGAATTAGGTGTAAGTGAGTTATGTTCAACTGTTCCCAACTCACATGTTAAGTCTAGAGTCTGTTTTAGGGTTTTGTCATAGAATAGCCAAAGGGGGAGATTGTAAGGTTGAATTTAATCAATCATCTTGTTGGCTTTATTCCGTGCCAAATTTGCTTGTATTTTAGCAATTAGTAACTGTGTATTTAGGTGTGAATCATGTAAGGGTAGTGTGTGAGAGAGTGTGAAGAATTACTCAAGTTTGTGTAAAGAAGCAGGGACTCACAGCTGGATCTCGCGGGTGGCTCGCGGTTGCAAGTCGCTAGAATGATGCACATGTGCCAAGCATGCCAGAAACTGAAGCGTCGTGCTAGCTGCTACACTACAGGACAAAAGTCCCAGGCTGGCTAGGCCGTTTGCTCATAGCTTGAACTCACGACTCAACCCAGTCGCGAGGTCAAGTCACTAGAACGCCCTGTTCGGGAAAATCTGACTTTTTACATTCCATCTCACCCTATTATATATATACCCTTATACCCACGATTTAGAGAGTTCTTCTAGAGAGAATTTTGAGAGAGAAACCCTAGAGAAAACAAGATTGACTCATCCACAATCTTTACCTAAGAGACTCTTCAAATTCCTCTACTTTCTTCCTCTCCATTGTTAAATCCTTGAGAGGCTCATTACCAAAACCTTTTCTCACCATATCCATTCCTATGAGAGGGCTGTTTGGTGCTTTGGGAAGCAGTTAGGAAGGAACCAATTTCACATTGGTTGATGCTGTGGTCAAGTAGTGGAATCCGGGAAGCTAGAAAAGAAATAGGTTCGGCGCAACCTCGTTGGAGCAAAAAGCTTGGAGGGCTTAGGTACATTGGGTAAATTAGGCTTGGATGGTCTATTGTTGTTCATGTATCCCAACTACATTTTCTAGTGAATTACTTATCGCTTAGAAGGCGGCGGAGAGGTTTTACTCCGAAGGCTTCAGTTTTCTCTTCGATAACACATCGTTGTGTTGTCCTTGTGTTTGAATCTCTCTTCCCTTATCTTTGCCTTTTATTTTTTGCTTTGGTTGTGATTTTAATTGGCTTAGATTGTTTATTAATTCCGTTTATAGCTTGTGTTCATTTTCCATACACTTTGTGTTTGTCATAAAGCTTGAATTGGTATTTTTTATTTTGGGAGTCTAAACGTTCATAGTGTATTTTACACTATTTGAACTTTCAATGTTGAAGTTTATACATGTTCTGCATGTGGTTTTAAGTTTTAGAGTTTTATAGATGTGGCAGCCAAATGATACATGGAAAGAATTTTATCACATAATAATGATTCAGCAATCAATATATAATTATATTATGTAACAACATTTAAAAGGAACAAATAAAAAATAAGTGTAATTGTTTTGAATTATCCATTCATCTTAATCAGAATTTAAAAAACTAAATTTGATAAAATGGTTTTCATATGAATAAAGCTTTATAAAGCTTGAGTATAGTTTCCTCTTATTTCCAAAAGTTTCCACATAATTCATCCAACAAAGTCTACAACTCTTCCTAGAACTTACCAAACCTAGAGGAAAAGAATGATAGAAAACTTTAAATCAAATAATCATTCAAAGGAACAATTGCAAACAACCATGAAAAATTTATGACTTGAGTTTTTATTCATTGAAATTGAACATTTACATGTTTCTTCCCATAAGGTTTTGGATTCTGACTCCAATTCCAAATGCCATGTCGCTTAATGTAAAGTTGCAAACTGTCAGCTTCTCATCTCTTTTAGGAATCCATCACCTCTTCTCAAAGGCATTATCCTAGCACGCTGAGCCTTCACCATCTGTGTTAAACTCTATCTCAAATAACTATATAAAGATGCTTAAAACCCAAACATACTAAATAAAAATCCAAAACTTATCCCTACACTTTCTTAATAACTAAACCAAAATTATCATTAAAAAAAAAAATACAAACATGCACATAATGATACAAAAAGAAAGAGAGTTTTTATAAGAAAACTTAGATAATACCCAATTGTGATAATCAGAGTCCTCTGGCAGCCCATGTAAAAAATGCTTGTAGTCAATAACAATGCAATGCAATCTGCTACATAAATTAAGATCATTCACCCTAAAAAAAGAAAAATAAAAAAATGCGAAATGGGAAGGGACATAGATAATAAATTTGAACATCTTGATAAATCCTATGAAAATTTTAAAGTAATCTGACTTTCAAATGAAAATTTGCTAGAGCACACATCAAGGAATTTAGGATTTTGAACAATATTGAGTCAAGACCTGTAATAATGCATAGAATAGTCCATCAGATTTGTGTAGACAAATCATCAAATTTAAATGGGATTAATTCTAAAACTATTAACATCAAATGGAGGAGAAAAGAGAACTCCGTGAGAATGAAGATAAACTAACTCTTCTATTGTTTGCGCATCGCAAGTAATTCTGAAAACAATGCACACATTTTTAACTCTCATTGCACCTTTGCTATTAGACATAGAAAAATATAAGGAAAATGTTTAAATTAAACACTTCAACAAATTAAAATAAATATATAGAATAGATTAAAAACCATCTTTTCTATGGGAGGTAAGGTTAATTTAAAAACACAAACCGGTCAAGTTTCAGATTTTTCCTAAAAACATATTACCAATATTGATGTAGCCAGAATTAGTAGAGATCGTCACTGATATCAACAGCAACAACATTTATTTAAATCTCAAACATTTCAAATATAAAATTTTCTCTCACTTTGAGTAAACATGAAAATTTGGTACCAAAGTCAACAAAATGTTTAATTGGACATGTGAGAACTCTAAAAGAAAACTAAAAGAAGCACACTTAGCACAATTTCTTTTTTCAATTTCTTCTCCCAAATGAAATCTCAAGGTAGCTTTGATATGGTAAAATCTGACCACCCAATTACTATAAGGCAAATCTATGTCCAACACCTCAAGTAGCCTATCACCACATATTGACTTCCACACATAAAGGCAAAGGCAAACAGTATGTAAAGGCTATAGGAAGGCATGGCTTAGTTCATGTACTCAAAAAATTTTATTATGAGAGGGATTTGACTCTAAATTAAGTACCTGTTCTCTCATCCATACAAAAAATATATATAATTTGGGTATCCCCAAATTCATCAAAAACACGAAGTTTAAACCACTATTTGCCTATTAGATTCAATAATTAATATATCAGCTTGGATCACAATGAAGTCTCTCAAAATATGCTTCAAAAATATATATGGAAGAAAAAATAACACAGTTCTACCTTTTCAATTTGCTATTGCTAGAATTTGTAAACAGCTTCTAAACTTTATAGGTTCAGTCCTTCGCTGCACATGGCAAAAAGTAGAAAATAAAAGTTAGTAGTAGGAACGAATCTTAGCTTCCATGGTTATACCAAAATTTAAAATACAAACCTTACCATAACTAACAAATAAAAGTTGTAGATAAACAGCAAAGCCAAGGTTGCAAAACGAGGATAGTGGAAAAGAAGCTGGGGTTTGCAACCAAACAAAGAATCAAACAAAACCCCTAAAAAATCTAGATGCTACTCTTAAAGAAGATTCTAATCAAATTTATTTATAAAAAAAAAAAAAAAATAGCATGATTCTTTGATAAAGTACAAATTCTACATACCCATAAAAATTAGATAAAGAAGTAATAAAAATAATGGTAAACTTGAGATGAAATAATAATTAAGCTAAACATAAAACATGCATGGGGTAAACAATTAGTTTTTATTTATTTGAAATTGAACCAAAAAATAGAACTGTACATATGTGAGGACAATGAAAATGATGTCGAATATTATCATTATGAAGAAATTGGAAATTCACAACTACCTTAAATTTAAAGAACAAAGATATTTATTTCACAGCATTAAACTAAATGATTAGAACCCTTAAAAATGAGTGAAGAAGACAAAAAGTTGTGCAGACCAAGAACTGAGAGTAATTTGGTAGAATTGTAGAGTAATGCCTTCTTTTGTATGCAAACATATCTCCAAAGTACAAAGAATCTAATGGAACCACAGAACATGAAAATATATGTTCTTCTCACTAACATACAAATAGCTTAATTAAATTTATGACTAATCAACAACAGCATGGTGTGGAAATTGTTTAACAAAGAAAAAAGGAATATCTAACAATCAAAAATATGTATCTATTAATTCTAACCATAAAGCAACTATAACATGAGAATCTAGTTCAAAGTATTTAAACAATAACTAAATTTACAAAATTCCCTTTATATATATTTATAGTGATGGTGTGATGCCCCACCAACAGTGATAGGGCCTCACCTATTCCACATATGCTCACTCTCCATGGAGGTCTTCCTAGAATTCCTATTTTGCACTTCACTAAGCATCTTATTTGCATCTCTCTTCCTTAAAAAGAAAACATAATGAACAGCATGAATAACATTCTCCAATGAGGGTTTCAATTACAAAAACTCATCAAGATTTACAAAAAAATAGAAAAGAAAAGACAAAACTAAACATTGTTTTAAAAAAAAAAATAGGGCATTAACAAATTAGAAATTCAAAGCCAAATACCAATTATTATTCAACATCATGAAAGCTATGATGAAACTAATCATTCAAAAGAAACACTCCCAAACAAAACCCTAAATCATATTTAACAACCAAAATTATAGAACAAAATAAAAAAACTTAACGTAATGTTTGGGAAGAGAATTTGGTCTTAAAAAAAAAAAACAGACGCCGACAAATATAGAGCTGGAGAAGGGTGGTGTTGGAGAAGGTGGAGCCGTTGAGTTGTGGGAGAGAAGGACTGATGATGGGTCGTTAGGGTCATATTATTATTATTATTATTATTATTATTATTATTATTATTATCAGCAATGGCAGTCGCAGCAATAGGATATCCATTAGCCCTGCTTGGCTGTGTCGAAAGCTGTGGGCGTAACTGAAGAGTGTGATCACCTAAAAGACACTAGTGCTAGAAAATTTTTAATCAATTTTACCAACGCGTCCGGAAAGCCTAAATCATTGACTCTAACATCACAAAAGTTAGAGAAGAAGAAAGTGATTGCAAGAATGTAAAAGGGGCACTAGATATAAGTGGAAAACCCTAAGAAAGGGATGAAAAACCATAGTTTGAACAAAAATGTTCCATTCTTGTTCTGTTTAGCTTTGTATTATATGGAAAGAAGAGGTAATTCTTGTACAATAGGATGTTCTTCCTTAAAAGAGAGAATTTGTTTTCTATCTTCTTATCTTATCAACTTTCTACTCTCTTCTCAAAAGATCTAACTTGGGTTCTTATCCTAAAAGTCCAGATGCATGTTCCTCTTATACTTTGAGGAATATGGCTAAATATAAAGACAGGTGTCAAGTCATCATTTTCTTATTTTGGACCTTTTCAAAGCTGTGGTACTATTTGGTGACTGGGGGAAAGAGAATGCGCCAACGTGACACTGTGGCCTACGGATAGGTGACTTTGCCACTACTTGGGAAACTACTTTTGGACAATGAGAGGGACATCAGGAATACTGTAAGTAATCCATGTTTCTTTGAAGTGGTCTAACATGCATTGAACCAATAAAGGGTGTTCTCATAGCTGCTGACCTTAGAAAGTCACTATCTCCCTTTTTGTGAGTGCTTGAGTACCATGTCAGGTGTATATCTTATTCCTTCCTAAGGCAGTCACACCTTTGGCATGGGCCAATGATAGGATTTTGTAACCAATGCTTCCTCTTCTTTTGCTCACAACCACTCAATGTGTAGGGTCCAAATCTAAGCACATAGACATTCTCCCATGCCTTGGTTGGTGTAATGTACAGTGGATCAAAGCTAAATGAGCAGTTTATCAATGTGGTAATTGTACTTTCCCAAATTAATCATAGGAATGTGGTTAAACTATTGGGTTGCTATTTGGAGACATCAGTTTCTCTACTAGTTTATGAATTTTTACCTAATTAATGGTACCCTCTTCGAGTACATACATAGTGAAAGCAAGGTGTCCACTATATCATGGGAAATTTGTCTTAGGATAGCTACAGAAACAGCAGAAGCACTATCATATTTGCATTCTACAACTTCAACACCTATAATCCATAGAGATGTGACATCTTCAAACATATTGCTAGATAGTAGTTATGCAGCAAAGGTCTTAGTTTTTGGAGCCTTGAGATTGGTTCCACTAGATCAAGTAGAAGTAGCGATAGTGGTGCAAGGAACTATTGGATACTTAGACCTTGAATACTTGCACACAAGTCAACTAACTGAGAAAAGTGATGTTTATAGCTTTGGAATAGTTCTCATTGAGCTATTGAGAGGGAGAAAGGCACTTTCATTTGATAAGCCTGAGGTGGAGAGAAGTTTGGTAAAATATTTTCTCCTTTATTTTAAAGAAAATAGATTGTTTGAAGTTCTTGAGAAATATATAGCAAATGAAGGCAATGCTAAGCAATTGAAGGAAGTGGCAAATCTTGCAAAGAAGTGCTTAAGATTGAAAGGGGAGGATAGGCCTACTATGAAGGAAGTAGCAATGGAATTGGAGGGTTTAAGAAAGATGGAGAAGCATTCGTGGGTCATATTAACTACAACTTCGAAGAGACTGAACACTTGATCGCTGAGATGTCAGATTCTAGCAAATATGATGTTAGGAATAAAAATACTAAGGTATATGATAGCATGAGAGACCATGTATTATTGGACTTTGATGATGGGAGATGATCTTAGCTTGATTGCATACTTTTATTAGTGCTAATTTTTTAGTTTCCCGTATTTACACACATCATGTACATTTTCCTTAAATTTTATTTCTTTGGGGCTTTATTCTAAACTAAGACTAGTGAGAAGAATAATGAACTTGAAAATGAATATCATATTGATTTTCTTTCATATATATCTTCCTTTATTAATATTATTCTTTATTTTTTTTTATTTTTTTATTTTTTTGCTTCCCCATGAATATAGATTAGATACTAAGTAGAATGTATCTAGTCCATCCGTTGTGTGTATCATCTCGTTCACAATACATAGGTCTCCCCATTATGAGAAATCTTATGAAATAGAGATTATGCATATTCTGAAGGCATAATATAATTATTTCACTCTCTTAATGTTGCCTATTTATAGGCTTGATTGATCATTTTAGAACAATGAAAATGCCAGAGATACAAAATTTTTTACAAATCTTTTACAAACTGTTGATGTACATGATTATTAGTAATTAAAAAAGTGATGTTATTGTTGGGTCCAAATAAGAACCAGTAAAAAGTTGACCACAATAACAATTTGTTTAAATGTTGTAAAATAGTTTGTGTTTGTAACATTACTCGCTCTTTAGGACGGATGTTGAGATAGCTACCATAATTGGACATTAAGTAGAGATATCGGATATGTATTATTTAGCTCTTTATTGCTATGAAAGTAATATGTGGGCGTTAAAAGCTTGTTGATTGTTTTGCATTGTTTCAAAAATTGTGTGTACGAGTTTGTTTTGATTGGTTCATTGGATTATTTGGTTGGGCATGCTGTGTAGTTGGACACGAATCACTTATGCTTTGAAATTTTACGCTATCAAATATCGACTGATTAAGTCATTCCCAATGACGTCGAATATCTGGAACTGGAAGACCAGCTTTACGCTATCAAGTATCTAGACAAAAGAGAATGGTTGTTGAGATTGAAAGTTGAAATGCCATTTTCTTTTTTTAGCAACTTGTAAAAACTTGCAATTTTTAAATGTAGTCAAACCAGGCTTGAAATACCAGCATTTGGATACACGCCTGTCTAACTTGTGGAGAACAGTATGATACAAAAAAAAAAAAAAAAGAATTCTTTGAAGCATATATATAGTCTCTCCGTATAAGGTTAGTTTTACTGTAACCTCTGCTAAAAGAGAGTGGACTCCAATTTCAGAAGTCCAATTGACATATCTAATTGTTGCAAGTGACTAGTAATTTTGAGACAGCACGCTCAGTGAGGAAATTGTCGTAGTTGTAACCTGTGAGAGTAAAATTGGTCGTCAAGTCTGGTTTGTCCATTTCGTACGGATTACTATATAGTTAAGGTTAACTGCATGGATTTTTCTTTTTTGGTTGAACTATCTATGGTTTAATTTAAAATAAATTCTCGTGTAACAAAACATAATTGAATGGTACAACTGCAAGTATGAGGTTATACACCAAGCTGTGATACAATTAATTTATATTTCTCTTAATTTATTATATATAGGAAAAATTACAGATACTACCCTGTGTTATACCCTAAAAACATAGAGCTATCATATGTTTTATTTTGTAACACTTAGCTGCTTTATGATTTGCTTTACGAGGCATTTACCACATTAGTGTTATTACATATTCTTCTAACTCTTTAATGGAACTTAATGACATGGCAATTGCCAATACTTACTTGGTTTTGGGGGGGGGGGAGCACTATTGAGGAAGAATTAAAAAAAAAAAAAAGGATTGTTTTAACTTAGAGTTTCCACCTTCTAAACATACACAAACCCAAATGAGAGTTGAAGGAGAAAGTTTGAGAGAAAAACAAAAATGTGAGACGAGATTTTTTTCTTCAATTATGTGATGTTATGTTAGGAACCCACTAGTTTCTTAAGGGAATGGGATTGGGAGTGTATGGAAATGGGTGGAAAATGTATGAGATTTGACTAGATTCAAGTAGCCACCTTCCATTTGAAAGATTTGAGAGAAAACGCACTAAGACAATAGTTTATAATATTATTCAATGATCTCCAAATGTGATAACAATTAGGTACTTATAGAACTATTAAACTATTCTATTAACCTATATGACCTTATTATATTTGTTCTATTATTCCACGTACACATTAATAATCTTAATAAATCCATGCATTTAGCTAATAAGAGACCCCTAATAGATTTCTTATTTGTGAACCCTCTTATTATATTCTCTTCCAATATGTAGATAAAATAGGCAAATGCATGCCCTAGACCTAATCTTTGCCCACATCAAATAAGAGACCAAACCATTGTTCAATCACCCATCACATGTTCACTTTTGATTAGTCTCCAAATCAAGCCAAAATGGGCAAATGCCCTTTTTGTGCAAAAAAATCAGTGATGTGCCCCTTTTCTCAAACTAATTATGGAAATGCCTCTGTTTTGAAACTTGATTTTTGGACAATCGAGTTATAGCAAACTAAAAATTTTAAAAAATGAAAATTAAAATTTCTAGAACTCGAGTTCCATGAACTCAAGTTTCATGCAATTTTTTAAAGTCCTATAGTGGCATTTTAAAACATGTAAGTTTTTTTCTTAAGTTTGATCGCTCCATAAGGAGCCCTATAATGGCGTTTTATAACATGCAAGTTTTTTTTCTTTAGTCTGATCGCTCTATAAGGAGCTCTATAGTGGCATTTCTTATGGAACTCAAGCTCCACGAACTTGAGTTCCATGCAATTTTTTTTTTTTTTAGAAAAAAAAAATTTACTTATAGCTTTGTTTCATGGAGGCCTATAGTGGCATTTTTAAAGGAACTCGAGTTCCATGCAAATTTTTTTTTTTAATTATTATTATTTTTTTTTTTTAAGTTTGACCGCCCTATACTTGATTTTCTACAAATTGAGTTTTACATTGAAACTTGATTATAAGAAAATCGAGTTTCAAAACATGGACATTTCCCTAATTAGTTTGGGAAAAAGAACAAAACACTTATTTTTTTGCATGAAAAGGGCATTTGCCCATTTTTGCCCTCCAAATTGTGTTGTAAAGCCTATTTTAGTTAGAATTTTGAGAATATATTTTTGGCTTTTTGCCCTTGGCAATTGTGAATTATATAAAATTGCACATCTATTTTTTGATTTAGTTAATTATGTGATTAAGATTATAATTTTGGAAAAGTTCAATGCATAATACTATTGCTGGAGTTTTAACACATGCACCTCCCCCCACCCCCACCCCCCACCCCCAAAAAAAAAAAAAAAAAAAAAAAAAAAAAAATCTAACAACACACTAGAGCTGGTTGTTTGGCTTTCCTTTGAGTTACTTGTAAGAACCCATTTTTAAAAAACTCGAAATATATATATATATATATATATATATATATATATATATATATATATATATTTCAAATTGAAACAAAAGCAGTTTCTAGTTATAAAAGTTTTAAAAGAAAGAACAATTTTTTTTTTTTAGATGTAGCAAAAAAAAAAAAAAAAAAAGAAAGGATTTTCCTCTTCCTATAAATTTCATTCTTGTCAGTATATATTGACATGTGGAATGAGACTCTATCTTTATTCTCGTACGATAAATTTTATTAATAAATATTGGATTCTTTCTTCAATTTGGATCGATTCACAACAACTCTTTTAATACATAAATATAGACAATAGAGAGAAATATTCTTACCCAAAAAAGAAAAAGAAAAAAAGAGGATAATACTGTAGTTATAATACTATTATTATTGATCAGGCCAAATAGTACAAATTAGCCTTTACTAGTTAGCTTTTTTTTTTTTAATATACACTATTATAAATTTCTTTTAAAGATATTTTTCATTCTCTCTATGTGTGTGTTAAAAATATTTAGTATTCTAAAAAAAAAAAATTAATCCTTTTAAAAAAAAAATTGGTAATATACTCGTTAGGACCTTGTTAAAGTCTACCTTTGAAATATTAAGGCAGCATGCACTTCTAAAACGTACAAGTTTAATTAATCACAAAGACTCATGGTGTATGCATTGAACTGACCGGGTCTTCTTCCCGTTTGCTTTTAAAAAGGGTCGGAAACATTGGGGCTACCTATGGGTTTCCAATTCCATAGGAATGCTTATGCTAATCACTAGGGTTGGTGTGATATTAATGGAACTGACACAATTTCCTTTAGCTCTGAAAGGTCAAGCTAGAAATTTTTCTATCAATCGTGACTCGTCGTCCGGTCAACCTCAACCAAAGACTGGATGCCTCAATGCTCCAAAACGTTTTCCATTCATCACGATATGGACATCTTGATGTCTAACTCCATTGACTGGTACAAACTTACAACGACTCGGGTATGCCCGTGGAAAACAATACGAAATTATTTCTCAATGTCCCCAGTTTTTTCAACTATTTTTTTGTTGAGCATAAAATTTTTGTAAAATTTTGTGAAACGTTTTACCAAAGAAAATTTGATAAAACATTTATTTAAAAAAAAAAAAAAAAACACAGTAAGACACTATTCTCGAAAATATGGGTTTCCGTTTCTCAAAAAATAAAAAATAAATAAATAAATATGGGCTTCAATCACCTGGGTTGGTGTGATATTAATGGCAACCGCAGAAACATTAATTTCGTTTTGCTCTGCCTTAACTGCCCCGAAAGCTGTGGATATGTACAAGTCCACTGACTGTTACAGCGTGTCGGGTACGCCTCTGGAAAACAATACGAAATCGTTTCTCAATGTCCCCAGTTTTTTTAAATATTTTTTTGTTGAAAGATAAAAATTTGGCTAAAATATCAAATTAGCCTGATAGTTTTATCGTTTATCATTTCAATCTTTTAAGTTTTAGTTTTGTTATTTTAATCTTCTAAGTTTCAAAGTTTGTCAATCTTATCTTCCGTTACCTTCTGTCAAGTATTGCCGTTTTTAATAATTTTTTTTTAATTTTTAAATTTTATTTTATTGAAAAACATTAATTACCAAAAAAAAAAAATCTTAAATTTGCTATTCAGAACAACAAGAAGACCAAAACTTTTTTTTTTTGTGGGTTCCAGTTAGCTCAACTGGTAAAGTCTCTGATGGTTGTATAAGAGATCTGGGGTTCAATCCCTGCCTACACCAAAAACCGATTGGTGTCTTGATCTAATGATAATGAGCTATCATCAAAAACGGACGTCATAAGTTAAAACTCTCTCTCTAAAAAAAATAAAGAAAGACCAAAACTTTTCAGAAACCCAAATTATCATTATATCAAATACACCAAAAAAAAAAAGAGCAAAGCTTTTCATTTACATAATCAAAATCCAATCTTTTTCTTCATTTCTTTTCCCCATAGTTCCACACACCAACCGAAACTAAAAAAAAAAACATTGGCATGCACCCTACCTTGACTACATTGAGAGGGTTAATGATAATAGTAAAAGAGAAAAGCGTTGTCGGTGGCGGAGATAGCTCGCTTTCCGAACCCCAAAGTCACCCCAATCCCACCTCTTCAACCTGCTATCGACAGCCTAATCCTGGCTGTCCATCTACATTTGAGAACAATAGTGTTGAAGAGTAAGGTTAAGCATGAAATTTGAAGGTCAAATATGATGATGATAACAAAATCAAATTCAGTTTCGAAGCGAAACAATACAGTCAAGAAATAAACTTGTTTTATCTGGAATTACACGCGCCCATTGATCCTTGAATAGAAACCCAGACGATCTCAAAAGCTTTCTACACGACTCGAGAACCCTGTCCCTACTCTCTGGACCCAAATTGTTCAAATCCACCATCTTATTCTTCCTAATCAAAAAGTTGTTCACCGTAGACATGTTTGGGCTAATAACGCTTTTTAGTAAAATTAAATTAAGAAATTAAATAATAAAATAATCATTCAAAACGGTGTTAATTTGGTTAGTTAATGACATTACTTGACAGAATGGTAACAAAAAATTGAATTAACAAATTTTGAAACTTAAAGAATTGAAATGACAAAATTGAAATTTAGAAAACTGAAATGACAAAGGGTGAAACTTAGAGGGTCAGTTTTGCATTTTAACCTAAAAATTTTGTTAAACGTTTTACCAAAAAAAAAAAAAAAAGATAAATCATTTAAAAAAAGAAACCACAAAATCAGGGACAGAGCTAAGACTTTGAGTTAAGAGAGGCGACTTTGACCTCAAGTTTGGCGACTTCTTAGACACGGAGGGTTTTTTTTTTTTTTTTTTTTTTTTTTTTGGGTGTGTGCGTTTACTAGGTAAAGACAAAATTATTCTATTTAAAACTTTTTAAATGGTCAGTTCTTTGTTTAAGTAAAATTGGTTAATTGGACTTAATTTTTTTTCGCTTTGCTATTGGTGATTTTTGTTGTTGCACAAATGTTTTTGGGCTACTATATGTTGTCTTAGATTTTAGATCTATAAATTTTTTTAATGGCCTTTAAAATGAGGAAAGTGTTAGAGGTATATTGCTGATATGATAAGTGATTATTGGTAAGTAAAAAAGTGATGTAAGTGATAGGTCTAGATGCGAACCAATAAGAATTTGTACCTCAACAGTTTATAAAAATATTGTAGATAAGTTTGTAACAGTAACGTTATTCTAAAAAGAATCAATGATATTGTTAAGGGGGCAAAATGTAATTTTATAAAACAAAATTGCTAAAATTAATGCATATATATATATATATATATATATGGGGGAAGGGACACGGCGTTGGAAGCGGAAGCACAGTTATACAGTGATAATATAACTTGAAAATAATGCAAGTAAAAGTAATGCAAGTAAATGCAAAGCTATAAGACCAGTCAGGTAGGCGGCAGAGCCAGCCAAGTAGGGGGTATAGCTTAAATAGTTAAAGAAAATGAAAGAATTATAGAACCGTCCGTGATGGCGGTAATCCGTCCATGGTGGCGGTAGCAACAAATAGTATAATGCAAGTAATGAACATAAAACTGAAATTACTTGTTATTGAAAGTAAAATAGAACACTTACAGTAGTAGTGATTACAAGTTGGAAATAGTTACAAGGCTTAGGAGTTACAAGCTTTGTAGAGAAGGTAGGAAGTTTGTAGTAAGCAAGGAATTCTCACAAAGAAAGGCTCACAAGTGAAAACTCTCTCTAGGGAAGAAGTCCTGAACTAAGCACACTAAAAACTTGCTTCAAATATAAGGGACAGCCCCCCTTAAATAGGCAAAAATTCAGAGTGAATAGTAACAGTGAATAGTGACAGATGAATAGTAACAGTGAATAGTAAATTTCATTTTTGCCCCAAAACGTGGGAAATGAGTTGTAAGACTCTACATTCTTGTCTTTGGAGCATATTGTGTTAGAAGAAGCATGGCAAGACAAAGTATGACTTGACCAAAAGCATGACCAAAAGCATAATGATTCTTGTCTTTGGAGCATATTGTGTCAGAAGCATGGCAAAACAAAGTATGGCTAGACCAAAAGCATGACCCAAAGCATGAAGCATCTTTGCTTGGAAAGTCACCAAAATCATTCTTGTCAGGAGGAATATTTTTGTTGGGAGCATGGGATTGCAATCTTGAAGTAATCTTGAAGTAGTAGCACTTATTGGTGCTTTTGACTTTAAACAAATGAGAGTTCCGTTGGGTTGTCTTGAAACAATTCACAATTTTTGAAGCATTTTGGCCTTTGTGTAGGCCAGTCAAATATTAATTTCTGATCAAGTCCTCAGCATTTTCTTCATCATGACCAAACCAATCTTGTGGGTAAGGATAGGTTTGGTAGTAAGGATCTTTTGAAACAGAGACTTGAGAGGAATTTTCATCATCTGAATTGGCAGCTTCATCTTCTTTAACCATTTTAGATAGCAAGGCGTACAAAGCTTCAGGATCATTGTGGATTGCATCTAAAGGAGAGCTCTTCTTTTTGGATTTACCAGAAGTTGCAACATTTTTGTTTGATGAGGAAGCAGATGCATCAGGTGCATCAAGTGCGTCAGTCGCAGCTGTTTGTATTGGAGTAGTAATCTTTAATGGGAAAACATTTGAAGCAAGAAAGTCCCTTTCGACATTGTTAATAATAGAATCGGTGTGAGAAAACCTATCCCACCATTTAACATACCAACATCGAGCGAGAACATCATCTTCTTTAGCATATTGCCATTTTAAAATCCAAGGAATCTTATATTTTTTGATAAAATGCAGTAGAGGAGGAAATTTGGCTCCATGAGTGTCAGGTTTGAGCCTTAATGAGAAATTTCGGAAACAATCTGTTAACTGTGCAGGAAATATTTCAACAGCAGAACCAAACTGAGTCCACCATCGGATGAACCAGAGGGGAAAAATAGAGTCAAAGTCTTTGTGAAAATTGACAAACCATGAGTGGGACATAGTTTCATTTTGGTGGAGCATGAATCTGAACCAGGCAGTAATATAATCATGATAAGAGTAGGGAATAGGGCAATTTGGTAATGACCTTGTAGTAGTAGGACAGGGGCCCCACTTTTCTTCGGAAATAATGTGGTTTAAGCAAACACTATGATAAATAATTTTTTCTCCATTAGTCTTGTCTCTAATGGGTTTGATAGTAATTGAATTCTCATGTTGTAATATTGTAGAATAATATCGCACATTCTTTTGATTGTGCTCAGGGATACAATGAAATAGTGGAGGAAAATAACTGGTAGCAAGTCTAAAAGGGTTAGTAATGGAGGCCCTATTTGGCTCGACAGAAAACAGGTTTTGAACATAACGTTTTTTAACATATTGGGAAGCATTGGGGTTCCTAGGGAAAACAGTTTGAACAGGTCGATGACTATGGGTTAGAGCATAGGGATCATATGTAGAAGCTAAAACAGAAGAATAATTAGGTTTGGGAATAGTTCCTAAAGTGGTGAAACGGTTAACAGCTTGCCATCTAGCAAAAATATGTTTTGAAGCAATATTTTCAACATCTTTTTCAATAACATATTTAGCACTTTTGCAATCAATTCGTAACAAAAATTTTTGGTTTAGTAAATCACTTTGAAATTTTGAAATACATAGAACTATAGATAAAATCTCCTTTTTAATAGTACTGTAGTTTAACTGTGCATTATTCCAAATACCAGAATAGAAACGTACAATTTGCTCAGGTGACTCAGGAGAAACTCTTTGTTTCAGAATACCTCCATAACCAAAATCCGAGGCATCTGTTTCAACAATTTTGAAAGCACTAACAGTGGGAATACCAAGGCAAGGCAATGTCTTAACATGAGATTTAATTTGTTTAACAAGGGAAGTATGGATATCAGACCAAGGAGGAGGATTACTCTTTAACCTATCAAATAGAGGTTTACATTGTTTTCTCATATCTTTGTAAAAATCAGCAACATAATTTAGTGACCCAAGAAATCTTTGGAGCTGAGTTTTCTCAGTGATAACATCAGGAAACTTATCAGCAAATTGGATGGCCCTATCAATAGGACGAATTTGTCCTTCAGAGATGTCAAAGCCAAGAAAATGGACTCTTGTTTGAAACAATTTGACTTTTTTAGCAGAGACAACAAGACCATTTCTTTTGATAGTATCTAGAAATGAATGCAAGTGTTTCCAATGTTCATCAATAAAACTAGAGTAAACAAGAACATCATCAATGTAGACAATGGTAAAATGACTAAATGAATTGAAAATATCATTCATAATATTTTGAAACTCACTTGGGGCATTCTTAAGACCAAAAGGCATAACATTCCACTCATAATGTCCAAAAGGAGTAGTAAATGCAGTTTGTACCTATCCTTTTCACTAATTTGGATTTGCCAGAACCCAGACTTCATGTCAAACTTGGAGAATACCACGGCTTCACTCAGCCTATGAACCAGGTCATTCTTATTGGGAATAGGATACCTAATCCATTCTAAAACCTTATTCAAGGGTTTGTAGTTAATTACTAATCGAGGAGTTCCTCTTTCAATCTCAGCATTTTTCTGAACATAAAAAGCAGAACAAGACCAAGGGGACTTGCTATTCCTAATCAATTTTTTCTCCAATAAATCATTAATTTCTTTTTTGCAAAATTCAACAGTTTCAGCATTCATTTGAATAGGACGAGCTTTGGTGGGGATATTTTTCTCATTAAAATCTTTAACATAAGGCAAGTCAACAATATGTTTCTTTCTATGCCAAAAATCATTAGGAACATCATAACAAACATTATCAATCAACATTTTTTAAAAATTATTAATTTTTGATTGTAATAATTTATTAGAAATTTGTTCAGCAACTTTCTTGTATCTAACTTCTTGTTGAAGGAAGTTAAGATGTTTAACTTTAGCATGGATCAAGTTTAAAGCATCATCAATTTCAGTTTTTGAAGCAAATTTGAAATTTACTTTTTGTCCAAAAGGATCAGTAGTAATTCCATCATGTTCAACAAGAAAAGGATACAAAGCATTTATAAAAGGCAAACCAAGAATCACTTTATCAGTCATATTTTTGACAAGAACAGACGGAATCTTGAAGCAAACATTATCATGGCAAACATGAGCATTATTCAATTCATATTTGATTTTCATTTGGGAACCATTAGCTGAAACCAATCTTTCGGTTGATTTTTCAAAATATTTTGAAGGGATCAATCCTTCTTGGATACAGTTCATATCCGCACCAGAATCAATCATGGCAATAACAGTGAAATGATAATCAGAAGAAACGACAATTTTAACTTTTGTAAACCATTTTGGAAGAAGTATTTTATTGACAAGAGCAAGTTGAGAATCAGTGAAAACATCAGTAATACCTTTATCAGAAAGAAGAGCCTGTTGACTGGATTCATTTCCATCTTTGTGCTCATCATGTTTTTTATCAGTTTTACCAACTTTTAGCATTATCAGCTCTGGATTAATATTTCTATTTTTATGTTTTAACTCGCTTATCTCTTGCTTAATAATATTAATTTTATGCTGTAAATCATTAACAGTTAAATCGTTGGATTTTTCTTTATTTAGTCTTTTAAAAGGTTCTTTAAAGCTTAAAGTTGATTTTTCATTTTCTTTACTTTTAGTCAGAGTTTTAACAAATTTAATATTTTTGCAGGGAATTATTTTTAACATATTTAACAAGTTTAAAGAAAAATCATCAAGGATTTTAAATAGTTCTTTTTTATTTCTATTATCAATTTTTAACATGTGAAACTTATTTTTAAGCTTACCAAGTTGTTTATATTTTCCAGAAATATTTTTCTTTTTAACATGAAAATCATTAGGTTTATCAAAGTTGTTTTTGTATCTTTTATATTTTATATGACTATATATTTTGTGACTCTTATCATGTTTCTTCCCTTTTTGTCTAATAGGAGGCAGACCATTTTGTTTACAAAAATTAGCTTTTTTAATCTGTAATGGATACGTTAATAGTTTTTTATTATTACACATACTAGCATTAGATTTTTTAATAGCATTAAAAATGTTATCATAAGTTAGGTTATCATAATTAAGAGAATCATTTGTACTCATTAACACTTGTTTTACCTTATGAGCAAAGATTGGAGGCAGACCATCAATAAACCTTTCTTTCCAACAAGGCTTATGGTAATCTTTCTGAAGCATAACCCTGGAAACAAAAACATCTTGATACCATTTGTAAACAAAATATTTAGGAATGGTATAAATCGGAGTATTTAGGTCATCAAGAGTACCGCAACCAATATGTTTAGCAAAAATAGGAAAACCTGTGGGATATAGATCCCGCCATTCATGAAGAGTGCTAGAAAAATCAAGTAAATTAGCAATATCAGGTTGATCAATGTCATGGTTATTTTGGTGAGCAATACCAACTTTAGACATATGACTTATGGTTTTTTGTTCAGATAATCCAGCAATATTCCATTTGTAAAGCTTATCAATGGAAACAGAAAATTGTGGTTGAAAAACTCTTTCTTGAAACTGTATATCGGGAGGAATAGATCTGGAATACCAATTTTGTGTAAAAAACATGGGTTTGGAATTTTCAACAAATCTTTTAATTCTTGGTAATTCATCATTTAAAATCTCTTTAGCAGGAACAGTGTCAGAATCAGTATGTTCATCATAAACAATTTCTTTTTCATTTTTTGAAATAGTGCAAGGTGTACTCCTAGAAGTACCTTCAATTTTTATTTTTAAATCAGAAAGCATTTTTTCAACAACTTCAAGCATGTTAGGCGGAGAGGTCTTGAGTAGAATTTTCTCTTTTTGACTGGATAAATCAAGTAAAGGTTTCTTAATTAAAACAAATTTTTCAGAAGTAGAATTTTTAATAGAAACAATATTTTCAATATGGTCAGGTTGTTGGCCAATGACATGCAAAGATTCATTAGTAGAGTTGGGTTGTTCAATAAGACTAGTAATAGGAGTTCGATCATCAGAAATTTTGGAAGAAGTGGCCTTAATTTCCGTTTTTTGATCTTGACGATTTATCAAAACTGTCTCAAGAGGCGGGTGACTAGACCTAACAATGGCTTTATCAGATGTTTTAACAAAATTTGATTTTCTTATCACGTTTAAATGTTGTTTTGAAACTTCATCATTTGAAACATAATGGTTTTCAAGAAAATCAAAAAACAAAATATGTTTTTTTAATTGTTTCATCTTTTCTAACCATTTACTCTTGACACGGTTTTTCTCAGACTGAGCAAAATTAGCTTTGAAGTATTTTCGTTTAATTTGGTTTTTTGAAAGCATAAACTCATCATACAAAGGAACCAGATCAACTTCAAAGTTTTCATTTGAAACAGTCAAAACTCTTAATTGGTTAACACAGTTAAAATTATTAATGGGAGTAAAGTTGAGGTCAACAGATTTATCATTATCTCTTTCTTTAGTAGTTTTTCTATACAAACAAGAAGCATTAGAATAATGGTTAAAACAAGCATGATCATTCAAAGAAACATTAGCCATAGAAAGAATGTTATTTTTAAAATTCTTAGATTTAGCATCATGTAAACACATGAGAACAGAAGCATCACATCTTTCAACATTGTGATCTTCATCATTTACAATACCAAGAGGACAACCAGTCCTAGAGCTAATAGAAGAGTTAGATCTCCACAATCTATCCATACTATCCTAGTTTTAACACTCAATTATCATGTTTTTCTCACAACCGTTGCATCTCGTAACACATACCCTAACCAACCTTATACCTCTCATGCCCTACACGCCCTCTCTTGGCTCAAACGGGCCTTACAGTTCGGTTCTAGGAATTCAATTATGACTAGGGTGGCGCCAACGACGGTAAGAAGGGAACACAACAACGGAGCACCAAAGTTTCGGGTAGACACAGACGGAGAGACAGAGAACACAACAACACTATCACCGGCCAGAAAAGAGTGGCTATGATACCATAAAGGGGGAAGGGACACGGCATTGGAAGCGGAAGCACAGTTATACAGTGATAATATAACTTGAAAATAATGCAAGTAAAAGTAATGCAAGTAAATGCAAATTCAAATTTGCTTCAAAAACTGAAATAGATATTGACAATCTGACTTATGAAAAAGATTCTCCCATGCATACTCTTGTCCAAGAAATAATGATGAGTTCTTGTCCATATTTTACAAATAATACTCACCGGACTAATACTATCAATCGTCCTCACATTTTCAATACTTCTTTGCAGGAATCGGACGATGATGCGAGGATAAGTACCACTAATAAGTGGGATACTAGTAATATTTATACCTATACCACTAATAAGTGGATTATTATGGCTTCAAAGGGAAAAGCTCCTGGACAGGACTATGCTCAACCCAAAAGGCTCCCAATGGGACGACCTTTCACGATGCATGAAGGCGCTTCTTCCGGGGTAAAATCCAGGGAAGCAATATCCCTTCAAAGAGATGTCACTGCAAAGGTGACATACTCTAATGGTGATATAATAATTGCTTTACAAGAAGTTTTAGCAAAAAACTTACAATTCCACAATGGTACCTACTCAGAATTACTAGCTTCTATTAAACTCATTCTTGATAACCTGTAATCTGCCTTTATCGAAAAACACCATGAGGTTTTTCAACAAACACTTCGAGCCCTAGAAATCCACCTTGTTAACCTTACTACTCAAAATGAAGTTTACACACACTACTATGAAAAAACCTTTACTTCAGAAGATGACTTCATTCTAGAAAATGAGGCTTTTAGAAGTCATCATGTTAACCATCCAAATATTACAAATGATCTTTACCTCAGTCAACTCTTTGGCAAAGAGGATATCCATTCAAAGGATAAAATGACTATAATGGGCACAGATTATGCTAGATTGAGTCTTAAGACCCAATCAGTTTTAAGAAGTGCTGTTGCCAACTTGCCAACAAATATACAATTACGTATTCTGGAAAGTAAGGCTATGTTTAGATCTTTTGATCTATGGTTCAAATATTTCAAAACACTTGTTACTGCTACTATTCCTGACCCAGATGAGCTAGATGAAGATGATAATGTTTTTCTCCAACTTGAATGGGAAGAACACTTTGGGAGCAGTCTCAGAATGTATGAAAACCAACACCCATTTCCTGGCCTCCTGATAAATTTTGATGATGGTTCATATATTGCTGATATTTCAGATGATGATGATGAATATGACAGAGACCCTTACTGGCTTTCTCAAATGTTTGAATATGGTTTTGTCAAATACATGAGATTAACAAGTCATCTTCAAGCCAGCCAACTCCCACAAATTATTCAAGATTCAGTTAAAAAATTTAATACTCCTTTTGTTACCATCAGATGTTGGAGTACGTTACCACAATGGGAACGAGATAACTGGATGAATGTCCAGCCTTCAAAGCATCTCATTCTCATTAATGGCCATACTCACCAAGGGCCATGGTTTGATGCGAATACTCATTTATCTTTTGCCGATCCTTTTACTCTTATAGAATGCTGGAGAAATTATTTTAATAACCAAATTATTAATATTACCGACAGTCTATGGAAACACTACCATTTCATGGGAAGCACAGATAGAATTGTTGTCTTTGGTCCCAAACCATATTCTGATGTGGTTGCTCATTTAAGGGTGGCCAACCATTGTAATCCCGTAAAGTTTCTCACCCCAGGAAAACCTCCAGTATTTCAACCAATTTTTTATTGTGGATTCTGTAATAAATATGCCATTTCCCATGATCATGATTGTCGTTCTCCATGAGGTCCTTTTGATGGTTATCCTTCAGATGCTGCTTCCACTGATTAGTGGATAATACCAATAAAGATTGATTCCCTTCTTTGGCTGGCCTGCACAAAAGCCAAAATGCTTCAAAAATTGTGAATTGTTTCAAGACATCCCGAATTTGGCGGAACTCCTATTTGTCCGTTATGCACTTCAGTCAAAAGTTCCAATGAGTGTTACTACTTCTAGGTTGCTTCAATTTTCAGAATGAAATCCCATGCTCATGCCGAAGATCTTGCTTCTGACAAGGGTTATTTTGGAGTCTTTCCAAAAAGAAAAGGAAAGATTCTTCATGCCTCCCTTTTGTCATATTTTCTATGCTTTGGTCATGATTCTCTACACTTTGCCATGCTTCCTCTGACACCATCTGCTACAAACACAAGAATTTTGGGTTCTACAACTCATTCCCCACGTTTTGGGGCAAAAAATGAAATTTACTATTCACTGTTACTATTCATCTGTCACTATTCACTGTTACTATTCACCTGTTACTGTTCACTCCGAAATTTTGCCTATTTAAGGGGGGCTGTCCCTTATATTTGAAGCAAGTTTTTAGTGTGCTTAGTTCAGGACTTTTTCCCTAGAGAGAGTTTTCACTTGTGAGCCTTTCTTTGTGAGAATTCCTTGCTTACTACAAACTTCCAACCTTCTCTACAAAGCTTGTAACTCCTAAGCCTTGTAACTATTTCCAACTTGTAATCACTACTACTATAAGTGTTCAATTTTACTTTCAATAACAAGTAATTTCAGTTTTATGTTCATTACTTGCATTATACTATTTGTTGCTACCGCCACCATGGACGGATTACCGCCATCATGGACGGTTCTATAATTCTTTCATTTTCTTTAACTATTTAAGCTATACCCCCTACTTGGCTGGCTCTGCCGCCTACCTGGCTGGTCTTATAGTTTTGCATTTACTTGCATTACTTTTACTTGTATTATTTTCAAGTTATATTATCACTGTATAACTGTGCTTCCGCTTCCAACGCCGTGTCCCTTCCCCCTTTATGGTATCAGAGCCACTCTTTTCTAGCCGGTGATAGTGTTGTTGTGTTCTCTGTCTCTCTGTCTGTGTTTACCCGAAACTTTGGTGCTCCGTTGTTGTGTTCCCTTCTTACTGTCGTTGGCGCCACCCTAGTCGTAAAGTGAATTCCTAGAACCGAACTATAAGGCCCGTTTGAGCCAAGAGAGGGCGTGTAGGGCATGAGAGGTATAAGGTTGGTTAGGGTATGTGTTACGAGATGCAACGGTTGTGAGAAAAACATGATAATTGAGTGTTAAAATTAGGATAGTATGGATAGATTGTGGAGATCCAACTCTTCTATCAGCTCCAGGACTGGTTGTCCTCCTGATATTGTAAATGAAGAAGATCACAATGTTGAGGATAATGAGATCCCTGATTTTACTAATTGGACTATTCCTAAGGTTGATACAAAAAATGTTTATAAAATAAGTTGGGCTGAAAGTACTTTTCATTCTGCATATAAAGTTAGAACTGTTGAACAAATATTCTCTATTTCAAAAACTCATGAAAAATGTTGTCTGTTTACTAAAAAGAATATTGGTGAATTTCTTGCTTCTAAAAAATTCAGCTATCTGCATATTGGTATGGTTCAAGTTGCTATTAAACCTCTTACCCGAAAGGGCATTAATGCTTCTGTTCTCATGTGTTTACGTGATGCTAGATTTAAACACTTTAAAGATAGCATTCTTGGTATGATTACTGCTTCTTTGTATGATGGTCCTGTTTACTTTAGCTGTTATCCTGATCTTACTTTGGCTTTAGATGATGCTAACATTATTAAAGCTTTGACTTTAAATATTGCTTCATCTGGTTATCACATGGAAGAAGGTAGTAAACCTTTTGCTTTGATTTATCACATTTATTATAGATTGTTGGGTACTCAATTAAATCCTAGTGCTATAAATCATAGAGAACCTTCTGGTAAAACTATGTTAATTAAATGTTCAACTCCTGATGCAAAAATTCAAATTCCAAAAATGATTCAATGGCAAGACATCAAACTTCCCACTGAATGGTTCTTGGAACAAGAATCTCCCATTGCTAAACCCGTTTTTGATGAGCTTGATCTTACTCATATTCAACAATACCTTGACGGTACTGTTAAAATAAGTTTTCAAAATAGTCAACCCTTAAGAATCAATGAAGGAAGACATTCCTTTGCTGGATCTGAAAGTATTTCAAAAAGAGACCAAGATCTCAACGAATTTTTGAAAAAGAATTTTTCAAAACCCACTGATTTAAAATCTGACAGTATTTCTAAAAGAGATCAAGATCTCAATGACTTTTTGGAAAAGAATTTTGATAAACCTGTTGATTTAAAATTAAAAGGAATTTCAGATGATAAAGTTAGCAATGTTTACTATTCCACCAAACAAGAAACTTCTTCTCCATATGGCAAGCCTGCCAGTGAAGAAGAAGACGATGGTAATTCTGTTTGTCCATCTGAAAGAGATTTCCCTCCTATTGATGCCTCTGCTTATATTAAGCAATTAAGAGTTTTGACTGTTTTAAAAGAAGATTTTAAAGTTGACCTGGTTCCTTTATATGATGAGTTTATGCTTTCAAAAAACCGGATTAAAAGAAAATATTTCCAAGATAATTTTGCTCAATCTGAGAAAAATCGTGTTAAGAGTAAATGGTTAGAAAAAATGAATCAACAAAAAAAACATATTTTGTTTTTTGATTTTCTTGAAAACCATTATGTTTCAAATGATGAAATTTCAAAGCAACATTTGAGTGTGATAAAAAAATCAAATTTTGTTAAAGCAAATGATAAATCTACTATTCGGTCTACTCTTCCACCTCTTGAGACAATTGTGATAACTTGTCAAGATAAAAAGACAAAAGTTAATGCTACTCCTTTCAAAATTGCTGATGATAAAACCCCTATTATCAGTATTATTGAACAAAACAATTTTACTAATGAATCCTTGTAGGTTATTGGTCAACAGCTTGACCGTATTGAAGAAAAAATTGTTGAAAGAACTGTTTCCATAGAAAAACCTGTTTCTGAAAAATCTGTAAAAACTGAGAAACCTTTGATTGATTTGCCCAGTCAAAGAGAGAAAGTTATGTTCAAAACTTCTCAGTCTAAAATGCTTGACGTTGTTGACAAAATGCTTAATGATTTAAAAGTTAAAACTGAAGGTACTTCTAGAAATACAACTTGCACTATTTCAAAAAAAGGAAAAGAAATTGTTTCTGATGAACATAATGATTCTGATACTGTTTCTTCTGTTTCTGCTACAAAGGTTTTTGGTAATGATTTTCCATAAATTAAAAGATTTGTTGGAAATCCAAAACCTATGTCTTTTACAAAAAATTGGTATTCAAAACCTACTCCTCCTGATATGCAATTTGAAGAAAGAGTTTTCCAAACACAGTTCTCTGTTTCTGCTGATAAGCTTTATGAATGGAATATTGATGGTTTGTCTGAGCAAGAAATCATTAATAAAATGAGTCATATGTCCATGGTTGGTATTGCTTATCAAAATAACCATGATCTGGATTAGCCTGAAATTGTTAATTTGCTTGTTACTGGTTTTTCTGGAACTCTTCGAGGATGGTGGGATTCTTACCTCACTGAAGATTCCAAAGAATCTATTAAAAATGCTATCAAAAAGAATGATGAAGGTTTGCCTATTTTTGATGAAAGTATTGGTCGCGGTATTCTAGATGGTGTGAATACTCTGATCTATACCATTCTCAAACATTTTGTTGGTACTCCATCTAATATTTCATCTCGAGTTTCTGATTTATTGAATAATTTGAGATGTCCTTCTATGACTGATTACAGATGGTACCAAGATGTTTTTATTTCCAGAGTAATGCTTCGAAAGGATTATCACAAGCCTTATTGGAAAGAAAGGTTTATTGATGGTCTGCCTCCAATCTTTGCTCATAAGGTAAAACAAGTGTTAATGGGAAAAAATGATTCTATTGATTATGATAACCTAACTTATGGTGATATTTTTAATGCTATTAAAAAACTTGGTATTAACATGTGTAATGATGAAAAATTGTTAAAATACCATTTACAGAATAAGAAAAAAGCTAAATATGAAATGAGTAATTTTTGTGAACAGTATGGTTTGCCCCCTATTGCTCCTTCCAGGCAAAAAGGGAAAAAACATGATAAAAGTCACAAAAATTATAATCATAAAAAATATAAAAAATACAAAAATAATTTTGTCAAACCTAATGATTTTTATGCTAAAAAGAAAAATGTTTCCAAAAAATATGATAAACAGATGTCAGGAAAAGGTAAATGTTTTAACTGTGGAAAACCTGGTCATTTCAGTAAAGATTGTAATCAAAAACCTGGTAAATTAAAAAATAAGTTTAACATGTTAAAAATTAATGATAAAGAGCAAGAAGAATTGTTTAGAATCCTTGAATCAAACAATTCGTCTGATTCTTTGGAAGATGACTTTTCTTCTTCATCTAATTCTTGTTACCAATCTGCTGATGATTCTTCTGATTCTCCTAATATTAAAATTGGCTGTAGAGATTCCTGTTGTAATGTTATTAACTCTGTTAATACTCTCACTAAAAGCGAAGAAAATGAAAAATTAATAATCCAATTAATCAATCAAATTCAAAATCCTGAATTGCAAAAAGAATATTTGGACAAATTTAAGAAGAATTTGTTAAAAGATGAAACTGGTAAAAAATTAAAATCAAGCATAAACTTTGAAGAAACTTTGGAAAGATTTAATAAAAAGAAATCCAAAGACTTAACTGTTAATGATCTTCAATCGGAAATCACTGTTATTAAACAAGAAATGCTTGATTTAAAAAATGAGTTTAAAAATCTTAAAAATGATAATCAAAATATTAAACAAGAGTTAATAATGTTAAAAATTGATAAAAGTCTTGATCACCAACAAATTGATAATGAACTAGATGAGCATAAAGATGGAGAAGAATCCAGTCAACAGGCTCTTCTTTCTGAAAAAGGTATTGTGGATCACTTCCAACTTAGTCCTGTCCATAAATTGATTCCTCCAAAATGGTTTACAAAAGTAAAAATTGTTGTTTCCCCGGATTATCATTTCACTGTTATTGCCATGATTGATTCAGGTGCAGATATGAACTGTATCCAAGAAGGATTGATTCCTTCAAAATATTTTGAAAAATCAATTGAAAGATTGGTTTCTGCTAATGGTTCTCAGATGAAAATTAAATATGAATTGAACAATGCTCATATATGCCATAATAATGTCAATTTTAAGATTCCTTCTGTTCTTGTTAAAAATTTGACTGATAAAGTAATTCTTGGTTTACCTTTTATAAATGCTTTATATCCTTTTCTTGTTGAACATGATGGCATTACCACAGAATGAAAAGTACTTTCAGCCCAACTTATTTTATAAACATTTTTTGTATCAACCTTAGGAATAGTCCAATTAGTAAAATCAGGGATCTCATTATCCTCAACATTGTGATCTTCTTCATTTACAATATCAGGAGGACAACCAGTCCTGGAGCTGATAGAAGAGTTGGATCTCCACAATCTATCCATACTATCCTAATTTTAACACTCAATTATCATGTTTTTCTCACAACCGTCGCATCTCGTAACACATACCCTAACCAACCTTATACCTCTCATGCCCTACACGCCCTCTCTTGGCTCAAACGGGGCTTACAGTTCGGTTCTAGGAATTCACTTTACGACTAGGGTGGCGCCAACGACAGTAAGAAGGGAACACAACAACAGAGCACCAAAGTTTCGGGTAGACACAGATGGAGAGACAGAAAACACAACAACACTATATATATATATATATATATATATATATATATATATATATATATATATATATATATTAATTTAGGGGCTATTGCCCCCCAGTCAATTAATGCCTCCGTCCCAGCACAAAATAGCTCTCCCTTCACAAATCTAGATGTTGGGAGACACTAATTTTAATGGTTTTTGCTTGAAAAATTTTAACTGAAAATATTTTACAGTGAAACAAATATTGGAAAATTCATTCCATTAGCTTGTCATTACTTTCGATTATAGTACAACTACCAATTAACTTAAAATTTGTTTTTATTTTTTTTGGACAAATGCAGCCATTAACGAATGTGATGTTGAAGAGCTAAATAACTGCACAAGCAATCAATATTGTGTAAATGAACCCAAAGATTATCATTATTTCTGCATCAAGAGGTACCATTGAGATGGGTAGGCATGTGTCCCCACTCGTAAATCATCACTAGTAGTTAATGTTGTAGTTGGTTAGTATATATATTTTGTATGACATCCTTGGGTCCTTTTTTGTTGTATCATCAAGTTGGGTCAAATATTGATCAAAATTAATGTTCAAAGGTGGTCAATTTGGATGAGGGATGAGTAAAGGAGAGTAGAGTAAAGTTGATTAGCCAAAAATTGCAGTAAAAATGATCATTAGTGCCATTACCATATTTCATAAAAATGTTTTTATATCGGATTGAGTTTTAAATGTAAGATTTTATATAAAGTCTCTTAATTAGCACCATATAATATATATATATATACACACACAATACATTTAGAGTAGCATTAAGGGAAAATATCTATACAGCTATACACTAAGGGAAAAAAAGAGGCAAGATTTGTTCAATACATTATGGTACTAGAAATTTGTATATCTTTATGGAAAATTATTGAGTACTCCAAAAGTATCATAAATGCGTACTTCCCTTTCTCACATAAATTGTGAGTCCCACCATAAATTTAATTAATGGGACTCACAATTATGAGAACATATTTTCATTGGGAGGAATCTTTTGGAGGTAGCTTCAAGATGTTGGTTCGAGGAACTCATAAATCTCATGAACTTTTAGGAATCATTAGGCCAATCCTTTAGAAAATTTTAAATTAATTCATAATATTGAAGTTAAAACCTTAATAAAAAAAAGCCTTGTTACTAGGGAGTTACAAACACTAATTAATTAAGCAGGTTATTGTTAGGCTTTAACTCGAGTAACCTATAGATGTTATTATAGCGAATATCGTATAACGTGCATGTGACCATTAGTTTGAATACGAGATTTAGGTGCAATTTATAATAGTCGTTAAGATTGGTGTGATGATTATAAGTTTTAATAATTTGGGGTGTGAAGTAAAGATTCAGAATTTCAGATTCCCCCTTATAGTCAATTGAGTGAATTATATATTCTTTAAAAAAAAAAAGTTTAATTACTACTTTATTATAGTGTATTACTTAAGTATAATGAGTTTGGTTAATGGATACCCTTAGCCAATTTGTTAATGGATCGTTTTAAGAAAATTTTAATACTATACTTTTATTAGAAATAAAAAAAATTGTAAAAAAAAAATTAAAAATATTTCTAAACCAATATTTTTGAGGCATTTATTAACTTTTTCTAATAATAATTAGAAATTTTGCAAAGGTCAAGCTCCACTTAATTTTTTTCTTTTTTATTTTATGGGTATTAATTAAGTCAAGGTCTACTTTATGGTCTACCGTCTACCATAGTCCATAGATCAGTTAGATTGTGAATTGTAAACACAAAACCAGTAATAAATATGCACATCAAGACGCGTTAGATGTGAAGTGTAAACCAGTCATAAATATGCACATCAAGATGTGTTAGAGCAATTACATCAGTCCGTGTAAATTTTTCTTCTATTTTGCACAAAAAAAGTTACTTTTTTCTATTTTACACACTCATTTTTATAAAATACCCACATCAATTTATCTATTCTACACATTTATTCAATAAAATATTCATTATTTTTCCATTAAACCCATCTCCCTCAGAACAACTCTCTCTCTCTCTCATAGACCCGAACCACCACCACACAAACCATCAAATTTTAGCTCTGACGAAGCACCCGTTCATCACGCTATTCATCACGTCGTTCATCGCCTCATCGCTTCAGTGGGTTTCGAAGGTTGATCCTCCTCTGCTGCGACTGCGAAGGTTGATTGGAGCCTCCTCCAGCTCTCGCCGAAGTAGACACCGACGAAGACGACGCCATGTTCTCCAGCCAAATTCAACCAAAATCTTAAAATCCTAACGCCGACAAAGCGAATCGGCGTAGTCGATGGACTCGTCTGTGACTCGGCCTACTCGATCTTGTAGGCGACGGACTCGGCTTGCTCCTCGGTGGTCGGCAGAAGCTAGAGCAAGCCAGACTGATGAGGTGAAAGAAAGAGAGCTGTGTGCGTCAATGGTGAAATGTGAAAGAGAGAGAGGTGAGACTCAGTACAGAGGAGAGAGAAAAAACTATTAATATATTATATGCACATGCTACAGTAACTGTGCATATTTGCACGGTTACTGTAGCAATTGTGCATTTTTACACAAGTTTACACCCACTGATGTGGGTGTTTTTTTGCTCAAATTGTGTAAAATGAGCACCTTTTTCCATTTTGCATAATTTTACATCAACTGATGTAATTGCTCATAAGTAAGTGTAAACACAAAACTCATAAATATGCACATCAAGACTTGCGTATATTTAACGGGTCTTCTCTTTACGTTTGCCTTTAAGAAGTCCAGCGTTTTTATGAAGCTCATACCAAGTCATTACTCTTAAAACCCATAAATACGTACTCTTCTGGAAAATAGTGAGGCTATAGGTTGGTGTGGTATTATTATCAGTAAAAATGACAAATGCAGTAGAAACATTTCCATTATCCCTTTGGCATAAATTGAAGGTTGTTACCTGAAAGATACTGCTAGAGATTTTTCTATCCAATGACTGGAAATGTCGTTGTTACAATATTTCAATCCAAGGCGATATTGACATCATAATGTTAACGGGATTGACTGTTACGAGTCAGTCAGGTAAGCCTCTGGAAAGCAAGAAACCAAAAGTCTTGGTTCCCAGTTTCACACGGTTTGTGTCACTCAAAACATGCTCGTGTCGTGGGTGTTGGCTGTGAGTCTGTGACACTTATGTTGAAAAGTAAAACCTTGCACCCAACAACTTTTGCATACCTAAATGGTAATCTGAACTAAGAACCCTTCTCCATCAGTTTCCTGTCCAGATGTAATAACATACGAAATGTAGTCAATGGGACTCGCTCTGGGATTGGGTGTTGCCAAATGGATATTCCTCAAGATTTGACAGATATTGATTTTAAAGCGTATAGATTTAACGATTACCACACAAAAGTCTGGGATTTCAATCCTTGCAGTTTTGCCTTTATAATCTGAGACTGAGAAGACAAGTTCAATTTGTCCTCAGATAATCTTATCAGTCTACGAAACAATGAAACCCTTCACATGGTTCTTGATTGGGCAATTGGTAACGAGACTATGAAAGTTGCCCAAAACAAAGCGAATTACGCATGTGGAGGAAATAGCACATGATCAATTGACCTCAATCCCAACAACATGTCTAACAATCTAAGCACTAAAATAATTGGTAAAACATTTCACAAAACACAGTGACTCTCTCCTCTCTCATCGGGTAGTTGGAAGGCACAGATTTTAATAGTTTATATTTGAAAAATTTTATGTCCATACCAAAAACTTAAAAAATGTTTTGACTGAAAGCATTTTAAAATGAAACAAATTAATGGGTTTCTCATTTCCTTAGCTTCTCGTTGCTTTTAATTATAGTGCCTTTTGAAAGTTACTTAAAATTGTAATTTTATTATTATTAATTTTACAATTGCACACATTAACAAATACGGTGTTATAGAGCTCAATGTAACAGCACTGGCAATCAATTGTGCCAATGAACCAGTACATTATCATTATTTCTGCGTCGAGGTTACCATCTGGACCACGACGCATGTGTCCCCACTCATAAATTATCACCAGCAATTAATGTCTCAGTTGGTAAGTATATATTCGTAGTTTTTACTTTTCACCCTCGTATCCTTTCTGTCGTCTCATCAAGCTGAGTCAAATATCAAATATGATTTTTTTTTTTTTTTAAGATAGAATTTTACTCTAATTTAATCTAAGTGTATGCATGTAACTCGTTCCTAGAAACTTAAACTTTAACCCTTGCTCCCTCTCTTCGTATCTTACAAACACTTATACCTGTGAAATGATAATCATTCTCACGCGGTGGTAATATCAAACATAATTAATGTTTGAAAAAATTGTGCCCCTACCATCTTTCATAAAAACTTTTTTTTTATCTGAAATTGAGTTTTAATTAATGTAGGATCATATATTGAATGATTTTCTACTCTTGATCACCAGAGAATAGGAGATTTTTCTTTTCTTTATTTTTATTTTTTTGGGTTCTGAAAAAAAAAAAAAAAAAAAAGGTCATGGTTGGTATGGAAAAAGAAAGGAAATTTTTGAACTTGTTAAAATTTTTTCTCTAGTCTCTATTTTCCAAGTTCTGGAAAATTTAGACTTAATCATTTCCTTTGAACTTGTAAAAGCTTTTTCTTTAGTCTCCATTTTCCAAGTTTTGGAAAATTTAGACTTTATCAATTCAACGTCATAAAAATTTCATTGAAAAATTCTAGTGAAATAAATAATTCTACAACTTGATTGTCAATGTGGGAGAGAGTTCTGAATTCACCTATTCACTATAAAAATAGAATGAAAACAAATAGTCACTTATTACAATTCTATTATTATTATTATTATTATTTTGAGAAACAAACACATACAAAAGGAAGAGGAAAAATGGTTCAAACACAAAGACACATCACAACTCCATTATTGTAGGTGTTAGAGCAAGTTTAATAATCACGCTTGTCTGTAGCTCCTGGATGTTCTTGATAATCAAGCAAAGAAAGCTAATCAAACTTAAAGAAATGTTCTTTTAAGCAAAATGATAGTTTAATGTTACAACAGCACAATTCTCTAGACAGGAAAATTCAAATGAAATTATACCAACAAAATCTTCACCACAAAAGAGATCAAGAAGGCTACCAATTTTTTTTGCTGAATATATTATTATTATTTTTTTTTTTTAATAAAAAATTACTATTATAGTAATTTTTTTACTAATAAAAAAATTTATTATAAAACTTTAATCATTGGTCGGGGAGGTTTTGGTATTGTTTATAAATGATTTTTATTGAATAATAGGATCCTGAAATCTAAAATGGTGAATTAAAGTGTTGGCTTAAGATAGCTTGACCCTGATTAATTCATTCAATTACCCAAGTTGATTAATTAGGTTCAATTGCACGCAAATAATGAAGGCACCAACAAATCACCAAAAAAACTAAATGCAGTGGAAAATAAATTTGATACGGTGATTTGTTGACAAATGAGGAAAACCTTATAAGACAAAAACCTCATCGGGTGATTTTAAGATCATCATTCCCAAGAATCCACTAATCAACAATCAAGTGGTTACAAGTATAAGGAATCTTACCAAATACCCTAGCCTATCCCGAAATACCAATCGACAGTTGAACTTTCGCTCCAATACTCAATTGGACTTGATCTTATAGTAGTCTTCTTTCCCTTGATGCACAAACCTCCAATTTGTGACTAACTCCTTTGCACAGATCCCAATACGTGACTAACTCCAATAACTTAAATGGTTATTGTTGGCTGCAAAGTTCTTCACTTCATTAATAATGAAGATAAAGAAGCACTTAGTTACAAAACCCAACTGCGTACAAACGCAGTAACTTCTTACAGGGAAATTAAGCACTTGGTCATTATATTCATATATGATAGCTTTTAAAATAAGCCTTATATATGTCTAGGGTTGGGAAAAAAGAAACCCTACACATACACATAAGCTTGGGCCAGATTTCAAATCTAGAAATTCTGAAATCCTAATTCTTGATATATTGAGCTGGTGTTGAGATATCTATTGAGCTTCGAATTAAGTCTCAATAGCAACTATCTGTCGAGAATTAATGAGCATATTTTCTTCACTTGTTTCTTGGATCAGTCTTCATATCTTTAATACTTGATTTGAACAACATATTTCTTGAAGTACTAAACTCATCTTAGATCTACCCAATTGCAAGTAAAGTGAATTTTGTCAAAAGATTAGCCAATTACAAAAAATATGACCCTAACAACCTCCCCCTTTGGCAATCCCTAACAAAACCACAAACAACAATTATAAGAGAAGTCTAACACAAATATCCCATAACTTACAGAAGTACATAAGTCCAACACTACTACGAACTCTTGAAAACCTTTGCAAGAAAAGAGATCATGGCATGGTAGACTTGCAACATGTCTTAATTGAAACACTTAAACAAGATTCATCAAGGCATAAAGTGTGAAACATAGACAAGTTGTATAAAAGAAGAAACATGTGTACAAAGAGAGAAAAGAAACAACACATGTGAGATAAGGTGAAAAACATACATCATCATATATAGAAAGAACAATACAATGTATGTAAAAATGGTCACAAGACTGTGGTACATGAAGTGAGAAAAGATGCATCAACATCTCACTACATCCCTCAAAGCACTCTCCCCTATTTAGTATATCCTATGTTAGCTATCCTCCTAACATAATGAGTACTCTCATATACAAAACTACTCCACCTTTTTGTCACAAGTGACAAAGGGTGCATCACTGAGAGGTCGTCAACTCATCATCACTAGAACCATCAGGATCATCATTATCTCCACCAGAAGAGGACTCCTCAGCAAGATCAGGTGAGGGTGCAAAACCACCAAGGTGAGATTGGCAGCGAGCAATGCGACCGATTCTGGTGTTCATCTGATACATCTCATCAAATAAATGGTCGAGATGACTACCAAAATCAACACACATGTACTAAAGCTAATCCATGATGTCAGCGAGAGAGACATCGACCCTAGAGGAGGAAGAAGGGTCAGATGAAGAAGAAGGTTGAGGGGTAGGGGCTACATTTGTCATCTCCACATGAGGCCGCTTTGTAGCTAGCTGCGTTGCACTCCTTCGAATAGACTCCTTACTAATGACACCCATGACATAGAAGAAAGGAGAAGGAGAAATGGTGACATGCATGTGTGTGAGGAGGATGTGTGTGATAGTTGAAGGAGAGATCAGTTTATCACATGTAGTTGTGTCTTGATAGACCTCTATAATAGACTCTATCAGTGTGATAGAAAATCTAGAGAAATATCCTCCATGAGCGAAACAAGAAAGCAAGCACGAGGCTCAGTGATAGTGTTATAGTGTGATTATGGAGAGAGAATAAAGGTCATCACCATATTAAGGATTCTTGGACCCTTAGCAAACTCGATTGTGGAGAAATTTAGGGAACTTACCCACAACATGGCCTTCTCACAAAATAGTGAGGCCAACTTGTCTCTAGAGATAGAAGAGAGATGCTCATGACTAGGGTAATCTGAATAATCCACCTTAGGGATGCATAGTATCTTGGAAATGAGCTCTGAGGTAACTATGATACATGCACCACGAAATACCGTAGTAAACTGAGGCACAGAAGTATCGATGGCGTGCATATTGGAGTAAAACTCCTATATGAACACATTGGGACACCTCAAGAGTTTCTCACATAGAGAAGCCCATCCCCAAGAGTGAAATGCATCGGCTAAAGGAGTTTTTGGAAAGTCAAACAAAATGACTTGGCATTTCGAATGAATTGCCCGGTCAGAGAAGTTCTTGTCGAAGTCCTTTTGGGCATCTTTGTTATGAAAATGAACAAATAGAGGAATAGAAGAAGATGAAGAGGCGGAATGACGACATGAGATCGAGTTCCGGGAGGGGACTGACTTTTTAGGTGCCATAGACAAGAAACTAAACGAGAAGAGGGAAGAAAAAGAAAACATGAACACAGCAGAAGGTTCAGGAAAGAAGGAAAGAAAGAACTATGCATGGTAATGCATGAGTATATTACGTGCAAAAGTAAATTGCATCATGGGCAAAAATCTAATCCAATCTAACAGCACTTACAAGATACAATCAATTACACAATCCTAGAATGCATGAAACAATTTTGTAATGCACATAGAATGCAATGCATGAACATGTGATAACAATTAAACAAGACCTATCCCAAAAATTTTAGCAAAAACACAAAAACCCCATAATTTTCCCACAACTAAAAAACCTAGGTTGAAATGCATGAAAAAGGTGAAAAAGAGAGGATTAAGAACACTTAACAAGAAATTGAGGCTTGGGTAAGGCCGAAATCTTGAAGGGAAAAGAGATATTAGTGAAGAAGGAATGTTTAGGTCGAGAAAGAAGAGAGAGGTGTCGAGATGTTAAAGAGTGAGCAAAACCGAGTCGAACCTTAACTATATATAGAAAAACATAGCTTGATAGATCGAGGAGGTATCGAGAATTAATTCTCGATAGATTAAGAGGTATCAAGGAGGTGTCGACGACAAAAAGGCCTTGATAGATCAAAGAGGCGTCAAGAAGCTATTGAGCTGATAGAAGCTCCAAGAAATTAGCTCAATAGATCGAGCTATCTGTTGAGAGGTCTCAAGAACAAACCTAGAAATCTCGAGAGAAGAGGCATGTGTCGAGTTGCTGTCAATATGCTATCAAGGAGGTATCAAGTAACTATTGAAAGGCCAGAAATAAGGTTTTTCAAGGAGGAAAAACAACACAAGATGTATGTAACAAGATAGACAATATAACAAACATCCAAGTAGCATGCTAAGCACTCAAACACACCATCAACTCTAGATGCATAGCATTCCTAGATCAAAACATTCTAGACAAGTCTAACCAATTTTATTTTCAAAAACATGTTTAGACAGTTTAGTAAGCATATATTACCACATGTATTCCTTGTGATGACCAAATCACATTGTACCTATACATGTATTAAGAGTAGCAAAGAGTACGTATGTTGGGTGTAAAAACTTTGCAAGAAAGCATAAGTGATTCATATTATGAAGAGTAATAATATGAGAAGATCAATTACACCCCCACACAATCATAACTGTTTGATGGGGACCATCACCTTCAAGGTACATCATATAACTCTCACATCTCCTAGAAACATGCTTGGAACCATATTAAAAGCATTTTGATTCTTTTTACTTTTCATGTTCTTTGCATATTTTTCTTTTAAACATATCATGCATGGACATATAGGAGAGAGAAAAGAAAATACCCAATTATGTAAGCTGAACATCTTGATTTTGTTGTACAAGTGCTACACCTTACCGAGCACGGCTTTTATGAATTACACATAGATGTTTTATGATTGACGAGTTTTAGTAGTGAGATAATTATTTATACCTTTCTTTTAGGATTTTTTTAGTCCTTCCCATCAAAAAGAGTGATATGAATATAAATGATAAAAAATCAACCAATCATACCCATCACAAAAATAAGCCACAAAGCTCACATTGTTTAGTTATGCATTGATATGCTCATCTAAGCTACAAGTGATACAAGGTTAAGAAACTTTTTTTCAAAGGCCATCTATGTTTGTGTATTTCTAATTTTCCCCTTTTTATTTAAAAAAGAAAAAAGAAGAAAAAAAAAAGCAAGCATATAAAAAGAAAGAACAAAAACTAGACTGGCTCAAAACAGAAAACATAAAACAACAAGCACACAAGCCATAAGGGAGAAAAGTGATAGAATCACTTGGAGTCCTTTTCCTTCCAGATATGAGACCTAGATGAGGAACCTTTCTTTTGCATGAACCTTTGTTCAGGTAGATAAGAAGGAGAATTGAATCCATTGAAATTTGAAAGAAGCATGACAGCCTTAAGAAGTTCTCCAAGAGGAGCCAAAGAGAGTTGAAGTTGATTTTGGCTGCCAAAAGATGACACACTATTACTCTATTGAGTGGCTAGCCACTTATAGGAATTTGGACGAATGTGTCTGGATGCTCCACAATGTTAACAGAAGTGTGGCTTCTTTGGTTGAGATTTCTTGCTGATAGAATGATGGTCATTTTGCTTGGTATCTTTCTTAACAGTTTTGGGGGTGCTCCAATAATATATTTTCCCTTATCATTTTTACTCTCACTTGCACTTTCAATTTTAGGTTAATTATCCTAAGAGTTATCATTATTAGTAGGAGGGATAAAAATGACTTTATTATGAGCACTAGTAGAAGTATTATGAGAAGAGATAGACTGATCATAGCCCCAATCGGTTTTGTCAAAAGTTGCTTTCTGGAAGTTTGAGCATTTCATCTAGCTTGGCACTTGAAGCCCTTTCCAATTGAGCTCTGACTTGGAACAATTTTGCATCCAATTTCTTGGTCCTTTTAGCCAGAAAATTGTTCTCAAACTGCAAAGCTCCAATGGTCTGATTAGCTTCATCAACCTTGGTAGAGAGTTCTTTTTGTTCCAATTCCACCTCACTGAGCTTTTTTGTAGCAGGTCTATAAAATTTCTCATGTTTCTCGGAAACTTTGTTCAACTTTGAATAGGCTGTATGGATGTCATCTTTGTTCATCCATCTTCTCAAATTGATTCCATCAGCTCTTCTTCTTCATCAACTGACTTAACTGCTTCCTTAGGGGAATGGCTTTGGCAAAATAAGGCCAATCAGGTCCAATACCCTTTGATCCAGTAAACACTATTTGGCTCACAAAAGCTCAAATCCTTTTGTATAAAAGGATAGGAGTGAAAACTAATAAGAAAAAACATGATGAAAAGAAACAAGGAACAGTAGAAAGTGTCAACAGCAGGAACTGCATGAAGAAAAGAAAAGCCAAACCAAAGGAAATGACAAACATACCAAGAAATGCATGAAGAAAAAAGACAAAGATAGTAGCAAAAAATGTGTTGATGAGAAAGAAAACAAAATCAAAGAAAAGACAAAAGAAAACAAGGCAAGCCCAAGAGCCTATATCCTTTTCCACAAAGGACAAATACGGGCAAAGGAGACATGTAGCAAGATGAAACAAAAGCAATTTGCTACAATAGAAATGATGTGGGAATGAAAGAAGACAAAAAAAAAAAAAAAAAAAAAAAAAAAGAAAAAGAAAAAGATAGTGGAGTAAGCACATAAGGGTCGGAGCACCACCAACCTGTAGCTAGCCAATACAAGGGAGGTGAGCCCACAGTCAAGGAATTTAGAAGGTGTAGTTTGGCGGTGAGGGAAAAGGGATCTGTATTTTGTTTCTACCTGTGGCTTCTTTTGGGAATATACCTTACTAGGATGATATCTTACCTAAAGAAGGAAGTAAATGGTTGGGACCATCTAATGCATGCCATAGAGGTTGGTGATAAAAACCCAAATTCTGATCCATTTGGAACTAAAAGGTAGTCACTCACGGTAAAACCAAACAATGAGGAATTTTGTTGTGAAAAAAGTAGTGGTGCAGCAAATATGTACTGAGCAATGGTGTTGGCCAGCCAACCAATGGGTTGGTGGGCAGTCCTAAAAGAATGCCCACAATGAATTAAAAACAGTTGGTGAAGCCCTAAGGGTAAAAGAGAGAAATCTCATTGAATTAGCTCACTATAAAAAGGGGAGGTAGCCATATATGAGGAAAGGGGGGAGCAACCCATTGCAAGATAGAAGTAGGAACAACCCATGGGAAGATAGCAAAAAGAAAATAAAAGTAAAAAGAATGGAGAGAAATAAAGAAATAAATAAATAAAGTGGTAAAGAGAAGAGAGAAAACACGGCAAAAATAGGAGTATGCATCAATAGACTATATTTCCCATCCCTCTTCAGTAAACCCACTCTTTGAAGTCCCCCAAAAGTAATAGGTAGTAGCCATTTAGGCCTATTCTCCAAAATGCACAATTTTGATAGTAGAAGCCTATGACAAGGTTGTTCAAGTTGGAGTTCATGTTCCTTCTTGGTTTACTTTTTCCACAGAAAGATTCCACACCTGATGTTGGTGGCAAATACATTTGATTTTCGCTCGTTAGAACTTATATTTGTCATATTAGTCGTTTTGTTGTGGCATCTTTTATTATATATGCTATATTTATTATTATGTCGTGGTATCTTTACTTGTTGTACTAGTTATTCTGTTGTAGCCCATTTTTTATCACATTTACCGTGTTAGCTATTATGCTAGCTAAACCTTTCTACTGAAGCTTTCTTATTTCTTTGTTATAATGTGTTTTTCTTTTAACACGAACTAATTATTATTCTGCCATATATATATATATATATATATATATATATGAGTGTGTGTGTGTGTGTGTGTTAATACATATAAGTATATATACACATATATGTATGTATTTGTATTTGAGAATATGCTAGCCCATGTAAATTAGCATTTGCTTGATGGGTATTTTCTTTGGGTTTTAGATTTGTTTATGTGTAGGAAGTAGAAAAGTATTTTTACAGTAGAAAAGGAAGAGTAGTCATTCATGTTGCAAAAAAGTGCAGAAAACTTTATTGCATAGCAAAAAGCTTTATTGCACAGCATAAAGTTAAGGAAAGTTAGTTCCACAATAGAAGTTGGAAAAATATTCCTTTTCTAGTAGAGATGGAGAAAAGTCATCCACATTGCTAAAAAGTGTAGAAAACTTTACTGCACAGTAGAAAACTAAGGAAAGTTAGTTCCGCAACAGAGGAAAAAGCTTCCTTCCATAGTAGAGATGGAATAAAGTCACTCACGTTGCAAAAAATGTGCAAAAAACTTTACTACAGAGCCAAAAGTTAGGAAAAGTCAGGGGCAGAATAAGCCCAGTTTACAGCTCATCCTTGGGCTTTGAACTCAATGCTTGCGCATAAACTGGCAGTGGTAGAATGAGATCTTGGAGCCCATTCCGTGGAAGCGTCAGCCCCAACTTCCTTCTTAGAGAAAGCCTAGAATAAATGTTTTCTAATAACATCAAGACACGTGTCTAAGGTACAAGAAACGTCAAAAGAACCCTCAACAGTAAGTATATATTTTTTTGTATGACATCCTTGGGTCCTTTTTGTCATATGATCAAGTTGGATATATCTATCAAAATTAATGTTTGAAAGTTATGGTGAATTTGGATAAAGGAGGACTAAAGGAAAGTAGAATAAATTTGGTTGAAAATTGCAGCCAAAATGGCCATTAGTGCCATTATGTTTCATAAAAATCTTTTTCATGAGATTGAGTTTTAAATGTGAGCTTTTATATAAAATCTCTTTATTACACCATATATATATATATATATATATATATACACACACTAGCCTCACCACATGCGCTCTGCATGTGCAATGAGGCTTTTTTTTTTTTTTTTTGGTCTGGTGTCATAATTTTCCTTTTTTTTATTTAAATTTTAGATAAGTCTGTTTTGAAAACATGGATTAGTATAAGAGTGTCCTATTTTGTAGGCATTTTAAGTAAAGTTTGAGATATATTTTATCGGGTTGTTCTCAAGTTTTTTTTCCTGTCAAACCTAAGGTTTAAGGGTATTTCTGAATCATATAAAAATCTAGTACAAAGAAGGGACTTCTCTTATAGATAGTATAGACTAGCCTCTTAGCTCATGCTCATGCATGTACTTAGAGGCTCTTCTATTTTCGTTTAAAGATTAATAATTTTCATTCATCATAATTCACGATTGTTTCATTCTTCAATCACAAAAATAGCTAAAGGTGTGATGAGATTTATATGAAAAAAATTATTTCACCCACAAACGCATAATTTCATCACACCTCTAGATGTTTTTCTGATTGAAGAATGGAACAATCGCGAATTATGATGAATGAAAATTATTAACCTTTAAAAAAAAATAGAAGAGCCTCTAAGCACGCCCTCCATTTTTTTTGAAAGGCTAATACTTTTTATTTATTTATCTTAATTAAGAATTGATGTATTTTTTCATTCATTGAAAAACATAGAGGTGTGATGAGATGTAGTCTTTTAGGATCGATAATGCAAATGTTTTGCATTTCCGAATGGGGAGGAGAATGCTTTAACTCAAAAATCAATCTTTATTTCATCCACCATTATTCAAAGGAACTTTTGGGATGTTGTTTGGTTGCTTACAACAACAATTTTTTTATTTATTTTTAAATAATACATACCAAAAATATAATTATAATTAGTATTCACCACAGATGGGGATATTTATTTTGACGTCAAGACATTGAATAACAAAATAAAACATGCAAAAAATTACATGAATCTTTGATATTCAACTATATAAATTCTTTACATACATACTAGACTTGCTATGTGCATTACTATTCAAGCACCAATATCCATTTTTCAACCACCCCTTCAACCAAAAAGAAGAAGAAGATAACGGTCTTTGATAATTTGGTGGATCAAAACCAAACCACTTTTCTTAATCTATTGGACAAAATTGGCCTTTGCCCCTATCTATCAAACAATCCAGCATTTTGCCCAATTTCTCAAACTAATTAGGGAAATGCCTCTCTTTTGAAACTCGATTTTCTCAAAATCAAGTTAAGCCTTATAATGGCGTTTTAAGAAGTCTATAGTGACATTTTAAGGAGCCTATAGTGGCGTTTTGGAACTCGAGCTCCGTGAACTCGAGTTATAGGTAAAAAAAACAAAAAACAAAAACTTGCATGGAACTCGAGATCATGGAGCTCGAGTTCCAAAACGCAACTATAGGTCCTTAAAACATCACTATAGGCTTCTTAAAACGCCACTATAAGGATCCAGATTTTTTTTTTTTTTTTTTTAACTCAATTTTGAGAAAATCGAATTTCAAAAGAGGGGCATTTCTCTAATTAGTTTGGGAAATTGGGCAAAATGCTAGTTTTTTTTTTTTTTTTTTTGAAAGGGGCATTTGCCCATTTTCTCCTAATCTATTGAATCAACCTGCAAATAAGTTAAAAAGTGAGTTATTAATGGCAATATTTTGGTTGTTGGGAAAAAAAAAAAGTTCTCAACAATTAACTAATAATAAAAATTTCAAATTTCCTTTAATTTTCTATGATTCCTATTCACACAGAAAAAATCAAGGAGTATTATAGTGCAATAAAAAAAAAGATATAAAAAATATAGAAACAAATTTATTTTGTGAAGGTTTGAACAAAAAAGGGCGGGGGGGATACGAAAAATATGTGAAAGGGATTTTAGTCCTATAAACTATTAGTAAATCTATACATGTACTATTCTAACTCCTGTTTTAGAACAACAGAAAACTTTTATTAAATTAAATCAATTGTTTATACTAACGTAGAATTTTCACTTAAAAAAAAATCCTTTCTTATCTATGTTTAACAAAATACCAAAGCAGATTTTCACCTAGAATATTGCATAAGAATATCTGCACGTCAGCAAATTACCAATCCATTAAGCTACAAACTTTGAAAACACAAGTACACATAAATTTCAATTAACTAAAAACTTACCTCTTTCGCTTGTTGTACTATTTATTATCAGACTTGGGTTGCTTAAAGATTTTGCCTTTCCACCTACAAAAGAAAAGAAAAAGAAAAACCTTTTTTTACACAAGCGTGGGATTCTTTAGGAAAATTGTGGAATTAAGAAGAGAGAAAAAATATAATTGCTACATAAAATAAATGATCTCTAATTCTTTGAGAAAGTTTAATCCCATAATTACTTCTCTCACTCATTGATGGTTGTAAAAGTAATTTAGAATTACATATTATTTTATACTTGAAATAAATCAGGTTGGAGAGCAAAGAAGAAACTTGGTCTCAGTTGCAAACTGATCTTCTACATGTCTACAGATGGTTATGGATAGGGGCGGAGGGAGGGGGAGGGAGGGGGGGGCGGGGGGACGAGAGGGGGCAGGTGCCCCCTTTGAACTTTCAAATTTTTTTACTTATAATATTATAATGACCTAAAATGTCTTATTTGCCCCCCCCCCCCCCCTCTTGACACAAAAGACAAAAAAAAATTATCAATTCACGATACCTTTTCTCAATGGACTTCTCCTCCTACAACAATTCTAATATATAAAACCAATGGGTCCCACTTAATAATGATTAAAAAAAAAAATCTCTCTACATTGAATAGGATAAAAGTCTGAACACACTATACAATAGCTTGATGGACTTTTAAAAACAAAAACGTACAACTATAATATAAAACAATGGGTCCCACTTGGAAATTATTAAAAAAATAATAAAAAAAGATGTTTCATATTCATTAGTTTACTCAGTAGTGACTTTGACATTGATTTTACTAGTTGCAACAGCTACAGTTGAAATAGCTTTTTCGGTAATGAACATAATTAAAAATTGATTACGTAATTGAATAGGAGATTAATGGATGAATGATTGCTTAGTCACATATATTGAAAAAGATATATTCCAGACTATTGAGTGTGAAGAAATCATGCAGCGGTTTCAAGATATGAAAAATCATTGAGGGCAATTGAGTAAAATATGTTAGGTGTAAGAAAATAAATTAAAGTTTACATTTTATGTTAGATTTTGTATAACAATTACATTATCATATAGTAGTTTATTTATTTTGTTATTAATATTGATTAATTTTTTTAGATTAATTTTTTACTTTCAATCTTGTCTTTTGATCTTGCTCCCCCTGACTTAAATTCCTGACTTTGCCATTGGTTATGGATGGCCTGCAATGTGTTGATAACCTGACTTTGACTATGGTTTGCAAATACTGGCAGTCTGCATATGAAAGTTATTCAGATAAAAATGCCTGATTGGTAATAGATTTCCATGGCTAATGGAGAAAAAGATAAAAGATAAAGAAATAATGCACACAAATTCAGAAGAATAAACCCACGGGAAAAAGATAAAGAAAAATAGATTAAAAAACATGTGAGATTAGTAAAAAAATTACAAAACCAAAATACACAAACTAATATATTAATAATTTTAACAATGTCAAAGGAAACAAACCTTTTTGAAATTGGAGATTTTGATGAAATGACTAGGCCTGTTCAGATTTCGCCCGTAGTCGACAAAACCGGTCTACATCAATCTGAACCGCACCCATTTGAGCTTTACCGGAGGTGTATGGTGCGGTGGTTGGAGATGATTTGCAAGTACTGACGATGGCCGATGCGGTAAGCGGTTGTGGGTTTTGCATTCTTATGTGTAACCGAACCGACTGCCATGTATATGTATGTATATGTAATCATGTTTCAGTTTTAAAATAAAAGAAATTTCTAGAGAGAGAGAGTACCAATGCCGTAGAGAAGAGAGGCATGAAAGTGAGAAAGGAAAAGGAAGGAAGAAAAGAAAAAAAAAAAAAGAGTTAAGTTTAGTGATTTAAAATTACGTTGTTCCATTAATTTTTTTTTAATTTAATTTGATATAAAACGATGTCGTTTTGGAACTAATATTAATTTTAATAGTAGGTTCAAAATGATGTTGTTTTAGTTAGAACTTAGGTTAAATTTCTGAATCTCTTTTAAATTTTATCTTCTCTTATCTCTTGTCCGCCTCTCCCCCTTTCCCCCCTCTCTCTCTATCATTCCTCAGTCCTGCCTTCACCACCAAGCCAGCCACCGTCGTCCACTAGATGCCACAGTTTCCAAGGTTTCCCCTCTCATCTCTCCTCTTTGTCACAATTATTATCTAGAAATTTCAAGAGAATGTTTTGATGCTTAATACCTAGCTACTATGGTTCTCCTTTCTATGCTTTTCTTCCAGGTATGAAAATTTACATAATGCTCAATATATACCTGCTTCTCCTTGCAATGATTTTTAGAAAGATGGAGAATTTATTTGAAAATTTTGTGAAAGATTTTGAACATGTGTTGTCTATTTGGTTTTTGTTTTTTGTTTTTGTTTTTGTTTTGTTTTGTTTTGTTTTGTTTTGTTTTTTTGTGTGTGTGAATATTTGGGTTATTTGATATTTCTATGTGGGTTGCTTGATGATTCTTTTTTTCTTTTAATTATTTGTTTGTTTTATTTTTGCACCGAATTAATCGCACTTCCTCACTATGGTCAACCGAACTTGGTGTAGATCGGTTCTTACCCTTCACACGTGAGGTGTGGTCAAGCATGAGGGGAAACCACACCCTATAGGTGTGGTGCAATATTCCCCCCCCCCCCCCCCCCCCCCCACCCCAACAAAAAAAAAAAATCAGCCACACCGCACTGTGTACAAGCCTATAAGTGACCAAGAAATTGAGGCAATATAAAAGTCTGTGAAAACGGCAAAGAAATCGAAAAAGAGATGTGTGAGATATTTTTAAATAGAGATAGTGTGTGCTTATTTTTAGGAAAAAGATGCATCAAAAGTGTGTAAGATGAGATAATGTGTGCTAATTTTTAGAGAAAAAAAGATGTGATTTTGAAAAAATATTTTGAAAGTAGTCTACTAATGGTGCATTTTTTAGATGGTAAAAAAAAAAAAAAAAACAAAAAAAAACAAAAACATTAATGGTGCTAAAAAGTTAAAAGTAAAAACTTGCGGCCATTTGTTTTGGAAAAAAAAAAGCAGTTTTATCCATTCACATTAGGAAAAAAAAAAAAGACGACATAAGGAAGAAATGTGGTTATTTTTATTTTTATTTTTTAAATTTAGGTAAAATTTAGGAGCATGAGCAGTTTTATCCCTTCATGTTAGGGGGGAAAAAAAAATCTGGAGGGAGAAACGTGCAAACTGTTTTTTTTTTAATTTTGGAGTTTTTTAATTAGTAATTTTACATATTTAACCCTATTATTTTAACTTTTTAAACAATGACAATGCATTTTTAAGTAGTATAGACAATGCATTTTTGAGTAGCATTAAGGAAAAATATCTTTACAACTATACACTGAAAAAAAAAAAGGAGGCAAAATTTGTTCAATACATTATGGTACAAGAAATTTGTATCTTTTTAATTGATAAAGATGAACAATATATTAAATGATAATTCCTCAAAAATTTTAATTTTCTAAACAAAATCAACATTTTGGGAAGGAAAGAGTACGTATTTGAATTAGTTTTATTTTTGAAGCCTTAAATATCAATCATCATACTTCACTAATCCATGAAAATTTTAAAAGTTATAAATCTCATGTTTTATAGATTTATTTGAAAGACTGAGATAAATTTAACTTTGATTACATTCGTAAATAAAATAAAATAAAATAAAACTTTGATTTTTCTGCATAGGAAATCTGGAAATGTTGTGTTCCTATCAACTTTGAAGAGGACTTGTTTAGCAAAAATAAAACTTTGACGAGGACTTCGTATCCAAAAAAAAAAAAAAACTTTGATGAGTACTGTACTTGATTTTTATGCATTGAAAACTTTGACGAGGACTTCTTCCTCTAGGTGTTCACTGTTCAGTCACCATGACACAGTCAACTTTGGAATAGTGCACAAAACAAGAGTATGGGACCCACCACCACCCTTCTTGGTTCTTGCTCCTTGCCGACAGGTACACGTGGGTGAGACTTTTGGGTTTGGATAAAAAAAGGTTTTAGAAAACAATGGGGAAAGAGCGGGATTTTAGGAGAAATTATAACTAATTCGTTGCGTACAAGGGAGCATCTGTCATTTTATTAAAAGATTTTTATTTATTTAAAATTATTGAGTTAAAATTTTTTTTAAATAAAAAATGATTACTGATTCAACAATAATTTTAAATAAGTAAAAATTTTTTAGTGAAATGATATATAAGTGACGTGGTCTACCAGAATATTATATAATTTCTCGAATTTTAATGAGAAAAATAAATAGATAAATACAATTACTACTAGATCCAGGATTTGTATATGTGAAAATTCTAAGTTTTTAACGAATTGCATAAATTTTTTGGAAATACTAGCAAGTATTCTTAGAATATTGGTTAATAATTTATTTTTTTTAAAAAATAACATAATTTTTATGAGAAATAAAAAAAAACTGTCAAAATATTAATTATTTTTTTTTTCTTTTCTCATAAAAACTTTCTTTAACTAAATTGTTAACTAATATTTTAAAAACGCTTGTTAGTATGACCCTAAATTTTTTATCAATAACACTTTTTTATTTTGTTTTCTTTAGTTTTAATTTTTTTTTGTGTATAAAAAAAAAACGTGAAACGAGGAAAGAGACAAATGAAAAAAAAAAAAAGAACAAAAATATATATTTACTTTCATTTTTAACAGGAAATTACATAAGATAAAGTGACAAACTTTAAATTAAGATATTATTAAAATAGGTCTTACTATAGACTAATCAATTCATTGAGAAAGTCAAGGTCTACCCATGCCCACATCCACTTGATCAAGATGTAAAATAAACACAAATCCACCATAAACACTCACTTCAAATCTAGCCGAAACATCAATCTTCTGGGAAATTTGTGGGGCTATGGGTTTCCTTGGGATGCTTATGCAAGTCATCTGGGTTTGTGTGATATTATCCGCAACAATGGCAGCCGCAGCAATAGCGTTTCCAATAGCCCTGCCTAATTGCTCCGACAGACGTGGAAATGTTAAAGATTTTATTTATGTATTATTCATATCAATACATAAATAAAATCTTTGGCCTAAAAGTGATCATTACACTCTCTAACTAAAAGTGAAGCTCTATAATTACAATCTCATTAGTGTGCAATTCATCCCACTCTTTTTCAAGTTTTACGCTAACAAATATTCGGATTAAATCCTTACTTTTGTACTAATGAGTCCCTTGATGAATTAATAAAAATGCTAACCGATAATAACAGTGGCAGCCACGCCAAAATTGAGTCTATTAAAATAGATTCTAAATATTTGACTAACCAAATTTTCTTTGTTCATCAAACCCATACGCCATTGCAAAAATAAGATGGCAGTCACACCATAGTCTCTACATTTATCTATTACTCATAGATTAAATACCATAGACCTACTGCCATTACAATCTTGCACTGAAGTCATAAGTCAAAACCTCATGAGCAATTCATATATCACAGGTCACACTTGATATTGGCATGATTGCAGGGTCCCACGTGATGAAAACAAGCAATGTAAAAAACATTGCAAGATTAAATTACCATTTTATAAATATTATCAAAAGCTCAGTCTGCTAGGCAATTAAACTAGGCAATTGGTAGCACAGGTTCAAAAATTAAAGCAGTTACTCATGCCCCCATCAAAAAAAAAAAAAAAAAAAAAAAAGCAGTTACTCATGCCTTTCCATATACTGTCGTGTATGTACTACAATGATCAATCACCACTTACCAAGAGATGCAAATAAAACATTTGCTTTGACTTCATCACCGAATTGCAGAAAGAAGCACGCACAGAACAAACCAACTAAACAACTGAGTCTGAACAATCACTTTGTAGGATAGACAATACAAAGCCAACACAGAAAAGGAGATAAGAAGTCACGTGAATCACTATATGGTCATAAGCATAAATAATATTGTATCCAACCAATATTTAAAATACTAAATTGCAGGCATAAACCGTACAATAAATGAACAATTGTAAACAAACTCCAGTCAAACAAAGATTCAAGTAATACAAATATCTTAATATTATATAATATAATTAAAGAAGATGAATAGTATTGAAAAATCAATATCACCAGCACAGTCAAACACGTATTCAACTTTTGAAGATCACAAATTAATTTATAATATAACAAGTAGATATTCACGCTAAACGATAAACACAAACCCAATTTTCCAAGTTTTACCCAGTGTATAACCAATTGCCGATTAACGTATTTCAACAAACGCAGAATTCTTTTCACTGTAAATCACTAGAGTAAATTATAAGATATGCAAACCTGCTTTAAGATTGTTGGGTATCTCTCAACAATTTATTGATGTGATAAAGCAATAGGAACCATACAGATTTAAAATTAAATAATAACACAAATTGATATTATAGAAAAAAGTAATAAACAAATACGGTATATAAATAATAAAAAATCTGTAAATAATTGAAAACTCATAAAATAGATGCTTGAAAGGATGAACAATGCATGAAATGATGAACAATTGAGATCAAGTCTTGTGTTTTACACAATCTCTTTAAAGCAAATTTTGCCCCTCACATTTTCACAATGGTTCTTTGAGGCTCGTAGACGTTTGCCTCTCAGGATAAAATGATCAAACAGCACAAAGAAGAAACACTCAAGGTCGTGCTCTATGAACTACTCAATGTCTCTTTCTCTCTATTTGACACAAAACAAATGAATGAACAAAAATACTCACTGGGAGAGTTTTTTCTGGAAAAGTTCTTTTTCATAAATGAATGACTATCAAACTATAAGTACATTTTCACTGAAACATTGTTTCAGAGATTACTTCAGTGCACGGACACCCACTCAATAATAAAATAATAAAATATTATAATTAATTGGATAAGTGGGTCTAGTTCACACATGCCTAAAGCCCAATCCAATATCCAACCCAAAACTCATATTTTCTATTATTTCCAATGTGGGACTCAAGGATTTCCACTACTTATAATAACTACTTATAATAACATTTTCAAGTGAATATATAACACATCAATTTCTTATCCACATTTTTCCAACAGATCCCAAGTAGAATAAACCTGGAGCCGTTAGAAACAAGAGAGAGGGAGGAGACGAAAAAGAAAAAGAGGAGCTCGAATAAGAACATTTTAAGCCTATACCTCTTGAGGTATGATGAACCCTCAACGAACCCTCGAGTCTTGAGGTTATTGAAAATGGAATAATTGACTTTAAGAGTTGATTCCTTGACAGGTTCACCAGTTCGCCTTATCTTTTTCTCTGCCTAATGTTTTTGGTCAATAACTCATCACCCAAGGGAGGGACTTGCCTATTATAAAGGAGGCCATTAAGGTTAACGGCAGGACAAAGTCAAACAGAATTATATAAAGCAAAGTCATGACTCTGCATGGATTGCTTTCACAACAACAACTGCTTCTATTTGGGTGGATGATTATAGCAGTAACAGCAGCATCTCAACCCAGTTCCAGTTGCATAAATAGCTGTGGATCACTTAGCATCCCCACCAATTTGGTACCGAGGGCTGCTACCTTGATGAGTCTTTTCTCATCACTTGTAACAACACTTTTGCGCCTCCAATGTCATTTCTGCGCCGTGGTAATCTACCAGTGCTCAACATATCTCTGGATGGTGAACTACTAGTCTCGAACCTTGTAGCCCGTGACTGTTACAACCAATCGGGGATTCTTGTGAACGATATTTCCCAGCTTAGTTTATCAAAGTTTTCCATCTCATATACGAGGAACAAGTTCACTGCTGTTGGTTGTGACACTTACGTGATTTTTAATGGTTTATCACGGGAAGAAAACTATACCACTGGATGCCTATCACTTTGTGACCACATCGACAGTGTGGTAAATGGGTCTTGCTCTGGCATTGGTTGTTGCCAGACTTCTATCCCAGAAGGAGTAACGAGTTTTGCTGTGGGTCTAGGGAGCTTTAATAATCACTCCACAGTACTCGACTTCAATCCATGTGGTTTTGGTTTTGTAGGGGAAGAAGATGCGTACAACTTTTCCTCCTTGGATCTTAAATTTTTACAAAATAGAACATCTGTTCCCTTGGTGCTTGATTGGGTCGTTGGAAACGAGACATGCCAAGATGCTAAGAGTAATTCAACAAGCTATGCATGTAAGGCAGAATATAGTGAATGTTACAATTCCAACAACGGTCCTGGATATCGTTGCAACTGCTACTTAGGCTTTCAAGGGAACCATACCTCCTTGATGGTTGTCAAGGTACCAATATAAGTTTAGCATGTTAGATTGTTATTTGCATATGAATGTCACTTGTTAGTTGTTGTTGCTAAATGAACATATAGATTGTACTAACACGTTTTGATGGGTTGCATTGTGGTCTAGATATCAATGAGTGCGTAACTTTAAACCCCTGCAACAAACTATGCCACAACTTTCCTGGGGGTTTCAGTTGCTCTTGTCCCAAGGGATATGGTGGTGATGGGTTGAGAAACGGAACAAGTTGCCAACTTACAGCCTTACAGCCAACCAATCAAGGAGTATCATTATTGCACTAGGTTTTTTTTTTTTTTTTTTTTTTTTTTTTGAGAAGATGCACTAGAATAAGTAGATGTAAATATTATTATTATTATTTTAAGGGTTACACCCGTTAACAACAATTTTTTTTTAACTTTTGACAATTTTTTATTTTTTTTAGCAGATTTTTTAACGGCTTTTTTTTTTTTTTAGGTGAAACCCATATAGGGAAATTTTAAGCAGCATCACATCGTGCTTATTAACATTTTTCTTATTTTAACCAGTTACATGTAAAAAAAAAAAAAGAGATTGTTTAGATGCATATTGGGGGGGGGGGGGGAGGGGCATTAATTCCACCACTGGCTCGGTCTCTGGGTGGCTTTAAATTATGAGGAAAAAAAATCATAATGGAGAAATTTCATTAGCTTTCTCAAAGCTTTATGTATACTAATGGCTAGGGATGGTAAAAAAGTTGCGCTCCCCCCTATTTGCTTTGTCCTATATGCGGGTTTTCTCACCCTAATGGAGAGGATATCCGATGAGACGGGATTATGAAACTATTCTCTTACAGCATGTGGGACGTATTTGTGAGATTCACACATACTATAACAAAGAGGTCTCATAAAATACCTTTTTCCCTAAAAAGAAGATTACCTATGCAAGCCGACCCAAGCGTTTATATATTCTATTGCCTACCAATTAGCAAAATACTCTCTTTATATACTTTCAGCACCATTCCTTCCCTTTTCCCTCTCAGAACTACTAGAGCCACCTTATTATTAGGAATAACAAAAAGCCTCTAATTTGTTATTTGTCCCGCCCCAACCTGTACTGCTTATTCTTTGAGCGATTTTGTTTCTACTCCAAAGAGAATTTAGCAAACTTATGATCCGATCTCACCCGGCTCCCATTACCATCCCTATTCTTTGGGCGTGATCTACTGCATAACATGACTAGATACTAACAACAAGAATAAAAGACTGGCTAACATCATTATAAATTTTTATATTTCTTCACCAAACTTGATATTGAAATTTTAAAGCAAGAAAAAAAAAATTCTTTATGACTTAACAAATTCATATATATGTGGCGAAACTAGGTTTTTTATTTTTAAAGGGTCAAGTTTATATATTTATATGAAAATTTTAGTTTTAATAACTTATTCAATAATCTATCTTGAAAATTCACGACCTAATGACAAGTGGATAAAATTTACAAACTAATTTGACTTTATATATATATATATATATAAATAAAAGATTCAATAGTTGAGGAGAAGGATTGAAGCATAAGATTCTTGACTACTAATTTGATTTTATGCATGTATAATACACAAATGTAAAATTAATGGATATTGTGTTGAAGTCTATAATTTACTAAGTAGCATTTGACCATCCCCTCACATGATAATATAAACAATATCATTGAAAAAAAAAAATTGTTCATAAGAATTTAACAAATCACTGTTCATATTTCATGATATTTGTATTTTAATTTTTAAAATAAAAATTAAACAATGAGATTGTGAAAGATTTTTCAATATGGTGTTTGAAAAAACAACTTTATTGTTAAATAATTATAAGTTTACAAATTATGCAAAGTTTAAGGACGAAAAATAGAAATTTATGCAAAATTTAGGGACAAACAATATTTTAACTTTATAAATTATAATTATTACTTTTCAGTGATAGACGAAGGATAGTAGAAAACTAATTATTACTTTTTGTTATTCTTTTTTACTCCTATATCTTTCAAAGAAGTGCTACTTCAAAATATTTTTATAATACTTTCATAACAAATTAGGTGTGGTAAGCTATTTCCAATTCTAATTTGAATTTATTACTTACATTGCTTTTTACTCACCAGTAACAATTTGTCACTTAAAATTTTTTGCGAAAATGTTGTGAACAAACATTTCTCATATCCTTTTATTCATCTGTCAATAATAGAAACGTTGATTTCCAAAACTAATCCATCCATTATTTTTCCCTTAGCAATGTTCCAGAAATCTTTTTGCCTTTCAGAGTTTGATTTAATGTAGGTTTTTATCATGACTTTAGGAACATACAAGTTGTATCTAGGTTATATCCCAAAAGTACAGGAGAACTCTAACTGTGACTTGTACTTTTAAGATATAATCTGGATATTGCTTGTTATCATTTATACATACCAAATCAACTTAATAGTTAATACAAGTATAAACCCCTTTACAACACTGTCATAATCCAAATCCACACACAAATAAATACAATTCGGATATCATAACTTCATTGATACAAGAAAACTATTACTGTTTTAGTATATAATAAGCAAAATTGTTGAAGTCAATTCATCGCATTCTAGATGTTTGGATGAAAATTTAAAAACAAGTGTAAAATAAAAATTCTTAGCTTATGCTCAACTAACAAAGGAACGTTAGTCTTTTCAAAATAAAAGTCAAAATTCAAAATTGGTTAGCCATTTCGCTCGTATACTTTATATATTTTAGGACATATGTAATTCACTTGTTAAGAACATATGTCAATATTTTATGAAATTGGCTAATCTTTTGACAAAACGCACTTTACTTGTAATTGGATAGATCTATGATATTTTTAATACTTCAAGTAACAAGGTTTCAAGATCAAGTGTTGAAGTCATCAAGTCTGTCCAAGAAACAAGCTGAGAAATGCAAATTCATTAAAGCTCGACAGCTGGCTCGACAACTGCATCTATCGAGCTTAAGAAAGCTGTTTCAGCCCTGTGTGCTCAACACCTACTCAACAGCTTCTATCTGTCGAGGTTTAAAGAAACAGAAATTCTATTCTGCTTTCTTGGAATCTGTGAATGTGTCTTTGGGTGTTCTTTTCTCCTAATCCTAAACATATAAAAGGATTGTTTTAAGGGCCGTCAAAAAGTTCACAAGTTGCACAAGCATTGAGCAAAGTTTGTTCAAGTAAATTGTGACTGGAGACAAAGTTTTGCCCTAGTTCATTATTCTTGTGAAGAAGTTACTGTGTATGTGTACCATTGGGTTTTGTGACCAAGCATCTTCTTGATCTTCATTGTTGGGACGAACTAAAGAACTTTGCAACCAACAACCTTCTTTAGTAGGTGATTGAAATCGCGTACCGGGATTCGTTCATCTAATGGTTAGTCACGTACTTGGGAGCCGTGCATCAAAAGGAGGAACTGTCACTACAGAATAAGTCCAATTGGGTATTAGGGTAAGGGTTCAATTGTAGGTTGGTATAAGGTATTGGGATTCCTTTACTTGTAACTGCTTGTTATGATAATAATGGAGTTTCGGGAGTGGTGACCTAAAAATCACTCGGTGGGGTTTTTGCCATTAAGTTTTCCTCATTCGTAAACAAATCACCGTGTTATTTCTTTTCTGCTGTATATTTTAGTCAATTGGTGATTTGTTTGTGCTACCACGCATTTGCATGTTAATTAACTTAATCAATTCACTTAGCTAAATTAATTGGTTAATTCATCATAAAGGGTCAATACGATTTTGGCCTATCAAGTGGTATCAGAGCGGGCACACTCTGATTAGGGTTTAATCTTGGCTGTGTTAATCCATTAACCCCTTTTTGTCATGGATAGAGGACAGTCATTAATTATACCTCCTTTATTTGATGGCACTAACTATGCATACTGGAAAGTACGCATGATAGCTTTTTTGCAGTCTTTAGATGAGAAAGTGTGGCAAGTTGTGGAGATAGGTTGGACTAAGCCTACAGAAGCGCTGGCCAATTGGGATGATGCCAAGATCAAGGCGACAAACTTCAACAACAGAGCGTTGAATGCCTTATTCAGTTCAGTAACCAATGAGGAGTTTAAGAAGATATCCTCAACTGAAACTGCTAAAGAGGCTTGGACCATTCTCTAGACAACCTATGAGGGAACAAAGGCTGTCAATGATTCAAAGCTTCAAAGGCTTACTACAAGCTTTGAAAAGATTAAGATGGAGGAGGATGAGTCATTTGATGAGTTCTATACCAAGCTCAAGGACATTGTGAACTCAGCTTTCAATCTTGGGAAAACCATTCCTAAACCCAAGATTGTGAGAAAGGTGCTCAGATCTCTACCTAAGAGATTCCATGCCAAGATTAAGGCAATCGAGGAATCAAAGGACATTGACAAGATTCCTTTAACAGAGTTGGTTGGTAATCCGCAGACTTACGAGCTAGGGCTAACAAGGATTGGTAAGTCTGATAAGGGCAAGAGCATGACTTTGAAGGCCAAGAGTAGTGACACAAATGAGTCTTCAGACGATGAAGATTCTAAGATGAAGTCCTACATCACCAGGCAATTCAAGAAGTTCATGAAGAATGCCAATGGGAAGGGCTTCGACAAGGATTGTAGGCAATCCAACTCTTCTCAGTTTAAGAGCCAAGACAAAGGGAAGTAGGATGCAAGGGATGGCGGTCAGTACATTGTTCCCGCAGGACCTAAGTGCTTTAGGTGTCAAGGTTTCGATCACATGAAACAGGAGTGTCCTACATATCTCAAGAGTATTGGGAAGAGCAAGGCACTTGCTGTCATTTTGAGCGATACTGAGCTTGAGGATGATTTCAACAATGAGGATGACGAAATCTTGAATGCCTTCACTGCCATTTTCAATCCTACTGATGGGATTGTTGAAGATGTGGTTGAAGAAGAGGAATCAATGGAGTCCAAGTTTGAGAAGATGGATGATCAAAATGATATCCATACAGCCTATGAGAAATTATACAAGCTTTCCGAGAAACATGAGAAACTTTATAAGCTGACCACCAAGAAGCTCAGTGATGTGGAACTTGATCGTGAAGAGCTTTCCACAAAGGTTGATGAATCTAATCAAACTATTGGAGCATTAAGGTTCGAGAATAATTTCTTGGTTGAAAAGACTAAGAAGCTTGAAGCAGAGCTGTTTCAAGTCAGGGCTCAATTGGAGAGGACTTCAAGTGCAAAGCTTGATGAGATGCTCAGTCTTAAGAAATTTGCTTCTAATCGAATAGGTTTAGGGTATGGTTTCTCTTCCTCAAATATTGCTTCAACTAGTACTATTGTTTTTGTTCCCCCTGCTAATAATGTTGAAATTGAAAACAATGTTGTTAAAAATGAATTAGCTAGTGAGAACTTAGACAAGAGTAAATCTATCTTAGGAGCACCCCCTAAGCAAGATAAGAAGGAAGCTAAGAACCCTAGGGCTAAAAAGGCTAACTCTTAAAAGCCTAAACAAAAGAAGCAACATCTCTGTCATCATTGTGGAGTTGCCGGTCATACTCGACCAAATTGCTATAAGTGGCTAGCCACTCAATAGAGCAATGGCATGATAGCATCTGGAAGCCAGAATCAGCTTCAATCCTCTCTTGCTCCCCTTGGAGATCTTCTCAAAGCCCTCATGTTCCTTTCAAACTTGAACAGTTTTAATTTTTCCTCCTCACCGCCTGTTCAAAGGTTTAATCAAAGGAAAGGTTCTTCCAGGGAAGGAAAATGGCTCCAAGTGATTCTATCACTTTTTTTTCTCTCTCTTCTTACTTTTGTTTTTACATAACTTGTGTGTTTTGCTTTTATTTTGAGTCAGTCTAGTTTTTATGCTTTGCCTTGCTTAACATGTTTTTGTTTAATTTTTTTTTCAGTTTTGCTTTCTTTTTTTTTCTTTTTTTTTCATACAAAAAAAAATTTTGAAAAATCAGAAAAATACAAAAACAATGTGTGTTTTGTGTACATTGGTACTTGCGTACCTTGGATGGCCATTGAAACAAAGATTTCTAAACTTTGTATCTCTAGTAGCTTAGATGAGCATCCCTATGCATAACTAAGCAAGTGAGCTTTGTAGCTCTTGTTTGTGATAAGTAAGGTTAAGTTATCACTTGTACTTAACACTCATATCACTCTTTATGATGGGAAGGACTAGAAAATCCTAAGAGAAAGGCATAAATAACCATCTCACCACTGTTGCCCGCCAGTCATAATATGAAACCTATATGCTTCGACATAGCAAAAGTGCAGCGTCAATGACATTTGAGTGCTTCGGCATAGCAAAATTGGAATGTCCAATGCTTACCATCATTGGGTAGTTTCTTTTCTCTCTCTTATATGCCATGCATGATTTGCTTAAATAAAAATATGCAAAGAAAATGAAAAGCAAAAAGATCAAAAATGCTTTAAAAATGATTGCTAGCGTGTATTCTAGGAGATGTGGGAGTTATAGGATATACCTCGAAGGTGATAGTCCCCATCAAACAGTTATGATCGTGTGTAAGTTAAAGTGATTTTCTCATATCTCAAATCCTCATAACTTGTATACACTTATGCAATCTTGCAATGTTTTTCAAACACAACACACAGTATTCTTTGCTACTCTTGATACACGTGCAGGTACAATGTGATTTAGCCATCACAAGGTTTTACATGTGTTAATGTATGCTCACTAAACTGTCTTGACTTTTTTTTTTAAATATAAAAGTTGGTTAGACTTATTTAGTGTGTGTGTGTGTGTTTTTGGGATCCATGTGCTTAAAATTGCTGTTAAGAGATGATTTTGAGAGGCTTATATGGTGTTTGGATCTTTGGTTGTGTTGTATGTTTGATTGCATTCATGTTTGTGCTTTTCTCTTCTCGAAAAACTATTTTTAAAAGCTTGCTCGACACCTCCTCGACACCTGGCTATTTGTCAAGCTTCCAAGCTTTTTTTCTTATTACAATCTTGACACCTCCTCGACACCTAGTGGATCGATCGAGAAAGTTCCTGTCTCCTCGATAGCTTCTCAACAACTAGGTCGATCAATCGAGCTTTTGTGCTTGATATAGTGGGTTGTTCCTCGACACTTGCTCGACACCTTCATCTGTTAACAGCCATTTTCTTGACGCATACCTCGATAGCTTGCTCGATACCTCTTGACACCTACATCTATCGAGATTTATTGATGGCCTATATATTCTCCTCGTGCGATCTGCAGCTTATTTCTGTCGATCTCTCTCTCTCGATACCTCTGTCTTTTCATCTCCCAAACCTTTCTCACTCACTCCAATCTTCTTCCTCAAGGTTTCTTCAAGCATTTTCAAGATTGTCTTCACTTGGTAAGCTTCTAATCTGTCATATTCATGCATTTCATGTTTTGAAACCTAGGATTTGGGGTTTTTGAAAATTTTTGGAGTTTTTCAAAATTGTTGAGTTTTTCTTAGAGTTTTGGGATGGGTTTTAAAGATTTGAACTTAAAATCTCATGCATTGCATCACATTAGCATAATAACAGTATTATCATGCATTTTAGATGTGTGCAATTGATTGTGTACTGGTATGATTGGATTGGGCTAAGCCCATGATGCAATTTCTTTTGCATGTCACATGTTCATGCATTTCCCATGCATACGTTCTCTATTTTTCAATATATTTGTTGTATTTGAACTATTTTGGAGCTTTTCTAATTGTTTCTTTCTTCCCTCTCTCTATTTTGTTTACGTTAGTCATGTCTATGGCACCTAAACGTAAGTCCACTCTGGCTCGAAACCCTCTTCACTCCGATGCCTCTTCGTCTTCTGATTCTACCCCTTTCTCTCTTCGGTTCCATGATGATGATGCCCACAAGGCATTCTCGGAGAACTTTTCTAGACGCGACATTCATTTTGAATGCCAAGTCATTTTGGCGGACTTCGCCAACACCGACCTTCCCACTGTCATTAACAGTCAGGGATGGAATTCACTGTATGACATCCCGGTCACTTGTCATCTCATGCTTATCCAGGAGTTTTACTCCAACATGCACGAATTGATCATTTAGTACCTCTTTTCTTTACTTGCGTTCGAGGTACGCGCATTCTCATCACATTACGGCTTGTTGCGGATGTGCTTAGGGTTCCTAGGATAGAGTTTCCTGACTATCCTAGTTGTGAGCGTCTGCGGATTGTATCCAAGGATGAGCTCAAATCAGCTTTTTGTGAGCGTCCTTCTGAGTGAGGTTAGCGCCAGTTCACTTATATTCGGCCTTTGCAAAAGGCTCGTAATTTTTAAACATGGTGATGACTTTTATACTCCATCCTCTCTCTCACTATAACTCTATCACCGAGCCTTGTGCTTGTTTTCTGTTGTCCCTTCTTGAGCATTTTATGATTGATTTCCCTTTTCATTTTATTCTTTCCATAATAGATGTTCGTCTAGATTCAATGTCCCATGATAAGCTCATCTTTCCTTCTGCTATCGCGAGAATCTTACGCCACTTTTCTGTCCTTCTTCCAGCATCCGACCCTTTCTCCTTCATGTGTGCCATAGATTACGCTACCATTAAACGTACCAAGGCTCAGTTTAAGTCACGACAGACGAATTCAACACCTCCCACCCGTCTGACTCCATCTCGATCTGCTCAATCCACATCTACTCCCTCCTCTTCTACGAACGATATGTCACTAAGAGACATTATGGCGCAGCTTCAGTGCATGGATGCTCGCCTAGATACACTATTTACAGAGATGTATCAGGTGAATGTCTGTGTTGGCCGTATTGCTCAACAGCAGGTAACCATAGGCGGATTTGCTCCTAATGCTACTCCTTCACCACCTTCTGTTGATTCTGATGCTGATGATGATGATGGTGATGATGATGATGCTTTTGACGATGATGATGATGGAGATGCTAGCTCTACCGATGAGATGTCTACTTGACACTCTACCCTTTGTCACTCATGACAAAAAAGGGAAGTATTTTTTGTATATGAGAGTAGTCATACTTAGGGGGAGAGTTAGTATAGGACATTTTGTTAGGGGGAGTGTTGATATGAGGGATGTAGTGAGGATTTTATGTATCTTTTCTTTTCTTTCTTTTATAGATACATTGTTATTGTACTTTAGGTCTTGTGACCATGTTTGACATACATTGTACTTATCTTCTTTATGTATGTTGATGTATGTTCCTCTTTCACCTACCCTTTACATGTGTTGTTTCTTTTCTCTCTTTCTACACATGCTTTTTATTACGTGTATGCAATCTATTATTTCTGTTTCACACAAAAATGCCTGATGAGTTTTGTTTAAAGTGTTTCAGAAATACAGGTTGTCAAAGTCTATTTGCCATAAACTCTCTTCTTGTAAAGTTTTTCAAGAGTTTGTATTAGGATAGATTTTATTGTATTCAACAAGTGTGTATGAGTTGAGCGATTTATGACTTATCTCATATGTTCATTTGTTTGTTATGGTTTTGTCACGGATTGCCAAAGGAGGAGATTGTTAGGACATATGTGATTCACTTGTTAGGAACATATGTCAATATTTTATGAAATTGGCTAATCCTTTAAAAAAATGCACTTTACTTGTAATTGGGTAGATTTAGGATGTTTTTAATACTTCAAGAAACAAGGTTTCAAGATCAAGTGTTGAAGTCATCAAGTCTGTTCAAGAAACAAGCTGAGAAGTGCAAATTCATTAAAGCTCGACAGCTGCATCTATCGAGCTTAAGAGAGCTGTTTTAGCCCCGTGTGCTCAACAGCTTATATCTGCCAAGGTTTAAAGAAACAGAAATTCTGTTCTGCTTTCTTGGAATCCTTGAATGTGTCTTTGGGCCTTCTTTTCTCCTAAACCTAGACATATAAAAGGATTTTTTTAAGAGCCGGCAAAGAGTTCACAAGTTGCACAAGCATTGAGCAAAGTTTGTTCAAGCAAATTGTGACCGGAGAAAAAGTTTTGCCCTAGTTCATTATTCTTGTGAAGAAGTTGCTGTGTATGGGTACCATTGGGTTTTGTGACCAAGCATCTTCTTGATCTTCATCGTTGGGATGAACTAGTACCATTGGTGATTGAAGTTGCGTACTACGATCCGCGCAATTTGGTTAGTCACGTACTTGGAAGCTGTGCCTCAAAAGAAGGAACTGTCACTACAGAACAAGTCCAATTGGGTATTAGGGTAAGGGTTCAACTGTAAGTTGGTATAAGGTACTGGGATTACTTTACTTGTAACTGCTTGTTGTGATAATAGTGAAGTTTAGGGAGTGATGACCTGAAAATCACCTAGTGGGGTTTTTGCCATTAGGTTTTTCCCATTCGTAAACAAATCACTGTGTTATTTATTTTCCGCTGCATATTTTAGTCAATTGGTGATTTTTTTGTGCTACTACGCGTTTGCATGTTAATTAACTTAATTAATTCACCTGACCAAATTAATTGGTTAATTCATCACAAGGGGTCAATACGATTTTGGCCTATCAATATATATATTTCACTTCAACATAATTTGACATCAACCACATACGGGAGCCCCTCAGGGAAGATATATACTTTTGTGGCAATCACTAACTATGCTGTAATTTAAGTCTTGACTGAGCCATCTTCATATGATATGTAATTGAATATTTCATTCTCAAATTTGTCTAAGTCTTCGGGTTATGCATGTTTGAACAAATGCAGGTTTTAGTGTAAGCCTATTAGTACTGCTTGTGGGAGGGTTTTGGATATACTTAAGACTGAAACAAAGAAAGCTTATCAAGCTCAAAAAAAATTCTCTCAACAAAATGGTGGACTACTGTTACAACAACGACTCTCAAGTCATAGAGGGTCTATTAAGATAGCCAAACTCTTTACAGAAGAAGATCTAAAGAAAGCTACCAACAACTACCATAAGAGTAGAGTCCTTGGTCAAGGAGGCCTTGGAACTGTTTACAAAGGAGTTTTACTAGATAACAAAGAGGTTGCCATTAAGAAGTCTAAAATTGGTGATCAAAGCCAAATTGAGCAATTCATAAATGAGATGATTGTGCTTAGCCAAATTAATCACAGGAATGTGGTTAAAATATTAGGATGTTGTCTAGAAACAGAAGTGCCATTACTAGTTTATGAATTCATCATAAATGGAACTCTTTCTTACCACATTCATTATAAAGGTATTTCATCCTTACTTTCATGGGAAAAACGTCTAAAGATTATAGCAGAAACTGCCATAGCACTTGCATATTTGCATTCTACAACTTTAGTGCCCATTATACATAGAGACGTGAAAAGTACAAATATATTGTTAGATGATAACTATACAGCAAAAGTGTCTGAATTTGGAGCTCCAAGGTTGGTTCCTCTTGACCAAACACAATTAACCACTTTGGTCCAAGGAACTTTTGGATACATGGATCCAAAATACTTTCATAGTAGTCAATTAATAGAAAAAAGCAATGTCTATAGTTTTGGTGTTGTTATGGCAGAGCTACTAACAGGTAAGAAGGCAATTTCTTTTGATAGACCTGAAAGTGAGAGAAATCTAGCAATGCACTTTGTTTCTGCAGTAAAAGAGAATCGCCTGCTTCAAATTCTTGAGGATCACATTGTCAAAGAGGGTAGCATTGAGCATCTAAAGGAAGTTTCTAATCTTGCAATAAGGTGCTTAAACGTGAGAAGGGAGGATAGACCTTCCATGAAGGAAGTAGCAATGGAGGTTGAGGGGTTGAGAATTATGAAAAAACACACATGGAGAAATGTTGATGTCTATATAGAAGAGACTGAGTGCTTGCTCAATGCTCCTACTCACTCTTTAAGCATTGAGTTTGGCACTGGTTGTTCTTCTATAAGAACAACTACTGGTATGATAGCATGAGAAACCAAGTATGGAAAACACCAGATGATGGAAGATAATTAGTGAAAGCTCAAAAATGTGTTGAAAACACAAGAGCTGTTTAGACCTCCAAATTAAAGTCACGGCTCGATTGATTTTACACTAACTTAATACTAAGTGCGGAATAGTGTAAATGCAAGCGGATAAACAAACAAAATACTCTAATCCATAATCATAGCAACACAACATTAAAATGGAATGTAAAAGAGTAGGGAAGAAAGGTGCAAACACAAGATAACACACCGATATGTTATCGAAGAGGAAACCGAACAACTCGGCGAAAAACCTCTCCGCCGCCCTCCAAGCGGTAATCGATCCACTAGACAATTAGTTGGGATACATGGGTTAGCAAGAGACCTTCCAAGCCTAATTTACCAGCTATACCTAAGCCCTTTAAGTTCCTACTCTAACAAGGCTTCTCGGAATCGTGTCTTGTCTAGCTTTCCGGATCCCGCAACAAGCTCCATGTTGCATCTGCCATCCTTCGCTTCTTCCAATGCTTCCTAGCAGCACCAAAATCTCACTTGACACTCTGAAAGGGTGTGGTAAGTGTTTGGGCTGTCAACCTCTCAATGGTATGGAAATGGAGAGGTAGGAGTTGAGGAAATCCACAAGTATATGTGTAGAGATATATGGGTATGATAATCTCTAATTCTCAAGGTGTTTGGCTAGAGTTTTCTCTCAGAAGCACTCTTTAACATTTGTGGGTAATGTGGGTATATATAATGTAGGTACAAAAAGTGTGTATCAGATTATATAGTCTGACAGAACAGAATGTCTTACATGTGTCTCACAGGAAGGCCTTACCTGCGAGATACTCGCGAGACACAGCTGTCTCCATCCTGTACTGACTCTTCGTATTCTAGTCATGTGCAAGACACATACTTCACTTCGCAGGAAGCTTAGTCGCGAGATACCCGCAAAAACCTCTTCAGTCTTCAATAGCTTGAGTCTTCACACACTCTCTCTCTATCACACAACCCTTACAGTCAAATCCCACAATAAATACAAGGTACAAAAGATTGAATAAAATTACAATCAAATTTGGCACGGAATAAAGCCAATTAAATACATAGTTGTAAATCACAACTTTACAATTAGTTACTATTGTAATATTTTTGCATCAATTGAGAAATGAATAATTAATATATCTCTTGCTAATCAGTCAGACTAAAGGATAGAATTGGCAGAAACTTTTGTATTAGATTCATTTTGAACGTGTTGTAAACATGCAGTTCAGATATACTTTATTTTTGATATTTTAATTAATCTAATGAGGTTGAAAAAAAAAAAAAACTGCATATACATAGAGAAAGGAACATGCATCCTTAGGGCACTAATATCTAAGCAGTTTACTTCTCTTCTTCATCTAATTCTCTAGTTGGGATCCAGTATTTACTATCATCTAATTTATGCTTCTTAGAAACTCTACTTTTGGAGGTTGAGGCAGTCTATCGATCGGATCCTTGCATAAGTGAAAGCTCGAATTTGTGTGAAAACAAAAGAGCTGTTTAGACCCCCAAATTAAAAATTACGGCTCGGTTGATTTTACTCTAACTTAAACTAAGTGTAGAATAGAGTAAATACGAGTGAACAAACAATATAACTACTCTAAGCCATATTCATCAAATATCAACAATAAAATGAAAGCTAAAAGAGTAGGGAAGAAAAACATAAACACAAGATAACACCCTGATGTGTTATCGAAGAGGAAACCAAAAAACTCAGAAAAAACCACTCCACCTCCCTCCAAGCGATAAATCGATCCACTAGAGAATGAGTTGGAGTACACGAATAACAAAAGACCTCCAAGCCTAGTCTACCCCATGTACTTGAGCCCTCCAAGCTCCTGCTACCAACTGACTTGATAAAACCTTATCTTCTCTAGTTCTTCGAATTATGCAATTCAGCCCGATTGCATCCACCAAACAAATGACTTCTTCCAATACTTTCCAACAGCACCAAAACCTCACTTTACACTCAAGATGGGTGTGGTAAGTGTTTGGGCTATAAACCTCTCAAGGATTTGGATATAGAGAGGTAGGAGTTAAGGAAAACCATAATGGATTATGTAGAGGATTGTGAGTATGACAATCTCTAACTCTCAAGAGTTATGGCTAGGGTTTTCTTTCTGAAAAGCACTCCTCACAATATGTGGGTAATGTGGGTATATATAGTGTGGGTAAAGACATGGTGTATCAGATATGACAAAATAGCAAAACAGAATGTTTTGCGGGTATCTCGCTGGAAGGCCTTACCCACGAAATACTCGTGAAATCCAGCTGTCACCATCTGTCATGACTCTTCGCATTCTAGTCATATGCTAAGCACATAGCTTCACTTTGCGGGAAGTCTTCTCGTGAGCTACTTGTGAAAACTCCTTTGATCTTCAATTTTGTCTTGAGTCTTCACACACAACCCATACAATGAAATCCCACATAAAATACAGGGTACATACGATTGAACAAAATTACAATAAAATTTGGCACGGAATTACAACCAACATAAAATAGTTGTAAATCATAGATTTACAATTTCCCCCTTTGGTTATTCCATGACAAAATTCCTAAAACAGACTCTAGACTTAAACGTGAGCTTAGGAACAGTGGTAAAACTCACTCACACCTAATTTAAAAGCTGTGAAGCACTTGCATGTATACACCTGTAACCTGAAACACTCTCACACAAACAAAACTTTCATTGAGCTTATGACAAGTTGAATACATGATACGTATATGAGCAAGTAAAATGCGATCAAGGTAATAAACGGATATAAACTATGAAGCTTAACTTGATCAAACAAGAGTAGTCATTAAAAGATGACTACAATGATCATTTAACTAGTAAATGATCATTCGGACACAATGCAATTAAGAGCAATGCAAATACAAGAAGTAAATGAGCAAGTAAATGATCATCCAACACACAACCAATGCAAAATACAAGAAGTATTTGCATCAAGGATACAAGATCCAACAAGGGCACAAGTGTGTAGTACTAAAGATAATGCAACAAAATCTAAAAGTACTTAAAAACGCTACAAAGCAAGGATACAAAAACAAAGTACTGAATATAAATTGAAAGTTTTAAACCAAAGTACTTAAAGGCTTTAAAAGAAAGCAATGTAAATAACCAAGAGTTATAAAAACTATAAAGGAAAAAAATGAACTAGTAAAACCAAAATCAAACCACTAAGCCACCAAAATAAACCAATATCTATGATATGACATGCTATGCTATGCTCCCCCACAAACTGTACATCTCCCCCTCAAAACTTTCTCCCCCTTTTTTGACAGAAATGGCCAAAAAGGCTAGAACTGCTCAGATTCTGATTCGAATCCCTCCTGTTGTTGCTGCTGCTCCATCATCATGTTTTCAATTTGAGACAATAGCACAGTAATCTGGCCTTCGATATAGGTAAATTGATCTGAGGTGTGCTGCACTTGGGATTCTAGCATACCATACATCTGCTTAACCCTAGCAATGAGACAACCAAGACGGTCGGGTCCCCGTGCTTGTGCTTGGGAAGATGGTTGTGCAAAGCCCTCTGGGGCTGATGTGAACCTGTCAATCTCTTCCTTCATGTCTTCACCTTTTTCCTCAATATCATCCCTTAGGATTTGAGAAATGCCGGTTTTTGGTCCGGTGATGTGGGCTTTGCTTTAGGTTACTATTTGAGCACCAATTGAATAGTCCCTTTGCACGATGGTAAGACCGCTTGGAATCTTCAGCCTTGTATTTGCTATGAGAGCCATAATGAGACTTGGGAATGGCAATATTGTTCTTGAGTTCCTTTTGGTGATGCTTTTGGTCAGGAGGTAGTATATATGGCCGCATATATCGATCTCCTTATGTGTGTAAAGATCATACAGAAACATAGTTCTTGGTTCGGACAATGTGGTCAAGTTTGTCACTGGGTAGAGATCGTGGATCATTATATAAGCCAATGTCCTCATCTCCGCGGTGAAAGGAATGGTGTTCATTGACTTCTTTTTTAGAAAGCCACTGAGGAGATCTACTATTGGCTCAAGAAAGTCCAATCTATCATCATATTGTATAGAAATTTGTTGAGATGATGGACGAACTTCTAATACCTCTTGAATGGACTCCCTTTTGATAATGAATTCTCTTTGCTGCACCCAACAATTTATGCGCTCCCTTTCCAAAAGGGCATTTGTAAAGAATTCCCTTATGATTTCAGCAAAGACATTCCCACTTGGGTTCAACAACCTTGTCCATGTCCTTTCCTTAAATACTGTTACAACATATGTGATTCAATGTTAGGAACATATGTCAACATTTTATGTAATTGGCTAATCTTTTAACAAAATGCATTTTACTTGTAATTAGGTAGGTCTAGGATGTGTTTAATGCTTCAAGAAACAAGGTTTCAAGTTCAAGTGTTAAAGCCATACAAGTCTGTCCAAGAATCAAGTAATGAAGTGCCAGATTTTAAAGCTCGACAACTAGCATCTATCGAGGTTTAAAAGCTGCTGAACCCTGTGGCTCGACAGCTAGCTCGATAGATGGCTATCTATCGAGGTTTATGAAACTCAGTTTTTCAAGCTGATTTTCATCCAATCTGTGAATGTATATTTGAGATTTCTTTTCTCACAACCCTAAACATATATAAAGATTATTTTAAGGGCCATAAAAGGTGATGAAAGTTGCACAAGAGCACAATTCCACAAAAGTGAAGAGAAGTGTAATCGGAAACCTAATTTGCCCTAGTTCTTCTTTCTCTTGAAGAAGCTGCTATGTTTGTACACCGTAGGGGTTTTATGACCAAGCAACTTCATGATCTTCATCGTGTGATAAACCGAAGAACTTTGCAGCCAACATCCTTCTCAAGTTGGTGATCAAGTCGCGTACTAGGATTCGCACATCTATTGGTTAGTCACGTACTAGGAGTCGTGTACTTAAAGGAGAGATTGTCACTACAGAATAAGTCCAATTGGGTATTGGGGTAAGGGTTTAACTGTAGGTTAGTATAAGGTATTGGGATTCCTTTACTTGTAACCGTTTGTTTTGATAATAGTGGATTCTTGGGAGTGGTGACCTTAAAATCACCTGGTGGGGTTTTTGTCGTGTAGTTTTTCCCCATTCGTAAACAAATCATCGTGTCAATTTATTGTCCACTGCATACTTTAGCAAATTGGTGATTTGTTTGTGCTGCCACGTACAATTGCATGTTAATTTGATTAATTAATAAACTTGACTAATTGATCAATTAATTCATCACAAAGGGTCAAAATGTTTTTGGCTTATCAAGTGGTATCAGAGCAGGCACACTCTGATTAGTTTTTAATCTTTGTGTGTGATCCATTGACCCCTGTTTGTCATGGATAGAGGACAATCTCTTATTATACCTCCTTTATTTGATGGCACTAACTATGCATACTGGAAAGTTCGCATGAGAGTTTTCTTGCAGTCATTAGATTAAAAGGTGTGGCAAGCTATGGAGATAGGCTAGATCAAGCCTACAGAAGCGCCAGTCGACTGGGATGATGCTAAGATCAAGGCGGCAAACTTCAACAGCAAGACATTGAATGCTCTATTCAATGCAGTCACGAATGAGGAGTTCAAGAAGATATCCTCTACTGAAACTGCTAAGGAAGCATGGACCATCCTCCAGACAACCTATGAATGAACTAAGGCTGTCAAGGATTCAAAGCTTCAGAGGCTTATTACCAGCTTTGAAGAGATCAAGATGGAGGAGGATGAGTCGTTCGATGAGTTCTATGCCAAGCTCAAAGATATAGTGAACTCAGCTTTTAATCTTAGGAAAACCATTCTTGAACCCATGATTGTGAGAAAGGTGCTCAAGTCTCTACTCGAGAGATTCCATCCCAAGATCACCGTGATTAAGGAATCAAAGGACATTGACAAAATTCCTTTGACTGAGCTGGTTGAAAATCTGCAGACCTATGAGTTGGGTTTGACGAGGATAGGAAAATCAAGCAAGAGCAAGAGCATGGCTTTAAAAGCCAAGAGCAGTGACATAGATGAGTCTTCAAACGATGAAGATTCTAAGATGAAATCCTATATCATGAGGTAGTTCAAGAAGTTTATGAAGAATGCCAACGCGAAAGGATTTGACAATGACCAAAAGCAATCCAATTCTTCGCAGTTCAAGAGTCAAGATAAAGGGAAGAAGGATTCTAGGGATGGCGGTCAATTCATTGTACCTTCAAGACCAAAGTGCTTTGGGTGTCAAGGTTTTGGTCATATGAAACAAGAATGCCCCACGTATCTTAAGACCGTTGGGAAGAGCAAGGCACTTGCTGCTATGTTGAGTGACACTGAGCCTGAGGATGACTTCGATAATGAGGATGATGGAATTCTAAATGCCTTCATTGCCACTGTAAATCCTACAAAAGGGATTGTTGAAGATGTAAATGAAGAAGAAGACTTGGTGGAGTCTAAATTTGAAAAGATGGATGAACAAGATGACATCCACACAGCCTATGCAAAGTTATGCAAGGTCTCAGAAAAGCATGAGAAGTTGTATAGGTTGGCCACCAAGAAGCTTAGTGATGTGGAGCTTGAACGAGAAGAAATCGCTACAAAGTTTGATAAAGCCAATCAGACTATTAGAGCATTGAGATTTGAGAACAATTTCTTGGCTAAAAAGACCAAGAAGCTTGAGGTAGAACTGTTCCAAGTCAGAACTCAGTTGGAAAGGACTTCAAGTGCTAAGCTCGATGAGATGCTTAATTTTCAGAAATCTTCTTTTGATAGAATCAGTTTAGGGTATAATTTCTCTTCTCCTAGTATTGCTTCTACTAGTACTACTGTTTTTGTTCCTCCTACTAATAATATGGAAACTGGGAGCAATGATGTTAAAAATGAATTAGCTAGTGAGAACATAGACAAGGGTAAATCTATCTTAGGAGCACCCTCTAAGCTTGACAAGAAAGAGATTAAAACCCTAGGGCTAAGAAGAGTAACTCTTAAAAGCCTAAATAGAAGAAGCATCATCTCTATCATCATTGTGGAGCAGCTGGTCATACTCGACCTAATTACTATAAGTGGTTAGCCACTCAACAGAGCAACAGCATGATCGCATCGGGAAACCAGAATTAGTTTCTTTGCTCCTCTTGGAGATCTTCTCAAAGCCCTTATGTTTCTTTCGAACTTAAACGGTTTTAATTCTTCCCTCTCACCGCCGGATTGAGGGTTTGCTAAATGGAAAGGTTCTTCCAAGGTGTGGAAGGAAAAGGGCTCCAAGTGATTCTGTCACTTATTCTCTCTCTCCCTTTCGTGTTTTTGTTTTGCATTACTTGTGTGTTTTGCCTTATTATTTTGAGTCAGTATAGTTTTATGCATTGCTTTATTTAACTTGTTTTTGTTTGTTTGTTTGTTTGTTTGTTTGTTTGTTTGTTTTTTTTTTTTTTTTTTTTTTTTTTTTTTTTTTTTTTTTTCCAGTTTTGGATTATTTTGTCTTTCATATAAAAATAAAATAAAAATTGAAAAATAAGAAATATACAAAAATAGTGTGTGTTTGTGTACATTGGTACTTGTGTACCTTGAATGGCCATTGAAACAAAGTTTTCTAAACTTTGTATCTTTTGTAGCTTAGATGAGCATCTCTATGCACAATTAAGCAAGTGAACTTTGTGGCTTATGTTTGTGATGAGTAAGATTAAGTTATCTCTTGTACTTAACACTCGTATCACTCTTTTTGACAGGAAGGACTAGAATATCCTAAGAGAAAGGCATAAACAACCATCTCACCACTGTTGCCCGCCAATCATGAAATGACATTTGTATGCTTCAACATAGCAAAAGTGGAATGTCAAATGCTTAACAATTGGATATTTCTTTTCTATCTCTTATATGTCCATGCATGGTTCGCTTAAAAGAAAAATATGCAATGAAAATAAAAGCAAAAAGATCAAAATGTTTTATATATGATTGCAAGCGTGTATTCTAGGAGATGTGGGAGTTATAGGATGTACCTCAAAGGTGATAGTCCCCATTAAACAGTTATGATTGTGTGTAAGTTAAAGTGATTTTCTCATATCTCAAATCGTCATAACATGTAGACACTTATGCAATTTTGCGATGTTTTTCACACATAACATTGTTTGCTACATTTGATACATGTGGAGGTATAATGTGATTGGGCCATCACAAGGTTTACATGTGTTAATGTATGCTCACTAAACTGTCTTAACTTGTTTTTGAAATATAAAATTGGTTAGACTTGTTTAGTGTGTGTGTGTGTTTTGGGATCTATGTGCTTAACATTTTTCTTGTTGAGAGATGTTTTTGAGAGACTAAAATGTTGTTTGGATCCTTGATTGAGTTGCATGTTTGATTTCATTCATGTCTATGTTTTTCTCTTCTTGAAAAACTGTTTTTAAGCAATCTTGTTAGCTCCTCGACACCTCTCGACAGTTAGGCTATCTATCGAGCTCTTCAGCTTCTTCTGATTGCAATCTCGATAGCTTCTTGATAGCTCCTCGATCGATCGAGAAAGTTTCTATCTCCTCGAAAGATGCTCGATAGCTCCTCGATCCATCGAGCTTGTTTTTGTTGTGGACACCTCTGGATAGCTGTTCAATAGATGCATCTGTCGAAGTTTAAACCTCGAAACCTCTCGACACCTATCAATCTGTCGAGATTTAAGAGGTTCTATATAGGGTCTGCGCAATTTCAGACTCACTTCTCTCAATCTCTCTCGATACATTTGTGTCTTTTCACCTCCCAAACACATTTTTCTCACTCAATACTTCATTCCCAAGAGATTTTCAGCCTAAAGATCATCTTCTTTCATTTGGGATGATCTATTTTCACTCATTCTATCATGCATTTCATGTTTTCTGAACTAACTTTTGGGATTTTTGATAAACTTTGGGGTTTTTCAAAATTAATGGAGTTTTTGTGAAATTTTTGGGACGGGCTTTGTGAAAATGGCTTTAAGTCATCATGCATTACAACACATTTGCATTATAACACTGTTTCATGCATTTTAGATGCATGTTTACTTTGTTGAAACGATTTTGTGTTGGTAGGATTAGGCTGAGCCCATGATGTTTTTACTATTGCATATGACATGCTCATGCATTTTCATGCATATGTACCTTACATTCTCTATATTCTTCTATATTGATTATGATTGGTGCTTTTCTGCATGTCTTTCTCTCTCTCTCCTTTTTTCGGTTAGTTGCTCTATGGCACCTAAACGAAAATCTACTGCATCCCGAAACCCTCTTCGTTTCATGGCATCTTCTTCTTCTGATCCTACTCCTTCTCATGTTCGGTTCCATGATGATAAAGCCTGACAAGACTTTTTGGAGAACTTTTCTAGACAAGGCATTCATTCGGAATGCCAAGTCATTTTGTCAGACTTCTCCGACACTGACCTACCCACTGTCATTCACAATAAGGGTTGGGAGTCACTGTGTGACGTCTCAGCCACTTGCCCATCTGTACTTATATAGGAGTTCTACTCCAACATGTATGGATTTGATTATTCATTACCCCTCTTTGTCACTCACGTTCAAGGTACGTGCATTATAGTCACTCTAGATATTGTATCCAACGTGCTCCATGTCCCTAGGGCAGCGAATCCTGACTACCCTGGTTGTGATCGTCTTAAGACCGTGTCTAAAGACAAGCTTATATCCTCTTTTTGTGAGTGTCTTTCTGATTGGGGTGATCATTAGTTCACTTCTTGTTCGGGCTTTGCGAAAGGTCCTAGGTTTCTTAACATGGTTATGACTTTTGTTTTGCATCCTTTATCTCAGTATAACTCCATTACCGAGCCCCGTGCTTGATTTTTGCTTTCCCTTTTAGAGCATCTTACTATAGATTTTCCCTCTCATTTTATTCTTTCCATCATAGATGTATTTAGGAATTCGGCGACCCGTGATAAGCTCATCTTCCCTTCAGCTATCACAAGGATTCTACCGTTAAACAGAGCGAGGCACAGCTACGTTCGAGGCGATCTAGGACAACGATTCCTCCAACTTCTACAGCTCCATCTACATCTGCTCCTTCTTCTTCTTTGGGCAGTGTGACTCTCGAGGACATCATGGCACAGCTTGGGCTCATGGATGCTCACCTCAACACTCTCAGTGATGAGTTGTGTTAGGTGAACACCCATGTTGGTCGTATCGCACAACGCCAGGCAGCCATGGGTGGTTACACTGCTGCTTCTTCTCCTTCTTCACTGGCATCTGAGGATGAGTACAATGATGGTGATGCTGATGAGGATGATGGTGTTAGCTCTTCTAGTGCTGATGAGATGTCTACTTGATGTACTTGCCCTTTGTCACTCGTGACAAAAAGGGGGGGTAGTTTTGGATATGAGAGTAGTCATACTCATAAGGGGAGGGTTAGTATAGAAGATTTTTGTTAGGGGGAGTGTTTATATTGAGGGATGTAGTGAAGATTTTATGTATCTTTTTCTTTTCTTTCTATTTTAGATACATTATCTCCTGTATATGGGTCTTGTGACCATTTTGACATACATTATACTTATATTTGATTTTTATATATATTGATGTATGTTATTCACCTATCTCTTCATGTGTTGTTTCTTTTCTTTCTTTATACACATGTTTCTTATTTAATGTATGCAATATATTATTTCTGTTTCACACTAAGATGCCTTGATGAGTTTTGTTTAAAGTACTTCAGAAATATAGGTTGTCAAAGTTTACTTGCCATAAACTCTTTTTTTGCAAAATTTTTCAAGAGTTTGTGTTATGATAGATTTTATTGTATTCAACAAGTGAGTATAAGTTGAGTGATTTATGACTTCTCTCATATGTTCATTTGTTTGTTGTGGTTTTTTCATGGATTGCCAAAAGAGGAGATTGTTAGGACATATGTGATTCAATGTTAGGAACATATGTCAACATTTTATGTAATTGGATAATCCTTTGACAAAACACACTTTACTTGTAATTAGGTAGATCTAGGATGTGTTTAATGCTTCAAGAAACAAGGTTTCAAGTTCAAGTGTTAAAACCATGCAAGTCTATCCAAGAATCAAGTAATGAAGTGCTAGATTTTAAAGCTCGATAGCTAGCGTCTATCGAGGTTTAAAAGCTGCTAAACCTCATGGCTCGACAGCTAGCTCGATTAATGGCTATCTATTGAGGTTTATGAAAGTCAATTTTTCAAACTGATTTTCATCCAATCCGTGAATGTATGTTTGGGCTTTCTTTTCTCACAACCCTAAACATATATAAGGATTATTTTAAGGGCTGTAAAAGGTGATGAAAGTTGCACAAGAGAACAATTCCACAAAAGTGAAGAAAAGTGTAACTGGAAACCTTGTTTGCCTTAGTTCTTCTTTCTCTTGAAAAAGCTGCTTTGTTTGTACATCGTAGGGTTTTGTGACCAAGCAACTTTATGATCTTCATTGTGTGATGAACTGAAGAACTTTGCAACCAACATCCTTCTCAAGTTGCTGATGAAGTCGCGTACTAGGATTCGCGCATCTATTAGTTAGTCACGTACTGGGAGCTGTGCACTAAAAGGAGAGATTGTCACTACAGAACAAGTCCAATTGGGTATTGGGGTAAGGGTTCAACTGTAGGTTGGTATAAGGTACTGGGATTCCTTTACTTGTAACCATTTGTTTTGATAATTATGGATTCTCGGGAGTGGTGACCTTAAAATCACCTCAAGGGGTTTTTGCCATATAGATTTTCCACATTCGTAAACAAATCACCGTATCAATTTATTTTCTACTGCATACTTTAGCTAATTGGTAATTTGTTTGTGCTGCCACGTACAATTGCATGTTAATTTGATTAATTAATAAACTTGGTTAATTGATCAATTAATTCATCACATGGGGTCAATACATTTTTGGCCTATCAAATACCTCAAGAATGGGAGTGTTTTCAAGGGTCTCCATTCTTACAACCCTTTCCATGATGATCGTTGCCTTTTTGTAGAAGTCGTTGTAGGCCATGTCTGCCTCAATGCTTCGGACATTCTCTGAGTTCGAGCATGGACACTTTGGTGATTTCTTTGTGGCAAAATGCTTAGTAGGAGACATCTGCAAAAACATTCACAAAGCACAAAAAGACAAGTACGAGAACACAAAAACAAGAACACAAACTTGATTAGTACCAAGTTAGTCCATAAAATAAACATAAAAGTCCTAAAAAGAACATAAACAATGTCACAAAATCATGTTGTATGAGCTAAACATGTAATAACATAAATTTAGCATGATTGAAATGCAAAAACATGACAAGTGAACAAGTGTGTGCATCAAGTGTGCATGTGGTGTGCATGTGGTGTGCATATGTGATGCATGTGCAAGGCATGACTAAGCATATTTGGGTCAAAGTGTGTAAGACAAACAACCAAAGATCAAAACATAATAAACATGTATAATCATGATAATCCCCAAAGTTTGATACTCATTTGAGTCCAAAACAACACCAAAATGTCATTTGGGCATTTTATCAAACACTTGGTGTGCACCAACACAATTAGCATGTAAACAATGCATGAACATGTGTGCATCTTGCCTAAATACATGTTAAAATGCCACAAGAGACCAACACAAACACAAACAAACAAAATGGGAAAGAGCCTAAACAAGAAATTAAAAAAAAAATTACAAAATTTAAAGTTTCCAACCCTTTTCCAAAAATGAACCCAACTCAAGCAAAACCTAGAATTTTCCGCATAATCTAAGGAAATAAAGAGAAAAGATTGAATAAACATACCTTAGAGATGATTTTGAGAAGATTGCACTTGATATTTGGTTGGCTTTTTGAGTGAAAATAGGTTTAGGATAGAGAGGCTCAATGGAGGCAAAGTGAGGGAAAAAGAATTGAGTTTGAAAAACTGTCTACATCAGCCCTTTCAAATTGAAAACATGCGTTTTTCACGGGTTAGCTTCTCGTGAAGTTACTCTCAAAAAATGCGTATGAAGCACAAAAAAATTTCGTGGGTAGTCTTTACTCGCAAAACAGTCGGGAGACAATCGCAAGAGTTTCTATCTGAAATTTGGTGTTTTCATTCTTTGCCTAACCCATTTTCGCGGGAAGTGCTTACTCGCGAGCTTCTCACAAAAATGCCTTTAAAAGAGTTTTCGATGAAAAATATGAAAAATGCAATTTGAACAAAAACTCAAAACAAGAAACCATAAAAACACTTTCAAAAACATATAAAATACTAAAAAATCTTTTTGGGTATGATCGACAAGCAATTGAGTATACACATCACATTTGAACATGTACAATCACACAAATGAAATAAGCATTCATTGAACAAAAGTCTTCTATGTTGTGTGTGTGTGTATCAAATGTGGAATAGTCCTTAGTCCAGAGTGAAGCTTCAATGATCAATTCAATCAAGTCATACACAACTAGTACTAAGTCAAGTGGTATATCTCAATTATAGAAATAAAAATTAATGACCTCCCATAAGAAAATTGATAGGCCAAAAGCATATTGACCCCTTGTGATAAATTAATTGATTAATTAACCAAATTTATTAATTAATCAAATTAACATGCAAGATGCGTGGTAGCACAAACAAATCACCAATTAAACTAAGTATGTAGTGGAAATTAAATTGACACAGTGATTTGTTTACGAATGGGGAAAACCTACACGGCAAAAATCTCACTAGGTGATTTTAAGGTTACCATTCCTGAGAATACACTATTATCAAAACAAGCGGTTACAAGTAAAAGAATCTCAGTATCTTATACCAACTTACAGTTGAACCCTTACCCTAATACCTAATTGGACTTGTTCTACAGTGACAATCTCTCATTTTCATTGCACGGCTCCCAGTACGTGACTAACCAATTGCGCGAATCCCAGTACGCAACTTAATCACCAACTTGAGAAGGATGTTGGTTGCAAAGTTCTTCAGTTCATCACTTGATGAAGATCATGAAGTTGCTTGGTCACAAAACCTTATGGTATACAAACACAGCAGCTTCTTAAAGAGAAAGAAGAACTAGGACAAACTAGGTCACTGGTCACACCTTTCTTCACACTTGTGGAATTGTGCTCTTGTGCAATTGTGCATAACCTTTTACGGCCCTCAAAATAATCCTTATATATGTTTAAAGTTATGAGAAAAGAAAGTCCAAACATATACTCACGGATTGGTTGAAAAACAGTCTTGAAAAGCTGAGTTTCATGAACCTCGATAGATAGCCATCTATCGAGCTAGCTATTGAGCCACGGGTTATAATAGCTTTTAAATCTCGATAGATGCTAGCTGTCGAGCTTTCAAATCCAGCACTTTCTCACTTGATTCTTGGACAAACTTGCATGGCTTTAACACTTGAACCTGAAACCTTGTTTCTAGAAGTATTAAACACATCCTAGATCTACCCAATTACAGGTAAATTGCGTTTTGTCGAAGGATTAGCTAATTACATAAAATAGTGACATATGTACTTAACATTGAAGCACATATGTTTCCTAACAATCTCCCCCTTTGATAATCTGTGACAAAACCATAACAAAAAAATGAGATATGAGAGAAGTCATAAACCATTCAACTCATATTCACTTATTAAATACAATAAAATCTATCCTAACACAAACTCTTGAAAAACTTTGCAAGAAGAGAGTTTATGGCAAAAAGACTTTGACAACCTGTATTTCTGAAACACTTTAAACAAAACTCATTAATGCATCTTAGTGTGAAACAGAAATATAAGATTGCATACATTAAATAAGAAACATGTGTATAAAGAGAGAAAAGAAACAACACATTTAAAGATAGGTGAAAGAAAGTAATAACAACCTCAATATATATATCAACATAAGTACAAGGTGTGCTATCACTAAGAGGTCACAAGACCAATATACAAGATATAATGTATCTAAAAAGAAAGAAAAGAAAAGATACAAGAATCCTCACTACATCCCTCATATGAACACCCCCCTATCTCCTAAACTAGCCCTTCCTCTACGAGTATGACTACTCTCATCTCAAAACTACTCCCCCTTTTTGTCACGAGTGACAAAGGGTAAGTAAATCAAGTAGACATCTCATCATCACTAGGTGAGCTATCATCATCATCCTCAGCATCAACATCACTGCTAGAGCCATCACTCTTATCCTCAGTTGCCTCGGAAGAGGAAGCCATTATGTAACCACCCATCACAGCCTGTCGTTGAGCGATATGACCAACACGGGTGTTCACCTGACACAACTCATCACTAAGAGTGTAGAGGCAAGCATCTATGCGCACAAGCTATGCCATGATGGCCTTATGTGTCACTTCACCCGCTGAAGAAGAAGAAGGAGCAGAGGTGGAGGAACGTTAGAAATTGGAAGAGGTGCTGTCTACGTCTAGGGCTACCTTGAGCGAAGCTGTGCAAAACTCCGCTTCATGGTAGCAACGTCAATGGCACACATATATGAGAAGTGGGGAGACTCAGGATAGGAGACGGAAAAATGGTGAATAAGTCTCATGATAGTGAAAGGAAAAATGAGCTTATCATGAGTCGTCGTGTCCTTATAGTAATCTATAAGAAAGAGTATAAAGTGTGAAGGAAAGTCAATAGAGATATCCTCAATGAGGGACAACAAAAATCAAGCACAAGGCTCTATGATAGTGTTATAGCGAGACAATGGATGAAGAACAAATGTCATCACCATGTTTAGGAATCTCAGACCTTTAGCAAAGGCCGAGCAAGGGGTGTTTTGATGGTCACCCCAAGCTGATGGTGTCTCACAAAACAGAGACGTGAGTTTGTTTTTGGACACTGTCCTTAGATGCGCATAGCCAAGGTAGTCAGGATGTGCTACCATAGGCACGTGTAGCACCTCGAAAACAATCTCTAGAGTAACTACCATGCGTATACCTCAAACGCGAGTAGAAAACTAAGGTATAGAAGAATCAAATCTGTGCATATTAGAGTAGAATTCTTGTATGTTCACAGAAGGGCACGTGACGGGGGCACCACACAGTGACTCCCAACCCCTACTGTAGAAGATAGTGGGTAGGTCAATGTTAGAGAAGTCTGACAGAACGACTTGGTGTTCCGAATGAATGCCACGTAGTGAAAAGTTCTCAAAGAAGTCCGATTTGGCCTTCTCATCACAGAACTGGACATGAGAGGGAGTGGGGTCAGATGGAGAAGAAGAAGAAGATGCCCCGAAATGAAGAAGGTTCCGGGACGGAGTAGACTTACGCTTAGGTGCCATGACGCAACTAACGTACGAGGGAGAGAAAGAAAGAAAGAGAGGGAGACAATCAGAAAAGTACCAAGCAGTTGTAATATCAAATGATAAAAACAGGAAAGTACGTATGCATGAAAATGCATGAACATATGACATGCAAATTTAAATGCATCATGGGCTTAGCCCAATCCAAACCTACAAGCACACAGCATAGCAGCAAAGTAAACACACATCTAAATACATGAAACATTGTTATAATGCTAGTGAGATTCAATACATGAGGTTTTAAACTCATTTAAGCAACACTGTTCGCGAAAAAAAATAATCTGCAAGCGCACAGAATCGTAACAAGTAGTAAAGTGTTTTTAGAAAACGAACACAGGGATTAACTATGTTATTGAATACCGAAATTCACTAAATTAATTACTATTTGGAAAATCAAAAATAAAAGGGATGTTCAACTATCTAAATTAAATTAAACTATTTAATAAAAATAAATCTAGCAAAGCGTAAAAGTCTAAAAATGTAAAGAAAAAAAGTATGATAAGAATGGATCTAGAGCGATTGATTTCACCTAACAAATCCCACACAATTTATTATTCCTAATTATTAAATTCTAATAATCTCCAGTTGATGATTAAAAATTCCTCAACTATTCAATATCTTCTCTCGAATAATATCAAAAATATCTTCAACTAACAATTCCATACCTCTATGCAAATTTAATTAACTGGAGACTCATTACGTACTTTGAATTTTCTAAAAAAATCACACTAATCGCAGTAAATCATCTCTACTTTTGCTCAACTAATGGCGTTTAATTCTAGAACTAAAATAACAAATCACCTCTCAGTCTCATTGTAATTCAATTGATCAAACAATAATTCGTAAAAAAAAATAGTAAGCATTAAGAATAAGAATTAAACACTCAATCATGGAAATATTAAAAATAAAATAACTCAGAATATAAATTATGTGTTCATTGCTAGACTACATCAATGCTCTAGAAAATAAAATTTAGTTCATAATCAAATTGAAAAGAAAACAAATAAAACTTATGTCTTTCATCTAAATTGGTTGATCAACATGAAGCGGCGCTCCTTTGTCCTCGGAAAGACTCCAAAGAAGATTCTTCAAATGCGGCACTCCCTTTTCCTCTCAGGTTTCTCCTCTCTCTTTTTTCCCTAAAGAGCCTTTAAATAGGTCAAGGAATCCTATTCCCGTTTGGAGAAAATCCCAGATTTTTAGGCTTCAGTTAACCAATAATTTTGGCCCATTTAACATCATAATTCGGACTTTTGGTAAGTTACAAAGTTGTAGCCCTTTAAGTTAAATTTCCATCCCAACTTGAATCACTTCAATTGGATATCTGAGCCGAAAGTTATGCCAAAAATACTAACTGATGTGCAGGCTGGAATCCTAATCCGAATTGGACTTGAATTTAATTGGGTTGGTCTTCTCTTGAATTCATGCCTGGCTGGATGTAAGTTGGCTTGATTCAATTGGCCTAGCTCCACTTTGCATGTAAAGTCCTTGTAGATTAATCTGAAATCTTCTCATTCCTAAAAAACACAAATGAATAGATAAATATAAATAAATATGAAATGAAATCAAAAGAAATAAAGGAAAACTAACAATTTTAATAAATAAAAGGATAATAAAAATCATGTAAAAATTACACTTATCAAACACCCATCCCAAAAATTGCACAAAACCTTCATCAATTTTGAAAAATCCCAAAATTTTTCAAATAATCCAAAACCAAGATCTAAATGCATGAAATGCATGAAGAACAAGAGGTAGAGAGGTCATACCAAGTGATTAGAAGCAAGAACAGGCCAAAAATCTCGTGGAGTGAAGGTTTAGAGAGAGAAAAGTGAGTTTGGAAGGTGAAAAGCTTGAAAATCGTCAAGAGAGATCAAGGCTGTGAGCTCCTAATATAGAAATCTCATAAATCTCAATCGATCAAGAGCTGTCAGCACCTGTCGAAGTTTAAAACACGGTGTTTCAGTTGTCGAACCAGCTAACGAGGAGCTATCAAGGTTCAACCAAAAGGTTTTCAACACAAGAAAGCTCGATGGATCGAGGTAGCTATCGAGCAGCTATTGAGGAGACAAAAAGTTTCTCGATTGATCGAACTAGCTATCGAGAGCTATCAAGAATGCAATCAGAAAAGGTTGAAGTGTCTCAATAGATAGCCTATCTGTCGAGAGCTATCGAGAAGTTATCGAGATTGCTTAAAAACAGTTTTTCAAAGAAGAGAAAAACACAGATATGAATGCAATCAAGTATGCTACTCAAACATAGATCCAAACAACATTTTAAGCTCTCAAAAACACCTCTTAACAATAAAAATGATGAGCATTTAGATCCAAAACACACACACACACACACTAAACAAGTCTAACCAATTTTATATTTCAAAAACAAGTTAAGACAGTTTAGTGAGCATACACGAACACATGTAAACCTTGCGATGGCCCAATCACATTATACATCCACATGTATCAAATGTAGCAAAGAATGTTGTGTTTGAAGAACATCGCAAGATTGCATAAGTGTCTACAAGTTATGACGATTTGAGATATGTGAAAATTACTTTAACTCACACACAATCATAAATGTTTGATGGGGGCTATCACCTTCAAGGTACATCCTATAACTCCCACATCTCCTAGAATACACGCTTGCAATCATATATAAAGCATTTTGTTCTTTTTTCTTTTTATTTTTCTTTGCATATTTTTCTTTTAAGCATACCATGCATGTGTGTTAGGTTCTAAAGACTTAGGATTTTATGTATTTAGAACTCTAATGTGTATTGTTGGCAAACCATGATCAAAACAATATGTTTAGTCGTGTTTAGACTTGCTCAAAGTTGATTCATTTATGTAAATTTGGAATAAGCTGTTGCAGGATTCATTTATGCTTCTCGGCCTAGTTCGATCGATCGAAGCTTAGGCTCGATCAATCGAAAATCAGGTTAGAGGTGTTTTCTGCAGAATTCCAACTCAGCCCTAGTTTTGTTTTAAAATGTTTAGGGTCTTCAATTTTTCCCTAGGTATAAAAGGCAAACCCTAGCCACGTTTTAGTGTTGCTTATATTGCTATTTGTGTGAATCTCTTGTGAGATCCTTGAGGAGCTTTCCTTTACACAAGCTTAGGGTTTTCATGGAGGAGATGTTATCTACACCTTGATGATCAATTCAGTTGCTACCAGTGAAGCCTAAAGAAAGACAAGCGTGGGTGCTTGTATCTGGTGGTGAATCCAAGAAAGAAGAAGTTCGTGGTCTCGGAGCTTGCACGTGGTCATGTCAGTAAGTTCTACTAATGGGTAGCAATAAGAAGTCGAGTGTGGGGGCTTGTAAATCTTATTGTATGAACTTCAATTCTTTCAAAATAGTGGATTTAGGTTTACCTTAAGGATAGCTAGGTTAAATCCTCCCCAATTTTTTACCGGTTCGGTTTCCTGGGTGATCATATCATTGTGTTATTTATCTTTTCGCTGCCTTGCATGATATGATTGTTTGATTGTGATAACCTAGATTTGGAATTTGGACTAAGTAACAACTTGGCTAATTACCTAGGTTAATCCAATTGTAGTTTTAAGGGGTCTAAAAACTATCAAGTGGTATCAGACTGGGTAGCTCTCTTGTTGTTGATCTTTTGATCACTGAGTTGATCCTTGATTCCTGTAGTCATGGAACACAGACATTCTCTTGTTATTCCTCCTCACTTTGATGGGAATAACTATGCCTATTGGAAAGTAAGGATGAAAGCATTCCTGAAATCTATTGATGAGAGAGTCTGTTATCATGTATTCTTGTATCTTTAATGGAATTTAATGACATGGTAATTGCCAACACTTATTATTTTTTTTTAAAAAAAAAAAAAAAAAAAAACCTATTGAGGAAGAATTAAAGTGAAAGATTGTTTTAACTTAGAGTTTCCACCTTCTAAACATACACAAACCCAAATGAGAGTTGAAGGAGAAAGTTTAAGAGAAAACCAAATATGCGAGACAAGATTTTTTTTCTTCAATTATGTGATGTTATGTTAGGAACCCACTAGTTTCTAAAGGGAATGGGATTGGGAGTGTATGGAAATGCACTAACTGACTATAGAAATGCACTAACTGTCTCAGTGTATGGAAATGCACTAAGACAATAGTTTATAATGTTATTCAATGATCTCCAAATGTGATAACAATTAGGTACTTATAGAACCATCAAACTATTCTATTAACCCACATGACCTTATTGTATTCATTCTATTATTCCACGTATACATTAATAATCTCAATATTGTCAAATGTGATTAACATGCTTGAAATTGTAACTAACTGACTAACTAATCTAATTAAATAGAACATTACAATAATTATTATCTATATGACTATAGGGATTCCTAACGCTGATACTTGCCACATCATCAAATGACGTTAAAGTTAACCTGTCACGCCCCAAACCAAACCATAAAGATAGGCATGTGACAATGGCCGCATGCTTATAAAGTAATCACCCTACAAGTATGCAAGGCCTTCTTAGCACAAAAAAATTATCCTTAAAATTTTCATCAATAATTTCAAAATACCTCAAACATTCTTTATGAATAAATCTCCAATAATTTAAAGGAACAATTCCAAACCTCATGTACATAATGTCAATTGACCAAAAGATATAAGACCATTACAAGACCATCTAATCCCAAACTTACTAAGCTTCTTTCATGCTCACAACACAACAGCAAAACTCCCAAAACTTGCTACTCTTCACAATCTGAAACTGGATGGGAAAAAAAAAGGGGGTGAGTTGACAACTCAATAAGTAACCTAAGTCCTAATAAATTCTATCAAGCAATAGATCTGTAAAGTATAAGATGTAATATATGTTTTCAAAAGTTATAATATATTATGTGTTTCCAAAATAATTGAAGAAGTTTCATAATCTTAAAATAATAAGTTGCACATAGGTCATATACTTTAATCTTACACATATATTATAGATGGCTTAGAAAATAGTCAGTTTTCCATATATCAAAAGCTATAACTTACAATAGGTTCCAAAAACACATAAACAGATTTAGTGACTCAAAATAGTTCAAATACTCAAACATTTCCAAAATCACAAATGTAGTTTTAAGGACTCAAAATAGTCAAATATTCAAACGTAATTCATATTCTTAACAATCTTATGACTATGGTCATGTTATATCCCTGTGACTGGGCATCAGAGTACCAATAAATAACACCTATTGGCTGGGTATCAGAGTACCAATGAACAACCCCCATTGGTTTGAGTATCAGAATACCAATGAACAACCCCCATTGGTTTGGGTATCAGAGTACCAATGAATAATCCCATTGCCTGGGTATCAGAATACCAATGAATAATCCCCATTGGTCTGGGTATCAAAATACCAATGAATAACCCCCATTGGCTGGGTATCAGAGTACCAATAAATAACCCCCATTGGTTTGGGTATCAGAATCAATTCATAGTCAAATTTTCCATAATCATATATATGAAATCATAGTCTCTAACAAAATATATCTTGTTCAAATACATATATATATATAATCATAAATTCAATATTCAAATATATTTGTGATATTTCTGTATTCTTACTTTAAATCAGTATAGCTAGAAAAAACAATTAAATAAAATAAATCTTATATTGAATGCTCATATTTATTGGTGAAAATTCTTTATTCTTTATTTGAATTAGTATAGCTAAAATAATTAAATAAAATACATCATATATTCAGTAATCAAATATATTTGTGATAATTCTTTACTTGAAATCAGTAATACAATAGAAATAAATTGTAACAACTGTAAACAATTTTCAGTAGTTAAAATACGCAAAGATAAAATCAATTAGGATAAGGTTACTTACCTCCAAAAGTCATGCCAAAAAGAATTTCTCCCTAACACTTATTCTAAAATCCTTAGATCCCACCTCAATTCCAAGCTAATTCAAAATCCTTGCAGTTTTCGAAGACCAATCCGATGCAAACCTTTTAGCAAACTAAATAAAGAATTTACTCCAAACAAGATTGTCACTTAGATCCTTGGACCTCAAATCTCAATGCCATCCAACACCACAGAGACAACAAGGCAAAGATGCTTTACACGTGAAAGGACTAAGTCCTTGGAAATCTTCAAATAATTGGTATTGGCTTCATCTTTTATCCATCAATAAGGAACCTTATAGGACAAATCAGTAATGCCATAATGGCCAACAAGCATCTAGTTACATTGCCCTCAATAAGAACCATGGGATAAAGTATTGTGCTTTTAGTGATGAAATTTTTGCTAACTGGATGCATACGGGTTGACTTCTTAAAAAGGAGAAAGGGCGAGAGGAAGGGGGGGGCGGTGGATGTCAACTCCACTTAGAAATCTTAGGCATGAAAAGCAAAATCCTTAGGGTGGCTAGCGTTTACATGATACAATTAGGGTATAAGTATTGTTAACTTCAATATCAAAAATTACTAAGTTACCCCTAAAAATAAATCTCCTTTTTATTTATTTGTTTATTTTGGAGCCGGGTATTACAATCTCCCCCACTTATAAGAATTTAGTCCTTTGAATTCATCACAAACTGAACCAATTTATCACACTTCTACTGTTCTATTCTAAAACCACAATTTTATCGATCTATACAAATTTATCACTCATCACCATAGTTCAAAACTATTTCACAACATATGCGTAGACTTTTCCTCCCTCAAAATTTGTAAAATAAAAATTTCCAAAGCAAATAGAGCCATGATATGCTTCCGCCGCATAATCTCTTACTCAATTACCCATAGTTTAAGAACAACCATATTACGAAAAAATTATAAGATTCTTTAAAGATATACATATCTCTAGTCTAAATAGCTCTCTAAGTTCCTTTCAATATGAATAAACGTTTCGAGGCCTATTCGTCTAGATTAACCACAATAACTAATTTTCCATCAATTATTAATTTCAACAAAATTCCAAGGCCTAAGTAGTCTCCAAAAATTACAACAAGGGAATCCATAATTTTAAGATTCATCATAGAACATTGAATGCTAGCATCCATTTAATTCTATACCTCAAAATTAAGTATTGCATCCAAAGTTCCAATCCTTCCTAAGTTCAAAACTAATTTACCACATATGTGTATATCACTATATCTTTTCTTCCTCAAGTTTTGTAAGAAAAAGAATTTCCAAAATCTCCAAATGATACTTGTGCTGGAACTCATTGAAGAGCTGGGTTCCTTATAATTACATAGCCTATTATAAAAAAACAAATCTCTAAGTATACATCGGCTAGAAGGGAATAGTCCATGAAGTATTTCAAACCCTCTTTTACTTGTTTGTTTGTTTGTTTTTTTTTTTTTTAACTTGCCGATAATATTGTCCAAGCAACATGGAACTTAGAGTACAATGCAACTTATAATTACTAATCACTTGTCAATATAGAACAAAAGGTACAACAATTGACTATAATTCAAATTGTAATAGTCTTTCAAAATAAACTCTCTTGCCATCCCAACTCCTTCAATATCCAATCAAAAATATGGTTTACTAGTCCAATTCTATACTACCACGTACTTGTGTTCTATCCACTTCATTTTCTATTAAGCCAATCCATTAAATTTTATCAGTTAAGTTCAAAGAATTACATTTCTAGCATCAAAACTTATTCCCCAGGATATTAAACAATCCTCCAAGTCCATAGAAAGAAAATTGCGGACCTCAAACTTCTAAGTAAGAAAACATGTCTCATAAACATTTAGGGACTACCTCACACATAAATGAAGCTATGGTAATCCATGTAGGTCATCCCTAACAAGAACAAAGATCCCAAAAATTCAGTCCTTAACATTAGAATCCAAAGACGTCACCGATATATTACTGAATTCTTTAAACACCTTCAGAATTTATAAAATAACATATAATATAATATGAACAACAATAACCACAAATTGATTTTCCCTTCACACTATGAACTTTCCATTAATTTCCTAACTCCAATATAAACTAAAATCAAGGAATCGTAGCTCTAACATCAAACCTTAACCCCTAAATAAAGTTCTGCAATTTCCAATTCCCTAAATGCACTCCAAATTTTGAATAGGACATATAGTAGACTATCATTCAATAATTAGACATATGAGAATCCCCTACAAATCAAACTAACCTTAGATAGGTCGACTATATTAGGCAAACCTATCAAATAAGTTTACAAAAGATCAGTCACAAAACTACAAGAAGGTTTCCTTCGCTTTTTCTTTTCTCACTCCGTTTTCCTTTTTAATAAGAAGAAGAAGTTTTAATAATCAATCTGATCAACCATAAAATTTCAAGAATAAAACACACCCACTTAATACTAGTATAAGAACATAGAAGCATATCAATTAAAATCCTCATTTTCATTTTATAAGCCATGTACACATAACCCAAAGAGACATAAATATCAAATCCCAATGAATCTGACCTAGCAAATTCATCATATGATGGAACCTCACCTACACTTCTCATAAAATCATCAAATGAACACTATCTATGGCTTAATAACCTTCATAAATAATGATTATAACCATAATCCCTAGTGCGTAAACCATATTCCAAATCAAACCCCAGTATAGAGTCTGCAAGATCATAACCTAAGCTCTGATACCATTAAAATTGTCACACCCCGAACCAAACCATAAAGATAGGCATGTGACAACGGCCGCATGCTTATAAAGTAATCACCCTACAAGTATGCAAGGCCTTCTTAGCACAAAAAAATTATCCTTAAAATTTTCATCAATAATTTCAAAATACCTCAAACATTCTTTATGAATAAATCTCCAATAATTTAAAGGAACAATTCCAAACCTCATGTACATAATGTCAATTGACCAAAAGATATAAGACCATTACAAGACCATCTAATCCCAAACTTACTAAGCTTCTTTCATGCTCACAACACAACAACAAAACTCCCAAAACTTGCTACTCTTCACCATCTGAAACTGGATGGGAAAAAAAAGGGGGTTGAGTTGACAACTCAATAAGTAACCTAAGTCCTAATAAATTGTATCAAGCAATAGATCTGTAAAGTATAAGATGTAATATATGTTTTCAAAAGTTATAATATACTATGTGTTTTCGAAATAATTGAAGAAGTTTCATAATCTTAAACTAATAAGTTGCACATAGGTCACATACTTTAATCTTACACATATATTATAAATGGTTTAGAAAATAGTCAATTTTCCATATATCAAAAGCTATAACTTACAATAGGTTCCAAAAACACATAAACAGATTTAGTGACTCAAAATAGTTCAAATACTCAAACATTTCCAAAATCACAAATGTAGTTTTAAGGACTCAAAATAGTCAAATATTCAAACATAATTCATATTCTTAACAATCTTATGACTATGGTCACGTTATATCCTCGTGACTGGGTATCAGAGTACCGATGAATAACCCCTATTGGCTGGGTATCAAAGTACCAATGAATAACCCCCATTGGTTTAGGTATCAGAATACCAATGAACAACCCCCATTGGTTTGGGTATCAGAGTACCAATAAATAATCCCATTGGCTGGGTATCAGAATATCAATGAATAATCCCCATTTGTTTGGGTATCAAAATACCAATGAATAGCCCCCATTGGCTGGATATTAGAGTACCAATGGATAACCCCCATTGGTTTGGGTATCAGAATCAATTCATAGTCAAATTGTCCATAATCATATATATGAAATCATAGTCTCTAACAAAATATATCTTGTTCAAATACATATATATATATATATATATATATATATAATCATAAATTCAATATTCAAATATATTTGTGATATTTCTGTATTCTTACTTTAAATCAATATAGCTAAAAAAAAACAATTAAATAAAATAAATCTTATATTCAATGCTCATATTTATTGGTGGAAATTCTTTATTCTTTACTTGAATTAGTATAGCTAAAATAATTAAATAAAATACATCATATATTCAGTAATCAGATATATTTGTGATAATTCTTTACTTGAAATCAGTAATACAATAGAAATAAATTGTAATCACTGTAAACAATTTTCAGTAGTTAAAATACGCAAAGATAAAATCAATTAGGATAAGGTTACTTACCTCCAAAAGTCATGCCAAAAAGAATTTCTCCCTAACACTTCTTCTAAAATCCTTAGATCCCACCTCAATTCCAAGCTAATTCAAAATCCTTGCAGTTTTCCAAGACCAATCCAATGCAAACCTTTTAGCAAGCTAAATAAAGAATTTACTCCAAACAAGTTTTTCACTTAGATCCTTGGACCTCAAATCTCAGTGCCATCCAACACCACAAAGATAACAAGGCAAAGATGCTTTACACGTGAAAGGACTTAGTCCTTGGAAATCTTCAAATAATTGGTATAGACTTCATCTTTTATCCATCAATAAGGAACCTTACAGGACAAATCAGTAATGCCCATAATGGCCCACAAGCATCTAGTTACGTTTCCCTCAATAAGAACCATGGGATAAAGTGTTGTGCTTTTAGTGATGAAATTTTTGCTAACTGGATGCATACAGGTTGACTTCTTAAAAAGGAGAAAGGGTGAGAGGAAGGGGGAGGGGGGGGGGGGGGATGTCAACTCCACTTAGAAATCTTAGGTGTGAAAAGAAAAATCCTTAGGGTGGCTAGGGTTTACATGATACAATTAGGGTATAAGTATTGCTAACTTCAATATCCGAAATTACTAAGTTACCCCTAAAAATAAATCTCCTTTTTATTTATTTGTTTATTTTGGAGCCGTGTATTACATAACCGAAATACCACATAAAAAAATCCGTAGGGGAAATAAATACCTTATAATAGCATTCACATTAAGGGTGTTAAAAATGCTATAAAGCTATTTTGACACCAAAAACACTAAAAACCCCACTACATCAAAAGTGTTAAACTTAAAAAATTTTGACACTTAGCTATAGTAGGCTATCATCTTTGACAGCTCACTGTAGCTAAGAGTTATAAAAATAAAATAAAAAATAAAAAAAAATTATCCAATTCTTTAACTCCTCTCTCTCCTTCTCATGCGCCTTTCTCTTCTCTCTCTTTTCTTCTTTGTCTCAACTCTCACCCTCTACTCCATCTCTCTATTCCACCACACCATCTCACCCAAGCTTTTTCCATTCCCTATCACCATCTCAGCCAACTCTCACCCATGGCGCCACCAATCAAAACCACCATGAAATGACGCTGGCCCCACCAAAAATGGGCAACAACTTGGGCTATGATGAGATCATGTGTGGTGGTTAGCATTGGCATGTAATGGATGTTGAGATCATTAGTGGTGTTCTTTGGCTTGTCAGCACTATGGCAGTGGTAGGTAGGTTGTGGTCATGGAGATGGCAAGTGGATGGGTGAGTGGGTTTCGGTGGTGGCAGGTGGATGGGTGTATGGTTGTGGTTGATTTTGGGTCATGGTGGTGCTGTGGTGGTGGTTGAAGTTTTATGGTTTTTTTTTAGGGGCTTGTGATTTGGTTTTGGGATTGGGTTTGTGATTTGGTTTTAAGTTTGTTTTTGTTTGTGACTTTGGTGGTTGGGGATTGGGATTGTGGGTGGTGGTGGCCATGGAAATGAGTGTGGTTAGTGGTGGCTGTGGCAGTATGTGTGGGTTTAAGTTTGTGATTTGGTTGTGATTTGATTTTAAGTTTTTGATTTGGTTTTAGGTTTATTTTTTTTTACGATTTTGGTGGTTGGGGGTTGAGGTCGTGGGTGGTGGTTGCAGTGACAATAAGTGTGGGTGGTGGTGGTTGGCATTAGTGGGTGTGGGTTGGGTTAGGTTTTGCAGTGGGTTTTGAACAGATACACGTAAAGCAATAGGGAGGAAGAGAAAGAGAAAGAGAGAATAAAAAGAATTAAAAAAATAAAAGAAATAATATTTTAATGAAGTGCTAAAAAATATAAAACCTTTGGTATTGGGTATATTATAAAGTTGGGTGTTAAAATTGATAAAGTAGTGTTTTGAGTTGTTAAAAGTTATAATTTTTATCATTCTTGATGTGAATGCTTGTTGACACCCCATTTTGCAACCTGTATTTAACCTCACATGGAGGGTAAATGGGTAATTTCACCTTGAAAATAAGCATCTTAATTGTGGCCATTAAATCCTTAATTTCGTTTCATCAAAATGACCTTAATGTTGTAAGGATCAAGTTGACTGGTCATAAGTCCTAATCGAACCATTAAGTTGAAAGTTATCATCAAATCAAGTTTTAATGGACGAGATACACTATCACAAATTGAGTCTATGGGTGCAAGGGAAAAGGAAAATTAAAATTGGAGTCGCCATCTAGTTATGTGGTCTAGGAACCATCAATATAGTGTCCTTTTGAGGAAGGACCTTTGATCTTCCTACCAGAGTTTGGGTTCAGGGTTTAGATATGCTCTTGGGAAGGTGTTAGGCACCCAAGATCGCCCAACCCTAAGGTTGGCCTCCCATCATTGTGTCATATATCTTAACCCTATTAAAAACCATTTAAATACTTGTATTCTAGACTCACACACACATTAACATGCATCTAACAAACAACATGGCATCTTTAACCCTAAACACATACTTATCCATCTATCTAAAAGAAAGATAGCCAAACATATAAAAGAAAACCTTAACATTCATCTAAAATAAAACAACAACTTAAAATGGCAACAATCATATCATCAAACAAAACATATCAAAAATAAAATGTTACCATACTAGAAACCTTAATCATACATCTTAAAAACCCTAACATAAATGCATGAATATTGCTAATGCACAGCTTACCCTTTACTTAATTCTCAGCAACACAGCACCTATGGCATCAATGCATGAACATGTGAATAAATGTCATAGCATTAAAACTAAGAAAACCCTAACCTAAACCCTAATCTAAACATGTGATAACAACAAACATGTTAAAAGGCAAACAAACGATCATGGGGCTTGAAACATATGGAAAAAAGGCTTATACAGAAAGACATGTAAAGGAAGAACAAAACAAACAAAGAATTAGGGTTTTCTGGATAATGGCATCACACATGCTAGAACAGGTCTGTGTACACATGAGTTCAACCTACATGCGTAAGCTAGATCATGCATATGCAGATACTTAGCCAGAAACCCTAATCAACACAGAAATAGAGCAGAAACCAAAAATGTAAAATCTAGCAACCTATCATGCTTAAAGATAGTAAAAAAACCTAAAAATAACCTAAACAAACAAAAGTAAACACAAATTAAGCAAAAGAAATAGATTAAAACAACGATTAAAGACAAAAAGAAAAAGAAAAGTTTTTTAAGCATACCTTAAAGCAAAAGCTCCTAGGCTAGATTTTTTACCGTTCCCCTTAACCAAATCTATCACAATTCAATGAAATGGTGATTAATAATCTAAAACTCAAAGAATTGGGATCAAAAAAGGTCCTAATCAAATAAAAAGAGACTTGACAGTGTTTTATGAAAACTGCCTTTTGATTCACTATTTTCTAGTGAATCTTAGGTTTTTCCCATGAGATTTCTATGTGTTTTGAAAATGTACCATGTAAGACTTTTTATATTTGAAAAAATGAGGTTTGGAATGGCTCTCAAACAATGTGGGATTAATTTCAAACCTTAGCTATTATTGCAGAAAACTTGCCTTTGTTATGCTTCTGAAACCTTAGTCGTGTACGCAAGAATGTGCCTATGTACGCATGCTTTAGCTTGCATACACAGGCCGTGACTCACATACGCAAGCCGAGGACTACTTTGGTCATTTAATTTTTGAAAAAATAGATTTTTGTACATTTAAAAGGTTATATTTTCTATTTTAACACACCTCAAGTCAACTTAATATCTTACTAAGCTTTAAACAAGCCTAGGGCCTTAAAGTTCGAGTATTATTAGGGAACGAGGGCCGGAGTCATAAGGGATACAAAATGTAGTGTCTATAGATGCCCCTCTTTTGATTCATGAGCTTCGGTAACAAAATAAAAAGAATAAGAGACAAAACATTTTATTTTAACGTATGGCTCAGGCCCAACCCATACACATGACACACATCACACATACATAGGGAGGGGTGCAACTCCGAAGGGCTGTGTGGGATTTGTATGTCTGAAGTCCCACCTTTGTTGCTTGGGAAATGAGCAACGACAGGTTCATTATCCCAAAACCAGTTTTGCCACTTGCAAGCAAATGGCGAGTGACTCGCTACCCTAGAGTTACTTAAAAAGAAAAAAGAAAAAAGAAAATAAACAAGGGTGCTCTTACAAGCTAACCCAAAAAACCACAAAATGATATAGTCTCTGTGGTGTCCATCCGGGACTCTTGCCTCAAATTTCTTCGGGTGACTTGTTCTTCTTGTCTTCTTCACTTCCTTCTCTACCTTTTCTAATAAGGCTCTTGCTTAGGGTTGGCCTTGGCCTCTTTCTCTATCACTATCTTTACCTTTTTCTACCTTGCTTGCAAGTTCAATTCCTTGAGAATATGTGTGTGAGTAGGATCCACTAGGGTGAAGAGCTCGCTAATTAGTGTATCTGCATGGGGAGTAATCTTCTACCTCTCATGACTTCTTAGGAGATGAGAAACTCGCTGAGGAGTAATATGGATGGACTCACTAAGGAGTAGTGTAGATGTGTGATCCATTAGGGAAGAATCTTCTGCTTCTCATATGGTTCACTAAGGATTTTGAGGGAGAATCTTCTGCTTCCACGTTGGGGATTTTTTTGTGCATGAGACTTACTGGGGAAGAATCTTCTACTTCCTTACTGGGGATATTTTAGGGAAGAATCTTCTGCTTCCTCACTGGGGGTTTGCTTTGGTCTACTTGGGTCCATTGGGGAGGGATCTTCTACCCATTCCAAGGTATAATGCTTGATGTGCTTAAGCTATTGAGGAAAATTCTTCTGCTTCCTTTTATGAGGATAATACTTGATACGTTTTGGAAGAATCTTCTGCTTCTCATATGGTTCACTAAGGATTTTGAGGGAGAATCTTCTGCTTCCACGTTGGGGATTTTTTTGTGTATGAGACTTACTGGGGAAGAATCTTCTACTTCCTTACTGGGGATATTTTAGGGAAGAATCTTTTGCTTCCTCACTGGGGATTTGCTTTGGTGTACTTGGGTCCATTGGGGAGGGATCTTCTACCTATTCCAAGGTATAATGCTTGATGTGCTTGAGCTATTGAGGAAAAGTCTTCTGCTTCCTTTTATGAGGATAATACTTGATACATTTTGGAAGAATCTTCTGCTTCCTTCACTGGGGATATTTTGCTTGAGATGCTTGAAACGTTGAGGAAGATTCTTCTACTTCTTTACTAAGGATGATGTTTGACACACTAACTTGCTGGGGAATGGTTCTTGATGGGCTTGATCCATTAAAAATTTTTCTTTAACGTGCTTGATCCACTAGGGAGCTTTTTGATATGCTTGGTCCATTGGAGGATTCTTTGATATGCTTGATCCACTAGTGGAATTTTTTGATAATTTATGTTTAATTGTGGAAGTCTTGAGATGTTTCTCTTTCTTCGAAAGAAGAAAAGAAAAGACATTTTTTTTTTCTTTTTTTACTGTTTATGACTAAACTACACGTAGTTTAGTGGTGAGGCCTAAACTACATATAGTTTAGCCATCAGGTGTGTTCTCGCTTTTTCATTTTCTCCAACGGTTACCAACCATTTCTTTTCTTCTCTTTTTCTTTGTTCTCTTCATCTCCCTCACCTCTTCATATTCTTGATAAGTCCTCTCTCTTTTCTCTCTACAAAAAACTCTCTTCCTTCCTTCTTTTCTTCACTTCCTGACTCCCTCATCCTCTCAAACTCCCTTATTTTCTCATTCTCTCCCTTTCTCTCATCATCCTCTCCAATGGCACCCATAGCCAAGAAATCCTCATATGTCCTATCTGTTGATGCCTTCCATCTCACTCGCTGGAGTGGAGCCATGAGGCTGGTGGGACCTTCATCATTGACATACTGGCCAAAGAACCACATTTCCATGGGTGAATCTGTAAGTTTTTCATTTTTTCCTCATTTTCAAGTTCCTTTCTAATCTTTTGTTTGAATGTGTTTTTGGCTATCTAAATGCTTGGGTTTTGTTGTGAGATAGGTTTAGATGAAAACCTAATGTCTTAGGAGGGGTAGGAACACGTCTAGGATGGATTTTGGATGATGCTTCCTTGAAAATGTCGAAGAACTACTTATGTCTGTGTTCTTGCATGTATGGGCTTAGGCCTGCGTATGCAACTTGCATTCATATGTATGTAACTCTGTTCTTTCGTAGCAAGTATGTTCTTGAGGTTCTATGTACGTGGGAATGAACCTGCTTATGCAAAGTCTAGTCTGCTCACGTGGGCCTGGACTTGCGTACATAAGATACTTGGTAGAACCCTTACTCTACCCTTTTTCACTTATTTTTCACCCGTTTCACTTCCCTATGCAATGCTAACACCATTTTTGTCATTTCTGCATCTGAATATCACCACATCATTCTTTTTACCTTCACTAATGCATCACAATATCATTTTCTTCGAATTTCACTTGAATCGTGAATCTAATGACATCTTTTCATTTTTTGCAATCATCATCCCTTTATGCTGGTAGGGGAAGCACCAATAAGGTAGTGGAGTGGTTCAACTTACTTGCCCTCGAAACTAGAGGCTATGTCCGGGAGGTGGGCTTTGAGCACATCATTAGCCTTTGGTGCAGTGCCTCATTGAGAGGTGGTGGGACATTACCCACACCTTCCGTATTGCTGAGTGGGAGATGACGTTGATTCCCTTTGACTTCTTCCGTATGACCGGCCTTAGTTTCGAGGGGGCCATCACTAGTTTGGACGGTGTGTTGGGCGTGTAGCTAGGCATCAACATGTTAGGGAGGAAGTACTCCACTGAGACCATCTGCTACTTCAACTTGGTGTTGGATTAGGGCAAATGGTATCTTTGAGGTGGCTAACCCTCTTCCAGGATTTTGGGGAGGCACGGAGGGCCAACTAGGGGCAAGCATGTCTTGCTCATCTTTACTTCACCCTCATCACTCTCAGTAGAGGCAAGCATGTCTTGCTTATCTTTACTTCACCCTCATCACTCTCAGCAGAGGTAGGAATGTCTTGAGGTCAATTCTCCTTTTACTTTTTACACTTCCACTTGTAGCTTTTTGTCTTGCAAACTGTACTATCTTGAAAACTGTCATTTTGTATATATTATCTTGCAAACTATCATCTTGCATCTCGTCATCTTGCATCTAACTTGTGACTTATGTTTCTTCTCTCTTTTTTTTGCAGTAATGGATGACTTGGTATGGCCTTATAACTTTGGGCACTGACCTAGTCCTGAACAACTTCCACCAAGTAAGGGCCTATCTTGCAGGGTTGACTTCCAATGAGGTAAGTTCAATAGTTCTAGTCTCTTATGCTCCTTCATGCATTTTTCTTAGGATATCGTTCTTCTAATATCATGTTATTATAGGTTAACTGGACCCCATGGACCAGTAAGCCCCTTCCTACTTTTCGAGACTTGGAGCTTGCTGCTTTCATCGCTTCAAAGATCACACGACCTTTTGAAGGAATGGGCTTGAGGGTGCTATACCTAGCAAAGAGAGTGCGATGCTAGCTGGTGGGTAAAGATGAACCACAGATTCCGATGAACCACAGATTCCTGAGTTCATGCTTGCCCCACACTCTATGACTGATGCTGAATACAACTCATGAGGGAGTGGCGTTTCCTATGTCGAACGGCTTCTTGAGGGGTTGGACTAAGAGAAGTTCAACATTACTCACCTCATGCCTTTCCTTACTGTTCAGGTATATGCTTAATCTCTTTTTCTTCTTTTTTTTTCTCATTTGTCATGACTTCTAATGTGGGAAATTGTAACAGGGGGGACCTACTGTCGGTGAGCCCATTGATCCTCCACACTTCCCTTGGACAGTCTATGCTTATGGCCCAGATGGCTTTGCTTGGGAGTGTGCCATGCCCCATAATCCTAATGTTATAGGTTATCTTTTCCCTTCCAACACTCGAGCGGTGAGTTCTTTTTTCCTTTTGTCCTTTCTCTTTTTGCCAAATTTCCCTTTTGTTTCAATTACTAACCCTTCCTTCTTTGAACTGTAGCCTACTATCCAAGAGCATGAGGAGTTGGTGTGGCTAGCCAGGAATCTTAAGTTGGAGATGACCAACTACTTGAGGGAGCTATATAGTCCTGGAGGAGTGGCCTACCTAGGTGGTGGTGATGATGATGATGATGATGATGAGAAGGACTCAGAGGCGACTCCTAGCTATCGTTTAAGAAAGAGGCGGCACCATTGATTACTTGCAATTCAAGACATATATAGGCATACAACACACATCTTTTTTTTTTTTTTTTTTGCGTTTATGGATTTTTATTTCCTTTAGCAGACATTTGGATTTAGTTTGAGACAACGGATTGTATTAAGAACATCTTTTTACATTTATGCTTTTGATTGGAACTCAACTCTTAATTTACAAGTATAATTATAAATTGTATGTTTTCTATACAACTTTGCTTCTTTGATGCTTACAATCTTGTGCTTGGAACATGTCTCAAATGATTCTTTAGATCATAAGAACCCTATGAATGCTTGGGAGTGGAGAAGCTTCGCACAAAACAAGGGAAAATTGGCTTCTGCCAAGCGCCATGCGTATGTGGAGGTCGCACCATGCGTACGTAGAGGTAAGCCTACGTATGTAGCTTTAACTTTACGTACGCAAGGTTGACTTTGTGCACATGGGCCATAAATCAAAAAAATCCTAGCCAACTTATTTAGGTATAAAAGTAGCCGTTTGGGTCCAAAACCCTCACCAACGTATTTCCAACTCAGAGAACACTTCTTTGAGGTCCCCCAATGGCAGAAAGTTCTCCTCTTGATGTCTCCACTTGGATTAGGAAGCTTGGTCCCGATTTCAAGGATTCTGTTACTCCCTATGGCCTTTCTTGCATCTTCCCTTACCATCAAATTAGGGTAGATGAGCGTCTTCTATTAAGGAATTTACTACTATTATGGGTGAACCGAAGATTGATGATCTTATCTTTCCTACCATGGGAAGGGATCTTCCTTCCTTGCTGTGAGTGGTGTTGGGTGTCCCTGAAACCACAACGAATAGGTGGTGTGTTTTTGGCAAACTTAACTTTAGGCTAGTCTTTGATTACTTTTTCGGTTCAGACTTCCTTGAGGGTGAAAGGCCACGATCATACTACCTTTGTGCTGCCTTTTGCTTATGTGCCCTTTAAAGATATTTTTTGGTTCAACAGTCACATTGTGTGGACCTTCGGATGTGTATGGTGGCTTATGAGCTAAAGAGAGTTAACCCAGTGGGCTTGATCTTGGTGGAAACCCTCAATGGTTTGGATGCCTTTCAAAGGAAGGAAGCGAGTTTCTTTACATGAAGTCATCTTCTTCTTCAAGTATGATCCCTAACTTTTGCCTAGGTTCTCAACCTATTGGGATTCCTCTAATTTTGCATGGATTACTTTTCGGTTTTCAACCCATCAAGGCACCTTATATCGTCTTTCATTATTTTTATTTTTTTCTCATTCATGCTCTTCCTTTTTCTAATTTTTTAATTTTATTTTTTTATTACTTGCTTTTTCTTTTCCTTCTCTCTCTTTTTTTCTTTTCTTCCCCCCTCCTTTTTTTTTTTTTTTTTTTTTTTTTTTTTTTTTTTTTTTTTTAGATATGGCTACAATTCCCCCTTAGCACCTACCTTCTTAGATGTCCTAGGCTTTGAAGCATACATGAAGCTTTTGGGCCACCTTAAGGAGACGGACATTCAGTGGGTAATGGAATGGTGGCATATCTCAAGCATGGTTCACAGTTGCTGCAAGGACCATTATGTGACTCTAGTTGGGCTTCGTTGCTGCTTTTACTACTCCACTTGTTGTATCTCAAGGAAATTTGGAGAGCATTAAGGGTTTCCCCTATGATGGAAAGGTATAGGAGTAAGGGTTTCCTATGTTATGGAGGTACTAGGATAAATGGGTGGAGGAGATATTCCTTGATGAGTTCAAAGGCTTTATGGCACTCATCGTTCCATGTATGTGGTTCATTCTTCCTTAAGAGCTTAAAGATGGGTTCACAAGTGGAGGTAAGCTTGGCAATGAACCAACTAATGTATTGTAGTCGACCTAAGAAACCCCTAATCTCTTTCTCACTTTTAAATGGAGGCATTTCCAATATGGCTTTGATCTTGGATGGGTCAACTTCTATTCCTCTATAACTCACCAAGAACCCTAACAATTTTCCAACGGTTACTCCAAATGTGCACTTTTGTGGGTTCAATCTCAATCTATATTCTTTAATCCTCTTGAGAAACTTCTTCAAGTCATGGTGTGGTTCTTTCTATCCTTAGATTTCACTATCATATCATCAACACACATCTCTACCTCATTATGCATCATATCATGTAGCAAGACTGTAGCCATCCTTTGATAAGTTGCCCTAGCATTCTTGAGGCCAAATGGCATTACTGTGTAACAATAAATTCCCCATTCGGTAGTGAAAGTGATTTTGGTCATATCTTTAGGAGCCATCTTGATTTGGTTTTATCCTGAAAAACCATCCATAAAGGACATTAAGGCACTTCTTGCCGTGTTATCCACCAAGACATCAATGTGGGGGAAGGGGAAGTCATCCTTAGGGCATCCCTTATTCAAGTCTCTAAAATCCACACACATTCTTACCTTTCCATCCTTTTTAGGTACAGGCACGACATTGGCTATCCACTCAGCCTGGTTTACGAGTTTGATGAACCCTACCTTCAGTTGCTTGGTGACTTCCTCTTTGATTTTTAAGAACCATTCAGTCCTCATTCTTCTCAATTTTTGCTTGACAGGCACCATGTGGTCAAGAGTATCAATGTGATGTTGAGCTATCTTAGGGTCAATTCCAGGCATATCTTCATAGGACCATGCAAACACCTCTGGAAATTCCATAAGGAGTTCTTAAAGATCTTTCTTTCCTTTTTCATTTAGAGTTGAGCCAATTTTAATTAAGCATGGATTCTCATCATTTCCCAAATTAATAGTTTCAAGAGTTGGTTCCATAAGTTCAATTTTCTTTTCCAATTGTTTATTAATTTCATTTTCAAATTATTTTGAATCATTTAAGTGCAAAATTTCAATGTTATGGGACACATCAAAGTAGCCAAATAAGAATTCATCTTATTAAAAATATTGAAAAGTACATTGGAATTTGCATTACAAAACTCTTTCCCCATGTTCTTAGAAAACCCAATTCAAGTCCAATTATTAATGGGCCCCATTATAGGCATGATGAATTTGGAAGGATCACTTGGTTCTTCAGTGGCGATGGCGAACACGTCCTCACTCGTCTTCATCATGGTCTTCATTGCTTTAGCATCCATGTATTTCACCCAATTAACTTCTTCTTCCACTTTTTTTGATCACCATGGTAGGCTTCTCCTTAAAAGTGAGTTTTTCATTGAAGAACATCTCCCAGCCTGGATACAACCTTCCATTTTTCCCCACCCAAGGTTCGGGGAAGCCATAATAGGCGAAGTCTCCTCCTTCTTTCATGAAATTCTCATTGAGAGTGCCATGGTTTTTCTTGATTCCGTCATAGCCTTCAAGGAATCCTAGACCCTCCTTGGTCACTTGAGTCTTGATATTGGGGAACACAACTACCCCTTTTCCTTCCTTTCCAAGGCCCATATAAGGCATATATCCCATGTTCTTCATCATTGCAATCACCTCGTGGCTATAATATGGGAACAAATCGATAACATACTTTTCATTCTTCAACCCATAGCCGGCCAAGTTCATGAACTCAAAGCCACTCATTTGACGCTCACTCCCTCCTTCCTTAAGTCCACAAACCGATGCTAGTATCTCACCATCTCCAAGCACTATGACAATCCCTCCTTTCCATGGGATCTTCATCTTTTGGTGTAGTGAGGAAGGGATTGCCCCATTAGGGTGAAGCCAGGCCCTTCCCAATAGAAGGTTGTAATTTGGAGTGATGTCTATGACATGGAACTCCACCATGGTTTCCATTGGCCCAATCTTGCAAGGAGCCAAGAAGGTACCCATGATCTTTCTTAAAGTGTTGTTATATGCCCTTACGGTCATGGGAGAAGGAGTGATGGTCTCTATGTCTAGGCCAACAATGAGGGTGGTCCTAAGAGGACAAACATTCAAGGCAAATCCATTGTTAATAAGAACCATTGGAACCTTGGCACCCATGCATTCAATGATGATTTGCTAGGGTCTAGTGTGGGTAGCTCCTTCGGGAGGGAGACCTTCATCAAAAAAATCAAGGAAAGGGTGTGAGGAACCTTCAACACCCATGAGAGACAATACTTCTTGTAATGTAGTTTCTATTAGTACTTCTTTCCCATTCAAGGCGTCCAAGAGAGCCTTACGATGCTTTTAAGAGGCCATGAGCAAACCCATACGGACACATGAGCTTGGATCTTCTTCAATTGCATCAAAACCCTATCTTCTTCTTCTTCTTTTCCTCTAGGTTCCGTGGGCTTGGATCCTTCCCTTAGATCCTTACTAGGATGATCTTTTTCTAAAAAGGATTCCTTGTAGTGCTTCCCACTGTAGACACTCAATTTTTCACCCATGATTTAATCAAGGGGAATGACTTGAATAACCATGTATCTCAAAAATCATGATTGCTTTACATGCATTAATTCATTTATTGCATATCATAAAAATTATCTTGAGATTCTAATGGTTGCATTGGCGTTTTCGGTTTTCAAATCGGACCATCAGAACAAAAGATATCGCATGATTAAGTTTGCACAGTCAACATGCATTGCGTCTAGGAAAGGTCGACAACACATGATTAATTTAAATTAATTCTAATTGGTTAAAAAATTAAAATTAATTAAATAATTTTGGGATTGGTTGATAATTAATGTTTAAAATAGGGATGCATGCATAGGAATAAAAGGGATGATTGGATAACAAATTTATTTTAGAGTATATCTACAAGATAATTGTTCTTAAATAGCCTAAATTATCCAGAAAAGAGGTGGAAAATCATAAACGGAGGATGAAAACGCGTTTAGGTACAAGGACTGGCCAAAAAACCCTAGAAGGAAAGTCCAAACAGCACTCGAACACGAATGAGTGTTCGGAGTCCAAAAGGCAATTTGACACTTTTGGAGTGTCGAACGGCACTCTAAAAGTGTTGAATTGGCATCTTGTGGGATTTGGCCCAATGGCCTTCGAGTGACGATCAGGCACACCTTTTTTGACCTTTTCGCAAAAGGAGGCATCTTCAAACCCCTATCATCCGTACCTATTTTGTAGAGTCTTTTGGCCTCTATAAATAGAGACAGGACCTCATAATTCAACACCTTTTTTCTACGCTTTGAGAGGCTTATGTTTTAGGCTCTCAGATTGCCCATATTTTCTGATCTCCTCTTTGAGTGTTACTGCTCAAATTAGGGTTTTTAGGTTTTAAAGAGAATTGAACAAATTTCTTTGAACCCTAAAACATCATCTCAAGAACAAAGTGTGCTCATGCAAGAGGTTGATTTCTAACCCTTTTGTTTTTATGCTTTCTTAATCATAATGATGCATGTTTAATTGTTTAAGATATTCATATTTTACCATGTTAATTTAGTTCATGAAAATATGTTCTTGATTCCTTTATTGTTGATATAATCTATTTCTTAGTTTTAAAGATTTGCATGAAGTCAATTCTTTTTTTCTTCAAAATAAAATAGTTCTGCATCTTTCTTAGATGCAGATCTAAATTTTTCTTAAACTAAAAAAAGAAAAAAGAAAAAAGATCTGCATCTTTTTTAGATGTAGATCTGAATTTTTCTTCAAAATAAAAGGGATTTGCATCTTCCTTAGATGCAGATCTAAATTTTTCTCAAATCAAAACTGATTTGTATCATTCTTAAGATACAAATCTGGGTTTTTTTTTTTTTTTTAATATAACATACGTAGATTTTTGAAATAAAGAAAAAAAAAATTAAACATGATTGTGTTTGCGTTTGTTTTATTTAATTCATGTTGCATAAATTTAAATTATGAGTGAAAAACTCTTTTCTTAAAAAAATATTTTTCATCTTTTTTTTAACATATAAGAAAAACATATATGATTTTTCTACTATTAAAAATCAATTTTTGTTTTTTTGTTTTTGTTGTTGTTGTTGTTATCATCATAAAATAGATCTGATCTTTTATAAATCAAAAAATCAATTTTTTTTAGTTCTTCAAAAACAAATCTGATATTTTTCAAACCAAAAGACTTTATTTTATGTAATAAAAACATATCAGAATTTTCATCTCCAAAAACCAATTTTTTCTACATATTCCAAAACTGATAGGCCACAAACTGAATGACCCCATGTGATAGAAATTAATTAATTAATTAGCCAAGTTATTAATTAATCAATTTATCATGCAAACACGTGGTAGTACAAAAAAAATCACCAATAAACTAATTAGAACTGTTTATTGGATTAGCCAATTGTTAAGTTCTAAAGACTTAGGTTTTTATGTATTTAGAACTCTAATTTGTATTGCTGGCAAACCATGATCAAAACAATGTATTTAGGTTTTTTTAGACTTGCTCAAAGTTGGTTCATTGTTGTAAAGTTGGATTAAACTACTGTAGGAATTAAAAAACTGTTTCAGCCCATTTCGATCGATCGAAGCATAGGCTCGATTAATCGAAAATCGAGTCTGACATTTTTTATGCAGAATTTCCAACTCAGCCCTAACTGATTTAAAACGTTTTGGGTTTCTAATTTGCCCTAGGTATAAAAGGTAAACCCTAGCCACATTTTAGTGTTGCTCATGTTGCGGTTTATGTGAATCTCTTGTGAGATCTTTGAGGAGCTTTCCTTCACATAAACTTAAGGTTTTCAAGAAGAAGAAGTTTTCTACACCTTGATGATCAAATTCAGTTGTTGCCATTGAAACTTAAAGAAACACAAGCAGGTGTGCTTGTATTTGGTGGAGAATCCAAGAAAGAAGGAGTTTGTGGATTCGGAGTTTGCACGTGGTCGTGTCAGTAAGTTCTACTGGTGGGTAGCAATAAGAAGTCGAGCGTGGGGGCTTGTAAGTCTTATTGTATGAACTTCGATTCTTTTAAGATAGTGGATTCAAGTTTACTTTGAGAATAACTAGGTTAAATCCTCCCCAGGTTTTTACGTTTGGTTTCCTAGGTGATCATATCTTTGTGTTATTTATCTTTCCGCTGCTTTACATGATATGATTATTTGATTGTGTTAACCTAGATTTAATTAATTTGACTAAGTAACAACTTGGCTAAATTCCTAGGTTAATCCAATTGTGTTTTAAGGGGTCTAAAAACTAATACCAATTACAATAAAGAATGACATATGTTCTTAACATATGAACCACATATGTCCTAACAATCTCCCCCTTTCGCAATCCGTGACAAAACCACAACAAACAAATGAACATATGAGAAACGTCATAAATCACTCAACTCATATTCACTTGTTGAATACAATAAAATCTATTCTAACACAAACTCTTGAAAAACTTTGCAAGAAGAGAGTTTATGGCAAGTAGACTTTGACAACCTGTATTTCTGAAACACTTTAAACAAAACTCATCAAGGCATCTTAGTGTGAAACAGAAATAGTAGATTGCATATAATTAATAAGAAACATATGTATAAAGGAAGAAAAGATACAACACATGTAGAGGTAGGTGAAAGAAACATAATGTATCAATAAAAGAAGAAAAGAAAAGATACATAATATCCTCACTACATCCTTCATATCAACAACACTCCCTCTAACAAAATGGTCCTATACTAACTCTCCCCCTAAGAATGACTACCTTCGTATCCAAAACTACTCCCTTTTTTTGTCACGAATGACAAAAGGTAAGAATGTCAAGTAGACATCTCATTGGTAGAGCTAGCAAAACCAGAAGCCATGGGAGGAGGTGGTGAAGGAGTAGCCTCAAGAGCAAAATTGCCGATGGTCGCCAGCCGCCTAGCAATACGGCCAACACGAACGTTCACTTGATACAACTCTGTGGAGAGTGTATCAAGGCTCGCATCCATGCATTGTAGCTGCGCCATGATGTCACCAAGCGTCACACTGCCCATAGAAGAGAAGTAAGCGATATGGATGGAGCTAAACGAGATAGAGATGAACGGGAGGGAGGAGCTACTGAATCCGACTGCCTCGACTAAAACTACACCTCACTACATTTTACGATAACAATGTCTATGGCACACATGAAAGTGAAATGGTCAGACAAGGGAAAAGGAACAAAAAAGTGGCGTAAGATCCTCGTGATAGCGGAAGGAAAAATGAGCTTATCATAGGACGCCGAATCTAGATGAACATCTATAATAGATAGAATGAAATGAGAAGGAAAATCTATAGTAAGATGCTCAAGAAGAGACAACAAAAATCGAGCATAAGGCTCTGTGATGGAGTTGTAGTGAGAGAATGGATGCAAAACAAAGGATATCACCATGTTCATGGATCTAGGACCTTTAACAAAAGGCCTACATGGTGTAAACTAACGCTCACCCCAATCAGAAGGGCACTCACAGAAAGTAGCCATGAGCTCATTCTTCGACACAGTCTGCAGACGCTCAAACCTAGGATAGTCAGGAAACTCTATCCTAGGGACCCGAAGCACATCCGCAACAAGTTGCGATGTGACAGGAATGCACGTACCTTGAATGCGAGTGAAGAAAAGAGGTATTGAACGATCAATCCCATGCATGTTGGAGTAAAACTCCTGGATAAGCACGAGAGGACAAGTGACCGAGATGTCACACAGTGACTCCCATTCCCGACTATGAATGACAGTGGGAAGGTCAGTGTGGGCGAAGTCTGCTAAAATGACTTGGCGTTCCGAATGAACACCACGTCTAGAAAAGTTATTCGAGAATGCCTTGTGAGCATCATCATCACGGAATCGAAGAAAGAGAGGAGCAAAATCAGAATATGAAGAAGCTTCGGAATGAAGAGGGTTCCGAGTTGAAGTAGATTTACGCTTAGGTGCCATAGACACGACTAACGTAAACAAAAAGAGAGGGAGAGAGAAAGAGACAATCAGAAAAGTTCCAAAACAGTTCATAATAGTAAGAATATGTGAAAAGAAATACATATGCATGGAGAATGCATGAACATGTTACATGCAAAAGAAATTGCATCGTGGGCTTAGCCCAATCCAAACCTATTAGCACACAAATAGTTTGCACACACCTAAATGCATGAAAATACTATTATAATGCATATGTAATGCAATGCATGAAGTTTTAAGATCACATTAGCTTAACCCAACCCAAAATTGCAACAATAACTCATCAATTTTGAAAAACCCCAAAATTTTTCAAAAACCCTAAAACCTAGGTTTCAAAAATACCTAGAAACTGAATGACCCATTGTGATAGAAATTAATTAATTAATTAGCCAAATTAATTAATCAATTTATCATGCACATGCGTGGTAGCACAAATAAATCACCAATAAACTAATTATGCAGCGGAAAATAAATAACACAGTAATTTGTTTATGAATGGGGAAAACCTAACGGTAAAAATCCCCCCGGGTGATTTTCAAGTCATCACTCTCGAAACTCCACTATTATCACAACATGCAGTTACAAGTAAAGGAATCCCAAGTACCTTACCAACCTACAGTTAAACCCTTACCCCAATACCCAATTGGACTTGTTCTGTAGTGACAGTTCCCTTTTTTGATACACGGCTCCCAAGTACATGACTAACCAATTGCGTGGATCCCAGTACGCAACTTCAAACCCCAACTAAGAAGGTTGTTGGCTGTAAAGTTTTTCAGTTCATTCACACGATGAAGATTAAGAAGATGCTTAGTCACAAAATCCTACGGTGCAAATACACAGCAACTTCTACAAGAGAAAGAGATGAACTAAGGTAAGAACTTCATCTCCAGTCACAATTTGCTTGAACAGAGTTTGCTCAATGCTTGTGCAACTTGTGAACTCTTTAACGGCCTTTAAAACAATCATTTTATATGTTTAGAGTTAGGAGAAAAGAAAGCCCAAACATATAATCACGGATTCCAAGAAAATCATATCAACATTCTGAAATTCATAAACCTCGACAGATAGAAGGTGTCGAACAGCTATCGAGCACATGGGCATGAGACAGTTTCTAAACCTCGACACATGCCAGCTGTCGAGCTTTAATGAATGTGCACTTCTTCAGCTTGTTTCTTGGATAGGCTTGATGACTTCAACACTTGATCTTGAAACCTTGTTTCTTGAAGTGTTAAAAACACCTAGAACTACCCAATCACAAGTAAAGTACGTTTTGTCAAAGGATTAGCCAATTACAATAAAGAATGACATATGTTCTTAACATGTGAACCACATATGTCCTAACAAAAACAGATTTGGTATTTTTGACAAATCAAAATAATTTTTCTTACCACCCAAAACAGGTCTGAATTTTTTTAAAAAATAAAAACAAAAGAAGAGACTTCATCTCCGGTCACAATTTGCTTGAATAGAGTTTGCTCAATGCTTGTGCAACTTGTGAACTCTTTAACGGCCTTTAAAACAATCATTTTATATGTTTAGAGTTAGGAGAAAAGAAAGCCCAAACATATAATCACGGATTCCAAGAAAATCATATCAACATTCTGAAATTCATAAACTTCGATAGATAGAAGGTGTCGAACAGCTATCGAGCACATGGGCATGAGACAGTTTCTAAACCTCGACACATGCCAGCTGTCGAGCTTTAATGAATGTGCACTTCTTCAGCTTATTTCTTGGATAGGCTTGATGACTTCAACACTTGATCTTGAAACCTTGTTTCTTGAAGTGTTAAAAACACCTAGAACTACCCAATCACAAGTAAAGTACGTTTTGTCAAAGGATTAGCCAATTACAATAAAGAATGACATGTGTTCTTAACATGTGAACCACATATGTCCTAACAAAAACAGATTTGGTATTTTTGACAAATCAAAATAATTTTTCTTACCAACAAAAATAGGTCTGAATTTTTAAAAAAAATAAAAACAAAAGAAGAGACTTCATTCATAAATAAACTTGTGTGATTTAATATATTTTTTTTTCACATGTTCAACATATCATTCATGACATGTATAACATGGTACATTGGTCACAAGAGTCTAGAATAACCTAGCCTCCAGATTTAGGCCTTTGGTTAAGTAGATCTAGCCTTGTCTTTATTTTTTTTGGGTAGAATGTAACTAGGACAAAAAGTCATGTAATTATTTGGTAGTTTGTAACTAGGGCCTAAAGCTATGTAATTTTTCAATTTTCCAAATATGCATTTTTTTTTATTCAATCAATGAAGAGAACAATTTAGTCATGCATTTGTATATATTTAGTTTTTCTTATTTTTTGTATAAAAATAAGTGACGACTCCACACCACTTACCCAAAAAAGAGGTGCCCTAAAAGGTACCCGAATCTCTTTTTTGAGGGGCATTTTTTTATGAAGTCTCTCACACCCACTCCTAGTGATATTTGCCATATTTTCCTCCAAAACTCTTTTCTTCAATTCCGTTACCCCTTTGGGAAGTATTCCCCATATTGCTATCGCTTCCTTTAGGACTTCATCCTTTTCATCCCATATTCCTTGGACTTCCACAGCATTGATATTGACATTTTTAGTTTCTATCAACTTCGAGCAATCCCTTTCAACTTCATCTATTTGTACCCAATTTTGATATGGAAGGGGAGCCCTATAGTAATTGGGCAAAGGGTTCTTTCTAATGTTGGGTTTGGTAATGATGTTGGGATTCGGGAGGGTTCCATTGTCTGTGAGGTCTTGTATCCCGTGCTTGAGGCAAAAGCAATTGTTGGTTTTATGGCCAGATTTTTTGTGGTAGTGGCAATATTCATTGAAATTCCAAGAGGGAGGTATAGGATAAGGCATGGGTGTAGGGTCTAAAGGCTTGGGTGAGGGTCATTCCTAGGTCGGAGAACTCTTGGCGAGTTTTCTTTGGGTAGGCGAGTGTTTGTTGGGGTATGATGGCACTCACATTTACAGGATTAGGTGCTTTAGTGGTGGTCCTCCCTCCATATGTCTTCTTGGCTGGGGGCTTGCTTTCCCCTTTCTCCAATTGTCCATTGTTGAAAGCATCTTCAATTCTTGTTCCACAATCACATAATTCTCCAAATGAGCTAATAGGCAATGATAAAAACCTACTATTGTAAACCGGAAGCAAGTTCTTGATAATAATGTTGATTTGGTCTTTCTCATTTGGCCTATTGACCATTCTAGATGCCTCATTCTTCCATCTAGTCATATATTCAAAAAATGCTTAATAGGCTAAGAATGTATTGACCCCTTATGGTAAATTAATCAATTAATTAGCCAAGTGAATTAATTAAGTCAATTAATATGCAATATTCGTGGTAGCACAAACAAATCACCAACTAAGTTAAATGCAGTGGAAAAATAAATTTGACACGGTGATTTGTTTATGAATGGGGAAAACCTCCAAGGAAAAAGCCCCACCGGGTGAATTTAAAGTCACCACTCCCGAGAATCCACTATTATGAAAACAAGCAATTACAAGTAAAGGAGTCCCAGTACCTTATACCAACCTACTGTTGAACCCTTACCCCAATACATAATTGGGCTTGTAATGTAGTAACAATCTCTCCTTTCAATGCACAGCTCCAAATACGTGACTAACCAATCAATGCACAGATTCTAGTACGTGACTAATACACCAACTTGAGAAGGATGTTGGTTGCAAAGTTCTTCGGTTCATCTACACGATGAAGATCAAGAAGATCTTTGGTTATAAAACCTTACTGCATACAAACGCAGCAGTTTCTTTAGGAGAAAGATGAGCTAGGGCAAATTGTCTCCGATCACAATATGCTTGCATAAAACCTTTGCATCAAGTTTCATCAACTAAGATAACCCTTAAAATGATCCTTATATATGTCTAGGGTTGTGAGAAAAGAAAACTTAAGCACATAGCTTGCATATGTGTGAAAAAAGTTCTAAAAAAATGATTTCCGTAATTCTCGATAGATACAGCTATTGAGCTTATCTATCGAGATTCACATTTTGAATCTCGATAGATACATCTATCGAGATATCTGTTGAGCTTCAAAACACGACACTTCTTTACTTGATTCTTGGACAGATTTGCATGGTTTCAATACTTGGACTTGAACTCTTGTTCCTTGAAGTTTTAAACACATCCTAGATCTACCCAATTACAAGTAGAGTGTGTTTTGTCAAAGGATTAGCCAATTCTAAATGACATATGTTCTTAACATGATCCACATATGTCCTTACAACGTCTCCCCCACACCTTGCTTAGTAGTTTCTAAATCCCTTAGAGTCACATCAATCATGGTGTTGAAGATGAATTGGTCCACAAACAACTCCACTAGCTCATTCCACACCTTTGTCTTGCTTAGATCAAGGCTGTAGTACCACCTTATGCACCTCTAATGAGTGAAAGAGGGAACGCATGAAAAGTTTGTTTCTCATCTAGCCCTTTCATTTCTGCAATGCTTAGGTATCTTCTTATGTGTTGCTTTAGATCCCAGTCCCATCAAATTTTTCTGTTTCGAAGATCTTGAACTTGGGAGGCAATGCAATAGGAGTCTTTGAACTTACTCCCCCCATGTTATAGAGGAAGTCATCCATCACTTGTACCTTATGGAAGGCAAGTTGCATTTTCTCCATCTTTTCCCTCATAGCTACGGTTTCTGTGGTGAGCTTCTCAAATTGCTTGTTCCTTTCATATTCCGCTTTGTCCTTTTTGTCCCGTTCCTTCACTTCCTCCTCATCATTGTGTACTTCCACATATTTGGATTTCTTGAGCCTAGATTCTTCCAACTTAGTGAGGTGTCTTCCCATTTTCTTGAGAGCTTCTCCATGTTCATCTAAAGCCTTAAGGATCTTTTGTGCCATTGGGTCTTCTGAGGAGGTAGCCATTGTCTCTTGGGGATTTTCTTCTTCTTGGTATGTATCCTCTATCGTGATCAAGTGCCTTCATTTCTCTCGAATCAAAAAGGGAGTGGGGACGCACTTTCTTGACTTTGGCGATGCAAAGATGCCTGAAAAAAAGCCTCATTTTTATTAAGTTCAAGTTCCAAATAAAATATTCCTTTTACTCTTTTAGATGTTCTTGGAAAATTTTAAATTTCATTTTAATGAAAGCCCAATTACAATATCACTCCATTTCCTCTCATACATCCTTGCCCCTTGTTTCATTGGGCTTTGGTCTATTTACAATAAAGCTCTCACCTTACTCTTGTGGGCTTTCATTAGAACGTACTTAGGAATCTTCGACCCTTTGTCTCAAACTTGGTCCTACAATGTATTCATCACCTTTGGGTTTTTCGTTCTTTATTCATTATTTCATCACCCTTTTTTTTCTCTCTTGAAATAGCCCTCTAGCAAGAAAATTTTGTAGCCTTCCTCTTAAAGTCCATGAATTTCTCATCATTTTGGGCCTAAGCATGCAACAAGGAGGCCCAAGATTATGCAAGTTCATATCAACTTTGCAGGATTTTGGATGCTAAATCCATAGCATATTTGTTACCTTAGGCCTAAAGTCCTTTTTTTCAAAAAGGGTTTTTTCCACTTTGGCCTATGATAGCAATTAGGCTATGGTCTTATAAACCTTTCAAGTTAAGACATTCCTTTGGATTTAGGGATAAGTCTCTTATATGTGAGAACTTCTTTTCTTTTATCCCATAACATCTTAGGGTATACCATAGCTTTAGGGTCAACCCTCCCATTTTCATCCCTTCTATTTGTCCTATAGGATTAGGTGAACACATGATATATGGTTGAACAAGCAAGAGATATATAACGGGTACCCTTCATGGTAGGATCTAGAACCTCTCTAGTGTGGGTAGGCTCCCTAAGGATAAAGGGCTAGATAAATAGGTCACTCATAACTAAATGGGTCATGATTCCAATCGAGGGCCTAAGTGGACCCCATAGTGGATTGGTAGCAAAAATTTAACGTACTTAAGGCCCATTATAGGCGATGGCACCGATTGTGAGTTGGTGGGATGAACTTTGGAAAATTTAGGCCTGAATGGAGCCTTCCATCTTCCCACTCATCACCAACCAAGGTTAAGGGACAAAGAGAACAAGTGATATGTGTGTAAAACAAGTATTAAAACAACTTTTATTAAAGTTAAGACATAGAACACATAGGAATTAAACTCACCATCCCTAGTAGAGTCGCCATCGTGGGCGCAAGGAAAAGGGTAAATTAAAATTGGAGTAGCCACCTAGTTATATGGTCTAGGAACTATAAATATAGCGTCCTTTTGAGAAAGGACCTTTGATCTAACTACCAAAGTTTGGGTACGGAGTTTAGGTACGCTCTTGGGAAGAAACGGCACCCATGATTGCCCAACCCTAAGGTTAGCCTTCCATTTAAATACTTGTATTCTAGACTCACACACACACACTAACATGCATCTAGTAAACAACATGGCATATTTAACCCTAAACACATACTTATCCATCTATCCAAACGAAAGAAAGCCAAACATATAAAAGAAAACCCTGGCATTCATCTAAAACAAAACAACAACTTAAACATGGCAACAAGCATATCGTCAAACAAAACATATCAAAAACAAAATGTTAACATACTAGAAACCTTAATCATACATCTAAAAAACCCTAACACAAATGCATGAACATTACTAATGCATGGCTTATCCTTTACTTACCTCTCAACAACACAACACCTATGGCATCAATACATGAAAATGTGAATGAATGGCATAGCATTAAAACTAGGAAAACGCTAACCTAAACCTTAATCTAAACATGTGACAACAACAAACATATTAAAAGGAAAACAAACGGTCATGGGGCTTGAAACATATGAAAAAGAGGCTTATACAGAAAGACATGTGAAGGTAGACCAAAACAAATACAGAATTAGGATTTTCTGGGTAACAACATCGTGTACGCTAGAATAGGTTTGCGTACGCATGAGTTCAGCTTACGTGTGCCGGTTAGTTCATGCGTACGCAAATCCTTACCTAGAAATTCTAATCAACACAGAAACAAAGTAGAAACCAAAAACGTAAAATCTAGCAACCTATCATGCTTAAAGACAGAATGAAAACCTAAAACTAACCTAAATAAACAAATGTAAACATAAACTAAGCAAAAGAAACAAATTAAAACAAAGATTAAAGTAGAAAAGAAAAAGAAAAGATTTTAAAGCATACCTTAAAGCAAAAGCTCCTAAGCTTGATTTTTGACTGTTACCCTTAGTCAAATCTATCATGATACAATGAAATAGTAATTAGTAATCTTAAACTCAAAGGATTAGGACTAGAAAAGGTCCCAATCAAATAAAAAGAGACTTGAGGGAGTTTTGTGAAAAACTCCCTTTTGATTCACTATTTTCTAATAAATCTTAGGTTTTTCCCATCGAATTTCTGTGTTTTGAAAATGTACCATGTAAGACTTTTTATAGTGAAAAAAATAAAGTTTGGAATGGCTCTTAGACGATGTGGGATTCATTCCAAATCTCCACCATTATTGTAGAAAACTTGCATTTCTTATACTTCTAAAACCCTAGCCACGTACGTAGGCCACGACTCACTTATGCAGGTTGAAGGCCACTTTGGTCGTTTAATTTTTCAAAAATAGATTTTTGCTCATTTAAAATGTTACATTTTCCATTTTAATACTCCTCAAGTCAACATAATATCTGATTGATCTCTAAACTGGCCTTACGCCTTAGAGTTTGAGCATAATTAGGGAATAGGGGCCCAAGTCGTAAGGGGTATAAAATGCGGTGTCCACAGAGTCTGACTATATGTGATTATGAAAAATTGATTCCAATTGGTTGTAATTATAATCAATTTGAGATTAATGACGTATCATAATTTGATTGGCTAGGACTACATTTTCTGGTAAGGTTGTACTCACTTAATTAATTAGATAGTTAAACATTAATTATTCAATGAGTAATTTATGCAATTATCTTTTTAATTAGGGTAAATTTGGAACTAATCAAGTTTGAAATGTAAGTTATTGGAGCCTATTAATGTTAATTAGAAACTAATTTGGAATCTATTAATGTTAATTGTGCTGAAATAGTTTTCTAACAAATGACCTCTGCTCACCATTTCATTGATATCTCTCAGAATATTTTGAATATGTGAATGAGGTTTATTTTCCACTAGAAATCTGGGGCTTCAATTTGAGCACAAGAATGAGACAATTCCGATCAGAATTAAGTAAGATATGATTTTCGAATTTGGCTTTGCAGGCTATTACAGTAGCTACGGGAAAACCGAATTTTGCTTGCTCATCACTCCCATCAATCTCTACATTTAATGCACTAGATTTCCCCAAAGTCTAAAATAAGGTCTAGGTTCATGATTCTGTTTAATCCTTTGTCAACCCTCATTAAATGACCTTCTATTCATATTTTCTTCACCACTACTACATAAAGCCCCCCTTTCCTCCATTCTAAGACACAAAAATACCCTCTCTTCTCTTCTCTTGAATTCTAATGAAGTTGAGTAGTCTTATTATATCTTGGTCTTCCTGAGACTCAAGGTATTGAGTGAGACTTATTCTCCTTCTCCTAATTCTTCTTTTCAACTCCACCCTTAGGACTTCTACCAAGAGCTTCCTCCTCCACCGTGTTGATCTTGCATGCAGGTATAATCTTTCCCTATCTTATTTTTTATATTATTATGATGATATTAAGATTAGAGCATGCTAGTGTTTATTTAAATTTCTTGAATATGTTTGGATGTTCTTAATTGTTTATATGCTTTCTTCACATGTTATTAGTTGTTCATCACATGTTCATGCATAACATGAGCTTTGATCCTAAATCCACATTAAAAATATGAAAAACATTGCTTTATAATTTTCTTAAATCCTTGAATCTAGGGTATCACCATCCATACACATTCACTAAAATTTATTTTTCAATCCAAATGCAATGATTAATAAAGGGAATTATGGTTTATCACATGCACACACATTCAATTCAACATGCAATTGATTGATAACATATTGGATGATATGACATGAATGTTGGCCCCCATAATCTAGAAGACCGGTTTTACCGAGCAATGTGGGTGCCTAACATCTTCCCACTTTGTAACACAGTCTCCAAGCTTAGATCAAGGGTTGATATATCAATGCTTATCCTTGTAATTTTCAATTTTTAGATTGTAACTAGGTAACAAAGCCATGTACTTTATCTTAGATTGTATCTAAGACCAAAGCCATGTAATAAAATGATGAATTTTTCAATTATGATTTTCTTATTTTTTCCAATAATTAAATAAGTGGCGACTTCATTGTAAAACCCTTAATCTAAAGAGGAAAATATAATTAGTCGAACTTCCATTTTGAGAGGCAATAACACAACTCTACCTATTCATGTGAGTTTGGCCCAACACCTAAAAAAGGGCTGGGGGTGCGGTCTCTCACAATGCTATGAGAGAAAACCACAAAGGAAGTAATTCAGTAATTGTCTGATAATAACCACGTGGTAGGTCCAGGTTTACGAACATACGTTAGGCGTGGTTATTGGTTAGTGTAGTTTACCCTTTCTTATAATCTTTTTTTTTTTTTTTTTAAGATCCAACATTTATTTATACTCCAAATTGATTTAATAAATTATGGGTTAAGTCAAATTAAGCTTGAAGAAAGTCAAAGAAATTACAAATTATGTTTATTCAATGGTTAACACTTCATAAACTGAAATAAAAAAATCTTACATAAACTGATCAAGTCAAATGAGTAGTTCTAAGACCACACATTATTTTTCAACTTTTTACTAAAATTTTGATATGCAGACTGTGAGTAGTTTGCCTATCACTTACATATAAACTCACCATTTTTTCTTCATCACTTACACCCTTTCATGTCATAATTGTGGCAAAGAAGCTGTGAGATAACTTGTGGTACTAAATTTTCTTGAGTCAAGTTGATTATCATATATAAACAGAGTCAAATTAAGTTGGAAGAATTTAATAAAGTCAAAGTTACAAATTATATTAGATTGATAGTTCACTTGTAGTTGAATCATTCATGAAGACTTTGCATGGTCTCGAAGAATACGAAGTCATTTGCACACATAAGATGGGCGCAGTTGTTAGTCCACCATTGTTTAATTTAATTCCTAAAAGTCTGTCTTCCAATCATTCTCTTTCAATCATTCTTCACAGCAGTTCGGAATAGAATGAATAATTACAGAATAAGGGATCTCCTTGCCTAAACCCCTTACTAGGCTAACTATCTAGGCTTGCATCAAGATCTCAAAGGAGAGTGTGGAGACATTTCCATGATACAATGAATTAATGAACTTTTCATTAAATCTGGAGCTACACAATGCTAGCCTTAGAAATCTCCAATCAACTCTATCATATACCTTCGACGGATTGAGATTAGTTGCAGTATTTAGAGTATTGTACCTGATGTAATTTCTCTCAAAGGTTGAGATTAATAGTTGAAAAAAGCAACTTTCAATCTCAACTATTGATTAAAAAGAGTTAATAAAAGTAAAAAGTTCAATAAAAATGTGAAAAAAAAAAAAAAAAAAAAAAAAAAAAAAAAAAACATATATTGTAAGAGGGCGGGGTTAATTGCACCAGGTATAATACTAAGTATTGTACTGAATCTTCATACGACCTTCGATAATCTAACTTAATATAGCTAGCATACCTACCTTTAGTTTTCTCCTCTTGAAGCTATTAAGAATTTCTTGGACCGATACTTCATTCTTTGCAATCCATCTCCTAAGGATACACTGATTGATAAGGGCAATTTGATTGGACAGTAAATTTCCTTAGTCATGTTACAATCAGCTTGGTAATGGTTTTATACACTACATTACACATGCTAATAGGCCTAAAATAATTAAAAGAGGTAGTTTTTTTGGGATAAGAAAGATTAGTGAATTATTTACCTCTTTTGTCATTCTTCCATGTTGAAGAAACTAGCGACTACACTCACTATTTCTCACCAATAAACCCCACAACACCCCCCCGCCCGAAAAGCTCTCCACCTCCCAATACTTCTTGTAAACGAACACTATGAAACAATCAAGACTTGGAGATTTTAGTTCTGCCATGCATGTCCTAGATTGCCTTTTTAATCTCTTGCGGGGCTGGAATTCTACATATTTCCTAATTTTCAGCTAAGGACAGAGTCAGGACTTGAAGTTAGTAGAGCGGCTCTGCTACTAGCTGTGTGCTGTAGCTTCGGCATTTGACTCTACAACTTTATCACTAAGGATTTTTGTTTAAAACTTTTTAAATGCCAAGTTGTTTATTTTGGGTAAAATAGATTGATTGGGCTTAATTTTATTTTAGCTTTATTATTGGTAATTTTTGTTGTTGGGCTAATTTTTTTGGACTTGTATATTTTGTTTTAGATTTAATCTATTAATTTTTATGGCCTTTAAAAGGTGAAAAATGCTAAAACTACAAAATTTTTACAAATTACTAATGTGGTGAGTGGTTATTGATAAGTAAAAAGTGATGCAAGTATGTAAATCAATAAGAATTTACTACCTCAATAGTTTGTAAAAATACTGTAAAAAAGTGTGACTATACCATTACTCTTAAAAGAATTGATGGCACTGTTAAGAGGTGGTAAAATGTAATTTTATTAAACAAAATTACTAAAATTAGTACCTATTAATATACTAATATTTAAAAAAAAAAAAAAAAAAAAACAATTTATGGGGACTATTGCCCCCTTAGTCAATATATAGATCCGTCCCTGTTTTCAGCATTGCTCACACAAGGTGTTAATATCAACCCCTATAAGTCTGGAGGGCACTCAATCTTTTGTTCTCTCAATAAATCCATGCATTTAGCTAATAACAGACCACTAATAGGTTTATTATTTGTGAACCCTCTTATTATAATCTCTTCCTATATGTAGATAAAATAGGTCAAGTGTACGAGACCTAATCTTTGCCCACATCAAATAAGAGACCAAACCATTGTTCAATCACCCATCACATGCTGGTCACTTTCGATTAGTCTCCAAATCATGTTGTAAAGCCTATTTGATTTAGAATTTTGAGAATATACTTTTGGCTTTTTGCCCTTGGCAATTATGAATATTATATAAAATTGCACATCTAATTTTTGATTTAGTTAATTACGTGATTAAGATTATAATTTTGGTAAAGTTCAATGCATAATACTATTGCTGGAGTTTAACACCCCCGCCCCCAAAAAAGGGGGGAAAAAAAAAAAACTAACTAACTAACTAACAACTTGGTCCTCGTTTCACAAACACTAGAGCTGGTTGTTTGGCTTTCCTTTGAGTTACTTTTTTTTAATTTGAGAAATTTGAGTTACTTGTAAGAACCCATTTTTAAAGAACTCAAAAAAAAAAAAAAAATCAAATTGAAACAAAAGTACTTTCTAGTTATAAAAGTTTTAAAAGGAAGAACAATTTTTTTTTTTTTTTTTTCTGAATGTAGCAAAAGAAACAAAAAAAAAAAAAAAAAAAAAAAAAAAAAGGGGATTTTCCACTTCCTATAAATTTCATTTTTGTCGGTATATATTGATGATAAATTTTATTAGTAAATTTTATGAGACTATCTTTATTCTTTAACGATAAATTTTATTAATAAATATTCGATTCTTTCTTTAATTTGGATCGATTCACAACAACTCTTTTAATACATAAATATAGACAATATAGAGAAATATTCTTAGCCAAAAAAAAAAAAAATGAAGGATACAACTGTAGTTATAATACTATTATTATTGATCTGTCCAAATAGTACAAATTAGTCGTTACTAGTTAGCCTTTTTTTTTTTTTTTTTTTTTTTGAATTTTGGTAATATACTCGTAAGGACCTTTTCAAAGTCTACCTTTGATATATTAATACAGCATGCACTTCTAAAACGTACAAGTTCAATTAATCACAAAGACTCGTGGTGTATGCATTGAACTGAACGGGTCTTCTTCCTGTTTGCTTTTAAAAAGGGTCGGAAACATTGGGGCTACCTATGGGTTTCCAATTCCATAGGAATGCTTTTAGCTAATCACCAGGGTTGGTGTGATATTAATGGAACCGACAGAATTTCCTATAGCTGTGCCTAACTTCCCCGAAAGCTGTGGAGATGTGAAAATTCCATATCCCTCCCTTCGGTATAAATGAAGGTTGTTACCTGAAAGATCAAGCTAGAAATTTTTCTATCAATCGTGACTAGTCGTCTGGTCAACCACAACCAAAGACTGGAAACCTCATTGCTACAAAACGTTTCCATTCATCGCGATATGGACATCTTGATGTCTAATCCATCGACTGGTACAAACTTACAACGACTCGGGTATGTCTCCGGAAAACAATACGAAATTATTTCTCAATATCCCCAGTTTTTTCAAATATTTTTTTGTCGAGCGTAAAATTTTTGTAAAATTTTGTGAAACGTTTTATCAAAGAAAATTTGATAAAACATTAAAAGAAAAAAGAAAAAAAAAAAAAAACAGTAAGACACTATTCTCGAACATATGGGTTTTCGTTTTGCAAAATAAAAAAATTAAATAAATAAATAGAAGGAAATGCTAACGAGTACCTTTAAGACATTTTTTTTAACAATTCAGTTATAGAAAATTTTGCTATCACTTTTATGAAAAATGAAAAAAACTGTCAAAATATTAATTGTTTTTTTCTTTTTTCTTTTCTTATAAAAACTTTTTTTTAAGTGGATTGTTAACAAATACTCTAAGGCATTTGTTAGCATGACCCATAAATAAATATGGGCTCCAATCACTTGGCTTGGTATGATATTAATGGCAACCGCAAAAACATAATTTCCTTTGGCTATGCCTTAACTGGGAAAATTATTAAGTACTCCCGGAGTATTATAAATGCATACTCCCCCATCTCACATGAATGGTGAGTCCTACCATAAATTTAATTAGTGGAACCCACCATTCATATGAGATGAGAGAGTACACATTTATGGTACTCTGAGAGTACACAATAATTTCCCCTTAACGACCCCGAAAGCCGTGAAGATGTATAAGTCCATTGACTATTGCGACGAGTCGGGTACGCCTTTGGAAAACAATACCAAATCGTTTCTCAATGTCCCCAATTTTTTTAAATATTTTTTTGTTGAACATAAAAATTTTGTTAAACGTTTTACCAAAAAAATAATAATAATAAAACATTTAAAAAATAAAACACAAAATAGCTCTCCCTTCGTAAATCTAGTTATTGGGAGACACTAGTTTTAATGGTTTTTGGTTGAAAAATTTTATGCCTTACCACTGAAAATTTTAAGTGAAAATATTTTACAGTAAAACAAATATTGGAAAATTCATTCCATTAGCTTGTCATTGCTTTCAATTATAGTACAACTTCCAATTAACTTAAATTTTTTTTTTTTTTTTTTTTTTTGGACAAATGCAGCCATTAATGAATGTGATGTTAAAGAGCTAAATAACTGCACAAGCAATCAATATTGTGTAAATGAACCCAAAGATTATCGTTATTTCTGCTTCAAGAGGTACCATTGAGATGGATAGGCATGTGTCCCCACTCGTAAATCATCACTAGTAGTTAATGTTGTAGTTGGTTAGTATATATTTTTTGTATGACATCCTTGGGTTCTTTTTGTCGTATCATCCAGGTGGGTAAAATATTGATCAAAATTAATGTTTAAAACTTATGGCCAATTTGGATGAAGGATGAGTAAAGGAGAGTAGAGTAAAGTTAGTCAAAAATTGCAGTCAAAATGGCCATTAGTGCCATTACCATCTGACGATGCATGATAAATCACCTAACTCACCTAACTCGAGACTCGTTCATGATGGTCGTCCAAGGGAAACCAAACATATGGACCACGAGTAGAGATTGCTAATATAGCATACTCGTCCAAAAGGAGGTCATCCGTTCAAGAAAGGTTTGGATGACCTCCTTACATTCCATGGACGTCTTTCCCAAACGAGCTTAAGATGAGCTTATACTCGGCATGAAACACAATGACCAAAGTCCAAGGTCCTTTACCATAAACCGTTTCCGAATAATGGTTATAAAGAACAAGTTCATGTAACTTCCATAACAGTTATGGAAGTTACCTCTGAGTGTTCCGAACTCCCCAATAATAGGAGCAGTTACCAAACCAGTATCTGTCCCAAACTGTGTGCTATATAAGCACTCATCTATGAAATGGTAAGTCATTCGGACACTTCCACCAAAATTTGAATTCCAAAAATACTGACTTTATCATCTGAGGATTCTTGGCTGGTCTTCCTCGGTTTCCTTTGATTTTGTGTTTACTTTTTTAGGACACTACCAATAACCTTGAGATCACCAACGCCCAAGACATTCAGCCTACTGATTTCCTTGTGTTCATTAGTTGGCGCCGTCTGTGGGAAAGTTTTGTTAGATCTTATCTTTGAGTTCTAGAATTCCTTTCTTCAACAAAAGGCTACAATGTTTCGGATAAGATCAAGGGCTACTAGTCCAGGCCATCAAGAAAGTAGGGATGCTTTTAGCAATCTCCCCTGTGATCGTCAATCTGCACCTGCCATGCAACCATCCTCTATTCAACATGCACAATCTGTGGCAGCCGCCATGGCAGAGTTAACTCACCAAAACCAAGAATTGACAAGGGAGATTAATTTCAAGAGGCAACGACATGAGGCATATGGAGAAGAGCAAGGTCAGAGCCAGGGAGGTGGAAGAAATGTTGAGCCTGAAAGCCAATCAAGGGGCACCACATCAAGAAGGGTGCCACACTTGGAGAAGGAGATAGACCAGATGAGGAGGGTTATGGATGAGATGAGGGAGAACATGAGAAGAGCAAATCCCGTAGAGGATCTAGTTCACTAAACAGACTTCCCCTTCACGGCTTCCATCAATGGTCACCCTTTGTCTTCAAAATTCAAGGTGCCTTCCTTAGATTCGTATGATGGAACGTGTGACCCATTTGATCACATTGCTACTTTTAAGACTACAATACACTTTCAAGGGGTCCCAGACAAAATTATGTGTAGAGCCTTCCCTACCACCCTCAAAGGTCCGGCACGAGTATGGTTCAATAAAATACCCCCAAATTCGGTAAGTTCTTTCGAAGAGTTAAGCAAGTTGTTTGTTAATAACTTCATTAGGGGACAGAGACACAAGCGTTCCTCGTCCAGCCTGTTGACTATAGAATAGAGGGAGAATGAAAGCCTGTGGTCCTTTATCACTCATTTCAACAAGGAAACCCTAACGGTGGATGAAGTAGATGACAAGCTACTCTTGGCGACCTTCTATAATGGGGTTAATTCTGATTTATTCATCCACAAGTTTTATAAGAAAGAACCTCAATCCATGGCTGAACTCGTCCATTTAGCCCAAAACTTTATGAATGTAGAGGACGTGATCATAGCTAAGAAGAGGAAGAGAGCTGAGAGAATAGAAGGAAACCCTGTGCGTCATTCCGATCAAGGTCCCCGTCCAAAGAAGGGACGAACAGAGGATAAGAAGGATCGAGATAACAAGAAGGCAGGCCCTTCGGCACGGAATCAACAATACACGCCATTGAACATGCCCCTTGAGCAAGTTCTCATGCAAATCAAGAATGATCCTTCCTTGAAGTGGCCAAAGAAAATGAAGGGAGATCCCAACAAATGCAATAGGAACAAGTATTGCCGCTTCTATAAAGAACATGGGCACGACACAAACGAATGTTATGATCTGAAACAGGAGATTGAAAATCTTATAAGACAAGGAAAGTTGAGAAATTTCCTTGGACGAGAGCATAAGGATGAGAAGTTGAAAGATAAGGTAGAAGAGTTGTCGCGACCCCCGCTTGGAGAGATAAGAGTTATTATAGGAGGAAGTTCAGCAGGTCAGTCGTCCAAGTCCAGGAAGACATATCTGAAATTGGAGCAGAATGTTCAGCTCTCTGGATGATCTCCAAGGACGAGGACCATGGATGAGCTAGCAATCACATTCACAGACACGGATGCTAAAAGAGTTCACCACCCCCATGACGATGCCATCATCATTACTTTACTTATTGCTGACTATACAACCAAAAGGGTGTTGGTGGACAATGGAAGTTCAGCGAACATTCTATATTACCCTACCTTTCAGCAAATGAGGCTCGGACGAGACCAACTTTGTCCAATAAACTCTCCCTTGGTAGGTTTCAGTTGAATGAAAATGCAACCTGTAGGCACTGTCATATTAGCTGTCGTGGTAGGGGTACACCCACAACAAGTAGCTAGGGATGTGAATTTCTTGGTGGTAGATTGTTCATCCTCTGACAATGCTATACTTGGAAGACCAACTTTAAATAGTTGGAAAGCAGTTATGTCCATTTACCACTTGTCAGTTAAATTTCCAACGATGCATGGGATAGGGCAAGTGTAGGGAGATCAATTGGCAACAAAAGAATGCTACCTGGCCATGTTGGCCATGGATGAGCAAGTTCAGACGATGAATATTAAGGAAAGGAGAGTTGTGGCAGAGCCCACCGAAGCATTGAGAACATTTTCTTGGGCGAGAATAACCTCGGGAGGTGTACCAGGGTTGGAGCAGATTTAGAAGAAAAAACTAAACAAGATCTCATCCATTTTTTGAAGAAAAATACTGATGTGTTTACTTAGAGCCATGAGGATATGCCAGGTATAGACCCTAGTGTCATTACCCATCGTTTGAATGTGTATCCTTCATCTAAACCCATACATCAGAAGAAAAGATTATTTGCCCCTGAGAGAGACAATGCTATTAAAGAAGAAGTGCAAAAGTTGGCCACAACGAACTTTATTCAAGAGGTTTATTATCCAGATTGGTTAGCTAATGTAGTGATGGTCAAGAAGGCAAATGGTAAGTGGAGAATATGCGTAAATTTCACTGATCTAAACAAAGCTTGCCCTAAGGATAGCTATCCGTTTCCACGCATTGACCAGCTGGTGGATTATACTGCGGGTCACAAGCTGCTTAGTTTTATGGATGCTTTCTCCAGATAAAATTGATAAAGATGGACAAGGCAGACCAAGAGAAGACATCCTTTATCACCAGTCAAGGCTTGTTTTGTTACAAAGTGACGCTATTCGGTTTAAAGAACGCAGGGGCAACATATCAGAGGTTGGTTAACCATATGTTCCGTCCACAGATTGGACAGAATGTGGAAGTCTACGTGGATGACATGTTGGTGAAGAGCCTGGACGAAGGGAAGCACCTAGATGACCTGTAAGAAACCTTTGACACGCTTAGGCAGTACAATATGAAGTTGAACCCCAACAAATGCACTTTTGGAGTTTCATCAGGAAAGTTCCTCTGATTTATGGTTTCACATAGAGGAACTGAAGCAAATCCTGATAAGATACAAGCGATATTGGATATGAAGCCTCTGCGAAGCATCAAAGAAGTCCAATCTCTTACCGGACGAGTTGTTGTCCTTAACAGGTTTGTCTCTAAAGCTACTGACAAGTGTTTGCCATTTTTATAAGATTCTTAGAAAGGCATTTGAATGGACGGATGAGTGCTAGAAAGCTTTCCAAGACTTGAAGATATATCTCACCACGGCCCCTTTGCTGAGTCCGTCTATGTTAGGAGAGGAATTGTACTTGTACTTGTCAGTGACTCCACATGCTGTAAGTTTAGCGTTGATCAGGGAAGAAGGAAGGGTGCAAAAGCCAGTCTACTACACAAGTAGAGCGCTCAGAGGAGCGAAAGAATGGTATCCACTGATAGAGAAATTGGCCTTTGTGCTAATAACAGCTTCCAGGAAGTTAAGACATTACTTCCAAGCTCATGTCATCAATGTCATGACGGCTCATCCGCTCAAAAAGGCAATGAACAAGTTGGAAGTTACAAGACGACTGATCCGATGGGCTATTGAACTTAGCGAATTTGACATCAGGTACCAACCTAGAAATGCAATAAAGGCTCAAGCCCTGGCAGACTTCATTGCAGAATTCACTCCGAGTTATGATGGCTTAAGCGGGGTGGAAAACGATAAGAAGTGGATCGTCCATGTAGATGGATCATCTACACAACATGCAAGAGGAATAGGAGTTATTTTACAATCCCTGGAGGGAGATAAATTGAAGCATAAGGTTCGTCTGCAATATCAAACAACCAACAATGAAATTGAATATGAAGCCCTTCTTAAAGGACTAGAGTTGGCCAAGTCTGTGGAAGCAGAATCGATACTTATCCTGGGAGACTCTCAGCTGGTCATAGGCCAAGTAAATGGGACATGTGAAGCCAAAGAAGAACGAATGAAGAAATACCTTAATAAGGTGGTACGCCTTGTAAAGAATTTTAGAGAAGCTGATTTTGTTCAGATCCCAAGATAAGAAAACATGGAAGCAAACACTTTAGCAAAGGAAGCCTCAGCAAGTGAAGCAATGGACGAGTTTGATGAAATTCAATACCTGCCCAGCATAGACTTTCCGAAGTATAGCAAATAGAAGGCGGAGAAAATTGGATGACTCCAATAGTATCATACTTGAAAGATGAAAAACTTCCAAAAGGAAAAGATGAGGCCAAGAAGCTCAAAGTCAGATCAGCCAAGTACATTCTCATGGACGAGGTACTGTACAAAAGAAGTTTTTCACAACCTTATTTAAAGTGTTTAGCCCCGAACGAGGAAAATTATGTATTAAGGGAGATTCATGAAGGAGCATATGGCAATCACTCAGGAGCCAGATCATTCGTCCATAAGGTTGTCCGTGCAGGTTACTACTGGCCAAATATGCAAGCTGATGCCAAGGCATATGTCAAGGTCTGCGATCAATGCCAACGGTTTACTAACATCCCCAGACAACCATCAGAATACCTTACCCTGATGATGGCCTCATGGCCTTTTGCATATAGGGGATTAGACATCTTGGGTCCCTTTCCATTGGATACAAGGCAGATGAAGTTTTTGGTGGTTGGCATTGATTATTTCACGAAGTGGGTAGAAGTAGAACCTTTGGAAAATATCACTCAACAAAATGTTAAGAACTTTTTCTGGAAAAATATCGTATACAGGTTTGGAGTGCCCATGGTGTTGGTTTTCAATAATGGACGACAATTTGACAACACACTCTTCAAAGACTTCTGTGAACACTTCAGGATTCAGAATCATTACTCCTCAACCGCCCACCCATAGAAAACGGTCAGGCCGAAGTCGCAAACTGATCCTTGTTAAAGATCATCAAGAGTCAGCTTGAAGGGGTAAAGGGAGTATGGCCAGATAAGCTACCAGGAGTTCTGTGGGCGTATAGGACGATGGTGAGAACCCTTACGAGAGAGACTCCTTTCAAGCTAGCTTATGGAAGTGAAGCAATTATACTTGCAGAAGTACATATGGCCAACCACAGGGCAGTTAAGTACAGAGACAAGGATAATGAAGAGAAACTCTACCTTAACCTTGATCTAATAGATGAGATAAGGATGAATGCAGAGCAAAGGACAGTAAGGTATAAGAACCTCATGGCCAGGCAATATAATGCAATGGTAAAACCCAGGCGTTTCAATATAGGGGACCTTGTCTTAAAAAGGGTATCTTTGGCAACAAAAAACCCAGCTCATGGGAAATTGGGACCTAATTGGGAAGGACCCTACAAGGTTATCAATTGCAAAAGACAAGGATCCTACTACTTGGAAACTCTGGACAGTAGAAAATTGGAGCATCCTTGGAATGTTGAACACCTAAGAAGGTATTATCAGTGAAGTCCCAGCTTAGATGAGCGTTGCCTAGGACGAGCAGCTGAAGTTCATTTTAAAGTCTCTTTAAATATAAGCTTTATGCATGTGTTGATTTCCTAAAGATATATTAGTTTTTAAAGTTGTGTGTCGTGAGCTATAGACAAGATTATGGAGTTTGTATTTATTAAACTCCCTAATGGCATTAGCTTCTAAGCACATGCCTCACCTGTGAACAATATTTATGCTACATATATAATGTTGTGTGAATTCTTAGTATTCATATTGTTTTTATTCAAAATAATCCACAAGAAGGCTAAAAGCCCAAGACAAGTAAAATCTTTGGACGCAAAGATGTAACATCTATAAGCCTCCCTAAGGGTAAAGCAAGCAAAAACAAGGCATACTCGTCCAAATGATGGACGAGGTAAAGCCCCTAATGCATCAATTCCAACCATGGACGAGGAAATGCATGCATGGATATTTTATGTTAAGCAAGACGCCAACTATAGCAATCTAATTATTTGGACGAGTAAAAAGTTAGGCTTCATGGATGGAATGTAAAACTAGCTACCAACTCTAAGGACGAATAAAAGCTAAGGGAAAAAGTGCTACCATTCGCAAAGATGAGTTATACTTGTAAAATAACTTTTAAAATTCAAAAAAAGAAAAAAAGAAAAAAAGAATGAATGATGAGAAATACAATTTCTACCATGGACGAGCCAAGGGTGAAATCAATGTTAAGAAAAAATAACATTATCCACACAATGATAGAAAGGAAACATTCATAAAGTTTAAAAAAAGGTAGACAACCATCGTCCAAAAACCCTTGTTAAATAAAAAGCCTAGAAGGCAGTTGTTTAGAAGCTCGTCCTAAAACTATGGACGAGACAAATGTACTTGGGTTACAATGAAAAGATCCAAAACAATGGATCAAAAAAAAAAAAAAAAAGAGTGGATAGAAATACGAAGGATAAATTAAATAGAAAGGTCTCATCCTTATGAGGAAGGGGCATTAACGTTGGGGTCATCCTGACGTGGCTGAGTAGTAGCGTTGTCTTCCACGTTGACGTCCTCAGAGCTAGTTTGGAGAAGAGAGCTGATAGCAGCAGCCAGGTTAAGCTTAATGGAGCTAAAGTCCACTTCAGGGAATTTTTCCATAGCATCCATTCTGAAATCCTCAAAGCTTGCTGCATAATTGATGTCCAGAAGATCATTGCATTGCTTGGACGCCTTGAATTCAGTTACTGCATCTTTTTTTGCCTTGGAAAAAAGAGTACCCAGCTCGTTGTTCTTTTTCTATAAATGATCAAGACGAGTATCTTTTTCCAATACATCAGTTTTCAACTCCTCAATCAAGTTTTGTAGCTCCGTTGCGTTTTTCTTTGCCTTCTCAGCTACCTCAACCCACTTCTTAGATTCTTCGTTCACCTTATGAATCCTCGTCTCTAACAAGATCCTTGTCTTGTCCAATCTTGTGGCCTGCCTAGATGCTGCAATAAATTTTGACATAGCCTAAAAAAAAAAAAAAAGTTAGGTGAAAATATATAAAGATATATTTTTTAGCAAAGACAAGAAAAAAAATGTGATTACATGCCTTAAAAAGATCATGAACACCAGAATGTTCAAAATCTTTTAGGGACATGTCATAGCAAGTGTTTAGGTCCTCGTTTGTAAAAGCTTTCTGAAAAAGTTCCCAAGCCAGGTCTTCATTTTCAATAATATTTGAAAGGACTTGTTGTGAAGGCTGGGACATGGCTGTCATAGTCGTCTTAGGCGAAGGAGTCTTAGACGGAGTGGTTTCAGTTAGAGTGGACAAGTCCATGTCATATATTTTGACAAACGGGTGAGACAGAGGAAGATTAGGCTTAATTGTTTGGGACGACCCATGCTTAGCCTTTTTGCCTCGTCCGCTAGGGAGATTCCCCAAATCCAGGTTTTTAGTCAAAGACTTCCTTTTGTCCCTAGCCGACAGACGAGCTTGGGACTGAGTCTCAGGATGACTCTCCTCGCCTGTAACTTCTTTCTCTTTGTTCTCTTTCATTGTTGACATCCCTAAAGCAAAAAACAATAACAATGAGTGACGAATTATAAATAGATTAGGAAATATAACAGGACGTTCAAATGACCATTAAATGAAAACTTACTTCTTTACACTGTGACCTCGTGAACAATAGCCTCATCTGATGGCTCAGGACTAAGTCCTCGCTTGGCAAGACGTCCTAGGGTGACCAAAGAATGAAAATCCCTATCGGCGTAAAGACAAGTCCTGTGGATGCGGTCATAGTGAAATTTACTTAAGGATGGTCGTTTAATGCCTGTAAAACAAATGATAAACAAGGGTTAGAAACAAATAAAAATAAGATAAAAAGAAAAAAGAAAGATGAAAAAGGGGAGGGACGTACCTTCAAGATGAAGGTTCCCTAAGTCCCCAGAGTAAGGGGCAAAAGGGTCCCTGCCAACGTCCATAGGGTTCTTTGCCCAAAAACCGGAGACAAAGATAAACTCTGTCTTCCAATTCCTGTTGGATGAGGCCAAGGACTTGATTAATCTATAATCTTTATCCCTAGCTGTGAATTGGTAAAAGCCAAGGGATTGATTTATTTTGTAACAAAAAAGGAACTCGTCCACAGTAAGAGGATGGTCCCTTCCAAATACCTCCTTCCACAAAATTTGTACAGAGATAACTAATCTCCACGCATTGGGTTGAACTGACACATACCTAAACCTAACCTAACTAGTAACTCTCTAGCAAATGCATTCAAAGGCAACCTAAAGACCCCCAAGAAATAAGCCTTATAGACGCCTACTCCAAAACGAGGATTGCAGCACCATTCTCCATGGACGGGCAACCTAAGGTTAAGCTCATCCGGGATTTGGTACCATGTCCTAAGAGTGTTAAGCATTTGCTCATTCGTTTTAGAATGAATACCTACAGCATTATAGATGATCTCCTCTTCGTCCAAAGGATTAAATGAAGGGACACTGGACAGGGAGCCAGCTTGGGAACCAGATGCTTTCCTAAGTTGTTCTTGGATAAATTCTAAAGGAAGCACAGGGACACCAAAGGTATATCCCTCGTCCGTAGAACTCCCCTCATTACTGTGGCTACTATCACTAGAACCACTATCATTGGTTGTATCATAATACTCATCCATAGCTTTCTCAGTACTATTGCTAGACGAACAAATAATAGTTTCAGACATTGAAAGCTCGAAAATGTGTTGAAAACACAAGAACTTGGTTAAACCCCCAATTTTAAAGTTATGGCTTGGTTGATTTTACACTAACTTAATACTAAGTGCGGAATAGTGTAAACACAAGCATACAAGCAAGAGAGCTACTTTAATCCATATTTAAAGCAACATAGTAGTAAAATGAAATGAACAAGAGTAGGGAAGAGAGATGCAAACACAGATAACATGCCGATGTGTTATCGAAGAGGAAACTGAAGAACTTGGCAAAAACCTTTCCGCCGCTCTCCAAGCGGAAATCGATCCACTAGACAATCAGTTGAGATACATAGGTTAACAAGAGATCCACCAAGCCTAATCTACCCGATGTACCTAAGCCCTCCAAGCTCCTACTCCAACAAGGCTTCTCGGAACCGTGTCTTGTCTAGTTCTTCGGATCTCACAACAAGCTCCATGTTGCATCTACCATCCTTGGCTTCTTCCAATGCTTCCCAGCAACACCAAACGATCACTTGATACTCTGAAAGGGTGTGGTAAGTGTTTGGGCTATCAACCTCTTAATGGTATGGTAATGGAGAGGTAGGAGATGAGGAAATTCCACAAATAAATGTGTAGAGAATTGTTGGTATAACAATTCCTAACTCTCAAATGTTTTTGCTAGGGTTTTCTCTTAAAGGCTCCCCTTCTCATTTGTGGGTAATGTGGATATATATAGTGTAGGTGCATAAAGTGTGTATCAGATAGTATAGTGTGGTAGAATAGAATATTTCACAGGTGTCTCATGGGAAGGCCTTACCCACAAGATACTCGCGAGACACAGTTGTCTCCATCTGTACTAACTCTTTGCATTCCAGTCATGTGCAGGGCACATGCATCTTTTTGCGGGATGCTTAGTCGCGAGATACCCGCAAAAACCCTCATTGCTTCAATTGCTTGAGTTTTCACACTCTCTCTCACTATCACACAATCCTTACAATAAATTCCCACAACAAATACAGGGTACATAAGATTGAATAAAATTACAATCAAATTTGGCATGGAATAAAAGCCAACAAAAATACATATTTGAAAACCACAACTTTATAGACATTTTTTGGAAACCAAAAACCTAAAGTCGAGAAAGAAGAGAATACCTAGCTTTAGACAAGAGAGGACTATGGACGCAGAGAGACTTCTAGACAAGGCTCTAGACGAAGGGAAATTTCAAAAAATGTAGAGGGTAGAAGAGGTATTCCGCTATTTATAGGCAGTTGACCTAAGCACTTGAAACGACACAACCAACCAGGAAATGACACATGGCATACTCCTCGAAAACATGAATCGACATAACTTGTCACCAATAGGACAATGACACGTGGCACATTTCATCGTTGACACAAATGCACTCGTCCAAGGAAAATAAAAGGAAAATAAATTGAGGGCATGCGTTTCCTTAGACGGCCAGTGGCCGAAGGGACAACTGATGGTGCATGATAAATCACATAACTCACCTACTCCAGACTCGTCCACGATGGTCGTCCAAGGGAAACCAAACATATAGACCACGAGTAGAGATTGCTAATATAGCATACTCGTCCAAAAGGAGGTCGTCCGTTCAAGAAAGGTTTGGACGACCTCCTTACATTCCATGGACATCTTTCCCAAACGAGCTTAAGATGAGCTTGATACTCGGCACAAAACACAATGACCAAGGTCCAAGGTCCTTTACCATAAATCGTTTCCAAATAACGGTTACAAAGAACAAGTTCATGTAACTTCCATAGCAGTTATGGAAGTTACCTTCGACTCTTTTGAACTCCCCAATAATAGGAGCAGTTACCAAACTTGTAACTGTCCCAAACTATGTGCTATATAAGCACCCATCTACGAAATGGTAAGTCATTCGGACATTTCCACAAAAATTAGAATTCCAAAAATACTGACTTTATCACTAGAGGATTCTTGGCCGGTCTTCCCCGATCTCCTTTGATTTTGTGTTTACTTTTTCAAGACACTACCAGTAACCTTGAGATCACCAACACCCAAGACATTCAGCCTACTGATTTCCTTGTGTTTATCACCATCTTTCATAAAAATGTTTTTATATCAGATTGAGTTTTAAATGTAAGATTTTATATAAAGTCTCTTATTTAGCACCATATAATATATATACAATACATTTAGAGTAGCATTAAGGGAAAATATCTACACAGCTATACACTAAGGGAAAAAAAGAGGCAAGATTTTTTTTTTTATTTTTTATTTTTTTTAACATGATAGAATTTCTACTCTAGCCTAATCTAAATGTATATGTGTGTGAACCTCCCTTCTGGAGACTTGAATCCCGACCATTACCCCCCACACTCCACAAGCACTTATACTTGTATTAGAATTATGTGCCCTGAAAAACAATACTATACATTTTTATTTGATAATAAAATTTTATTTTCACATTCATAATTTTTATAAGTATATTTCATTGTTTAAATGTGGCATGTGATGTCACCTCTGTAGAAAAATCATGTTAATGGTTAAGGAACCAAATAGAGGGAGTAATGATTTTTCATAGATTATTAAATTGTTCTAGACGGTGGATAATAATTGAATATTACCACTGAATCCTACAATTGTTGTGCTGCTATATGATAAGATGATTTACTCCATCATTGAGGTAGTGACTTTAAGCAGACAAGTGGGTGTAATGTAACAAGTACATACATTGAATTGGATTTGATCAAGGACACCTTATGGAGTAATCACTGTTAATTAAAAGGTTGTTCTATCACAATTTTTCTATTGTCCTCAAACATGAGGGGTTTGTGTATATTTACTTATTATGCACATAACTTTGAAAATGTCTACTGGTGATGCCAATTTTAAAGGCTATATATAGACACGTTGGGTTATGTGTGTAATGAGTAAAATATATAAATGCTCAACAATGAATCCACCAGTCTCTAAACAAGATAGTTTATTCAGTTGATTTTCATATTGAAGTTGAACTCAAAACAAAACTGGCTGGTAACATTTTTCAAAAATGTTTTTCATATATATATATATATATATAATATTGTATATATATATATATATATATTTAAAGAGTTTTTTAAAGATATTTTGGAGTCCAATAGAAATTATGAAATCAAGAAATTAAGGGTTACATAAGCTAGGGACATGACAGTGATATTAATCCAATCCTAGTGGCTTGTGGGAATATAGTATGGTGGAAGGACATAGATATAAAATTGTAAGCAATGGGACCTCATTTGTAATTCTCTAATCTTCAGGGGTCAATTGCAATGTGTTGATGGACATTATTGCAATCTGTAGAAGTTCAAATATTTTCTTGATATGGTTGAGAAAATTAAGGAATAATTTTGAAGGAGTTTCAAGATAAGTCAATAACGTTCAAAAAGTTATTGATGAATCCTACAGCTGAAGATTAGGATCCCACGTCCAATCTCTCTCTTGGGTTTTAGAAGTCTTAAATAAAAATAAGAATTTAAAATATCATATTAGTAGTTGGCCATCAGAACTACTGAGTGATACTGCAGTCTTTTGAAAACTCAAAAACAAATGGAGAAAGGGACATGAATATCTTGGGAGGCAACACGCTTGGGTTGCTAAGAGAGATACACAATTTTGTTCTATTTAGAATCCATGATTGTGTGTTACAATGATCTTTAAATGAACATATAAATTTTTTGTTTTATATTGCTTCCGCAAAACTATCAACTTGTGAAGTGACCATTGTACTAAGGTTGCGCGGTGGTAGGCAAGATTTGTTCAATACATTATGGTACTAGAAATTTGTATCTTTTTATGGAAAATTATTGACTCTCGAAGTACTATAAATGCGTACTTTTTTCTCTTACATGAATTGTGGTCCCACAATGAATTTAATTAGTAGGACCCACAATTATGTGAATTTGGGAAGTATGCATTTATGGTACTCTAAGAGTACCTAATAATTTTCCCTTTTTAATTGATAGATAGACATTACATTAAATAATGTTTCCTTAAAAATTTGGATTTTCTAAACAAAATCAACATTTTGGGATAGAGAAAGAGTTAAGTATTTTAATTAGTTTTGTTTTTTGAAGCCTTAAATATCAATCACTATACTACACTAATCCATGAAAATTTGAAAGTTATAAATCCTCATGTTTTATAGATTTATTTGAAAGACTTAGATATATTAACAACTTTGATTACCTTCATAAATAAAATTAACTTTGACTTTTATGCGTAGAAAATGTCGTGTTCCTATCAACTTTGATGGGGACTAAATATTACTCTCTCCGTTCTAATTTGTTTGTTCTGTTTGAAAGTCAAACTTTTTAAGGAAATATTATTTATTTTCTTGTTTGCCTTATAAAAATGTACAAGTTTACAAAACTACTCTTAAATAAATTTATCAGCCTTTTTTTGAAAGAGTTATTCTTAATGAGGTAACTAAAAAGGTGCCATAATTAGATTAATTTTTTAAATATTTGTTAGTTTTCTTTTCAAATAGTTTTTAAAATAAAGTAGGGGTATAATAGAAACATTAGTAAACTAATAACTTTTATTTTTACAAACAGGACAATATTTTGAGACATTCCAAAATGGAATAGAGGACAAACAAATTGAGACGGAGAGAGTATAATTTCTTCCATAGATGTGCAGTCACCATATTGCACGGTCACTTTGGAATAGTACCCAAAGCATGTTGCGGATTGTCAAATTTTAAATTAAATTTATTTTTTGATAAATGCTAGAAATTCAAATTAGACTGCGTTTGGACAACATATTTTGGTTGTAGTGGATCGTGAATTATACAAAGTCTTACACATCTGTAATAAATTGAGTTAATTATGTGATTAAGAATATAAGTTTGGGAAGGTTCAACTCATAATACTGTTGCTGAAGTTAAAACCTAAAAAAAATTAAAAGAAGAAGCTAACCTTGGTCCTTAGAGGTATCACATACACTAGAGCAAGTTGTTAGGTTTTCATTTGAGTTACTTGTAGTTGTTATTATTGGGAATACGTGACCATTAATTAGTTTTAATAATCAATTTAACTATCGAGTGCAATTTGTATGCTTTGTTTAAGATTAAAGCCGTGATTTTGAGTTTTATTAATTTTGGATGTAAAGTACAAATTTCCTTATGCAGTTATCACTTCTAGGCAATTGACTATATTGTTTTTTAAGCCTGTTTGTGTTATAATTTTTAAAACAACAATAATATGAATGATTGTGAATAATAAAGATAAAGTTATTGGCCTATATAAAATGATTATTTACTAATCCCAATTGCATATATTATCAAGGTATGTAAAAATAATCGTAGCAAATTTGGTTATCCTAGAAGAAATGACCATTCTTAACCCACCCCTCGACCTCACCCCAAAAATAACTGCTGAAATTTTAATGTATAGAAAAAGTACTATAAACCCACTTGTAATTAGGCCTAATTTAGTAGTATCTACTCTTAATTTGAACTTTATTACTTTATCTACTTGAGGTTGCCTCTGTCAAGCTTTCGTAACTCATCTATATTAAAATTTAGGATAAATATGTCCTTTTGTACTTTTTTAATGTCTCTCTTCTCCCTTTTCCCATTAAAATCATAACTAATTTTTTTATTTTTTTTAAAAAAAAACATAAAAACACTAAAGAAAACAAGATAAAGAAGTGCTATATATATGTAAAAAAAATCCATGCAATGACTTAGAACTTCAACTTTGCATTTCATTCTCTCTCTCTCTCTCTCTCTCCAAGGAAAGATTCAGAACTTAGAGTTAGGGGGGCAACTTTGTTACTAATTGTGTGCAATGATTTCGACTTTTGACTTTGCTGCTAGTTGTTTAAAATTTTTTAAAGGGTCAGATTGTTTATTTTGGGTAAAATTGGTTGACTAGGTTTTTATTTTTTATTTTTATTTTTTTATCAGTAATTTTTGTTGTTAGAATAATTTTTTTGGGCTTGTATTTTTTTTTTTTAAACTTTAGACTTATAAATTTCTTTTAATGGTCTTTAAAATAAGGAAAATGTTAGAGCTACAATTTTTTTTTTTTTTTTTACAAATTGCTAATGTAATGAGTAGTTATTGATAAGTAAAAAAAATAATGTAAGTGGTGGGCGCAAATGAGAACTAATAAGAATTTGCTATCTTAACAATTTGTAAAAATATTGTAGAAAAATTTGTGATTATAACAATACTCTTAAAAGAATCAATGATATTGTTAAAGGGGAAAAAGTGTAATTTTATAAAACAAAATTGCTAAAATTAGTACCCATATATATAATCATATATATATATATATAATCATATATATATATATATATATATATATATATATATATATATATATAAGGATATACACAAAAACTCCAAAAGAAACCCATTTTTCAAAAAACCAAAATAGAGTTCCTTAGAAGTGTTCAAAAGTCAAGAACACAAGTTTTGGAAACTCAATAACACATTCTTTTGGAGGAAGTTAGAACACGTACACACTCATTTTCTCTTTTAACTGCCACCAAACTTATCTCTTTTGAAATCTATGTCACATTAATTTTCTAAGGCCTTAGAACTTGTTTGAATTGAGGGAGAGAGAGAAGAAGAGAAGGGAGTAAAATAGAATTTGTCAAAAATAGACTAATTTTTTTGCCAATTTTACTTTACTCTCCTTCCCTCCTCTCAATCCATATGCACAATTAGTCTCAGCCAAATTCTCTCCATATATAAACATCATCACCGCAATTCCTTTCAACCCATTTGTGAAAATTGAGCACAAGATACATGAGTATGGGACCCACCACCACCTGTTTCGTGGTTCTTGCTCCTTGCCAGCAGAAACATATTACAGGTACACATGGGTGAGACTTTTGAGTTTGGATAAAAAAAGTGTTAGAGAAGGGTAAAGAGCGGTGGCTAGAGAGAGAGAGAGAGACACAGAAATAAAAGTATAAATACAGTTGCTAGACCCAGGATTTGTAGATATTTGAAATTCTAACATATTGCATAAATTTTTTACCAATAGTCCTTTTTATGTTGTTTTCCCTAGCTTTCTTTCTTTATTTATTTTTTAAAAAAAGAAGTTAAATAGAAAAGCGAAACATTAAAAAAAGAAAAAATATATATTTACCTTTATTTTTAATATAGAAGTACGTAAGCCTCAGTAGGTGAATAAAGTGATAAAATTCAAACTAGGGACACTATTAAATTAAGTCAGTTTGCCCATGTCAAACTAAATTTTAGTATACTTTCCCCCTAATCAGCCTATACTGCAATCAAGATGTAAAGTGTACGTAAACACTAATCCACCATAAACATTCAATTCAAGTCTAGCGTAATAGACGGGCCTCATCTTTTCGTTTGCTTACAAATAGTCCAAATGATAGTTAACTTGCATGTTCAATATCTCATGAAGACTTTTCATGCTCTCGAAGAATATGATGTCATTTACACAGTTGTTGGTCCACCATTTGTCTCTTACCTCAACTCCCTGGAAGTTGTATTTCCTTGGGAATTCGATATTTGTGACTTGCTTTCATATTTTCTGATTACTTGGAAACAACGCATGGACAAGATTTGGACAAGATTATATTTCCTCTAACAGAAATAATAAGCCTGTAGAAATCACACAAACAAACAACTTGAAAAAAAAAAAAAAAAAAAAAAAAAAAAAAAAAAAACACAATTTATGCAAATCACTTACATCAAAGTCCAAGCATCACTATCAAAATTTGTCTATCACCGGTGAGTATTAATTACACCACTGGGACTGGAAGGGATTCTACAACGTAGCTTCCCAGAATTAATAGAGACGACCTAAAGCAATAGACTTTCATTTTCGGAGGAAGACTAATTTCTTCAAACCCTTAAACTGGGGCATTGACCCGGTCATGTTCTCTATGCCTACAAAAGGTACAGGATTGGAAAGTCTCAGGGCATCACAAATATAACAAAAAGTCTATTTTTGCTAACAAACATAACAAAAAACGTGGTTATAGCCGTGTTTCAAAAATGCAGCTATATACCCTAAAAACGTAACTATAAGGTATAGCAGCATTTTCTATAGCCGTGTTTACAAAAGCGGCTTATTCTGTGCTACAATATCCCCCTGCAGGTCTATAGCCACTTTTTTTTAACCACGGCTATAGATCTGAGTCTATAGCTGCGTTTTTCCACCCGTGGCTATAAGCTAAGACCTATAGTCGTTACTCGTTAAGATCTTGTCAAAGTCCATTGGATACTGTTTATTATTGAAAATTGAAAACACAGTAGCAAAATAATTTTTAAATGTGTAAACAGTGTCATGAAACCCATTTTAATGAAAGTTTTATTGAAAAAAGAGGTTTGCGTTTCATGAATAGTGCACGGGATCTACTGCCAGACACTGGATACAGCTTAAAAAATATTTCAGCTCTATCCAACGTTCACTTAGTCACAAATACTCCTGGTGTATGCATTGAACTGACCGGGTCTTCTTCCCTTTGCTTTTAAAAAGGTTCGGAAACATTGTGGCTACCTATGGGTTTCCAATTCCATAGGAATGCTTATGCTAATCACCAGGGTTGGTGTGATATTAATAGAACCGACAGAATTTCCTTTCGCTCTGCCTAACTGCCCCGAAAGCTGTGAAGATGTAAAAATTCCATATCCCTCCCTTTGGTATAAATGAAGGTTGTTACCTGAAAGATCGGACAAAATTGCCTTTTGTCCTTTTCGGGCAAATTAATCAGCCTTTTGCTCTTCTTCCCAAACTAAATAGGGAAATGCCCCTATTTTGAAAATCGAGTTTTTCAAAATCGAGTTAAGCCCTATAGTGACGTTTTTAATGACCTATAGTGACGTTTTAAAGGACCTATAGTGACGTTTTGTAACTTGATATCCATGAAATCGAGTTATAGGCAATTTTATTGCCTATAACTTGATTTCATGGATATCAAGTTACAAAACGTCACTATAGGTCCTTTAAAACGCCACTATAGGTCATTAAAAACATCACTATAGGTCTCTGAAAAATTTTTTTTTAACTCGATTTTGAAAAACTCGATTTTCAAAAGAGGGGCATTTCCCTATTTAGTTTGAGAAGAAGAGCAAAAGGCTGATTAATTTACCCGAAAAGGGCAAAAGGAAATTTTGTCCCTAAAAGATCAAGCTAGAAATTTTTCTATCAATCGTGACTCGTCGTCTGGTCAACCACAACCAAAGACTGGAAACATCATTGCTACAAAACGTTTCCATTCTTGATATCTAACTCCATTGACTGGTACAAACTTACAACGACTCAGGTATGCCTGTGGAATACAATACGAAATTATTTCTCAATGTCCCCAATTTTTTTAAATATTTTTTTGTTGAGCATAAAATTTTTCTAAAATTTTGTGAAACGTTTCACCAAAGAAAATTAGATACAACATTTATTAAAAAAAAAAAAAAAACAACACACACACTCACACACACAGAGTAACCAAATATGGGTTTCCGTTTCTCAAAAATATAAAAATAAAAATAAATAAATAAATACGGGCTTCAATCACCTGGGTTGGTATGATATTAATGGCAAAAGCAGAAACATTAATTTCCTTCTGCTCTGCCTTAACTGCCCCGAAAGCTGTGGAGATGTATTAGTCCATTGACTGTTATAGCGAGTCTGGTACGCCTCTGGAAAACAATACGAAATCGTTTCTCAATGTCCCAAGTTTTTTTAAATATTTTTTTGTTAAACGTTTTACCAAATTTTTTTTTTTTTTGATATATCATTTAAAAAAAGAAACCACAAAATAGCTCTCCCTTCGCAAATCTAGATGTTGGGAGACACTAGTTTTAATGGTTTTTGCTTAAAAAATTTTATGTCTTACTACTGAAAATTTTAAGTGAAAATATTCTACAGTGAAACCAATGTTGGAAAATTCATTCCATTAACTTGTCAATTGTCATTGCTTTCGATTATAGTACAACTTCCAATTAACTTAATTTTTTTTTTTTTCTTTTTTTGGACAAATGCAGCCATTAATGAATGTGATGTTAAAGAGCTAAATAACTGCACAAGCAATCAATATTGTGTAAATGAACCCAAAGATTATCGTTATTTCTGCATCAAGAGGTACCATTGAGATGGGTAGGCATGTGTCCCCACTCGTAAATCATCACTAGCAGTTAATGCTGTAGTTGGTTAGTATATATTTTTTGTACGACATCCTTAGGTCCTTTTTGTCGTATCATCAAGCTGGGTCAAATATCGATCAAAATTAATGTTCAAAACTCATGGCCAAACTAGATAGAGAATGAGTAAAGAAGAGTAGAGTAAAATTAATTTGCCAAAAATTGCAGGTAAAATGGCCATTAGTGCCATTACCATCTTTCTTAAAAATGTTTTTATATCAGATTGAGTTTTAAATGTAAGATTTTATATAGCCTCTTAATTAGCACCATATAATATATATACAATACATTTAGAGTAGCATTAACGGAAAATATATATACAGCTATACACGGGAAAAAAAAGGCAAGATTTGTTCAATACATTATGGTACTAGAAATTTGTATCTTTTTATTTGATAAAGATGGACAATACATTAAATGATGTTTCCTTAAAAATTTAATTTTCTAAACAAAATCAACATTTTGGTATAGAGAGAGTAAGTATTTTAATTAGTTTTGTTTTTTGAAGCCTTAAATATCAATCACTATACTTCACTAATCCATGAAAAATTTGAAAGTTATAAATCCTTAGATAAATTAATAACTTTGATTACCTTCACAAATAAAATAAAACTTTGATTTTGATGGGGTCTGTATATTACAATTTCTTCCATAGGTGTTCGGTCACCATTGCACGGTCACTTCGGAGTAGTACCCAAAGCGTGTTGCGGATTGTCAAATTTTAAATTCAAATTATACTGTGGACAACATATTTTAGTTGTAGTGGATCGTGAATTATACAAAGTTTTACACATCTGTAATAAATTGAGTTAATTATGTGATTAATAATATAATTTTGGAAGAAAATTATTAGGTGTTCCCAGAGTACCATAAATGCGTACTCCCTCATCTCACATGAATGGTGGGTCCCATCATGAATTTAATTAGTGAGACCCACCATTTATGTGAAAAGAGGAAGTATGCATTTATGGTATTCCAGAAGTACACAATAATTTTTCAATTTTGGGAAGGTTCAACTTATAATTAATACCCTTTTTTTTTAATCTAAAAAAAATTAATAATAACCTAACCTTGGTCCTAGGAGGTATCACATACACTAGAGCAAGTTGTTAGGTTTTCATTTGAGCTACTTATAGTTGTTATTACAGGGAATACGTGACCATTAGTTTTAATAATCAATTTAATTACCGAGTGCAATTTGTATGCTTTGTTTAAGATTAAAGCCATGATTTTGAGGTTTATTAACTTCTAGGCAATTGATTATATTGTTTTCATGGGCACACAGGTCCAAATATATAAATTGGGTCTCGAGCCTTGTTCGAGGAGACACAATGGTCCAAGAATAGATTAATAGTGAGGAAAAAGTAAAACTTTGAACCTCACAAGTAAGATGACTGTCAAGATTGGGAGAGCTAAGCCGAGAAGGAATATCTCCTCAACTAAATGAAGAATGAAGGAGTTAGAAAGTATGTTCTGTCATCCAGAATGACATTCCAGGAAGTTCTATTGATAAGGGTGTGCATTGCTAACGTATAGTATGAATGGGAGCCAAGGAATATCTAAGAAAAAACTGCTATCACTGCATTTAATGCTCTGTAGCTAAATCTCTTGCCGCATTTATGTGAAGAAGACCCCTGAACAGTGCTATCTTGATTTCCCCAATTCATAAAGGGTCTGTAAGGGTGTCCGATGGGTCAAGCACTCGAGTAGTAGCTTAGACAATCAACAAGTGGAAGGCTAAGATCATTTAAAGGGAGATATATAATGTAAGAGACCCCAGAGGAAAGGGGATCGAGATCGAGAGGTGGAGGGAAAAACACTGTAGCAATTAAGAACTGAACTTGTAATCAAATTTGAGAATCAATATATAAGAACTGATCTTTTCGAATTATGCCAAAGACGATTTCCTTTAGTTTAAAATTGTCTACCTTCATTCTCTTGTTATCAAAATCTATTTTGCTTGTTGTCTGATTCACTAAACTCCAGTTTTCCAACACACTCTCTACAAAATTCATTGTTTCGGATTTTTTGGGTTCAAGTCCATCCACCTTTGTGGCTAGGAACCCAAATTGTGCCCTTATAGTTTTTAAAGCCTGTTTGTGTTATAATTTTTAGTACAACAATAATATGTGTGATTGTGAATAATGAAGACAAAGTTGTTGGCCTATATAAAATGATTATTTATTAATCACAATCGCATATTCTATCAAGTTACGCAAAAACAATCGTAGCAAATTTGGTTATCCTAGAAGAAATGATCATTCTTAACCCACCCCTTGACCTCACCCCAAAAATAACCGCTAAAATTTTAATGTATGGAAAAAGTACAGTAAATCTACCTGTAATTAGGCTAATTTAATAGTGTCTACCCCTAATTTGAACTTTATTACTTTATCTACTTGAGATTGCCTGCGTCAGGTTTCCTTAACTCACCTATATTAAAATTTAGGATAAAAATGTCTTTTTGCACTTTTTTAATGTCTCTCTCCTCCTTTTTTCCATTAAAAACAAAAATAATTAAAAAAAAAACACAAAAACACTAAAGAAAACAAGATAAAGAAGTGCTATATATATGTAAAAAAATTTATGCATTGACTTAGAACTTCATCTCTCTCTCTCTCTCTCTCTCTCTCTCTCTCTCTCTCTCTCTCTCTCTCTCTCTCTCTCTCTCTCTCTCTCTCTCTCTCTCTCTCTCTCTCTCTCGGGATAGATCCAGAACTTAGAGTTAGGGGGCAATTTTGTTGCTGGTTATGTACAATGACTTCGGCCTTCGACTTAGTTGCTAGTTGTTTAAAACTTTTTAAACAATTAGATTGTTTATTTTGGGTAAAATTGGTTGACTAGGCTTAATTTTTTTTTTTAATAGTTTTACTATTGATAATTTTTGTTGTTGGGCTAATTTTTTTGAGCTTGTATATTTTGTTTAAGATTTTATACTTATAATTTTTTTAATGGTCTTTAAAATGAGGAAAATGCTAGAATTACATTTTTTTTTAAATTGCTGATGTAATGAATGATTATTGGTCAATAAAAAAATAATGTAAGTGGTGGGCTTAAATGTGAACCATTAAGAATTTGCTATCTTAAAAATTTGTAAAAATATTATAAAAAAATTTGTGACTATAACAATACTGTTAAAAGAATCAATGATATTATTAAGGGGGCAAAAGTGTAATTTTATAAAACAAAATTGCTAAAATTAGTACTTATATATATAATAATATTTTAAAAAAATGATATACACACAAACTCCAAGAGAAACCCATTTTTCAAAAATCCAAAATAGAGTTTCTTAGAAGTGTTCAAAAGTCAAGAACTCAAGTTTTGGAAACTCCAATAACATATTCTTTTGGAGGAAGTTAGAACACGTATGCACTCATTTTCTCTTTTAACTTCCATCAAACTTCTCTCTTCTCGAAATCCATGTCACATTAATTTTCCAAATTCTTAGGGCCTATTTGAATTGACGAGGAAGGAGGGAAAGTGGAAGGGAGTAGAAAAAAAATTTATAAAAAATATACTAAATTTTTACAACTCTACTCTACTCTGCTCTCTCTCTCTCTCTCTCTCTCTCTCCCGGAGTAGAAAAAAAATTTATAAAAAATATACTAAATTTTTACAACTCTACTCTACTCTGCTCTCTCTCTCTCTCTCTCTCCCTCCCTCTCTCTTCAATCCAAATGCACAATTAGCCTCAGCCAAATTCTCCCCTCATAAAAAAAACATCACCGCAATTCCTTTCAACCCATTTGGGAAAATAGAGCACAAAATACATGAGTATGGGACCCAGTACCACCTTTATTGGTTCTTGCCCCTTGCCAACAGAAACATATTGCAGGTACACATGGGTGAAACTTTTGGGTTTGGATAAAAAAGTTTTAGAGAACAATGGGTAAAGGCCGGTGGCAAAAAGAGAGACACAAAAATAAAAGGATAAATACAGTTATTAAAGCCAAGATTTGTGAGTAATTCTTAAATACTCTCAGAGTACAAAAAATAATGTTCATTCCACTCACATTCATAATTGAAACTACTCATTAAATTCATGATGGGGTTTACCATGAATATGAAAGGAGAATATATGATTTTACTATACTCCAGAAGTATCTAAGAATTTTTTGGATTTGTGAATGTTGAAATCCTAACACATTGCATAATTTTTTTACCAATAGTACTTTTTTATCTCGTTTTCTCTAGCTTTTCTTTTTTATTTATTTTAAAAAAATAAATGGAAGAGAGAAACATTAAAAAAAGAAAAAATGAAAAAAAGAGCATATTTACCTTTTCATTTTTAATATGGAATTACGTAGGCCTCTGGAGGTGAATAAAGTGATAGAGTTCAAACTAGAGAGACATTGTTAAATCAATAGTCTATTTGGATACCGTTTATTACTGAAAATTGAAAATTCTGTAATAAAATAATTTTTAAATGTGTGTATAATATCCTAGGATCTAGTTTTAAAAAAAAAGTTGCTGAAAGAAGATACTTGTGATTCTCTTAAATAATGCACAGACCAAAAAAACCGCCTCCAGTTGGAAAACACGTAAAACACGATTTTGGAAGCTAAAGGTCCGTTTGGATTGAACTTATTGTTGCTGAAACTAAAAACTGAAAATACTATAGCAAAATAATTTTTAAATACGTGAATAGTGCTGTGGGATCCGTGAATAGTATATAAACAGTGCATAAATAGTATATGAACAGTATTTTTTTCTCTGCACAATAAAATCATGTGATTTTACTGTTCATATGCGAAAAAAAAAAAGAAAAAAAAAAAAAAAAAAAAAAAAGATAAGAAACGAAAAGAGGGGAAAATGTGAAACGTGGACGCAGCTTTCCTCTTAAACCAAATGGCCTCTAAGTCAAAGTCTGCCCATGCCCCAAGCACTTGATCAAGATGTAAAGTGTATGTAAACACAAATCCACCGTAAACATTCACTTCTAGTCTAGCGTAATAGACGGGCTTATCTTTTCTTCTGCTTTAAATAGTCCAGCATCCCTACGAAGTTTCCATACACCAAAACATCAATTAATCTTAGACACTCTTCTGGGAAAATAGTGGGGCTATGGGTTTCCTTGGGATGCTTATGCAAGTCATCTGGGTTGGTGTGATATTATCAGCAACAATGGCAGCCGCAGCAATAAAGTTTCCAATAGCCCGGCCTAAATGCCTCGACATATGTGGAAATGTTAAAATTCCATATCCATATGGCACAACTAAAGACTGTTACCTCGATGATACTGGTTTTTATGGGTATTATTTTATCAATTGTACTACCAACGCGTACGGCCAACCTCAACCAATGATTGGAGATTTTAACGTTTCAAGCATTTCCATGGAAGAAGGTGAGATTGAGGTCCAGATGTATAACTCCCTTGACTGTTACGACAAGTCAGGTGCGTTATTGAAACACAAAATTCGAATACTCACCCTTCCCACTTTCACAGTTTCTGCCACAAAAAACAAGTTCGTGGCAGTTGGCTGTGACACTTTCGCATACTTTAATGGTGATCTGAACGGTCAAAACTTCTCCATGGGCTGCCTGTCCAAATGTCAGAACATAAGCACTGTAGTCAATGGAGCGTGCTCTGGAATTGGGTGTTGCGAGGTGCCAATTCCTGAAGGAATGAAAAACGTTGATTTTGAAGCATATAGCTTTGAGAATAAGCACACAAAAGTCTGGGATTTCAATCCATGCAGCTACGCCTTTATTGTCCGAGCAGACAAGTTCAAATTCTCCTCAGACTATCTTATTAGTCTACAATACAACAGAGCCTTTCCCATGGTTCTTGATTGGGCAATTGGTAGTGAGACGTGTGAAGTTGCTCAGAACAAAGCGAATGGGAATTACCTATGTGGAGCGAATACCACATGTTCTAACCTCAAAAACCAGTTTGGGTATCGTTGCAAGTGCAAGGACGGTTACGAAGGGAACCCATACCTCAGTTGCCAAGGTATATATATATTCAATTTACTTATGAAAATCTCTCCGACAAAAATTATGGTATGTTGAAGAGAGAGAAAGTGGAAGAAAGTAAAGTAGAGTTGGTTGAAAATAAACTAATTTTGGTTTAATCCTATTCTACTTTCCCCCTTTCCCTTAATTCAGTCAGACCATTAAGAAAATAAACACAACAAAACATCATTTAAATAATGTGGCAATACATTTCATGTTTCATATTCGTTTTAATAGTTTGTCGTTGCTTTTGAGCTTGCTTGTAGTACACGATTTATGATACTTTGAAATTGCACCTTTTTTTGCTTATTTATTATTTTACAATTACAGACATAAATGAGTGTGATGCTAAAGAGCTTAATAACTGCACAAGCCATCAATATTGTGTCAATGAACTCGGAAGTTATAATTGTTCGTGCATCAAAGGGTACCATTTGGATGGGGAAGCATGTGTCCCTGATCAATTTGCTTCTAATAAATCATCACTAGCAATTAAACTCACAGTTGGTAAGTATATTTATTTTAGAGTAATGATTATTTCACACTTTTCATTAATTGCATACTCATTATATATACAATGTCATGTGAAATAAAATTATATTTTTAAAACATGATTTTAGTTAATATTGTGAAATCTTGTTTTTAAAGAAGTGTGTACGGAGGGTGCAACAACAAGTGTGTAACAAGATTATCCCTAAAAATCTTTCTATAGGCTCCACTGTCTTCTCCAATCATGTCACATAAGCATTCCACAAATTCTTGGTTTTTGGAAATCATGTCACATAAGCATTCCACAAATTCTTATTCATCCAAAAAACAGTATCACTAGAACGGACTAAAATACTAATTATTACTAATTTGCCTTTTGCTTTATTAAGAGTGTGTTTGGATTTTGGATAGAGTTTATTTTTTATTTGTTTATTATTCTAACAATAAAACAAAGCTGCATAATAATTAGTCTAATTTGCTAAACAAAACAATAAAGTAATTCTAAAAATTATAGTAATTCATTAACAAAAAGCTAAGGAGCTTTGAACTTACAAGCTCACCATAGAAAAAAAGATTTATTAATGAACATTGTTAAATTTATTATTGTCATGGTAATGAGTTTTAATCTTCACTAAATATTTAATTAGTCGATAATGTGATAATTTCTCAATAAAACAGAAGAAGATATATAATTAAAAAGTTACTAAAAATAAGCCAAACCCAGTAAAATCTACATTCACTCCTTTCAACTAAACTTCAAACACAATACTCATAGAGTCAGTCTTATGTAATTGTGGAATCAATCAAAGCAGAGAATTTTCAAACTTTTTGGAATGCGTCCCCCTACTCATAATTTTGTAATCTCCCGATACTGCGTAGATTCCACGAAGTTGTATAAGGCTCACAAACCCTTAAATACTTTTGGAATATCATTAGCCTCATTTGTCAACGTTATCTGCTGGAAAACGTGACTAGATACCATAAAGAAGAATAAAATTAGTGCTTTGTTTGTAATTGGGAGAGGGCATTTAGGATTTATTAATATATATATATATATATATATATATATCTATTTTAATCATAATAGAAAAATATTTTATTTACTTTAACATATCATATCACAATTCACGCTGCATCAAATCTCTTATTTTTCATATCTACTCATTTTTTTATTCGTCTCTCTCTCTCTCAGCAGCCACACCCCTACAACTCTCCACCACCATACTACCATCGTAAAACCCAAAATCACAACCAAGCACTACTGAAAATCCACCACTACTGCTAAGTTTGCAACCCTCCCACCATCACCACAAGCCTTCACAAAACCCAAATCAATAAAAATTCATCACAGTTCATTAAATTAAAGACCCATCACAAAACGTAACCGATTAAGTAGGGAAATTTTGTATTGTAAACAAAAATAAATAAATAAAAACTAATCTCATTTTCAAAACTTTTAACCATAGAACCAGGTTGGGGTTGTCCGGACCGCAATACGCAAGGAAGTATCTTATGTTTTAACAATTATGGGCCCATATTTTAAAGCCCAAACTGTCCAATACAGCGAAATCTCAAATTTGTATACAAAGGTTACAAACTCAACCTGCTAGCTTTAACAATAGAAAACACCCATGTTGAGTTAGGACTTAGGACCCAAACTAAAGCCGACCTATATACCATTCCTTGAACAATATATCCGTCACTCGCTTCACGTAACCCTAACCTTGTATACCTTGAAAATTTTGGTAGGGCATGCTTGAATGAACTTATTTTCATTAATAAGCAAGTTATATAGATTATAATTGTATCTAGAAAAAAAAAATTCAAAAACCTGTATCCAATTATATAAATAATATAAATAAACAAACCCTAAAGCTCCAAACCATACTTGGAAGTCTCAATAGCATATTAACCCATATATTATAATTTGGTCACCTAAATTATACTTTAAAATATATTTGAACTTCCAAATTTATTTAGAAAATTTAATATAAAAAAAGCTTATTTATACTAGAGTGAATTTAATTTTTTTAGAAAGATAATATTGTGTTTTGAATTTAATTGGAGAATAATGTACTTTATTTAAGAAATTGTGTCTCGATTTTTCCTTTTAAAATTAGAAAATGATATAAAAACACCAAAATTTAAAAACTCATTTTTAGAGGTACTATGCTATACTTATTTATACTAGAGTGAATTTAATTTTTCTTAGAAAGATAATATTGTGTTTTGAATTAAATTGGAGAATAATGTACTTTATTTAAGAAATTGTGTCTCGATTTTGCCTTTTTTAATTAAAAAAATTCTATAAAACACCAAAATTTAAAAACTCATTTTTAGAGGTACTATGCTATACTACTACTACTACTACTACTATTATTATTATTTATTTGTAAATCTACCCCTATTGTTTATAATTGGCCCAACAAAATGATGGTGCATTTGTCATCTATCCTCAATCTATTGTTTAGACTTTAGAGTTTAGACTCTCAATTGGTTAAAAAAAAGAGATTAAATTTTGTAAGGATGTGGTGTAAAACCTATGTTTTCTCCTTCCAATCTCAACATGCCACATCATCTTATTACATATTTAAGAATAAACACAACCACACCCAATCAATTCTAATACCCATATAGAAATCCAAAAAAATTAGGAGTTTATTGAGATGTTATTAAGTGTGGTAGGATGTATTGAATTTTAAGTAAAATGTTGATTTGGTAATCTCTTATTAGATGGTGTAAAACATGAGTTTTACACCCCATTCTTAGGAAATTCAGACTCTAAAAAAAAAAAAATTAACAAAAAACAACAAACAAACCAAACCCCATCGAATTTTTACTCTTTTAAAGGACATGTCAATAAAATTACCTTAATTTATATGCTGTATTGATTATCTGAGAGCAGGTTCTTATTGGTTTTTATCTACGCTCACAATTAACATCAATTTTTCATTTACCAATAACTACTCATTACATTAGCCGTTTATAAAAATTTTTGTAAAATTGTTTGTATCTTTATCATTATTCTAGTATATATGTAGTTACTCAAATCTTTCCACGGTGGAGGAATGCCATTAAATAGGTCGAATCAATTTCTCTCTTTTCTCTCTAAAAGTCACAATCTCAAAAATAAATTCGGAAAAAAAGTTTAACTCCTATTCATAAGCAAAATTTATAAAAGTTATTCATGCTATAATACCTTTCTGAAAGAAAGATTAATAGCAAGGATAACATCAAAATTCATTTTTAATTGGCTTCCTCTTAACCACGAAAGAATGTTAAGGTTTTAACATTTGATTGGCTTCTTCTTAACTACGAAAGAATGTTAAGGTTTTAACAAAGGACCCCAATTAAAAATTTTGGTTCACCAATTCTGTTTTAATTGTTATCATTTTAATACTCATGTAAGTTGGCATGAATTACATTCAGAATCGATGACAAAAATATTCTGATGCAGTAGTCATGAACTACATTGTAATTTAAATATTGAATGGCTCATTTTTATATGATATATATGTTAAATATTTAGTTCTTAAAGGTATTGAGAAATATAAAAGGGTTAAAAAGTTCTACAAGGTGAAAATGCATGTCTGAATGTCTGAATGTGTGTAGGTATCACTGTTGGCCTTTTAGTCTTGCTTGTGGGAGATTCTTGGATATATTGGGGACTGAAAAAAAGAAAGCTCATCCAGCTAAAAGAAAAATTCTTCCAACAAAATGGTGGCATACTATTACAACAGAAACTATCTAATCATCAAGGTTCTGTGGAGACAGCCAAAATTTATAGTGCAGAAGAGCTTGAAAAGGCCACCAACAACTATAATGAGAGCAGAGTCCTAGGACAAGGAGGTTATGGTACAGTTTATAGAGGAATATTACCAGATAACAAAGTGATTGCTATTAAGAAGTCCAAAATTGGTAGTCAGCGCCAGGTTGAACAATTCATAAATGAGATGACTGTGCTTACTCAAATTATCCATCGGAATGTGGTTAAGCTATTAGGTTGTTGTTTGGAAACAGAAGTACCCTTACTAGTTTATGAATTCATCACAAACGGGACTCTTTCTGACCACATTCATGATAAAGGTCGGTCATTCTTCCTTTCATGGGAAAAGCGTTTGAAAATTGCAGCAGAAACTGCAGGAGCACTTGCATATTTGCATTCTGCAACTTCTGTGCCGATCATACATAGAGATGTTAAAACTGCAAATATATTATTAGATGATAATTTCACAGCAAAAGTGTCTGACTTTGGAGCTTCCAGGTTAATTCCTCATGATCAAACAGAATTAAACACATTGGTGCAAGGAACTTTTGGGTACATGGACCCAGAATACTTCCATACTAGTCAACTAACAGAAAAAAGTGATGTTTATAGTTTTGGTGTTGTTTTGGCAGAGCTTCTGACTGGTAGGATGGCACTTTCTTTCAATATGCCTGAAAGTGACAGAAATCTAGCTAAGTACTTTGTTTCTGCAGTAAATGATGATCGCCTATTTCAAATTCTTGAGGATCACATTGTCAATGAAGGTAATATTAAGCTACTAAAGGAAGTTGCTAATATTGCAAAAAGTTGCTTAAGTCTGAGAGGCGAGGATAGACCTTCTATGAAGGAAGTGTCAATGGAACTGGAGGGCTTGGTTATCATGGAAAAACATCCTTGGGGAAATGCTAATGTCAATATAGAAGAGATTGAGAACTTGCTCAATGCACCTACACCATCATTCAACATTGATGTTGGCACAAATTGTTCCAGCAATACAACTACAGGGTATGATAGCATGATAAACCAAGTATTGAAACCACTGGATGGCGGGAGATAATTGGTTAGTCCACCATAGTATGCTTGCATCAATTGAGACTAAATTATTGATATATCTATTATTTAGCTACAATCATTTTAGAATAAATGATAGAATTGGAGGTGCAATTGAACTTATTTATGACATTATATTTGAATATGTAGATTGGCTCATTTTGTGTATGACATTATACACATGTTGTAGAACAGATAAAATTTTGGCACATGGCCAAAGGAACATGCATTCTAGTGGTATTCTTTTTTTCTTTTTCTTTTTTGACAATTTGATAATTAGGAGAGGGAAATTTGAATCTTAAATGTATTTACTAAAAACATTAAGTACTAGTTGAGTTACAAAACTCTTGCCGCTTAGGTAGTCTTCAATATATCATCTAAGCCATACTACTTGATATTCTACTTTCAGTGGTTGAGGTAGATTCCACTGAAGGACCTGTATAGGTGAGCAATCATTTTGCCTATAGTTGTCATAGTGTAGAGAGATTTAAATATATGGCTTTAAATCTCTTACTGGTCTAGCTGTCTAGACTTAATTACTACAAAAAAATAATCAAGATCTCAACAGAGACTGTGGAGACACATTCTGTGATCCAATGATTGAACTTTTCGCTGAATCCAAGGTTGCAAAATACTAGCCTTAATTAGAAATCTCCATTTGACTCTATCAGAGGCCTTTTGGTGGTCTAACTTAGTAGCTAGCATACCGTCCTTTAGGTTTCTCCTCCTGAAGCTATGAAGAATCTCTTGGAGCACTACTTCATTATTTGCCAATTCTCCCCAAGGGATACCTGCTGATTGATTAGGGACAATTTGACTCCTTAGTCATATTACAATAAACTTGATAATCATTTTATATACCACATTACACATGCTAATAGGCAAAAAAATGGCTAAAGGAGGTAGGGTTTTAGATCTTTGGGACAAGAAGGATTAGTGAATTATTTACCTCTTTTGGTATTCTTCAATGTTGAGGAAACTAGCAACTACACTCACCGTTGCTCAAACCCTTTGCCCCCCCCCCACCCCCCCCCCAAAAAAAAAAAATAAAAATACTTCCTGTAAAACAACACTAAGAAACTATCAAGACTTGGGGATTTTAATTCTGCCATGCAAATCCCACCCTTCTTAATCTACTGTGGGGCTGGAATTTTACATAATTCCAAGTTTTCAATGTCACTCACACCATCAAGACTTGAGGATTTTAGGTCTGCCATGCATGTCCCACCTCCATAATCTTTTGCGGGGCTGGAATTTTACTTAGGGTCTGTTTGGTTCGATGTAAATCGAACTCCGAGTGTAAAACTCCGAGTGTAAAATAAATGCAGGGAAAAATGAATTCCCATAGGGAAATTAAAATCCGGGCGTTTGGGTGTGCAATGGAAAATAGTCCGAAAAACGATTTCTAGTGTTTGATAACATTTTGAAAATGCTATTTTCCTACAAATTTTTCACATTTTCTTAGCCATTTTCTTAGCTTCCAATCAAATTTTATATCAGAAAATCACCACCACCCACAGTAAATCCACCACTATCCACGCAAAACCCAGCACCACACAACACAAAAACCACCACCCACTCCACCACCAAAAAAAAGAAAAGAAAAATTAGAGATCAAAGAAAGAAAGATTGAGAGATTGAGGGAAAGAGAGATGGCGGCAACGTTGAGGAACAACCACCATTGAAACCCACAAACCACCATAGCCAACGATCCACCACCCCCAAATCGACCACCATCAACGCTTAAACTCACCCATAACCCACCACCACTGAAACCCAAGAATCACCCCAACCACCAATCCTCCAAAACCCAAGCAAAAATGTTATTTTACAATATAAAATTTTTTTAAAAATAAATAAAAATAAATTTAAGGTAGCGACAACGTGGGTGGAAGAAGGATGGGTCTGATGAGTGAGAGAGAGGACGAAGTTGAAGTAGATGTGAAACTACCTTCATCGGCAGAGGGGCTTACAGGCACGACGGTGAGGCCGTGGGTCGGGGACTAGGATGTGGTGAAATCAGGGTGGGTTTAGCTGGGTTCATCGGAGATGGGTTTGAGCACGACAAAGAAGTTGAGGTGGCACGATCAGATTGGCAATGAGTTTGAGTGGTGCGATCAGACCGACAGCGGCTGTGGGTTGGGGACTGGATCTGGGCTTCACTAGCAATAACTCTCTCCGTCCTTCGGCTTGGGCTTGGCATGAGTGATAAGAGTGAGTGAGGAGAGAAATTTTCTAAGGAGGAAATGGTTTGAAGGTAAAATAAAATTGTAATTGGTTTTCAATTGTGAGCCTCTCTATTTTACGATCAACTGAAATTCATTTTCAATTTAACCGAATTTTCATGCGTACCCAAACACCCTCAAGGGTGTAAAATATTTTCCTGATTTCCTTTACCACCGAAACAAATGAACCCTTAATTTCAAGTTTTCAGTGTCACTCACACAAGGTGTTATCAATCCGCTTAAGTCTAGAGGGCAGTCAATATCTAGTTCTCTAAATAAATCCATGAATTTAGCTAAGAAGTGATTACCAATAGATTTCTTATTTGTGACCCCTTCTATTATAATTTCTTCCTATATGTAGATAAAAAAGACTTAGCTTAGATCTAGTGCACTGAACCATTGGACCTAATCTTTGCCCACATCAAATATGAAAAGCAAACCAGTGTTCAATCACCGATCACATGGTCACTTTGGATTAGTCTCCAAATAGTGTTGCAAAACCTATTTGAGTTAGAATTTTAAGATGATATTGTTGCCCTTGGGTATTGTGAATTATACAAAAGTACACGTCTTTGATTGTGTTAATTACGTGATTCAGATTATAATTTTGGGAAAGTTCAACACATAATACCTGTCTTCTAAATATTTTGAGAAATTTCAACACATAATACCGTTGCTGGATTTAAATCACTCCCCCCCCCCCCCTCCCCCGCCCCCTTCCCCCAAAAAAAAAAAAAAAAATCCAACCTCACAGCCTTGGTTCTCACGTCATAAACCCTAGAGCAGGTTGTTACTTAGGCTTTCGTGGAAAAGTTTAGAATTCATTCGAGATTTTTGAATTACTTGTTGATGTAATTAAATTTAGACAATCGAGAATAAGTATTAGGCTACATTTTATCAGCTAAATGCACAGAGGTTACAAAGTCGATTAAAGAAGAAGAAGCGTGCAAGCCTGTTACTAGACAGTTAGAGCATTTGAGCGGTTAAATAGAGTTTATTTCGTAGCTTACTTATGTAATATATTTATAGTACAAATATATAAGTACTCGATCCCTTCACTTCTGATTTTTGAATAGAGTAAGTATCAATCAGTTTTGTTTTTTGAAGCCTTAAAATATCACTCACTATAATTCACTAATCCATGAAAATTTTAAAAGTTATAAATCCTCATGTTTTATAGATTTATTTGAAAGACTTAGATATATTATTATTAAGTAATGATGATGCAAAAAATTAGCAGTTGAGCTCCTCGTCATAGTGGATAGATGAAGTTGTGAGTGGGATTATCTCTGTTGGAGGAAAACCTGCAAAATGAACTGGGTGGAAGAGTAACACGCTGGTGTGACGTTAGCCAAACCACCTCCAATGCTTAAGTTAGTTGGGGAGAAGGATTTTAAAGAGAATTGAGTGGATAGTGATTTTCGTAGTGTATTTTTGTGTGTACCTTTAACTTTTGTTGCCTTCTCTTTTTATAATTGCATGCCTCATTAATGGGCAATGAATTGTGAAAGTTCAAATAGTGTAAAATACACTATGAACGTTTAGACCCCCAAAATAAAAATACCAATTCAAGCTTTATGACAAACACAAAGTGTGCGGAAAATGAACACAAGCTATAAACAAAATTGATAAACAATATAAGCCAATTAAAATCACAACTACAGCAGAAAATAAAAGGCAAAGATAAGGGAAGAGAGATGCAAACATAAGGACAACACAACGATGTGTTATCGAAGAGAAAACCGAAGCCCTCAACGTAAAACCTCTTCACCGCCCTCCAAGCGGTAAGTAATCCACTAGAAAATGTAGTTGGGATACATGAACAACAATAGATCCTCCAAATCTAATCTATCCAATGTACCTAAGCCCTCCAAGCTTCTTGCTCCAACGAGGTTGCACCGAACCTATTTCTTTTCTAGCTTCCTGGATTCTACTATTTGACCATAGCATCAACTAATGTGAAATTGGTTCCTTCCTAATTGCTTCCCAAAGCACCAAACAACCATCTCACAGGAATGGATATGGTGAGAAACAGTTTTGGTAATGAGTCTCTCAAAGATTTGACAATGGAGAGGAAGAGAGTAGAGGAATTTGAAGAGTCTCTTAGGTAAAGATTGTGGATGAGTCAATCTTGTTTTCTCTAGGGTTTCTCTCTCAAAATTCTCTCTGGAAGCTTTCTCTAAATCGTGGGTATAAGGATATATATATAGTAGGGTGAGAAGTAATGTGAAAAGTCAGATTTTCCCAAACAGGGTGTTCTAGCGACTTGACCTCGCGACTGGGTTGAGTTGCGAGTTCAAGCCGCGAGCAAATGGCCTGGCTAGCTTGGGACTTTTGTCCTGTTGTGCAACAGCTGGCGCGACGCTTCAGCTTCTGGTATGCTTAGCACATGTGCATCATTCTAGCGGCTTGCAGTCGCGAGCCACCTGCGAGATCCAGCCGCGAGTCCCTGCTTCTTTGCACAATCATAAGCAATTCTTCACATTCTCTCACACACTACCCTTACATGATTCCCACCTAAATACAGGGTTACTAATTGCTAAAATACAAGAAAATTTGGCACGAAATAAAGCCAACAAGATAGTTGATTAAATTCAACCTTACATTCTCCCCCTTTGGCTATTCCATGACAAAACCCTAAAATAGACTCTAGACTTAACATGTGAGTTGGGAACAGTTGAACATAACTCACTCACACCTAATTCTAGAAACTGTGAAGCTCTAGAATCATATGAACGTGAATCTCCTGAAACACAACAATACACCATGATCATTGTATGCAGAAAAGCATGAAATGCATATGAAGCAAGCATGATGTGATCAAGCAAAGATGGAGTTAAGAAACAAACCATGGCTTGATCAAACAAGCAATCACTAAAAGGTAGTGACCACAATGCTCATTCACACTTGGAATGAACACTTGGACATATAAGCTAATAAGCTCAATGCAAATCAGTTGCATGCCCAACACTCAACCAATGCATAATAGACTATGTATATGCATCTCTAGGAACAATCCTACAAGGGCACAAGAGTGATAGTACTTAAAAGGAAAATGCATGACATTTAGTTAGAAGTACAGAATAAACAATGCATAAAGGCTGCTTAAAGCATGGTACAAACCATAAAGCCTACCAACTATGCATAAAACAAAACCCTAAAAGCTTACAAAAGCAACATGGGTACAAATGCATTAAGTAAAAAAATGATCACATAACATAAGTTCTGAAATATGCTATAGAGATACAAGATATTAAACATAGGCCAGCTTGCTTAATACTCCCCTTTTCATAGTGCTCCCCCTATCATCATCTCCCTCTTTTTGTCATGGGATAGCTAGTCTTTATTCTCTTCTAGCTGCCTTTGAATCTGGTCCAACTGTGTTTGGAGAGAAGTGAATTTCATGTCACACTGAATGTTATAATGGTGCAAGAGAGTGGCGAGACCAGAGACATTAGAGCTCAATTCATGGACAGATGACATAATGGAGTCTAGCTTTTCATTAACTGAGGATGGGCTAGAACGTGATCCATTGTGTGACGGTTGTGATTCTGATTTGACTTCCTTTTTGCTATGACCAATGCTAGCATTTAGCGTCCGAAGGTTGATTGGACTTGGCTTTGGATGGGGAGACTCATCTGCTGATGGATAGATGCCTTTAAGTTTCAAAATCCGTGAGACGAGACAACAGAAAGGAATGCATATCCGTGAGTCAGTCCTCACAACAGTCTTGCGCAAGATATGGAAGATATGCACACAAATGTCGATTTCTACGTCAGAAATCAAATCTTGAAGGAACAAAGCTCTCCTTAGGTTCATATACCTGGTACTAGATAGAGGGTATAGATTGTGGAACATGATGATTGTGAGCACCCTCAATTCCGGAAAGAGAGAGGAAACATTGATTGAGTTTCCATTTGGTGAAAATTCCAAGTCTTTACCAAGAGCCTCCCGGAGTAAATCTTCTTCCGGATACAAATCGTCATATACCGGTGGATTCCTCAACATCGGCCTGTTGATGTGAATAATTTCTGCTAGATAGGCAGGGTTCATAGAGAATGTTTTTCCACGAACCCAACACTTGAGTTCTTCCCCTTCAACAATTGCATTAGTATAGAATTCTTTCACCACATTCTCATAGGCTGCATCAAGTGTAGACAGAAGATAGTTCCAATCTTTTGTGGCAAACCACTTAGGAATGTCAATGTCAAAGAGAGATGACTGATCTAGAGCCCTTTCAAGAAATGGTTTGGCATCTCTGAAATATTTTGCATGTGTCTGAAAAGCAGTAAATGTCCTGAATTTGTTGGGATCATATACTCCTGATGATGACTTTGTCCTTTTTTAACTAGGAGAGAGATCATCAACATGTTTTTTGCCTTTACTGTTTCCTCCTTTCACAGCTGCTTTCTTGAAGGGAGACATTTTCACACTGCATCATGTAACACATTGATGCGAGAAGAAACACACAAAAGCAATAAGCATTATTAGTACTGGGTTAGTCCCAAATCACAAAATTGAAATTAAGCCCTAAATTCATAGGAATAGGGTCTTAAGTATGACAATGTGTGGGTGTGTGACACAAAAGTGCCAATGTGGATGCTAAGTAGGGTGAAAACCCACAAAACCAACAAAAATACACATTATAATCAATAGAAAACGAATACCTAAATTCAAGTATCAGGTATAAAACAAGATCACAAAAAAAAAAAAAAACAACACAATCCAAGAGATGTAGGGCAATATGAGGAACACATTGAGAAGGAAACAAAATCCATACCTTTTCTTGAAGACTGGTGAAGAGAAAGAGAGATTCGGGAGAGTTTGTGTGTGAACACTATGTCTTTTAAGGAGGTTCAAACAAAGAAGACAATGAATAGTCACAAAAGATTGAGGGAAAACTGAAAATGGTTTTAAAAACTATCTTTGAAACGCAAAACCTACGTTTCTTGCGACTGGGGTGAGTCACCAACAAGTTGCCAGGGCAAGCCGCCAAAACACTCAAAGTCAAAATTGCGAAAAAAATTTCTGAGTGTTTTTCATGACTAGAATGTCTACCCGCGAGGGAGTCGCGAGCTGAGCCGCGAAAATCTCTGTGCACCCTTTGCAATTGGACCTTTCACTCGTGAACAAGTCACCAAAATCAACACTTGAGCTCGCGGCTGTAGCATGCGACTTGGATGACCCGCGACTAAGTCGCCAAAACAGGGCAACACTGTTTTTTAAGTTTTTCAGTTTTTGTAAAAACAAACTACTTTCCAAAGACACCTAAAACACTTAAAAATCTTTTTGTGTTTGAATCAGCAAAGATTGAGTATGTGAAAACACATTTTAACAAGTAAAATCACACAAATGAATATGGCATTCATTGGACATAAACTTGTATGTTATGTGTGGATATCAACAATGAGATAGTCTTTAGTCTAATGTGAAACTTCAATGATCAATTCAAACAAGTCATACACAATTAGCACTAGATCATGTGACCCATCTCAATTATAAAAGTATGCATATATGACCCCCCACAAGACTTGATAGCATAACTTGGAGCTTTACATTTGACTCCAATTTTTTTTTTTTTTTTTTTTTTTCCAGTCATAACATTAGAATGATCTTTTTGGAACAGTTCCATCTCATTATGAGAATGACTTTTGATATTTCTCCTTGATGGCATAGCCTTTGGCCTTTTGAAGAATCATACACTTTATTTTTGGTCGCTTTCCCTTTTTCCTAGTCGAGTACTAGTATATGTGACAGGCTTTTGTAGCTTAATATCTCTTTACATTTGGAGATTTACATTTGGAGAGCTCTTTTTAGCAAAAAGAAAAAAATAAAGAGTGGGAAGATATATAGGCACAAGTCTGTGCATGTCTCAAGATCAACAAAACCGTTCACCAATCATTCATGACAAGTTTGAAGATCTATTTACAACAGTCACATAGATTTCAAGAGTTCTTCCACAGTGATAAGAGTGCAAAGGAACAAGCTACGCTCGTAAATGCACAAAGCCATTAGTACAAGGGTACAAGGCAAAACAAGTTTTGAGACAAGACTCAACACTGTAAATCAAACTTTTGATTTTCTACTTTTTATGTGGTTTTTAGATTTTTGACACCAAAAAAAAAAAAAAAAAAAAATGTTCAAAAGCAATAATGTAAAAGCAGCAAAAAAAAAAAAAAAAAAACAGACAAAGTAATTAACAATCAATAGAAAGAAGTGTGCGACCCACAAACAAAATAACACAATATAACCAAGTGAAGCACACATCACACAAGAGATTCAAGGGATTGTACCAACACCAATGGTCTTATGGAGGGATTCAAACCGTGGACCATCGAGAGGCTTGGTGAAGATATACGCCTTTTGATTGTTTGTGTGGATGAATTCAAGACACATAACTCTTTCTTCCACCAAGTCTCAAATGAAATGGTAATGTATCTCTATGTGCTTAGATTTTGAATGCTGGACCGGGTTCTTGGAAAGATTTATGGCACTGATATTATCATAGAAAACACGCATTGTATCTTGAGGAATTCCATAGTCATGAAGTAGTTTCTTCATCCAAAGAAGTTGTGTGCAGCAACTTCCAACAGTTATGTACTCTGCTTCAGCTATAGAGAGAGACACGGAATTTTGTTTCTTGCTCATCCACGAGACAAGATTGTTACCAAGGTAGAAGCAGCCTCCTGAAGTACTCTTTCTATCGTCCACACTACCAGCCCAGTCTGCATCTGAATACCCGGCAAGGCAAGCATTTGAGTCTTTTGAATACCACAAACCATAATCTGGAGTTCCATTGATGTATCGTATAATTCGTTTTACCGCAGTCAAGTGTGATTCCTTTGGAGCAGCTTGATATCTAGCACAAACACCAACACTGAACGCAATATCCAGTCTACTAGCTATAAGATAGAGTAGACCCCTAATGATGCTCCTATAAAAGGTGGGACTCACTTCCACCTCGGAAGAATCAACATTCAGTTTAATAGATGAGCTCATGGGAGTGGAGGCATGTTTTTTGGAGTCTAGTCTAAACTTCTTGACAATGTTTCTAGCATACTTCTCTTATGAAACGAATATGCCTTCCTTCTTTTGTTTGACTTGAAGGCCCAAGAAAAATGTGAGCTCCCCCACCATGCTCATCTCAAACTCTTTCTTCATTTCCTCAGAGAATTCTATAGCCCGATCATCAATGGTAGCCCCAAATACTATGTCATTAACATATACTTAAGTCACGAGGAGGTAATCTTCATCATTCTTGACAAACAAAGTCCAGTCGATATATCCCCTTTTGAATCCTCTATTCAGGAGGTAATGGGTAAGCCGATCATACCAAGCTCTAGGAGCTTGTTTTAAGCCATAAAGGGCTTTCTTCAATCTCAACACATGATTAGGAAAGTGAGGATCCTCAAAGCCTTTTGGTTGTTCAACAAACACTTCTTCATTTAGGTATCCATTTAGAAATGCACATTTTACATCCATTTAGTAGAGTTTGAGGTTCATAGTGCATGCAATGGACATAAAAATCCGAATAGACTCAAGTCTTGCCACAGGAGCGTAGGATTCATCAAAGTCTACTCCTTCTACTTGAGTATATCCTTGAGCTACTAACCGAGATTCATTCCGTACTATCTCTCCATCTTCATCGATCTTGTTTTTAAATATCCATTTAGTGCCAATGACATGAACATTTTCAAGCCTTGGAGCAAGTTCCAACACATCATTTCTCACAAATTGATTTAGCTCTTCATGCATTGACTCAACCCAATTTTCATCTTGGAGAGCTTCTTCTACCCTTTTTGGCTCAAATTGAGCAAGGTAGCAATAGAATGTTACATGATTGGCCAAAAGGGTGTTTCCTTTTCTAAGGCGAAGACCTTCATCTAAAGACCCTATGATGTTGCTATCTGGATGGTTCTTAATCACTCTTGATGATGGCTTCTTTGATGTAGAGACTTCATCATTCCGTGAGATGGGAGGATGAACTTCCGAAGGAGTGAGAGGACTTGATGTTCTAGACATTGATGTTGTTTCCATTCTTGGGTTTATGGGAGTTGATTCTTCTACTGGTGTAGATCCTCCAACTTCTATATCAAGTGCTTTGACCTCAACATCGGGTTCTTTGGTGCTCGGTCCTTCTCCATCATCGCTCATCTCTACCTTTGTTAAGGCATCATCAATTTTGACATTGATGGACTCTATTACTGTCTTAGTTCTCTTGTTGAAAACCCTATATGCTCGGCTAGTAGTAGAGTACCCAAGAAAAATACCTTCATCACTTTTTGCATCAAATTTCCCAAGGTTCTCCCGATCATTTAGAATATAACACTTGCTTCCAAACATTCAGAAGTACTTTACTCTAGGCTTCTTTCCATTCCAAATCTCATAGGCAGTCTTCTTTGTTACCACTCGGAAGAATATTCTATTGCCAATGTGACATGAGGTGTTCACAGCTTCTCCCCAAAACTTTTGAGGTATTTTCTTGTTTAATAGCATAACTCTTGCCATTTCTTGAATCACTTGATTCTTTCTTTCTACCACTCCATTTTGTTGAGGAGTTTTGGGGGCTGAAAATTCCCTTTTGATTCCATTCTTTGCACAAAATGACTCAAATCTTGCATTCTTAAATTCCTTCCCATGATCACTTCTTATCTTGACAATAGGAAGCCCTTTCTCGTTCTATAGTTTCTTGCAAAGGATTTCCAACTTTTCACATGCTTCTGATTTTTCTCTAAGGAATCCAACCCAAGTGTATCTTAAGAAATCATCAACAATGACCATAATGTATCTCTTTCCTCCTAGACTTTCAGCTCTTGTAGGCCCCATTAAATCAACATGAAGAAGCTCTAAACATCGTGAAGTAGCAATCACATTCACCTTGTGATGGCTTGCCTTCGTTTGCTTTCCCATTTGGCATGCACCACAAATAGTCTCCTTCACCTTTCCAAACTTTGGAAGTCCCTCAACAGTTTCAAGTTTAGATACTTTAGCTACTTGTTTGAAATTCGCATGCCCAAATCTATGATGCCAAAGTTCTAACATGTCAACACGAGCACTTCTACATGAAATGGGTGTTGTAGGAACTACTCCATAGCAATTATCTATAGTCCTATTTCCCTTCAAGACTTGAATCCCTTCTTCATTGATGATTATGCATCCCTTCTTTGAGAATTGGACAAGGAAATCCTCATCACATATTTGAGTGATGCTCAAAAGATTAGCCTTCAACCCTTTGATGTATAAGACATCTTTCAATAGAGGTAATCCTGGTATCTTGCCGAGAACTTGAGCATGACTTCCATCACCAAAAGTCACATAGTCACCAATTTTCTCTTTGAGTTTCTTAAACAATGATTTATCTCCTGTCATATGATGAGAACAACCGCTGTTAAGATACCATAAGCATGAGTTAAACAACTTCAATGAGGTATCCACAAATAAACTCGCATGAGACAAACAATCTTGACCTTCAAACATAATTTTTTCTTCACTTTCCATGCTTCTGTTAGATTGACATTTCCTTTTCAGATTATCAACCTTCTCACTCAACACTCGATTTTTTCTTTTGTATTTCTTAATCAAAGATTTAGATTTAGATTTAGATATCGTATTGTGTAAAATATGATTCTCATTTTCAAAATATTTCAGTATATGTACAAATATCCTAACATGTTTCTTTGTTTTTAATAACTCTAAGAGTTCATTGTTAGGACACCCTTCAATCATACTCAGAGTCTTTATCACAAACACTTAGACCACAATTTAGCATGACCTATTCTATAGCAGCAACCAAAACAAAGGGGTCTAGGATCGCACTAAGCTAATCAAACCACAAAGAGTGCACCTGCTCTGATACCAATTGAAAGTTCAAATAGTGTAAAATACACTATGAATGTTTAGACTTCCAAAATAAAAATACCAATTCAAGCTTTATGACAAACACAAAGTGTGTGGAAAATGAGCACAAGCTATAAACTGAATTGATAAACAATCTAAGCCAATTAAAATCACAACCATAGCAGAAAATAAATGGTAAAGATAAGGGAAGAGAGATGCAAACACAAGGACAACACAACGATGTGTTATCGAAGAAGAAACCGAAGCCCTTCGCGTAAAACCTCTCCGCCGCCCTCCAAGCGGTATGTAATCTACTAGAAAATGTAGTTGGGATACATGAACAGCAATAGACCCTCTAAGCCTAATCTACCCAATGTACCTAATCCCTCCGAGTTTCTTGCTCGAACGAGGTTGCACCGAACCTATTTCTTTTCTAGCTTCCCGGATTCCGCTACTTGACTATAGCATCAACCAATGTGAAATTGGTTCCTTCCTAACTGCTTCCCAAAGCACCAAATAGCCCTCTCATAGGAATGGATATGGTGAGAAAATGTTTTGGTAATGAGCCTCTTAAGGATTTGACAATGGAGAGGAAGAAAGTAGAGGAATTTGAAGAGTCTCTTAGGTAAAGATTGTGGATGAGTCAATCTTGTTTTCTCTAGGGTTTCTCTCTCAAAATTCTCTTTGGATATTCTCTCTAAATCATGGGTATAAGGGTATATATATAGTAGGATGAGAAAGAATGTGAAAAGTTAGATTTTCCCAAACAGGTTGTTCTGGCGACTTGACCTTGCGACTGGGTTGAGTCGCGAGTTCAAGCCGCGAGCAAATGGCATGGCTAGCCTGGGACTTTTATCCTATAGTGCAACAACTAGCACGACGCTTCAGCTTCTAGCATGCTTGGCACATGTGCATCATTCTGGTAGCTTGCAGTTGTGAGCCACCCGTGAGATCTAGCCACGAGTCCCTACTTCTTTGCATAATCTTGAGCAATTCTTCACAGTTTCTCACACACTACCCTTACATGATTCCCACCTAAATACAGGGTTACTCATTGCTAAAATACAAGCAAATTTGGCACGAAATAAAGCCAACAAGACGGTTGATTAAATTCAACCTTACAAATTGCTGTATTTATGCTCAACGGCTAGTGCGTTACAAAATCTTTGTCTGAAGTTCACAGCTCACTCTGTGACCATTGCTCCATTCGTTACACTTTGTTATCAATGAGTGTAATAAATGTGTAATGTCTTCTCTTGGTTAATGACGATCTTCGATTAATGACGATCATAAATTTCTGATTCATCAATTGCTGCCTTGTTTGAATTTTTGTCAATTAGACAAGATGAAAACATAACCGTCTGACGCTTCATATTCAGTGTACAACACATTTATGAAGAGTTAATGTTTGATCTACTGAGTACCACATGTACGACCAAGATGTGTCTGAATTAAAGACTTTCCTCGGTTTTCTCATGCACATTTTGGCCATTATCTCACATTTTCCCCTTATTTTTCCTTTTCTTCATTTTCTTTCCTTGTTCAGTTGCCGTTCTAGGGTTTTTCTCTTCTTCAAGCTTTCCTTTTCAGTTCTGCGTTCCCTAGTAAGTTCTTCCTGCTCCTCTCTCTTTTCCTACTCTTCTATGGTAGGTTACTCTTTTGTTAGGGTTGATTGTCCCTCAATATCTTTTCTTTTTGCTCGCTTAGGTTGTTTGCTTGAGATTGTGGAGGGAGAGTGTGTCAAGATGGTTAATCTTTTCATGGGGGAGGACTGTCCATATAGGTTTTTTCTTTTCTCTTTATTTCCTTTGGTTTCTTGTTCTGCTAGAGTTGCTAGGTCTCTGAAAATGTCTAGGGAGGTTAGGTCTAGTGAGCTAGAAACAGGGTTATCTTTGTCTGATAATCGCAAGATGCTCAAGGTTTCTTCCCCTTCTACTTCCTATAAAGCTTGGAACATCTAATGTGCCCTCTTAGAGAAAGATGAGAAGCGAATCAGGGATAGGTTTCAATTTTCCGATTCGGTTAGAATTAGGATTCCGAGTGACGAGGATAGGGCCTGTCATTCATATGTCGATGAAGTCTATTTCTATGAAGTAGATTTTGCTAATGGTCTTTGTGTTCTCTTTCATCCCTTTGTTAGGGAACTTTTTGCATATGTATACCTTGCCCCGACACAATTAGTGCCTAATTCTTGGCGAATCGTCATTTGTTGTACGGTGGTGTGGATGTCTGCCAATGACGGGGACATCATCAAGAAAGATGAATTTCTCCATTTTTATCATCTGAGAAAGTCCAAAGACCCTGGCTACTAGGAATTTAAGCCATGGGATAGGGCTTCTAGGTTAATACTTGACTCTTCATCGTGCCTTCGCAATTGGAAACCAAACTTCTTCTTTATTTCGGGCAGTGGTTAGGAGTTCATCCCTAATGAGGGCCTAAACGAAGCCTCTAAGTTTTTTCGTAGTTGGGGAACTCTTGTGTCTGGTGCGTCCTTCTTGTCTATTCTTTTTGTTCTTTAATTATTCTTTGTGAGTGACGATGATATGTGATATACTTTCTTTTTACAATTCCTATGCCCTTGTCTGAAGAAGAGATATCACGGTCATGTTGGGAAGGTGAAAGAATACTTGGAGACTGTCAAAGATTTTGACGAGCTCATTTCTCCCCAATTGTTGTTCCTTCATTTTTTGGGTCCAAAATTATCTAGTAAGGTTCGGAAAAACCTTGAAGTTATGAAGAAGAGTGAGTGTTCCTTCCTTTCTCTTTTTTTTTTTTTAATTATTTTTTTTTAGGAATGACAACTAGATTCAGTAAACAAAAGCTATCTGAAGCTCAGGGAAAGAAGGCAAGAAGTGGCCTCCTAGGGAGGAAGCGTTTGAAGGTGGGTAATGCTTCTAAGGACGACCCTATAGTGACTCCTCCCTTTGCCCATTCACTTGCTAAGCGTCCCACCTCCCCTACCTCGTCTTTGGAGTTGATTGCTTTCGCAGAGGATGGAACCAAAAAGAAGAAGGTAGCAACAAGCCTTTTCTCCCAACTTTCTGGGATGATGCCTATGCTGCTGCCCTGAAGGCACACAAGGCGCTCTTCGTGGATGACCTAAACCCTTTGATGGCAAAGTTGTCTAGTGAGGTGATGTTGTCTCATATCCAAAAGTTTGTGTAGGTATATTTTGATAATGTGGGTTATCACTTTTGGTCTAGGATTTTTCCTTTCGCTTTGTTTTGACTAGAATCCTTTTTGTTTACCTCATAGGCTTTGGGGGAGTCTCTATTCATCTCGGGGAAACTCTTAGATTTTGAGAAGAGGGTAGCTACTACTGCGCCTGTGGTCAAATCACTCTCTACTAAGAACAAATCACTCAAGAATAAGGTTGTTATCCTCGCTATTGAAGCCAAGAATGATAAAGAGCGTGTGACGACTTTGGAAAAGTGCCTTCAAGTGGAGAAAGATTTTTCCAAGCTAAAGGATAAACCAATAGGTGATAAGTAATTCAAGATGCAAAAAAACTGGACCTGTGGTAGTGCAGGAGTTCAAGGAATCCGATTCATACTCAAACAACCTATGTGAGTATTATGTGGAAGGCTTTAAGCACTTTAGAAAATGGATGATGAAGCATCACCCGGATTTGGACCATTTTGGTCTTGTTATGGGTGAGGTTGAGAAGGAACTACTAGCTAATCATCCTTCCAAGGTTACAGCTGAGAATGTGATCGAAGAGGCCACGACCATAACTGATGTGATGGAAGGGACCATGACCATAGCTCCTGCATATTCGGCTTCATCAGCTCCTAAGGAACAGTGATTTATTTTCTTCTTTCTATTTTTTTTTTGTAAGACGAAAACAATGTCTTTTATGGGCTTGTTGTTTCGAGCACTTCTTCTTAACAATTTATTTGGGCCCATGTGTTTTGGGCATGCACTTTCTTTCTGACAATGACAACTCCTTTTATGAACTTCTGACATATAACTTTTTATAAGTAAATCTTTGTTGTGTTCAGATGACGAAGGTGGTTGTCTTTTTGGATACCTTTGTGCTTTAGTTGTGTTGAACAACTTTTTCATGCTTGGTTGCGTTTGGACAACCTTTTGATGATAACAAATTTTTTACGTTCGGCAGTGTTTGAACGTTTTTTTATTGAGTCATGTTTGAATGACGATATTAGTTTTGTTTGAACAACTTTTTTATGTTTAGCTATGTTTGAATAACTTTTTTTATTGAGTCATGTTTGAATGGCGATGTTAGTTCTGTTTAAACAACTTTTATTTATTTATTTATTATTATTATTATTTTATGTTTAGCTATGTTTGAACAGCTTTTTTATTGAGTCATGTTTGAATGATGATGTTAGTTGTGTGTGAAAAACTTATTTATTTATTTATTATTTTTAGCTGTGTTTGAACAGCTTTTTTATTGAGTCACGTTTGAACGATGTTGTTAGTTGTGTTTGAACAATTTTTTTATAATTAGATGTGTTTGAATGGCTTTTTTATTGAGTCATTTTTGAATGATGATGTTGGTTGTGTTTGAACAACTTTTTTATGTTTAGCTATGTTTGAACAGTTTTTTTAGTCATGTTTAAACGACACTGTTAGTTGTGTTTGAACAACTTTTTATTTAGTCGACTGTGATGGTTGTGTTTTAACAACCTTGATGGTTATGACGATGTCGGCTGTGTATGAACAGCTTTTGATTTGAAATTTTAATGACGGAGATTCTTGGGAAGTCTCCCAAGAATAACTCCTGTGTGTTGCACATGTTTTTGTTGATAAATAACTCGTGGATAATTATCGATAAATATGCATGGATAATACTCTGGTGTATTATTGATCTATGAATGACGAAAGTAATAACTGAAGTACATACTAAGATGAAGAGTAGGCAACTTGCAATGTAAAAGATTCCTTACTGGTAGTACTTCTTCAAATGTTCTATGTTCCATGGTCGAGACAGTTCCTGACCGTCTGAAGACTTTAGGTAGTAAGAGCCTTCTTTGGAGTGACAGATTACATCATAGGGGCCTTCCCAGGCTAGTCCCAGTTTTTCTTGGGATGGGTCTTGCGTTGCCTATGATATCTTCCTGAAGACGAGGTCTCCTATGTTGAACCTTCTTATCTTAACTTTTCTATTGTAGTATCTGGCCATACTTCCTTGTGTTTGGCCATTCGCTTCACGGCTTCCTCTCTGACTTCATCAATTAGATCTAAGTGGTTGTTAAGCTCCTACTGGTTCTTCTAACCTTCATAAGTTTTGACTCGGAGGCTCGTCAGTCCCACTTCCACTGGTATGACGGCTTCAGTGTCAAATGTCAATCTGAATGGCGTCTCTCTTGTTGGAACTCTTGTGGTCATCCTATATGCCCAAAGGACATTTGGTAGTTCTTCAAACCATGCCCCCTTTGCCCCCTCGAGCCAAGTTTTGATAATTTTGAGCAGGCTTCTATTCTTCACTTCTGTTTGACCATTGGTTTAAAGGTGTCTTAGAGAATATTGGTGGTTCTTGATGCCTAAGTCTTGGCAAAATTTTTGAAACTTGGGATCGTCGAACTGCTTTCTATTGTCTGATATTATGATGCTTGGGACTCCAAACTTGCAGATGATGTTCTTCCAAACAAAGCCGGTGATTTTAGCCTCTGTTAATGTTGCTACTGGTTCTGCTTCTATCCATTTTGTGATGTAATCAATTGCGACAATCAGAAATCTGAGTTGCTTCTTCCCTAAAGGGAATGGGATGTTAATCCCCCATTGAGTGAAGGGCCATGGTAAGGATATGGGTGTCATCGTCTCTCCTGTTGTTGTCTGGACATTTGCAAAGCATTGACACTTATCGCATGCTCTGATGTGATCGTGTGCATCCTTCTGTAAAGTTGGCTAGTAGTATCCTGCTCTAAGTGCCTTTCCTGCTAAAGACCTTGCTCTAGCATAATTTCCACAAATTCCTTCATGTATCTCACAGAACACATAATCTGCTTCTTCTAAGTTAGCACATCTTAAGTATGGAAGTGAATAACCTCATCTGTACAGTACATCGTCAGTAGTAGCGGGCTGCTTTGATCTGTATCTTCCTTGCTTTTGTTTTATCCTCTAGGAGACATCCTTCTTTCAAATAACGGATGATAGGAGTCATCCACTCGTCTTGTTCTTTTATCTTCAGAACATGCTCACCTTCTATACTTGGTTGCTCCCTTATCTCTATACATAATTCGAAGGACGCATTGTAATCGTTTGACGAGGACAATCTTGCTAGGAAGTCAAATTCTGCATTTTTGGCCCTAAGAATTTGCACAAAATCTAGGCTATCAAAGTGCAGCGAGAGTTGTTGGACGATTTTTAGGTACTTCTGCATCCTCTCTTCTTTGGCTTCATAATCTCCCTTCGCTTGTCCAATTATGAGCTGAGAATCAACTTAGACGATAAGATTCATTGCTCCAAGAGATTTTGCTAGACTTAATCCTGTTAGCAGTGCTTCATACTCAGCCTTATTATTCGTTGCTAAGAACTGCAGTTTAACTACATGCTTTAATATTTCTCTCTCTGGAGATATGAGCACTATTCCTGCCCCTCCTACTTTCTTCGTGGCAGCCCTATTTGTTTGGACCGTCCATGTTTCCATAGGGAGTTCTTCTTCCTTGTAGGGGTAGGTGAATTTTGCGATGAAGTCTACCGGTACTTGGGCTTTGATTGCTACTCAAGGCTGATATTCGTTGTTGAATTGGCCCATTTCAACTGCCTATTAGATGAGTCATCCTGCTGCTTCTATCTTGTTCATCGTCTTTCTTATTGGTTGGTCTATCATGATAACGATAGAATGCACTTGGAAGTAATGATGGAGTTTCCTAGAAGCAACCACTAATGCAAAAGCTATCTTTTCCATCATTGGGTAATTTTCCTCTGCTCCTTGGAATGCCTAGTTGGTATAATAGACTGGCTTTTTGACATTTTCTTCTTCTCTAATTGGTGCCAAACTTACTGCGGTGTTAGATACTGTTAAGTAGAGGTACAACTTTTCTCCCATCACCGAGGGACTTAGCAATGGTGGCTTCATCAAGTACTCTTTTAATTTTGCAAGGGCTTTTTTACATTCATTAGTCCACTAAAAGGCCTTTTTCATGACCTTGAAGAATGGCATGCACTTGTTCGTTGCCCTGGAGACGAATTTGTTTAGAGCTACGACCTTTCCTATCAAGCTTTGAACCTCCTTCAATGTTTTTGGTGATTTGACCTCGATTATTGCCTTTACTTTGTTTGGATTTGCATCTATGCCTCGTTGGGGCACCATGAATCCCAAAAATTTCCTTGAAGCAACAACAAAAACACATTTTGCAGGGTTTAATTTCATATTGTACTTACGTAGTGTGCTGAAGGTTTCTTTCAGATCGTCCAAGTGGTTGCCTTCGTCCTTGCTTTTCACTAGCATATCGTTTACGTATACTTCCACATTCCTTCCAATTTGGTGAGAGAACATATGGTTTACCAATCTTTGGTATGTGGCTCTTGCGTTCTTTAATCCAAAGGGCATAACTTTGTAGCAATACAACCCTTGGCTAGTGACGAACAAGGTCTTCTCTTGATATTCTTCAAACATGAAGATTTGGTTGTATCCAGAAAACGAGTCCATGAAACTTAAAAGCTTGTGTCTAGCAGTTGAGCCTACCAGTTGATCAATCCTTGGCAAGGGGAAGCTATCCTTTGGAAAGACTTTGTTCAAGTCTATGAAATTAATGCACATCCTCCATTTTCAATTGCTCTTTTTACCATTACCACATTTGCTAGCCAATCTGAGTAGAAAACTTCCCTGATGAAACCAGCTTCTAGTAGCTTCTCTACTTCTTTAGTTATTGCTTTGTTGCACTCTGGTGCAAATATTCTTTGCTTCTGCTGTACATGTTTGCACTCTGGGTTGACATTGAGATGATGCTGTATGCTCTTCCTATAAATTCTAGGCATATCCTCATGTTTCCAAGCGAAAACATCTTGGTTTGCCCGTAAGAGGGAAATCATCTTCTCTTTCTCCAGAGTTAGGACTGTTGATCCTATCTTCAATACCTTTGACGAATCTCCTGGGACAACCTCAACTCCTTGTGGTGTTTTTGACAGTTCGAGGATGGGTTCTAGTTCATTGATCACTCATGTGTGGGTCTCCCCAGATGCTAAGGCAGTTGGTAGCACTTTCTTGCTAGAATTTGATCTCCTCTGATTTCTCTTACCCCATGGGTTGTTGGAAATTTCACCTTCAAGTAATATGTTGACGTCATTGCTCTTAGCCTGTTAAGTGCAAGCCTTCCCCAGATGATGTTGTATGTTAAAGGGCAGTCAACTATGAGAAAATCAATTTCATTGGTGATCTATGATGGGTAAGTGCTTGCAATCACAATTAGAGTGATGATGGCCCTAGGGACGATTCTATCCCTAATGAAGCTCACCAAAGGAGAGGTGAAAGGCCTAATCCTTCTCTTGTCCAGTTTCATCTGCTGAAATGTAGGTAAGTAGATGATATCTATCGAGCTTCCATTGTCAACAAGTTCCCAGTGCATGTTGAATTCTTATACTCTAAGCATAATTACCAGTGGATCGTCATGGGGTTGTCTAATGTCGCGACCATCTCTCTTTAAGAAGACAATATCAAGTTCGTCATTCCTTGGCAACTTCACTGGAGGGAGCTATGAATGGACCCTATTTATTTCTCTCTCATAGGCTTTTTCCAGGGACTTCAATGTTCTGCTTGTCGTCAATCCTCCTGAGATCATCGTTATCTCTTCTACGGAGGTTTGCTATCTCCTACTTCTCGATCTTTGTCTTTATCGTCCTTTCGTTGGTATCTGTAGGGCTCCATTTTCTTGACATACTTCTGTAACTTCTCTTGTCGAATTAAAGTCTCCACCTGGTCTTTTAAATGTCTACACTCGTTGATGCGATGTTCATGGTCATGGTAGAATCTACAGTACTTGTTCTTGTCTTTTCTTTCTGCTGGAGTACTGATTGGCTTCGGCCATTGTAGGGAGGGATTGTCCCTTATTTGCATCAAGACTTGCTCAATTGGCATTATTAGAGGAGTAAAGATAGTAAACTTTGGCCTCCTATCTAGAAGTTCCTTCTTCTTTCCTGTGGCTTACCTATCACTTTGTGTTTCCTTCTTCTTTTCACGATTGCTACTTGTTTCTTCATCTCTTTTCCTTTTTCCTTTCATTTCTTTTGCAAGCATCATGTCTTCTACATTCACGTACTTCTGAGCTTTCCGAAGCAATTCTGCAACTAATTTTGATGGGCTTTTGGTGATTGAGAAGAAAAAATCTTCGAGTAGCAACCCTACTTGGAAAGTTATTAGGATGACTTGATCTTCAACTTCGTCTACCTACAGTAGCTCCTTATTTAATCGGGTCACGTACTATCATAGTGATTCTCTTTCTGCTTGTTGAATGTTGAGAAAATGACCGGTTGGCTTCTTGTGTCTTTGCCTTCTAATGAAATGGTGAACAAAACCCTTGCTGAGTTGTTCAAATTTGCAATAGTTCCTAAGGGTATCTTGTTGAACCATACTCTGGCTGCTCCTTTCAATGTCGTTGGGAATGCCCTACACATCACCTTATCTGAGGTCATCTGCAACAGCATCAGTGTTTTAAATGATTCAATGTGGTCCAAGGGATCCTTGGAACTGTCATATGATTCCAGTTATGAGAGATGAAATTTCGGTGGGAAGGGACGATTCAGTACTTCAATGGTGAATGGTGATTCCATCCTTCAAATCATCCCATTCAAATTTTCCTCACCTTTATCATTCGTGGCACTTCTTAATTCATCCATCTCCTTCCTCATGTTGCAAAGCTTATTTTCCATCCTAGAGGAATCTTCTTCTGAGGTCCTGTTTTGCCTATTGGCTTGGGAGTTTGATTCTTATTCATTTTGGTTTTCAACTATTTGCTAACGTTTTGCATTTTGGGATTCCATTGTCTTTTGCAGCTCTTTATTCAGCCAAGTTAGCTTATCCACATTAGCTAAGAGGGCCTGGATTTGTTGCTGTTGCATAGCTTCTAGCTCCATCTCATACTTTAAGGAACTCTTTTGTCACTGGGAAAGATGGCTTGAATAATTAGCAATTCCCACAGACGGCACCAAACTGATGATGCAAAAAATCAGCAGTTAAGCTCCTCGTCATAGTGGATGGATGAAGCTATAAGTGGGGTCATCTCTATTAGAGGAAAACCTGCAAAATGAACTGGGTGGAAGAGTAACATGCCGGTGTGATGTTAGCCAAACCGCCTCCAATGCTTAAGTCTGTAAGGGAGAAGGATTTTAGAGATAATTGATTGGAGAGTGATTTTCGTAGAGTATTTTTGTGTGTAACTTTAACTTATGTTGCCTTCTCTTTTTATAGTTGCATGCCTCATTAATGGCCAATGAATTGTTGTATTTATGCTCAACGGCTAGTGCATTACAAAATCTTTGTCTGAAGTTCACAGCTCACTCTGTGACCGTTGCTCCGCCCATTACACTTTGTCATCAATGAGCGTAATAAATGCGTAACGACTACTCTTGGTTAATAATGATCTCTGATTAATGACAATCATAAATTTTTGACTCATGAATTAATAACTTTGATTACCTTCAAAAATAAAATAAAACTTTTATTTTTATGCATAGAAAAAATGTTGTGTTCCTAACAACTTTGATAGGGACTGTATATTATAATTTCTTCCATAGGTGTTCGGTCCATTTTATTGACTCTTTTATTATTTAAATGTATGATAATATGGTAATTTAAACAAGAGAAAACCTAAAAATCCAAAAAAAGCATTGTTAAGTGTTTTGTACCATCACATCATTTTCAGTTTTCACAATTCTCAAAACCTACTACTTTGGGCTGCTTTTGTGCAAAGACTTTGTTGCAATCTTATGACATTTGTTGATTTTCCTTGTGAATATAGAATTTCTAATGCTATTGCTTATGAAACATTGATTTCTCAAACTTAATTTTATATATATATATATATATATATATTTAATTTTTAAATTTTTTTTATTTGACTCTATGGTTTGATCGATGATTCACTGATTGAACCAATGATCCAATGACCTAGCTCATAAACCAGATCAACATCCGTTCCGAGTTTAGTAACTATGGTTTCCATAGTAAGCTTGTTCAAGTCATCAGGGTTGGTGTGATATTATTAGCAATAGTGGCAACCGCAATAATAGCATTTCCAATAGCCCTACCTAACTACCCCGACAGTTGTGGAAATGTAAAAGGTCCATATCCCTTTCGCACAACTAAAGGTTGTTACCTCAATGATATTGCTAATATTGATGATGGGTGTGACACTTACGCATACCTTAATGGTTTTCTGAACGATCAACCCTCATTCGTAGGCTGCCAGTCCACATGTAATAACACACTAGTGTAGTTAATAGGACTTGCTCTGGGATTGGGTGTTGCCAAATGGATATTCCTCAAGATTTGACAAATATTTTTTTTAAAGCCTATAGCTTTTCAAACCACATACAAGTCTGGAATTTCAATCCATGCAGCTTTTCCTTTGTCATCCAAGAAGACAAGTTCAATTTCTCCTCAGATTATCTTATCAGTCTACGAAATAATGTAACCCTTCCCATGGTTCTTGATTGGGCAATTGGTGTCGACAAGTGTGAAGTTGCTCAGAACACATCAAATTACGTATGTAGAGCGAATAGTACATGTATTAATCTTAAAAACAGGTTTGGGTGCCATTGCAATTGTATAGTTGATTACGATGGGAACCCATACCTCAAAGATAGTTGCCAAGTTATATTCAATTTGCCTACATATCTACAACACTTTTTCAATTAAAGAAAGTAAACATTTACCGTTTCAGGTTTCATTTTCGTTTCAATAGTTTGTGATTGCTTTCTGGCCTGTTTGGAAGTTTAAAAAAGGAGGGGGAGTAGAGTGAAGGGAGGGAGAGTAATTCAACTATCTTGTTTGGAAGTTTTTTAAAGAGGGAGAGAGAGGGGTTTGGAGGAGTTTCAACTTCCTCTAACCCCTCATTTTTAATTCCCCCAAATTGGATAGATTTGGAGGGAGAGTAGAGTAAATAAATTATTGAACAAATGAATTCCCCAATTTACCCTTTCTAAATTAACAAAATTACAAAATGATTATATGAATAACCTTTGTTTGTTTCTTCAGAAAATTAAACTCTCTTCAAAACCTTCTGGCAAAGACCCACTTCCGTAGCTATCTCTGATGACCCAAATGAATGAAGCCTTTGAAGATTCAAGGCCTAACCCAATCTCCAAAAGTTGTGACTTTGAAAAATTATACAGACTACCAAAACAAACGTAGAGCACCGAGTTTGGTTTCTTCGAGCCCAACCATGTAAGCACTTGATCTTTGTCAATGGAAGCTCTATTCCCTCTCTCCACTATGTCCAAAGCTTAAGGTGAATGAAAAAAAGAAAGAAAGAATCTCACTAGCTAGGGAAAAAGCCACAACGTTAGAGCCTACGAATTTGAATCCCAACTGTTGACACCCTATTTTGCAACCTGCATTTAACCTCACATGGAGGGTAAAAGGGTAATTTCACCTTGGAAATTTGAATCCTGATTTTGGTCATTAGATCCTTAATCTCATTTCACCAAAATGATCTTGATGTTGTAACGATCAAATCGTCTGGTCATGAGCCCTAATCGGACCACCAGATTGAAAGTTATCATCAAATCAAGTTTTAATGGCTAAGATGCTCCATCACAAATTGAGTCCGACTATATGTGATTATGAGCAATTGATTTCAATTGGTTATAAGTATAATCAATTTGAGATCGATGATGTGTCATAATTTGATTGGTTAGGACTACATTTTACGGTGAGGTTGCATACACCTAATTAATTAGATAGTTAAACACTAATTATTCAATGAGTAATTTGTGCAATTATCTTTTAATTAGAGTAAATTTAGAACCAATTAAGTCTGAAATGGGAGTGATTGGAGCCATTTAATGTTAATTGGGAGCTAATTTGGGACCTATTAATGTTAATTGTGCTGAAACCATTTTCTAACAAATGACCTCTGCTCATCATTTCATAAATATCTCTCAGAATATTTTGAATCTATGAATGAGATTAATTTTTCCAGAAACTAGACATCCAGGGCTTCAATTTGAGCATAAGAATGAGGTAATTCTTATCAGAATTGAATTAGATATGATTTTTCGAAATTGGCTCTATATGCTGTTACAGCAGTTACGGGAAAACCGAACTTTGCTTGCTCCTCACTCTCATCAATCTTTACATTTAATGCACCAGATTTCCCCAAATGCTAAAATGAGGTCTAGGTTCATGATTCTTTGTCAACTCTCATTAAATGGTCTTCCATTCATATTTTCTCTACCACTACTATATAAACCCCCCTCTCCTTCATTCCAAAGACACAAAAAAAAACCCCCCATCTTCTCCTCTCTTGAGTTCTAGGAAGTTGAATAGTCTTGTCATATCTTGGTCTTCCTGAGACTCAAGGTATTGAGTGAGACTCACTCTTCCCCTCCTAACTCTTCTTTTTCTCCACCCTTAGGACCTCTACCAAGAGTCTCCTCTTCCACCATATGGATCTTGCATAAAAGTATAATCATTTTCCCTAACTTGTTTGGTGTTGCCATGATGAGAGTGTAAGATTAAAGCATGATAACAATCATTTAAATTCCTTTGAATATGTTTGAATGTTCTTAGTTGTTCTTCACATGTTCTTAGTTGTTCATCACATGTTCATGCATAAACACTAGTTTTGATCTTAAATCCACATCAAAAATATGAAAAACATGTTTGTTTAATAAGTCTTTCAAATTCTTGAATCTAGGTTATCACCATCCACACACATTCACTAGAATTTATTTTTCAATCCAAATGCAATACTTAATAAATTGAATTAGAGTTTATCACATGCACACACATTAAATTCAACATGTAGATTGATTGACATATTGGATGATTTGATATGAATGTTAGCCACCATAGTCTAGAAGACCGGTTTCACCGGACAAGGTGGGTGCCTAACACCTTCCCACCTTGTAACTTAGCCTCCGAGCTTAGATCAAGGGTTAGTAGATCAAATGCTTATCCATGTAATTTTTCAATTTCTAGATTGTAACTAGGAAACAAAGCCATGTACTTTATCTTAGATTGTATCTAGGACCAAAATCATGTAATTTTCCTATGATCAATGTAAATTCAATTTCAAATTAATAAAATGATGAATTTTTTAAATTATGGTTTTCTTATTTTTCCAATAATTAAATAAGTGGCAACTCCATTGTAAAACCCTTAATCTAAGGAGGAAAATATAACTAGTCGAACCTCCATTTTGAGAGGCAACAACACGACTCCATCCATTCTCGTGGGTTTGGCCCAACATCATAAAACAGGCCAGGGGCGTGATCTCTCACAGTGGCGACTCCACTAGGGATATTGAGGGCTAAGCTTCAATTAGGTTATGGTGGCCAACCATGTCATTGTTTGTTTATTTCTTTTTGTATATAATATGTCTAATATGTCATTATTTTTCATGTCATGCATCATTTGCTTGAATGAAATTTATTTTATTTGTGTGCTAGCCCGAAAGCCCGGTAGTATTAGCCGTGGATTGTGGTCTTCCTGAGACTCACATACCCAACGTTGAACCTACCACCCACCGCGACAATGATCATCATGGTTATGTCATGGTGGTTCATAGGGACAAACTGTACCGTTCAGACCAATGCAGCGCTCCTGGCGTCACAAGTTGGGAGGTACGACGTCCTAACTTGTGGGGACCTTTAACCTACCTTCTACTCATGTTGTAATGACCCATAGAACCAACCTTTAGGTCGGTCCATGTAAATTGCATTTCATTACGCATTTGTTTGGCCATTTTTTGAACCATGATGACTCAAGTCCAACGCTTGAGCCCATCATGATTGCTTGAACCTTGTATGTTGTGAATGAACTCAAACCCAAAAGCCTATGATTGAACTCTACTTGAAATGAAGCCCAAAATTGTTTCTTGAATTATTCTAAGCCCAACACTTAAGCCCATCAAAGGTGTATACGCATGAGTAACATCAAAGGCCAAAAACTCACAAGATGCATGCCTTCCAAGTGTAAGCCCAAGCCATTTCAAGCAAATACCAAAAGACCATAAGTAAAGTTCAAGCCTTCCAAGTGCAAGCCCCAAGCCATTTCAAGCAAATACCAAAAGATCATAATCAAGGTTCAAGCCTTCCAAGTGCAAGCCCAAGCCATTTTATCTTAATCAAGGTTTAAGCATACCAAGGCTCAAGCATCCTAAATGAATAAGAAGAAGCAAGTGGCTCAACTTTGCCTCACTCCACATTTGATTTGCAACATCATAGTTAAGCTTAAAATTTGTTTGTTTATTCCGTGTTTCTATGTTTCTTTGAATTCTAAAAATCCATGTAGCATTTGATGTACTTTGTTCATGTATATATATATTTTTTAAAAAGATACCAAAAAAAAAAATTTTCAAAAAAACATTTCAAGATTTCCAAATCTTTCCCAAAAAGAGAAAATTTTTCAAAAAAAAAAAAAAAAAAAAGGGGTCTTTGGTGCCTAACACCTTCCCACTTTGTAACTTAGCTTCCAAGCTTAGATCGAGGATTAGTAGATCAAATACTTATCCATGTAATTTTTCAATTTCTAGATTGTAACTAGGAAACAAAGCCATGTACTTTATCTTAGATTGTATCTAGGACCAAAGCCATGTAATTTTCCTATGATCAATGTAGATTCAATTTCAAATTAATAAAATGATGAATTTTTTAAATTATGGTTTTCTTATTTTTCCAATAATTAAATAAGTGGCGACTCCAATGTAAAACCCTTAATCTAAGGGGGGAAATATAACTAGTCGAACCTCCATTTTGAGAGGCAATAACAAGACTCCACCCATTCACGTGGGTTTGTCCCAACATCATAAAACTGGCCGGGGGCGCGGTCTCTCACACCAACATGAAGCTCTTCGAAAAGCCTTCCAAAGCCAAAGAAGAAGGCGAGCTATCTTCCGATGATGCTGACAATGACGGTGAGGACAACAACAACAACGTATTGCTCTCCAAAACCCTAGTTCATATTCAAACTTTTAGCTAGTTTTATTGTATTTTTGGTTTCATTGAGTTCAATGCTTGATTTTTGTGCTTACATGTCGTTTCTCATTACTTGGCCTCTGTTTTGTTGCTGAGAAAACAGAGGAAAATAGAGGAAACTGCAATTTTTTTTTTTTTGTTCTTCTTCTTCAGTTTTGTCCACTCATGAGGAGCTTTCACTTAGAACAAGATACATAGTTGTATTAGGTTAAGTAGTCACAAATGATAATGAATCTGAGATTGAAAAGCTCCAATTTATTTTTCTTTTCATACAATTTTAGCTACCACAAGGCCTTACCTAAAATTTTATTTGAAAAAAATTCACTAACATATTCTAAGATTTGGACGAATGATAATTAGGTTCAAGATTTTACAAAACTGATAAATTAATCATAGACCAATGTTGCAAGTTCATTTTCAAATAAGGGTAAATTTGTCTACTTAAATCATTTCCTCTCATTTCCATCCTAATTTTTAAAACATCCAAATAAGAGAAAGGGCTAATTACTCCCTTCCCCCTTACTAATTTTAAAAACATCCAAATAAGGTAGAGAATAACCATTCCCCTCTACTTTCCTCCCCACTACTCTCTTCCCCTCTACTTCCCCTCTACTCTCCGTCCTTTTTAAATTTCCAAACAGACCATTTGATTCTGGTACTTCTTCAAAGTTACTTAAAAATGGCCTTCTTTTTAATTTTTTTATTTATTTTATATATCACAAACATTAACGAATGTGATGTTAAAGAGCTCAATAGCTGCACAAGCACTCAATTTTGTGTTAATGACGTCGGATCATATAATTGTTTGTGTATCGAGGGGTACAATAATCTAGATGGAGAGACATGTGTCCGCAATCAATCTGCTCCTAAATTATCACTAGCAATCAGCCTCACTATTGGTAAGTATATTTAGTTGCTCTTTTGAAGAAGAAAAAAAGCTTTTAGCTTTTATTTATTTATTTTTTCATTTTTTTAATTTAACAAAATTAATTTTTTTGAAAATTAATTAACTTTTAATATTTTGGCACACATTTAGCAAAAAAGAAAATATATATGTATAAACTGTTAGGATTTATGCCCTAAAATCCAATTTATTGGCATGTTATATATAATTAAATTGTTTAATTATATGAGACATTTATATATGAACTAAGTGGACATTATCATAGTCCTTGAGATACATTATATGTGATTTATTTACAAAAGATATAAATTACAAGTTCCTTATAAACTCAAAATGTAGTTCGTAGTCAGTGATGAAATAGGATGTTTCATCTACAAAGATTATAATACATCAACTAAGATGGTTTGTTTTGATCATGGAAGTGGAGACTTCTAGTTGATGTGTTGATGTGTTTTAAGTGTGTTAAACATATTGAACATGACCACTATGAGATCAATTATTCAATTTACTACTGTCACCTGAATAATTAATCTCACAACCTGATCATGAAATGTAGGTTACTTTGAGGACAAAATGGGCTTCTTCCCTTTTCAGGCAAATTAATTAGCTTTATAACCTCTTTCCCAAACTAAATAGAGAAATGCTCCTCTTTTAAAACTCGATTTATGATAAATCGAGTTAGGCCCTATAGTGGCGTTTTAAGGAGTCTATAGTGACGTTTTTAACTCGACCTCAATGAAATCGAGTTATAGGTAAAAAAATTGCCTATAACTCAATTTTATTGAAGTCGAGTTAAAAAACGTCACTATAGGCTCATTAAAACGCCACTATAGGGTTTCAGAATTTATTTTTTCTAACTCGATTTATCATAAATTTAGTTTTAAAAGAGAGGCATTTCCCTATTTATTTTGGAAAAGAGGGTATAAAGCTAATTAATTTGCCCGAAAAGGGCAGAAGCCCATTTTGTCCGTTACTTTGATATATCAAGAGTGAGATCTAATTTAATGGTCAAAACCTCAGTGTGTTGGATAAACGCATGTAGTGTTAAGGGAACACATATTCTCAAGATGGAATCCATAATCTCTTTCTGTAGACACACAAAATATTCTATTGAAATAAGTTTAATGAGAACTGGTTATTCAAGGCTGGCCACTTTAGTATAGAGTTAATAAATTTTATATATAATGAAATTAGATTTCATAAACATGAATAACTAAAAGGTTAAACTAGAGACTCAAGGAATAAAATAGTTGTTTACAAAGTGGCAGTTTAATTATGACATTGTTCACTTTGGATATTTCATGGAGGGGTCAAATGATATTATATTAGAGTCTTAGGATATAATTTATTAATAAAGCTTAGAGTGTGATTATATTTCTATAGTGGTACTTGATATATAATTAATAGTAACTTTGGGCTTGTGAAGAGTTGACAAATAAGTTTAAAGCCCATTAGAGCTAGAGCCTTATTAGTCCCTTTGGTCCCATCCCAAACCACACACTAAAACACAATTGGGCTGGCCCAAAAGGCTAACCTAATTAGATAATTAGTTTTTATTTAATAAGAGTTATTAAATAAAGTAACTATCAAAGTAGTTAATATATACGTATGATTAAAAGAAGTGAAAACAGTTTTTCTCTAAAGAATCTTTTGAATACACTTTTCCAAAAAGGAAAATAAACATACTTAAGAACTGATTGAGAAACCACTCATCTTGGGCACCATGTGGAATTGGGATGAAGATTGAAGGTATTCTCAAGTCTTGTTTTTGAATTTTACTACATCAAGGTATGCAGTAAAATTCAAAGGGAGTCATGGTTGGTTTGGGACAAAGAAAAAAGAAATTTTTAGGATAGATTTGATACACTGCAATCATGATGACAGTATAATAAGAATTATAAGTATCACAATTTTTATCCAAAAAAAAAAAGTACTACAATGAATAAAAGAAGCTAGAATGGAATAATAATTCCTACTCAACCATTTGGTGATAACAAATGAACAAGGTGGTGGAATGATATCATATTTAGTTAAATTTTCCAAAACATGCTTTTTACAAAATTATATATTTACACTTTGGATTATGTTTTTAATTAATTTTGAATTTGTTTTTCTAGAATGAATTTTCAATTTTTTATGGCATCAAACTAGATGTAAAGAATAAAACAAACTGGAGTTTCTCAATTTAAAAATATCAAACTAAAAAAAAAAAAAAAAAGCACCTGGTTTTAATCTCATGTTTGCACCAGAGAAAGAAAGCAATGTTGGGAATAGTTGAGTATTTTATCCTTTTTGTATTAGTTAAAAATGATATAATTAATAGAAATAAAAAATGAAAACTATCGATTTAGAATTAGGTGCCACTCTTGACAACCAAAAAATTAAATTGGGTCACAGGGTATTGGAAGGAACAACTAGAAAATTAAGACAAGAAATATCATCAAAGAGAATAAATGAGTTAAAACAAATACTCTTATTCGCAAAGGGAGAGAGTGTTAGGATATATGTGATTTAATGTTAGGAATATAATACTTAGACAAAACGCACTTTACTTGTCATTGGGTAAATCTAGGATGTGTTTAATCCTTCAAGGAACAAGGTTTCAAGAATAAGTGTTAAAGCCATGCAAGTTTGTCCAAGAAACAAGTGTAGAAGTGCTGCATTTTAAATCTCGACAACTAGCTTGATAGCTAGTATCTATTGAGGTTTAAAAGTTGTTGAAGCCCGATACTCGACTACTAGCTCGATAGATATGTTATCTATCGAGGTTTATGAAAAATAGATTTTCAACTCTGATTTTCATCCAATCTTTGTGTATATGTTTGGAATTCTTTTCTCACAATCCTAAGGATTATTTTAAGGGCCGTTAAAGGTTGCGTGGGTGTGAAGCAAAGTTGTGTTCATGCAAATTGTGATTGGAAATATAATTTGCCCTAGTTCATCTTTCTCTTAAAGAAGCTGCTGTGTTTGTACATCGTAAGGTTTTATGACCAAGGACTTTCGTGATCTTCATCATGTGATGACCTAAATAACTTTGTAGCCAACATCTTTTACAAGTTGGTTAGTAAGCTGTGTATTGGGATTAGCACATCGAATTGGTTAGTCATGTACTAGGAGCCGTGCATTGAAATGGAGAGATTGTCACTACAAAATAAGTCCAAATGAGTATTGGGGTAAGGGTTCAACTGTAGGTTGGGGTAAGGGTTCAACTGTAACCGCTTATTGTGATAATAGTGAATACTCAGGAGTGGTGACCTTAAAATCATCCAGTGGGGTTTTTGCCATGTAGGTTTTCCCCATTCGTAAACAAATCACCGTGTCAATTTAATTTATGTTGCATTTAGTTAATTGGTGATTTGTTTGTGTTACCACGTGTATTGCATGCTAATTGAATTAATTAAATAACTTGGCTAATTAATTTATTAATTCATCACAAGGGGTCAATACATTCTTGGCCTATCAAGTGGTATCAGAGTAGGAACACTCTGATTAGGATTAATCTTTGCTATATGATCCATTGACCCCTGTTGTCATAGCCGCAACCGGCTTGAAGAGATCTTTGTTTTCAAATACATCTTGTTTTTCTAATCTCTTCTTGTTTGAGTGTATTAGAAAATACAAGTCTAAAAGTTATTTGAATTCTATTATGATGACTATTGGAAAAGATCTCAACTTGACAAAGAAGAAACTAGACTATATCAGAAAGAAAATGTGCAAGTCTAAGAAGAGTGAAAATTAAAGGTTTTGTTCATAAAAGGTAGATGAGAGAAAACACCATTCCCACTGATCTGTCATTTAAGCATGAAGTGTGCTTCATGATGAAGTCCGCATTTAAGGTTATGGACACATGTTTGTGGTACCTTGACAGTGGCTACTCAAGACACATGACTGGAGACCGATCTCTCTTCAAGGTTTTTGAGTCTAAGAAAGGTGGTAATGTCACTTTTGGTGATGGGAGCAAATCACAGATTAAAGAAAAATGAACCATCTCTCTACATAGACTGTTAGACACTACAAATGTTCTACATGTAGAAGGTTTGGGAGTGAACCTGTTAAGCATAAGTCAGATATGTGATCAAGACTTCATGGTACTATTCTCAAAAGGAAAATGCCTTGTCATGGATGAGTCTGGAAAGAAACTCATAAGTGGTGTCCGCACTCTAAACAACTATTATGGCTTGGTTCCGAATGCTAACATTGTGTGCAATAGCATTCGTTTACCAAATGAAGATCTATGACACCAAAGGATGAGACATGCTAATTACAAACATATTTCAATTGTATCTAAGCATGAGTAAGTTTTAGGGATACCAAAGCTCAGTAGAGTGAGCAATGTGATGTGTGGACCAAGTCAACTTGAAAAACAGACGAAAGCCAAACATCTAGGTACTTAGACATCTGCTACATCCAGACCATTGGAGCTACTACATCTGGATCTCAAAGGTCCAACCAGAACGAAGTCTCTTAGTGGAAAGAGATACATCATGGTTGTGGTAGATGACTTCACTAGGCACACTTGGGTCATACTCATACGATCCATGTTTGATGCTCCTGAGCACATTAAAACTTTGTGCACAAGATTGCAGAATGAGAAGAGCTGGAAGATTGATCGAATTCAAAGTGATCATGGTAAAGAATTCGAGAACTCATATATGGAGTCCTTTTGCATGAGATCAAGAATATCTCAAGAATTCTCTACTCCTATTACTCCTCATTAGAATGGTGTAGTAGAAAGAAAGAACAAGGTTATTCAAGAGATGACTAGAGCCATGTTGCATAACAAGGATGTGGCTAGAAACTTGTGGGGAGAAGTCGTTAACACTGCATGTCATATGGTTAATAGGGTGTATTTTAGACCCAATACCTAGAAGATTCCATATGAGTTATGGAAGAGAAGGAAGCCAAATGTGAAGTATTTTAGAATTTTTGGAAGTACTTGTTTCATTCTCAAGGATAGAGAGAATGTGGGAAAATTTGACTTCCAAAGTGATGAAGGAATATTTTTGGGATACTTCTCTACAAGCAAGGCTTATCAGGTATACAACAAAAGAACCATGAAGGTAATGGAAATGGTGAATGTTGTTATTGATGAATCTTTAGACTTTGGTTCTGAGAAGTTTAGTGAGGAAATCCCTAAAGAGATTCTTCCTCCTAATCCCAAGGAAGTTCAAGAAATTGTTGAACAAGAGCCCGCATCTCCAAGTACTCCTAGTACTCCAAGTGTTGTAGAAGATTCAACAGATGTATCTACTTCACCTGATTCTGAATCCCATGAAGAGAAAGGTCCTTCCTCCAGGATTAAATTGAATCATCTTCTTGAAGTTATTATGGGAAACATGAATGAACTTACACTAAGGAAGCATACAGTTGATAAATGTGTTGCTAACTTTGTGTCTTATTCTTATTACTTGTCGTAGGTTAAACCCACTAAAGTTGAGGAAGCTTTTCAGGATGAAAGATGGGTTGAAGCTATGCATGATGAACTGCTTCAGTTTTAGAGGAATGATGTCTGGACTCTAGCACCTAGACCGGAGGGTGAGCACATCATCAACACAAAGTGATTATTCCACAATAAGACTAATGAGGAGGGTAATGTGATCCGCAACAAGGCTCGTCTTGTAGCTCAAGGATATTCTCAAATGGAAGGAGTAGACTATGATGAGACATTTGCTCCAGTAGCCCGTATGGAGTCCATCAAAATTCTCCTAGCCCTAGCATGTCACTTGAAGTTCAAGCTTTACCAAATGGACATAAAGACTACTTTCTTGAATGGGTTCCTTAAAGAAGATGTCTATGTGGCTCAACCAAAAGGATTCATTGATCCACATTTTCCGAATCATGTCTTGTACCTCAAGAAAGCACTTTATGGTTTAAAGCAAGCCCCTAGAGCTTGGTATGATCGGCTTACACAATACTTTGTGTCACATGGGTTCACAAAAAGAAAAGCTAATCAAACTCTCTTCACCAAAAGGGAAGGTGGCAAGTTGATAATTGCTCAAGTCTATGTTGATGATATTATCTTTGGGTTGACTAAGGATGAACTTGCTTATAGTTTCTCAAAACTCATGCAGGCCGAGTTCGAGATGAGCATGATTAGAGAGCTAACTCACTTCCTTGGCTTGCAGATTCGTCTACAAGATTCAGGTATATTCCTATCTCAATCTAAATATGCAAGAAATCTTGTGAAAAAGTTTGGTTTGGAATCTACTAGTTCTGTTAGAACCCCTATGAGCCCAAATGTTAAACTCGTTGTTGACTTGTTAGGTAAAAGTGTAGATTCATCTCTTTATAGAAGCGTGATTGGTAGTTTTCTTTAACTTACTACTAGTAGACCTAACATTAGTTATAGTGTGGGAGTGTGTGCTAGATATCAGGCAAATTCTAAAGAATCTCATATGATTGCTTTGAAAAGAATCATAAAGTATGTCAAAACCACTACCGACTTTGGTGTGTGGTACAGCAAGGACACAAATGATGTTTTAGCTGGGTATTCTGACGCTGACTGAGCTGAGAATGTTGATGATAGAAAGAGTACATCGGGGGTTGTTTCTATGTGGGTAATAATCTTGTCTCCTGAATGAGCAAAAATAGAATTTCATCTCATTATCCATTGCAGAAACTGAGTACATCGCGGCCGGTAGCTGTTGCACCCAACTTCTAAGGATGCAAAAACTCCTCCATGATTACGGTATTTGTCAAGAGCATCTTACCATCTACTGCGACAATACCAATGCCATAGACATCTTTAAGAATCCGGTTTAACATTCTCAAACTAAACACATAGAGATTCGACATCACTTCGTTCGAGAGCTTGTCGAAGATGATACTCTTACTCTTGAGTTCATTCACACTGATGATTAGAAGGTTGATTTGTTTACCAAACCTCTTAATAGCAAACGTTTTAAATTCCTTCACCAATACATTGGTGTCATCTCCATGGATTGATATCTCTTTCTTCTCTTTCTTCCTCATGCATTTGCATCTAGTTTTATGCATTGCATTGTTTAACATGTTTTGTTTGTTTATTTTTTAGTTTTTCTTTATTTTTTAGTTTTTCTTTATTTTTTTTTTCATAAAAAAATTGAAAAATCAGAAAAATACAAAAACAATATGTGTTTGTGTACATTGATACTTGTGTAGCTTGGATTGCCATTGAAACAAATTTTTTTAAACTTTGTATCATTTGTAGCTTAGATGAGTTTCTCTATGTACAACTAAGCAAGTGAGCTTTGTGGCTTTTGTTTGTAATGAGTAAGGTTAAGTAATCTCTTGTTCTTAACACTCGTATCACTCTTTTTTATGGGAAGGCATAAATAACCATCTCATCATTGTTACCCGCCAATCATAAAATTACATTTGTATACTTTGGTATAGCAAAAGTGAAATGTCAATTGCTTAACATCATTAGGTATTTCTTTTCTATCTCTTATATGCCCATGCATGGTTTTCTTAAAAGAAAAATATACAAAGAAAAAAAAAATCAAAATGCTTTATATATGATTGCAAGTGTGTATTCTAGGAGATGTGGGAGTTATAGGTTGTGTGTGAGCTAAAGTGATTTTCTCATATCTCAAATCGTTATAACATGTAGACACTTATGCAATCTTGCGATGGTTTTCACACACAACATGCAATATTCTTTGTTACTTTTGATACATGTGCAGGTACAATATGATTTGGCCATTACAAGGAATACATGTGTTAATGTATGCTCGCTAAACTGTCTTAACTTGTTTTTGAAATATAAAATCATTTAGACTTGTTTTGTGTGTGTGTGTGTGTGTGTGTTTTGGATCTATAAGCTTGACATTTTTCTTGTTGAGAGATGATTTTGAAAGCTTAGAATGTTGTTTAGATCTTTGGTTGTAAATCACACTTGATTGCATTCATATCTGTGTTTTTCTCTTCTTGAAAAACTGTTTTTAAGAAATCTTGACAACTGCTGTAGACCTCTTGACAGCTAGGCTATCTATCGAGCCCCTTCAACTGCTTTTTATCGCATTCTCGATAGCTGCTTGATCCATAGAGAAACTTTCTGGATGCTCGATAGATTCTAGATAGTTTCTCGATCCATCGAGATCCTCTAGCTATGGACACCTCTTGACAGATCTTGGATAGCTCTTCAACAGCTTTTTCACACGTTTTAAATCTCGACACCTCTCGATCTGTCAAGCTTTATGACTTTTTCTATATAAAGGATCTGCGTGATTTTTCTTCATTTCTCCTCTATCTCTCTCGATAGTTTTCGTCTTCTCATCTTCCCAAACCTCCAACCTATGTGTTCTTCAATCTTAGAGAGCATTTCTTGGTTCTGGTATGTCTCTTTTTCATTCATTCATCATCCATTTCACGTTTTTGACCTAACTTTTGGGTTTTTGTTGAAAATTTGGGCTTTTTTAAAATTGTTGGGTTTTTCACAAAATTTTTGGATTGTTCTTTTGTGAAAATGGTTTTAAATCATCATGCATTGCATCACATTTGCATTTTAACTATATTTTCATGCATTTTAGATGTGTGACTACTATGTTAATTTGTTGTGTGCTGGTAGGTTTGGATTGAGCTAAGCCCATGATGTATTTAAGTTTGCATGTCACATATTCATGCATTTTTCATGCATACATACCTTGAAGTCTTTATATTCTTATATATTGATGTTGTTTGGTGCTTTTCTGATTATTTCTCTCTCTCCCTCTCTCTCTTTCTTGCATTAGTCTGCTCTATGGCACCCAAACGCAAATCCACTCCATCCCAGAACCCTCTTCGTTCTGGGGTATCCACTTCTTCTTTTGACCCTACACCTTCTCATGTACGGTTCCATGATGATAAAGCCCGAAAGGACTTTTCGGAGAACTTTTCTTGACGAGGCATTCATTTAGAACACCAAGTCATCTTATTTGATTTTTTCGATACTGACCTACCCATATCATCTACAATAGGGGTTAGGGGTCACTGTGTGACATCCCAGTCACTTGTCCTTCCGTGATCATACAGGAGTTTTACTCTAATATGCTCGGATTTGATACTTCTATACCTCATTTCTTCTCTCACGTTCAAGGTATATGTATTGTAGTTACTCTGGATATTGTATTTAAGGTACTACACATTCCTAGGGTAACGCATCTAGACTACCCTAGCTGCGATCGTTTGAGGACTGTGTCTAAGGATGAACTCTCATATCTCTTTTATGAGACACCTTCATCTTGGGGTAACTATCAAAACACCCCTTGCTCGAGCTTTGCAAAAGGTCCAAGATTCCTGAACATGGTGATGACATTTATTCTTCATCCTTTGTCTCACTATAACTCTATTACAGAGACTCGTACTTGATTTTTGTTATCCCTCTTAGAGGATATATCTATCAACTTCCCTTCTCACTTTATTCTATCCCTTATAGATGTCTATAAGGATACGACAACCTGTGATAAACTCATTTTTCCTTTAGCTATCACGCGAATCCTTCGCCATTTTTTTGTCTCCTTTCTTGAGTCTCCTCACTTCATGGTTATGAGTGCCATAGATGTTGCTATCGTCAGACAGAGCGAGGCACAGCTTAGACCGAGGTGGCCTCAGACAGAAACGTCAACTCCTCCAGCTATTACCACTCCATCCACCTTCGCTCCTTTGGCTTTTGTGGGTGGAGTGACTCTTAAGGCCATCATGGCACAGCTTGTGCGTATGGACGCTCGCCTTGACACACTCAGTGATAAGTTGTGTCAGGTGAACACTCGTGTTGGTTGTATCGCATGATAACAAGTTGTCCTGGATGGTTTCACTGTTGCTTCTTTTCCATCTCCACTGGCTTCCAAGGATGAGAGTGATGATGGCTTCGGCAATGATGATGCTGATGAGGACGATGGTGCAAGCTCGCCTAGTGATGATGAGATGTTTACTTGTTGTACTTACCCTTTGTCACTCATGACAAAAAGGGAGAGTAGTTTTGATATGAGAGTAGTCATATACATAGGGGGAGGGTTAGCATAGGAGATTAGTGTTTATGAGGGATGTAGTAAGGAATTTTTGTATCTTTTCTTTTCTATTTCTTTTAGATACATTGTTTTTGTACATCAGTCTTGTGACCACTTAGTGATAGCAAACCTTGTACTTATGTTGATATATATATATATATATATTAAGGTTGTTATTACTTTCTTTCACCTATCTTTACATATGTTGTATATTTTCTCTCTTTGTGCATATGATTCTTATATACTGTATGCAATCTATTATTTCTATTTCACACTAAGATGTCGTGATGAGTTTTGTTTAAAGCGTTTTAGAAATACAGGTTGTCAAAGTCTTCTTGCAAAGTTTTTCAAGGGTTTGTGTTAGGATAGATTTTATTGTAATTCAACGAGTGAGTACGAGTTGAGTGAGTTATGACTTCTCTCATATGTTCATTTGTTTGTTATGGTTTTGTCACAGATTACTAAAGGGGGAGATTGTTAGGACATGTGATTTAATGTTAGGAACATATGTCAAATTAGAATTAGCTAATCCTTTGACAAAGAACATTTTATTTGTAATTGGGTAGATCCATGATGTGTTTAATGCTTCAAGGAACAAGGTTTCAAGAATAAGTGTTAAAGCCATGCAAGTCTGTCTAAGAAACAAGTGAAGAAGTGATGGATTTTAAATCTTGACAGCTAGTATCTATTAAGGTTTAAAAGCTGCTGAAACCCAATGCTCGACAGCTAGCTCGACAAATATGCTATCTATTGAGGTTTATGAAAAACAGATTTTTAGCTTTGATTTTCATCCAATCTGTGTGTATATGTTTGGGTTTTCTTTTCTCACAACCCTAAACATATATAAGGATTATTTTAAGGGCCATCAAAGGTTGTGCAAGTGTGAAGCAAAGTTGTGTTTATGCAAATTGTGACTGAAGTAAGAATTTGCCCTATTTCATCTTTCTCTTGAAGAAGCTGCTGTGTTTGTACACCATAGGATTTTGTGACCAAGGGGCTTCGTGATCTTCATCATGTGATGAATTGAAGAACTTTGCAACCAACATCTTTCTTAAGTTGGTGAGTAAGCCGCGTACTGGGATCCGCGCATCGAATTGGTTAGTCACATACTAGGAGTCGTGCATTGAAAATGAGAGATTATCACTATAGATGAAGTCCAATTGGGTATTGGGGCAAGGGTTTAATTGTAGGTTGGTATAAGGTACTGGGATTCCTTTACATGTAATCGCTTGTTGTGATAATAGTGAATTTTTGGGAGTAGTGACCTTAAAATCACCTAGTGAGGTTTTTGACGTGTAGGTTTTCCCCATTCATAAACAAATCACAGTGTCAATTTAATTTCCGCTGCATTTAATTAATTGGTGATTTGTTTGTGCTACCAAGCGTATTGCATGCTAATTAAATTAACTAATTAACTTGGCTAATTAATTTGTTAATTCATCAAAAGGGGTCAATACATTCTTGGCCTATTAGAGAGAGAACGAGGAGGAGTACTTGGTAAGGAGGAACAATTACACTTTTTTTTTTTTTATAAGTAATAGTTATTCTTCATTTTAAAAAAATAATCATTCCTAAGGAATAACTATTTATTGTAATAAAAACACAAACAATCAATTGAATGATTATTCCTAAGGAATAGTCATTCCATTATGAGGTCTATTACAGTCTACTAAATATACTCTTAAAATTTTTCTAGTCTCTATTCTCCACATTGTTAATTGAGACTTTATCAATTCAACATTACAAAATGTCCATTGACTAAATTTAGTGAAAAAAAAAAAAAAAAAAATCCACAACTTGATTGTCCCTGGGGAATATTAAATAATTTAGAAAATGAATCTAATGTAATTAACCTTCAACTTGATTGTTGTTGTGGCCATGGGATAGAGTCCTGAATCCTCCTATTTTCTCTAAAAATAGTATGTCATATACTCAATTATATATTAATACAGAAAAGTAAATAAATACTCTAAGGGTATTGTTAATCAACTACTTTTTAAAAGTTTTTATGGGAAAAAAATAATTAATTTTTTTAACAGTTTTTATTTATTTATTTGCTATAAAGGTAATATAATTTTTCTTTTCCCTAAAATAGTTCATTAATGAATGAACTAAAGACACCCACTAACTAGACTTTTATTAATATTCTATTACTTTCAATTGTAGGTATTGGCGTAGGCTTGATAATCATGCCCGTTAATTTGTTGCTCCTGGCTGTACTTGATAGTCAAGCAAAGAAAGCTTATCAAACTAAAAAAGAAGTTCCTTAAGCAAAATGGTGGTTAAATTTTACAACAACAACTCTCTGGACGAGAAAATTCAACTGAAACCACCAAAATCTTGACCACAGAAGAGCTCAAGAAAGCTACCAACAACTATGATGAAACTCTAATTATTGGTCGAGGAGGGTTTGGTACCATTCATAAAGGATTTTTTTTGGGATAATAGGATTGTGGCCATGAAGAAGTCCAAAATAGTGGATCAGAGTCAAATTGAGCAATTCATCAATGAGGTAGTTGTACTTTCCCAAATTAACCATAGATGTGGTTAAACTACTAGGTTGTTCTTTGGAGACATCAGTTCCTTTATTAGTTTATGAATTCATACCTAATGGTACCCTCTTTGAGTACATACATAATGAAAAGAAAGTGTCCACCATATCATGGGAAACTTGTCTTAGGATAGTTACTGAAATAGTAGAAGCACTATCATACCTACACTGTAGCTTCTACTCCTATAATTCATAGAGATGTGAAGTCTTCAAACATATCGCTAGATAGTAATTACACAGCAAAGGTATCAAAATTTGGAGCTTCGAGATTGGTTCTACTAGACCAAACAGAAGTAGCAACAATGGTGCAAGGAACTATTAGATACTTAGACCCTGAATACTTGCACACAAGTCAATTGACTAGGAAAAGTGATGTTTATAGTTTTGGAGTGGTCCTTAGAGAGCTATTGACTAGGAGAAAGGTGGTATCATTTGATAAGCCTAAGATGGAGAGAAGCCTTTTTACATATTTTCTCATTTCTTCGGAAGAGAATAGCTTGTTTGATGTTCTTGAGAAACATATAGCAACTGAAGGCAATGTTGAGCAATTGAAGGAAGTGGCAAATCTTGGAAAGAAGTGCTTAAGATTGAAACGAGAGGATAGGACTACTATGAAGGAAGTAGCAATGAAATTGGAGGAATTAAGAAAGACGGAGAAGCATTCGTGGATCAATGTTGATTCCAACTCTGAAGAAATTGAACACTTACTCACTAAGACATCAGATTCTAGCAAATATGATGTGAGGAATAAAAGTACTGAAGTATATGATAGCGTGAAGGACCATGTAGTGTTGGACTTTGATGATGGGAGATAATCTTAGGTTGATGACATATTGTTAGTAGTGGTAATTAATGTGTTACACAATTTGTGTAGTTTCCTTTTTTACACTTGTCAAGTTCATTTTTCCTTCTTTTTTATTTTTTATTCTTTCCTTTTATTTGATAGGAGATTTATACTAAAGTGAAAGTGGTGGAAGATTCTGTAAAATAAAAGAAAATAACAAAAAGAATAATGACATTGTAAATAAATATCATACTGATTTTCTTTCAAATCTTCCTTTATATATATATATATATATATATTGTGGCCCACTGTTTGGAAATTCTCTTTATTTAGTCATCAACAACATCAAACCTTAGCATTTATGTCAAAGTATTTATTTATTATCATTTATTAATGGATAGATGCATTTATTTTTAAGCACTAAAAATTTTTGTTCAAGGAATTTATCTCTCTCTCTCTCTCTCTCTCTCTCTCATGTACAAGTGTAACTTTTTGATAATATTACATCACTTTATTATTTTTATTGGTTTAATATATTCAAAATCATGCCATTGGATTACAAATTTTATTGTCCTTAACATATATGCCGAATTTCGTATTAATTGAATGTTATTTGTTCATTGACCAAATATTTTATAAACAAGGTAGTTATTGATCTCTAATCATCTTAATATTTTGCAAGTATGGACAATTGAAAAAAAAATGTAATATTGACCATTGTAGGGCCTTTTTTGGTGAGATTGGGCTGTCTCCTACGGTAATGGGCTGGGCTGCCTCCTGTGATGATAAGCCCTAGTATTTCTGAGTAAGGGAGCTGGGGCCGGTCCAATTGTAACTCAACTTGGGCCGGTTTGTGCACAAACTTATACCATGTCTGCCATGAGCAAAATTACGGCAAGCAGAACTGTAGCAGACAAGTTATGACAGGTTGAACTGTTGCAGACAAGTTATGACAGGCAGATATAATAATAACTAAGATAGAGCACTTTGACTTATTTTAATAAACGACTAGGTATTCCCTGCTACTAAAGTATGATTACAATCACAATGATATCAATCACAGAGAAAAAATGAAGAGAATAATACTGGCTAATTTAAATGGGCATAAATTAAGTTTTCTTTTAAAACTGTCTGCCGCAGCAAGGCCAAAGAGGAAAGAACGCCTCTTCTCAACGCAAATAACCCCCCAGGAAAAGGATCTTGCCGTGGGGATTAATGGCTTTGAGGGAGTCGGACTTGAATGGTTGCTGTTCCAAAAGAAAGATGGTCCTTGTTTACGTTTTCTGAAGGAGATAGGATTTGAAGGGGGAGAGAGAGAAACCGATCTATGGGTGCATGCCCTCTTTGAAATAGCTCCCATTTTTCTCAGTTTTCCTTTCTTTTCTTTCTATTTTCTTTCTTATCTTTTTTCTTTTGGCTCTTGCTCTGTTTTTTTCTTTCACTCCGAAAACGTGCTCTGTTTTTTATCCCCTTTTACAGGGCACGGCAAGGGCCTTTTTATAGCGCCTGCCGTGGATAGTGTTTTACGGTCTTGCCCCTTAACTGCCTTTCTCTGGTCTGGGTGTACTTGCCGACCACACTGTGCGACACCCACCCTCGCCAGACAGAGGCAGACTTGTTTTGTTCCTCTGTGTGTTGTAGCATTTCTTCCTGCCATGACATTAATGCCTTCTCTCTCCATTCTCAGAGCATGCACCCAACAGTTCCCTCTCAAATTGCCTCGTTTGGGTGGTCTATCATCCCAACAGGACGTACCTCCCAAAAGAGGCTTGGGCAGGAGTCGTGAATAGATCTTTTCCCCTCTCCCCACCACCAAACCACACCACCCTTTACCTCTTACTTCTGGCCCATGGCCCCACCATGTCCTACATTGGTTGGGTACAGGCTGGTGGCGCCTGGGCCTTGCGCGTGCTTCCCTTTCAAATTTGTCCAAGAGTCTGCCTGCTGCTCATGTGTCTGCCGCAACCTGGAGACTCTCCGTCTGCGTTTCCTGGACTTTCATGCGGGCTTTCTTTTGGTTTTTCGCTCCATTAAGGACCTAGGCCTCGTATGATAATGGGCTTTACATTTCTTTGGCCCACTTTTGGTTTTCTTCACTGCCTGCCACGTTGAATTGTTATTCCTACCGTAATGACTTAATCCTGCTGGACCCCTTTTTGGGCCAGCCGTTTATCCCTTTTCTTAGTGGCCTGTCACAGGCACTGTTTTGCTTTTACTCATGGGCTCCTATGTCCCTTTGGGCTTCCCTTTGGGCGTCCACAGCCCGATTGCTTTCTTTGGACTTCCTCGGCCTATTTGCTAATTCCACACTCCCATGGGCTTTTTACTAACTTCATTGGGCTTCCCCGGCCCAATAACCTTATCCTTATCTTTGGGGTTCATGAGCCTGCCATAAACCCCTTACTCTCTTAGTTTACACTGCCTTGGGCCTGCGGCGACCCTTTCTCACTTTTCTAACTCATACTCTGCCCATGGGATGCTATTTCTTTCTTTCCTGACTTCTTTGAGCTCGCTTGCCTTTCCAAGACCCATGTATATATTTGTTGGGCCAATGACCCATTATTCCTACCGCTTGGGCCTAATGGGCTTTTTTGCTATTTATTCTATCAATTCTTTGTGGTCCTCATCATTAGGCTCTTCTGTCTGTTGGGCTTCCACAAAGGCCCTCAACATTTAGCCCCCTGAACATATGAAATGTTTCTACAATTCATATGTGAATAAAAAGGCTCTTCTGCCCTTCTCTCATCTTCTTTCTTCTTCTCCTTTTTCACGGGTCTTTTTTTTTTTAAGCTGTGGACCCCTTCTTATTCATACATATATCCTTCTTCTTGCTGCGAACAGGGTTGTCTCTTCGAATTTCCCAGTTTGGCAGTTATTTTCAAAACAGAGCCGCCGCTTCATTAACTCCATTCCTTTCTGATGGCTGACCCTTCACCTCTTTTCATGCTGACATTAATGACTTGGGTATTTAAGGAGGAATCCTTCTGCACTTTAATCACAAACTCCTTCCTATCCCAAAACACACGCTCTCCGTCTCTTACTCTTCTTCTTCCTTTCAGTCAACCATACCCACTTTCTCCGACTAAGCTTCATCACCATGTCTCCGGTGAAAAGTCCAAGTTCTTCCCGTCGCAAGGGGAAGACGATTGCCTCCGATTCCCCTGCCGTTCCTGAGGAGGTGGAACGTTCCGATTCGGAGCGGTCCACTAAGGAGGAGACGGAGCGCGACCCCGACAGCGAGTGCGCTCCCTTGATCGATCCTTGGTATGAAATCAACCCTCATTTCCCAAAAGTCCCCGGTGAATATGTACCGCCGCCGCCGAGCAGTGTATTGATTACCCTTGTCCGGCGAGACACTGACGTTTCTTGGGCTCCTTTAGCCTCTTCAGTCCCCGATCTATCCATTCGCCAAGGTGTTTCGCTTCCTGTACCCTTTCATTTTGAATTTGGGTCCGGCGCATCCTCGGGTTGGAAGGAATGGGTTGACAGCGAGCTTTTCGACACGGGTTTTATGGGTTTGTTGCAGCGGGCCGGCGTTCTGAAGGCTATAGTCTCGTCTCGCTGCTTGTCGAATTTTTGTGACCTCTATAACCTCCATCACTTGGTTCGGCAATGGTGCACTACCACCCACACCTTCTTTTTCTCATGCGGCGAACTCACCGTGACTCTCGAAGATGTGGCTGACCAGTTGCTTTTGCCCATTCTCGGCGATACCGATCCTACCGCCTTAGAGCTTTCTCCTAAGGAGGAGGCCATTGAAGTTGAACTGAGGAAAAGGATGACCGGAAACGCCAAATTGTCCTACTGGGTGAGTTCCTCCTCTAAGTTTTCTACTGCCGCCCGCCGCACGGCTTTCATTACCTTTTGGCTTTGCAAGTTTGTTTTTGGATCCCACCCCCACTATGCCATAAAACCTTTGTACTTTCGTTTAGCTATCAAAATATCTGCGGGGGTGAGCCTGCCGCTGGCTCCTATGTTTCTGAGGCACTTATACATTCAGTTAGATATCCTTCATAACGATGAGAATCAGGCTGGGTCCTGCCACATTGTCACTTCTTCCGTTCATTTCACCATACTCCAGCAGTGGTTGTTTGAGCGTTGTGCTCAATACTTGACAAAATGTAGACCCGTTCGGTTTGCCAGAGAAAAGTACCAAAGTTGTTCGAAAGTGATCACCGATTTTGGTGGCAGGTTTGAATCTGATTTCCCGCTTGCTTTTCGTTGGTCTGGTTTGAAGCCGATTGGCTATTCTGTGGTTGAATTTTTTAATGAAGGTGTGGGTTTCTCTTGGAAAGCCTATAGAAATTTGGGTACCGGTTACACTTGTGCGGACTCTGTCATGGGTTTGTTTGTTGACACCGTTGGGACTACTACTCCATTGGTCGGCTTTGATGAGGCTGGGATCACCTATCTTACCGCTACCAATGCCGGATGGCTGCCTTACCTAGCCGATGAAGGCATTAGATTTGTTCACTACCCTGCCAACCGGGTGAGAAGGCAGTTTGGACTGGATCAAGACATCCCCGATGACCTTCCTTCCCTCATGAGAGCTCCTACTTTAGTCCGTCCTTTCCTGCAGCACACTGCCTTTGACTTTTGGAAGAAGTGTTTTGATGCCATTACAGTTCCTAGTTCACTGAGGGAGGGTGTTTGCACTTTTTCCATGCACGGCTACTGGCATGCAGTGATGGATTCATTTGTGGCTGAGTTAGCGGGGAGTCGTGGCTTCTCCCTTATTCCTCCCGAAGGGTTGAGTATGGTTGCCTCGGTTAACCCTCGCCTGCTGCTTCCCTTTAGGTCCGTTTTGGCGTATGCTAGAAAACAGAGCCGATCAGCCATTTTCGAATGGGACGCAAAGAAGAAAGGATGGTTTTGACACGCTGGCGACTATCCCCCTGGTTGGGAGAAAAAAGTTAAGGTAATTAATCTTCCTGTTCCGAGCAAAAAAGCGCCTGCCAAACCCAAGTCTACTGCCAAACCCAAGTCTGCTGGCAAAACCAAGCCTACTACACCACTGCCTCCTACAGGTGCTCCGCCGGCTAGCAGGACTCGTGGTAGCAAAAGGAAAACTACTCCTCACCCCGTATCTGCCACTGAACGGAGGGTAAGTTATTCCTCCTTTTTTTTTTTTTTTCTTTTTTTTTTTTGATAAAATTTCTTAATTGTCTTGCGGTTAACTCGCCAATTTCTTCTATCTCTTTCCTTTTAGTCCAAGCATAAGGAAGACTCATCAGTTACCCGCCCCATTTTGCTTGATGATTCTGAGCCTGAGGTGAGTCCCTTTTCTCCACTTCTCTCTTCTTTCCTTTTCGCACGCATCTGCCACGGGTCTTCTGCCCCTTTTTTATTTTTATTATTATTATTTTTTTTACTTAACAAAAATTTTCTTTTTAGGAAGAGCCCGAGCCTCTGTCCGTATATCGCCCCACTGCCGAGGAGATTTCCGCCTCCATGGGTGTGCCTATGGAAGGCTTCTTTGATGGGGCCGAGGCGGTATTAGCGACACCTGCCCCTCCTGCTGCACATAAGGCTCCTGCCAAAACTCCCACCCCTTCTGCCAAGCCGGTACCTAGAGAGGGTACTCATGTCGAAGGGGTTGGCGAGACTACACCCTTGCCTGCTGAGAGACTCACTCCTTCAGAGGGTGCCATTCCTCCTATCGTTGTTCAAACCAAAACTACTTCTCCCGTTTTGCCGCTAGTGATTTCGACTAGTGATCCTTTTGCAAATATTTCCCAGGCTGCGAAGGGTAGTGCTTTGCTTGTTGTTACTCCTTCCTCCATTCCCGGCTCCGCTACCCGTGGTCCTGATCTGGACCTATCTTCAGAGGGATCCGATGACATTTTTTAGGATCCTAATGATGCACCCGTGCTGAAAAAGACAATTTCTGACTCTGATGATGAGGGTAGTGCTTCGCCCGAGCCTGACTTTATGGGTATGTATCTTCCTTCCCCTTTATCTTCTTTCTGTATTTGCGCTTCATTTGCATACTTATCTCCCCACTTGCAGAAACTTCTGAGGGGCCAGAGATTGCAGCAGGCGTGGGAATGACTGCTCCTGCCACACTTGTAGCGCCTATTCCTGCAGCACCTTCAGTACCTGTTTCAGCCGTATCTACTGCCCCTGTTTCTTCTGTGCCTGCAGTACCCTTTCCTGCTACACCCGTAGCCCCCATTCCTGGTAATTTTGGCACTCTTTCTTTCTCTTCTTATTTCATCCTTTTTTCTTTTGCAAGTCTTTTCTTCCCGCGTCATCTCTTTCTTTTTTTCTCATCTTGCCTTGCGTTCCACTCCCCCTTTGTTGTAGGTCCGCTTCCTACTATTCCTTCTCAGTTTGAGGCGGGTAGTAGTTCTGCCGCCGTCCCAGATGATGCTGCATCTTTCTTTGTCCGTTTTGACCAGCCGGAAGTTAATGACCTTGGTTCGACAGATTTCTGGGCTTCCGGTCCTCCCTATGTGGACTTTTATGGCTTTCGAGTCCCTGAGGACTGTGCCCCGCACTTGGTGATGCTCTATAGTCGTCATGGCAATTTTATGCGAGAGTTCCGCCTTGGTCGTTCTTCTAGGGAGCATTTCTTGCGGATGCTGGGATGTGTGCTGAATGACATCGAGCACAACTTCATCGACTCTGTCTCTGTCGGGAAGATCCTGCAGTGGAGGGCCGCGGTACAGGAGCTCATCAGTGTGGGTTTCGCTGTGGAGTTTATTCTTGAGCATCTACATGAAATTGCCCGAACCTTTTTTAAGAGGAGAGTCCAACCAGCTGTTGAGGCCATAGACGCCCGTATTGAGCTTTTGAAGAAAGAGGTGGCTGATTTGGAGGGTCGCCGTGAGCGTCTTCTTTCCGGCGTTGGTGGACCCAGTCGCTTTAGGGATTAGAGTCTCATTTCTGGACTTCACTGATGATGGCACCGTTTCCTTTCCTTTTCTTTGTTTCTCTGTTTTTGTTATGTCATACAGAGCACTTTTATGTTTCTTGCCGTAGTTACTTGGCTTGTGTTTGCCACAGTTTGAGTTTGTAATAATGCTACACTTTGCTATTTCTTTTTTTTTTTTACTACTGCTATAATATGATGCTAGTACTTCGTACTTTTTCATTGCACACTCATGAAAGCACGTTACAACTTTTCTTGTGACATAATCACTTGGAGGAATAAAAGAAAAGATTCAGTAAAGGAAGACATAAACAAACAGCTAAGGAAAGGTGGTCAACCACATAACTTCCTTCTCTAAGCAAAATAACGCTTTAGCCATTTTCCATTGATGGGGTCCATCAAGTCCCTGCCATCCATTTGAGTTAGGCGATAATACCCACTTTGATGCGCTTCTCTTATCACAAGGGGTCCCTCCCATTTTGGTGCAAACTTGGATGGTCCTGCCAGACCTCGCCCGACATAGTCTGCCACTTTTAGCACTAGTTGTCCTTCCGCAAACACTCTTTCCTTGGTCATCCTACTGTAGGCTTCAGTCATCTTCTGCCTGTATCTGCGGCTGCGTTCCTGGGCTTTTTCCCTCTTTTTATCAAGTTCTTCCAGGTTCTCAAACCTTTCTGCCGCGAAGACTTCTCCCTCTTTTTCTTTTTCTTGCATCTGCATAACCCTTAAGGACGGTGTCATTATTTCTGCCGGACTCACTACTTCAGTTCCGTAGACTAAGGAAAAGGGTGAAAAGCTTGTGGCTGACTTTGGTGATTTTCTGTATGCCTAAAGAGCATCTGGCAGGTGCATTGCCCATCCTCCTGCATACTCTTGGCTCATCTTGCTGATGATCTTTATGAGAATTTTGTTTGTTGCCTCTGCCTACCTGTTCCCTTGAGGGTAATAGGGTGACGACCTGTGGTGCTTGACTTGATAGAACTCTAGCATTCTCCTCACATCGCTGTTGACAAACGGTGTGCCGTTGTCGCTAATGATCTTGTGGGGCACTCTAAACCTCACAATTATATTTTCTTTGATGAAGTTTGCCACTGCTCCTCCTATAGCCTTGCGGAGTGGTACCGCCTCCGCCCACTTGGTAAAATATTCTGTAGCTACCAATATCCATATGTACCCACGTGATGGCGGGTTGACTGGCCCTACCAAATCTAGCCCCAAGTGTGAAAGGGCCATGGGGTGACCATGCTGTGCAAGCCTTGTGGATGGGTATGGATTAAGTTGGCTTGTACCTGACAACTGTGACACTTCTTTACAAATTTTGCCGCATCTTTCTTCATGGTTGGCCAGTAGTAGCCCATCTGTAGTAGGCATCTGTAAAGATTTTTCTTCCCCTGATGTTCACCACATTCCCCGAAATGTACTTCTTTTATCATTTCCTTAGCCTCTTCAGGACCCAAACACCTCAAAGGGTCTCTATTATATCCCCTTTTAAAAAGGACCGTGTTGTGCAAGAAGTAACGTGTTGCCAACCTCTTAAGCTTGTACCTCTCGCTGTGTCTTTGTGGCAGGACGCCTTCTGCTAGGTACTGCATGAAAGGGCTCCTCCAATCCTTGTTGATGAACACAGCATAACTCTCCTCCCTGTTTGCCGTAAGCTGGCAAGTCCCACACTGGGTTTGGACTTGATCTGCGTCCTTACCCATGCTTGGCCAATAGAAGCCTGCTCTCTGGAGTCTGCGATAAAGACTGACTTCCCCGCAGGACCCATAGGTCTTGTCGTGTATTTCCTTTAATTTTCTCTGGGCTTCCTCCTGGCGCACGCATCGGGATAAAATCCCACTTGGCATCCTGCGGTACAGCTCTTCTTTTACCAAAGCATAGTCTTTCAATATCTTCAATTCTGTTGCGTCGTTTCTCTTCACCAAGGTTTCCTTTATGGGGATTCGCCAATTCCCTTCGCCCTGTTCTTCCTAGAACTTTTCCTTCAACACTTCAATGATGGATTCCTCCCTTTTGCTAACTTTTATGTTAGTGCTACTCCCTTCAAAGATTATTTGCGAACCCAATGCGACTAACGCATCCGCAAACCGATTTTCATTTCTCGGAGCGTGTTCTATCTCAAAGGTTGAGAATTTCTCTTCCATTCTCTGGGCCATTGCTCTGTACGGAGCTAGGTTGGGTTCTTTTAAGGAAAAACTTCCTTTGGCCTTGCAGACGACCAAGTTCGAATCTCCAAGCACTTTCAAATGTTTGACTCCCATTTCGAGCGCTGTGGCAAGCCCAGTTAGATAGGCCTCGTACTCCGCCGTGTTGTTTGAATAGGGGAATTCCAACTTAAACGATAGTGCCATTGTCTTGTCTTCTTCATGATACAGAACTACTCCTACCCTTCCGAAATGGGTAGTAGAAGACTCATCAAATTTCATACCCACTGTTCCCTAACCTCCTCTGCCACAGCTACTTCCCCTGGAACTTCATCATCCAGTGGGAATTCTTCCTCTCCTGGAAACTGTGCCAATAAATCCGCTATAGCTTGACTTTTCACTGCCTTAGGTGTCCTTATTCTCAAGTCGTATTGTGATAATTGTAGCAACCACTGGGATATCCTGCTGGAGAGAATCGGTTGTTGTAACAAAGCTTTAGTGGCATGTGACTTAGTCATCAGCCATACTTCGTATGCCAAGAAATAGTGACACAACCTCTGTGAAGCGTACACGATGGCTAGGCACGCTCTCTCTGCCCTTGGGTAACGAGTTTCGGCGTCTTTTAAGGTGCGGCTGATATAGTATATTGGCTGTTCAGTACCACCTCCGTCTTCCTGAGCGATTAGTGCGCCAATGGCGTATGAGTTGGTGGCCAGACAGAGTAACAGTGGTTTTTTGTGAATAGGAGCCTGCACTGTGGGGAGGTTCATCATTATCTACTACAGCCTCTTGAAGGTTGTCTGCTGCGCTTCCCCCCATTCAAAACTTTGCCCCTTCTTAAGCAACTTGGTGAAAGCAGAGGTAATTGATGCCAACCCAGGGATGAATCTCCGGATATATGAGACTTTTCCTAAGAAGCTCTTCAGTTCTTTTATTGTGGCAGGAGGTCTCATAGTTGCTATGGCCGTGGCCTTGGCCGGATCCACGTCTACGCCTCTGTTGTGAACCAGGAAACCCAAAAATTTCCCAGAGGATACTCCGAATGCGCACTTGAGGGGATTCATTCTTAACTTAAAAACTCTGCATCTTTCGAATACTCTTTTCAGCACCCGAAAGTGTTCTTCCCTTTTCCTTGACTTAACCACTATGTCATCCACATAGTCTTCCAGCTCCTGGTGCATCATGTCGGGGAATATGGCTGTCATTGCCCGCTGGTAGGTTGCACCTGCGTTTTTCAGCCCGAAGGGCATCACAGTATAATAGAAATTGCCTATGGGTGTCCTAAAGGCAGTTTTCTCTGCATCTTTTGGTGCCATCTTGATCTGATTATATCTACTGAAACCATCCATGAATGAGAACATGGCATTTCCTGCCACAGAATCTATCAGTAAATCCATGTTTGGCAATGGAAATTCGTCTTTTGGACAAGCTTTGTTGAGATTCCTGAAATCTACACAGCATCTTATCTGCCCCTTCTTCTTTTTTACCGGTAGTATGTTGGATAGCCAGCGGGGATGCTGGATAGGCTTGATGAATCCTGCGGCTAGCAACTTCTGTACTTCTTTGACTATTTGCCCTTCTATTTCCGTGTGGAATATCCTAGCAGGCTGGGCCACCAGCTTGGCCTCTGGGTCCACATTCAACGTATGCGCAACAAGCCAGAGATCGAGCCCTGGCATTTCATTATAATCCCAAGCAAAGACGTCTTTGAATTCTTTCAACAGTAGTATGAGTTCTGACTTCTCCGTTTCCGTCAGGCTTGCACTGATTGAGATGGGCCTTGGTTCTTACAAGTCAGACCCCAAGTCAACCTCTTCCAATTCTTCTTCTGCCATAACCTAGATGTCCTTTTCTGCCGTAACTGCCTCATCCTTCCTTTCTTCTTTTCCCAAACTTCCTTCAACGACGCAACATGCCAAACTCTTGTGTTGCCCTTTTTGGGTGGGACCCACTTGCATCTCACCTGTGGGTCCCACGCACCTTCATAATTTGTAGACAATCTTTCCATCAAGGCCTCGGACCCTAATGCACTGAGGTACTTTGTCCGGCTTTGCGGCAGGCGCTTCTTTCCTTTTCTTCTTTCGTGCCAATAGCTCTCTTAAGTCAGGTTCTGGGTCATCTTGAACATTTTTCCACCTAGGCACAAAGGTGCCTTGTGGTTTTGCGACCACATTTTCTCCAGATGGAGCCCATTGATCATAAAACATGGTTTCCACCAAGTGGGCCTCTGCCTGCTCGAACGGCGAAGGGTTCGCCGCTATGCGTATCATCCTGCCATTCAATCTTCCCTTCACACATTGGTGGTAGGTGGACGGGAATAGTCGGTGTTTGTGTAACCAAGGCCTTCCCAAAAGCACATGGTAAGATACTTCCGTTCTGACTACGTGGAAGCGAGCTAAAGAGGCTATAGGGCCTACTTTCAACCATAACTGAATGTGGCCTGCGGTGTATTCACCTCTCCCACCGAATCCCGTTACTTCCATCGAGCATCCTTGGATCTTTTTTTTCTGAAATTCCTGCGGCTTGCAGGGTGCTTAATGGGATGAGATTTACGGAAGCACCTGTATCCACCAGGGCCCTCTTGATGGGGATTTGATTTATAGATGCTGCTAAATAGAGAGGCCTCCGATGATCTGGGTGCCCTACTTCCATATCTTCACTGCTAAATGTGATTTCTATTGATTCCTGCAGGAGGGCCTTGTCTTCTGGCATCTCTGCTGACAAGCATTCCACCCCTGCTCCGGAGGCGATGCTTACCAAAGCCTCTGTGGCTATTTTTCTTTCTTTTGCTGTAAGTCCCAACTGGTCAAATAGATTTTTGAACTTGGCACTCTGCTGAAGAGTGGTAATCGCCGCGGCAGGCAGGGCCAAGTTTTCTTCCTCATCTTCTCCCGGGTCTGCACATATCACTACTGCTGCCACACCCTTTCCTTTGTGGTTTGGGAATGGGTTTCTTTGGACTTCCTGCTAGGTCAGCTCTAATGTGCCTTCTTTGATCCTACGGTGCACCAGCCTACGGAGCGCCTAGCGTTCTACGGTAGGGTGTTGTACATAGTTGTGCAAGCGGCAGAAGCGAGGATCTCTCCTTTCTTCCTCTGTTGGCTCTCTAGAAACCTGGTTGGGTTTAAAGATCCCTTCCTTTATCCATTTGTCAAGTAGCACTTCCAGCTCCTTAGGAGTGCATGGTAGGGGTGGAGGTGTATCATACTCCCTCCCCTCTGTTTTCCTTCTCTAGTTTCCAGTGGACACGGCCATAGCCTGTGGTGCATTCCGCTTGTCTGAACTGGGTTTCACGGACTGAGCCGTCTTTCTAGCTTTCTGCAATAGCTGCGCAAACTGGGAAATCTCCAGATTCTCCAGAACAACTCTGAACTCCCGAATCATATTGGTCGTGCACATTTCTACCAACGTCCTCTCCTCACAGTGATCATAGCAATCAAGTGCTATGTCCCTGAACCGTTTGATGTACTCCATCAGATCTTCTCCGTTCCTTTGCTTTGTCGCCTGCGGAGTTGCAAGCGTCACCGTTTCTTCCTCATGAAAGTATTTAGTGCAAAATACGTCCACCATGTCATCCCAAGTTGGGATTGATCCTGGTTTTAAATCGATGTACCAGGTGTATGCCCGGTCGCATAGTGACTTTGAAAACTCCCGCAAACATAAGTCTTCGTCTGCCTCGTAAGGGCCAAGGGTGTCAATGAATTTGCTCACATGCTCTACTGCGCTTCCCTTCCTGCCATCGTACTGGGCAAAGGCCCTTGGTTCATACCTCTCGGGGTACAGCTTGCTGAGTACTTTTAAAGGATAGGGAGGTCTCCTTGCATAAAATCTCTCCTTTGGTGTTCTGGCTCTCTCTTGCTCCAAAAGAGCCGCTACCTCGGCCATGGTGATGAAACGTTGTCCTGCGTTCCGAGGGACACCTCCTGCCAGTGTCTCTCCTCCATCTGCCGCATGATCCGGGTCATGTTGGCTGCCTTTTTCTTTTGTTTTGTCTGCCTTCAATTAACGGATCTCTTTCATCATTTGTTGCTGCGAGTGCTGCAATGATTGCAACACTTCGATGAAGGTGTTGACATTCTCTACGGGGACTCTTGTTTGAGGCTGATGATCAGCCCCCGTTCTGTTGGCACCTTCTGCCTGGTTAAGTTGCTCTTAGTGACGCGTCGTCGGCCTGGATTCTGCTTGTGAGGGTACGACACTCATATTTCGTGTCGTCCTGGACTTGGGTGGCATTGTTTGCGAGGGGCACTGTTTTCTTTTCCTTCGCCCCTGTCTGCTTCCCAACTCCCCAGTGGATTCGCCAATTTAATGTAAGGGCCTTTTTTGGTGGGATTGAGCTACCTCCTATGGTAATGGGCTGGGCTGCCTCCTGTGATGATAGGCACTAGTATTTCTGAGTAAGGGAGTTAGGGCCGGTCCAATTGTAACTCAACTTGGGCCGATTTATGCACAAACTTATGCCATGTCTGCCAGGAGCAAATTTACGGCAAGCAGAACTGTAGCAGACAAGTTATGATAGGCTGAACTGTTGCAGACCAGTTATGACAGGCAGATATAATAATAACTAAGATAGAGCACTTTGACTTATTTTAATAAATGACTAGGTATTCCTTGCTACTAAAGCATGATTACAATCACAATGATATCAATCACAGAGAAAAAATGAAGAGAATAATACTAGCTAATTTAAATGGGCATAAATTAAGTTTTCTTTTAAAACTGTTTACCGCAGCAAGGCCAAAGAGGAAAGAACGCCTCTTCTCAACGCAAATAACCCCCCAGGAAAAGGATCCTGTCGTGGGGATTAATGGCTTTGAGGGAGTCGGACCTGAATGGTTGCTATTCCAAAAGAAAGATGGTCCTTGTTTACGTTTTCTAAAGGAGATAGGATTTGAAGGGGGAGAGAGAGAAACCGATCTATGGGTACATGCCCTCTTTGAAATAGCTCCCGTTTTTCTCAGTTTTCCTTTCTTTTCTTTCTATTTTCTTTCTTATCTTTTTTCTTTTGGCTCTTACTCTGTTTCTTTCTTTCACTCCGAAAATGTGCTATGTTTTTTATCTCCTTTTACAGGGCACAGCAAGGGCCTTTTTATAGCGCCTGCCGTGGCTAGAGTTTTACGGTCTTGCCCCTTAACCGCCTTTGTCTGGTCTAGGTGTACTTGCCGACCACACTATGCGACACCCACCCTCGCCAGACAGAGGCGGACTTGTTTTGTTCCTCTGTGTGTCGTAGCATTTCTTCCTACCACGACATTAATGCCTTCTCTCTCCACTCTCAGAGCATGCACCCAATGGTTCCCTCTCAAATTGCCTCTTTTGGGTGGTCTATCATCCCAGTAGAACGTACCTCCCAAAAAAGGCTTGGGCAGGAGTTGTGAATAGATCTTTTCCCCTCTCCCCACCACCAAACCACACCCCCCTTTACCTCTTACCTCTGGCCCATGGCCCCATCATGTCCTATATTGGCTGGGTACAGGCTGGTGGCGCCTGGGCCTTGCACGTGCTTCCCTTTCAAATTTGTCCAAGAGTCTGCCTTCAGCTCATGTGTCTGCCGCAACTTGGAGACTCTCCATCTGCGTTTCCTGGCCTTTCATGCGGGCTTTCTTTTGGTTTTTCGCTCCATTCAGGAGCTGGGCCTCGTATGATAATGGGCTTTACATTTCTTTGGCCCACTTTTGGTTTTCTTCACTGCTTGCCACGTTGAATTGTTATTCTTACCGTAATGACTTGATCCTGCTAGACCCCTTTTTGGGCCAGCCGTTTATCCCTTTTCTTAGTGGCCTATCACAGGCACTATTTTGCTTTTACTCATGGGTTCCTATGTCCCTTTGGGCTTCCCTTTAGGAGTTCACGGCCCGATTGCTTTCTTTGGGCTTCCTCGGCCTGTTTGCTAATTCTACACTCCCATGGGTTTTTTACTAACTTCATTAGGCTTTTCCGGCCCAATAACCTTATCCTTATCTTTGGGGTTCATGAGCCTGCCATAAACCCCTTATTTTCTTAGTTTACACTGTCTTGGGCCTGCGGCGACCCTTTCTCACTTTTCTAACTCATATTCTGCCCATGGGATGCTATTTCTTTCTTTCCTGACTTCTTTGATCCCGCTTGCCTTTTCAAGACCCATCTATATATTTGTTGGGCTAGTGACCCATTATTCCTGCCGCTTGGGCCTAATGGGATTTTTTGCTATTTATTCTGTCAATTCTTTGTGGTCCTCATCATTGGGCTCTTCTGTCTGCTGGGCTTCCACAAATGGCCCTCAACAACCACAAATTTACATTTTTTAAACTCAATTTAGTGACACATAATATATTATCAAAATTAATTTTTTATATATTAAAACACATGATGGGTATCATGCATGAACAAAAAAATAGTTTCTTAGTAAAATATTCAAAATGAACTAATTGTGTATATGCAGTTATGCACATTGCATAGAACATAGGATAGTAACTCTTTAATAGTCCGTATATGTTTCTTGTAGGGGCCTTTTTTTGTGGTTAAAGTGGGCTGCCTCCTGTGATAATGGGCTGGGCTGCCTCCTGCGATGATGGGCCCTAATATTTCTGAGTAAGGGAGTTGAGACCGGTCCAACTGCAACTCAATTTGGTCCGGCTTGTGCGTAAACTATGTCTCGTTTGTCAAGGGCACGCTTACGGCAGGCAGAACGTGGTGCCTATCCTCTGTTTCTGCCGCAGAAGGAACTTTTCTCCAATTTCTACCGTGGACTGAATTTTCTCCAATTTCTGCCGCAAGACTGTCTTTTTTCCAGTTTCTGCCGCAGAATGAACTTTTATCCAATTTTTGCCGCAAGATTGACTTTTCTCCAATTTCTGCCGCAGAAGGAACTTTTCTCCAGTTTCTGCCGCAAGACTGACTTTTCTCCTATGTAGCAAAACTTTCTACTGTGCGATAAAGCTTCCTGCTGTATAGTAAGGCTTTCTGCTATGCATTGAAGTTGTTTGCTGTGCATTAAAGCCTTCTGCCATGCAGTAAAGTTTTCTGTCATAGAGCCTTCTGCTGTGCAATTAAGCTGTCTGCTGTGCATTAAAGCTGTCTGCTGTGCAGTAAAGCCTTTTGCAATGTGAATGACTAATCTCCGTTTTTACTGCAGAAATACTTTTCTACTTCCTGCACATAAACAAATCTAAAGCCCAAAGAAAATACCCATCAAACAAATGTTAGTTTAAATGGGTTAGCATATTCTCAAGTATTTACATACATATATGAGTGTATATACTTATACGTATTCACATATACATATATAAAATATATTTTGCAGAACATGAGAAACAAGATATATGTATATGTATACTTATGGCAGGATAATGATTAGTTTGTGTCAACGGTGAAACACATAATAACAAATAAAGAAGAAAGCTTCCGCAGGAAAGGTTTAGCAGTATAATAGCTAACACGGTAAATATAATGAAAAGGTGCTACAGCAGAATAACTAGTACAAAAAGTAAAGATACCACAGCAGGACAACTGATGCAGCAGACGTGATAAAAACGTGTTACAACAGGATGACTAAATACAGCAGATATAATTTATAATGAGAGAAATAAAATATATTTGCAATCAAAATCAAGTATTGAATCTTCTCATAGGATAAGTGAACCAAGAAAGAACCCAAACCCCAACTTGAACAACCTTGTCATAGGCTCCTGCCATAAAAGTTGTGCATTTTGGAGAATAGGCCTGAATGGCTACTAGCTATTACTTTTGGAAATTTCAAAGAGTGGGTTTGCTAAGAGGGAGGGAAAAGATGGTCTATTGATGCATGCCCCTATTCCTGCCACGTTTTCTCTCTTCTTTTTCTCTCTCTGTGTTCTTTTTTTTTACTCTTAGTTTCTAACTACTATCTTGCTGTGGGTTGTTCCCCATTTTTGGTCTTTCTTTTTTCCTGGGTACCTTTCTCTAGGTGCTTACTACTCTCTTACCATGGGTTTTCCTCCCTTAAGTACTTCCCTTCATTGGGTCTCTCTCTTTCGGTGTTTTTTCTCTCTTCCCCTGTTTTTCCTTTTCTTTTGTTTTTTCCTCTCCCCTTTGGTCCCCCTTTAATCTGCCGTGGTTACCTTCCTTTTATAGCAAACTGATTCAATGGGATTTCTCCCTTTTACCCCTAGGGCTTTACCAACTGTTTTTGGTTTGTTGTGGGCATCCTTTCAAGATTACCCACTCACCCATTGGTTGCCCCTGCTATTGCTCAGTACATGTCTGCTGCAACGCTACTCATTTCACGACAAAATTCCCTTTTGTTTGTTCCTATCGTATACCTCTACCTCACTACCTAGCTCTATGGCATGCATCAGATGGTCTCAACCATTTATTACTTCTTTTAGGTAAAATACCATCCCAGCAAGATATCTTTCCCAAAAGAAGTTACGGCAGGAAACCAAATATAGACCCCCTTTTCCCCCCACCACCAAACCACGCCCTCTGAATCCCCTTGACCGTGGGTCCACGTCCCTTGTATTGGCTGGGTACAGGTTGGTGGTGCCCTGGCCCTTTTGTGTTTGCTCTGCTATCTTCTGTGTTTGTCTGCCACGCCGTTCCTGCTGTAGCAGATTAGTTTTGTTTCGTTCTGCTGCGTGTTTTGTCTTGTTTCTTCACGCGTTTCCTGCTACGTTTGTTATTTTCCTTTGATTTGGCTTTTCTTTCCTTCACGCGTTTCCTGCTACTGACACTTCCTGCCGTTCCTTGTTTCTTTTCACCGTGCTTCTCATATTAGTTCTCACGCCTATCTTTTATACAAAAGGATTTGGGCCTTGCTTTTTATTGGGCTTTCTTCCTCATGGGCCTTTGGGTACGAATTTGCAAAATTGGGCATCAACATTTCTTCAACTTGAATATAAATTAGGTACTAAATTAAGTTGAAAGTATCTTGTGTTTTTGTTATATCAATCATCTGTCTCACTAACTCTAATCATAATTAGTGAAAGCTTTTTGGGTCAAATATTGTTTATTCTTCCCGAACTATGGTTACAGATGCAGTTTTGATAATTAAGAGAATTTTTTTAAAAAATTGAAATATTTTGTTACTAATAATAGAAATAGAATGACTAATGTATTGAATTTCTCAAATTTCAAGTATAAGAATTATTTCTCTTAAAGTTTGGGTTGCAATATTGTTGTCCCCAACTTCAAAGGAGGTTTGTGTAATTTATCCATAATATAATTATTGCTAATGTTAATAACTAAATATCCGATTGATGCTTGCAACAGCCTTCATCCCATTCACATTACTTGCAAATGGATCCTTAGTAAAATGGAAGAATCATCGATGCTGTTGACTACTCCCGGTGGTTGAATGGCGTCTTACAGCGGCAACGATATATGGTGATGGCTTTGGCTACGAGGATTGTTTCTCTTTGTCATGGGTGCCAGTTTGACGGCTTCGTGTTGATGATGGTGGAGGTATTTGTTTGCTTTGAAAATTTAATTCCACGTGTTCAAACTTATAAAATTGAGGGAGACCAAAGTGAATTTTCACACGGTTAGTAACGAATAATGCTTTCTCCTCAAATATATAAGGAGACAGTTATTCAATTTCCATATAATTTTATCATTTTGTTAGTGCTTTAAATGAATTTTTCTAACATATGTGCTTTGGTGGTATTGAAAAAACTCTTACTTTCTTGTAACAGACTGTACCTTTAATTGCTAAACAATATTGGATGTAATTGTTTCACGGAAAAATAAAATTTATGACATTAAAATATTTTCAGATGAAAACATTTTATGATCTGAAAACATTTTATGAAAAAAAAAATATATATATATATATATATATTTAGAGTATTTGGTTGCGTATCTAAAATGCTCCTAATAATTTTTCAAATATTTTGTGTTCATAAAATACTATAAAAACATATTTTATAATACTTTCTCATATTTTTCAGCTCCTAAACACGTACATAAATAGACAAATCTCAATACGAAAAAAAAGAAAAGAAAAGTGAGATAATAAAAAACAAAAAAAGTAGAGAAGTTTAGATCTAGAAAAATCACGAGAGAGAGAGAGAGAGAGAGAGAGAAAGAGAGAGAGAACAAGATAGGAGAGAGAGGCTAATTCGGAAACTGTACCGGTTGTTGGGACAAGATCAGCAGCAACAACAATGGGTGGTTAAAGTACTAACAGTAGGCTAAGTGAGGGCGAAGGTTGGGTTGATGGCTTTTGGGTGAAACGTAAAATATTAGAACTGCAAATTGGGGTGTAAAATACTTTACACCAAAACACTCCTTATTCTACAGTCAATCTGAAAATATTTTTAATTTGATCAGCAATTTCCAGTTACCTTAAACACTTGCAAATGAATAAAATATTTTCTGAAAATCAATTTCAGGTGAAACAATGCCAGCCTTAATATATGCTTGTAGAAAATCACACAGTAAGGGAACAAACAACCAGGAAAAAAAAAAAAAGACTCAATTTATGCAAAATCTCTTACATCAATTACATTGTTGCATGCCCTTCTTTTCTCCAGGCCTATTATCACTTAAAAATCCATGCATCACTATCAAACTTTGTCTATTACCAGTGAGAATTAATTGCACTAGGTGAGAGGGATTCTACATCGTAGCTTCCTGGAATACATGGAGATGACTTGAAGCAACAGACTTGCACTTACGGAGGAAGACCATTGTCTTCTAATTGACCCCTAAACTCGGGCATTGACCTGGTCATCGTTCTCTATGCCAACAAAACGTGCAGGGTTTTGCTAGAAAATTTAAGCACATCACAAAATAGAATAAAAATCTATTTTTGGTGAGAAACAAAATTTGCCTCCATGGACTTACATGGGGTGCTAATCCAGATCTCATTGATTGGAGTGATAATATCAACAATTGTGGCAATAACTGAACTGCAGCAGAAGCGGCTCTAGCCAAGCCTGGCTGCGACTATATGTGCGAAATGTAAAAATACCACTTCCATTTTGCTTGACTTATGGCTGTTATCTAAATAAGAAATTTTACATCACTTGTGAGGACAATGTAACAGCGAAGACAGGTGATTTCACTGTTAAAAAAACATATCCATCGAGGATCATGAGTTACGTGTCTTGCAATTTGTAGCCCAATGATGCTACAATCAGACTGGAGCATTAGTGGCATTAAAACCTGGCTCAAAACTATCAGTTACACCATTTCTAAGTTTATAGCATTGGCGGCAACATACAAGGAAGAGAACTGCCAAAGAAACATGTTAGAGATAGAGCCATGGCCATAACCAATGCAGTCCATTTCATTGTATCAGGACAGTGAAGCCATGGTATCTAGAATATATAGTAAAATCAATAATGGAAAATCTAGATTCAAGACAAGTAAGACTAAGATATGAGTACGTGAGACAATTAAGAGAAGATGGAATCATAGCCATTGTCATTTTTATTATGACTATTCAATTTCGACTGCTTGAGTAGATTGGACAGGGTACATATAGCGCAGTTTGACAATTTTGAGCATGAGAGTGCTCTACAATGCAGAGATGGAATAGCCCCACAAATAGGATAAAACAAAGTATTAAGCAAAAGTGGTGGGGGGAAGATTGCCAACTGGATAGATATTCATATAAAATCTTGCACTTCATTTTCACCAATGAGAATAGAGAAGGAGAGAGCAAAATGATTAAGGCCCCTTACTTTCTCTATTACGATAAGTTCACAACTAAGACCAAGCCCCATCCATCTCTCACACCTTAATGGTTCAAACAAGCAAATATCTGTGTAACAAAGACATATATGTGAACTTAGGAGTGGTGTTGATTCAAGCAAGAGTAAAAGAGTTTTCTCTTGTATATATTCACTTAGCCAGGGAATAGCACATGGCCATTACGTGCTAGCAAGTGAAGACCTTCTTGAGTTAAGAACAATATTTCTAGAGCATAAGAGTTTTTGTTTAAGCATAATTCACCATTAATGGTCTTGGAACTTTGAAATGATTATACTAAGAGAGTTAAACCTTCTTTCATGCACAATATTGTGTGTTAAAGACTGGACATAAATATTATAGCCTATTTTGGGGAGGGGGGGGGGGGGGGTTGTTGTATATTTCTAAAATATAAGTTGTAATATTAGAAATTGGGTTGGACAAGAATCCAATCATGAAGGTGAGGGAAAGGAAATTCCATGTAATTTGGTCAAGTAAATTTTAGGCGAAATTCTCTATTTGAAATTCTAACGAGTTGAATTGACCAAGTTTCAAACAAATTTTAGGCAAACCTCTGAAATTTTGATGAGGTGGGTCGACTAAGTTTCAAGCGAGTTCTAGGTGAACTTGAAACATTGTGTGTTTTTGCATAAATTTTTCGAGTTTTTTTTTTTTTTTTTTGATAAGTAAGAAAATTATATTAAAAAAACCTCATGAAAACATAAGGCAGAACAGAGAGTACAGAGAAGGGAACAAAAAAAAGGAGGAAGAAAAGGAGAAAACAAGAACACAAGTGAAACCAACAAAAAACTAATTACAAAGAAGAGAACTAAGGAACATAGGGATAGAATCACTAGAGGTGAGTCCCCAAGCCCTAGACCAATCAAAAAGAGTGCCTAATTTGTGTTTTACCAACCGTTAGAAATGGTTTCATGTGTATCTAATAGTCATAAGCATTTTCAACAATTTTTTGAAAGGGTATGACACCTAATTTGTGTTCTTCTCATTCAACAGAGAAATGCATATAAGCCCCTCTAATCAATATAGGACTAAACCAAAGAAACCATATTCTACATGTATGATTTAGTGAATGGTCTATGAATTTTAATCATGCTTCATTCTTCTTCTCATTCAACAGAGAAAATGCATATAAGCCCTTGTAATCAATATAGGACTAAACCAAAGAAACCATATTCTACACGTATAATTAAGTGAACGGTCTATGAATTTTAACCACATCAATGTCACACACAGACTTTAATCACAAAAGAAATACAAAAATAGGAAATTTTTATCCTACTTAGCAACACAATTTGGGTATTTCTCAAAGTTCAAAGAAGTTTGAATTTTTACCCAAAAGAAATTATCTATGATGCATTCATTAACATAAAACAAGCTAAGCAAAGCAATTCTAGACAAAACTCTTTCACAAGCTAAACTACTCGTAAAACCCCATGCATGAGACCACTCGATAAGGTTTTATATATATATATATATATATAACAATGAAATCTGTCATTTTGCTTGTATGCTATATGCTCTGCATTTGTTCCTGAAGTTACAAGCAGGGAATGAGAAACTAGCAATAAATATCAGTTCTTTAAAGAGGAATGGCATTATAAGATCATCTTATTATTGTTTTTGCATGAAGTACATATAACCAATCACCCAAGTCACGTGCAAAATATAATCACCATCTAACCGATCCCAGAGTAGTAGGAAAGAAGGTTTGAAATGAAATTCATCATTTCCTAGTTACCAAAGGTAATTCTAAGTCATACTTATCAAGTAATTCAGATCAAGCAATTGGGACCCAATGGACTTGTTATATAAAGCATGCATTATGAATGTATATGAGTAAATAACAAAACCAATTCTATGATCTGCACATAGAGAAACAAAATGCTTGCAATTTTAGGATATGCACATAGCAAAACAAAATACTTACAGTTTTAGGATTGGGATTAAGTATTTTACGTATCAATGACTTCAGCTCAAGAGGAAACCAATATGGAAAAGAAAATTTTGCTGCATTTATCTACACATCATCCACAAGAGCAGTGAGTTAAAAGCTGCCAATCATCCATTTGAACAACTAATTGTTATGCAACTCACATTCAGTCCCTGGAGAAAGTTTCCTCTTTGTTCATGGGAGTAATAAAAGAATAAGATAAATTACACTAACCACTCTTGAGGTTTGGGTAATGTTAGGGACTTACCTCCTGTTTTCAGAAACAACATTTTGTCCTTGGCACTGCTAATAGCTTATTACACTGTGGATGGAATAATTAAAAAAATACATATGACTAACTTAAAGCATCATAAAACTAATCCTTTTGAGCTCTGGTTCTCCCTCTCTTGCAATGGCTACTGAGTTTAATTATGTTAAAATAACTTCATTTTTTATTTAAGCTTTTCCTTCTTTGGATGCATAAGGCATCATATATACTACATATGTGTACACGCATTACATTAGTTTCCTGCACCTGCTCCCAATCATGAAAATATTCTTACTTGAATTAATCAAGTCCATACAAATTCATTACTCGAATATCAAAAATACAAACCGACAAAAGAATAAACAAGATTCTACAAAAGGAAAAAAAAGAATGTAGGCTTTGTATTCACTGGAACAAAACAATAACAAATAAAAGGGAAAAAAAAAAAAAAAAAAGATTAGCAATCCCAAGCTTCATAACTTGAAAATGAATTTATAAAATTCATAAGCTCTAGTAAGTTTTATAAACAAAATGAGTGTAAAAAATCTCTGCCATGTAAAGCTGAACAAAGCCATTGAAGTGCAATAACCCAAGCCAAACAAAAATTAAATTGATACTATTGAAATACTACACCATTAACACTTATCAACTCCTTTTTAAGAATCTCTACAATATAATATGTTCAAACCTCATAATCCAACCCATACTTCAGATTCCAAACCCTACCCACCAAATTATATTATTGGAGAGGAAGAGAAATATCAAACAGATAGAGAGACCTGTAATCGGACAAAGGGGCGGAGGAGAGGGCTCCGTCTATCAAATGCTGGCTTGTCGTCGGAGATGAGATCGCCGACCACCGCGCCTCAGCCCGTCGTCGGAGATGAGATGAGCTCCAATTTTGAGAGAAAGAGAGATAATTTTTTGAGAGAGACTTTATTCGTAAATGGATTTCCTGAATTCTGAGTGAGAGAGGGACTTTATTCAAAGGGTTGAAACATTTGGATATCTTTTATGAGTTTTATCAAGGGTTGAGTTGAAATTCCGTCAAAAAAAATGTAAAATTTGGAGGCAACAATAACACGGGAGAGCTAACAAATTAGTTTATTTCAAGGGTTTTAAATTTTTAATGACCATTATAACAAGATTAGTCAGATTTTAATTAGTGCACCAGTTTTTAGCATTTGTTTCAACCATTTTCAATGAATCCTCAAAACAAGTGGGTCGAGTCATGTTTTTTTATTTTTTATTTATTTATATTTTTTATTTTAAGTGCTTCAAGGCTAAGAGTGGTCTCTATTTTGTTTCCAAGAATTCGGGGGCAAAAAACACGTCAAGCCTGACCCGACTTGACCCGACCCGTCGGATTGGGTCAATTTTTAAGGCTTGGTAGGTTGGATTAGGTTACAAATTTTTTTTTTTTTTTAATAATGGGTCAGGTTGCGTTTGGGTCATAAAATTATAAACCTGTCAAACCCGACCTGACCCACCTATATTTTAATATATGTTTAAAATATATTATATATTTAATAAATTAAAAAAAAATAGTTGTAGAGTACTTCCTTGGTTCCTACTATCATATATAATATAAAATTCTATTAGTTCTTTTAATATATATTTAAATATATTATATAATTAATAAAAAATGTCAAAAAATTTCAGATATATTTTGTTTACAATTGAGTTAGAAACTCATGCATATTTTGTTTATAAGTGAATTACGATACTAGTTCATTTATATTTTGTTTATTAACTCAGTTAGATACTTAAACATATTTTGTTTACAACTAAGTTGGAATATTAGTTTTTATATTAATATATATTTTGTTTATCAACTTAGGTGGCAAATGTAATATATTTTTTTCTACTCAATTTAATAGTAATAGTAATAAATAAATAAAAAATTATCCAACCCATGGGTTCAACCCGACCTAACCCAACCCATGTGAGTTGGGTTGGGTTAGGTTAGACTTATGTGATGGGTTGGGGTGGGTTGAATTTTTTTTGACCCACCATGGTAGGTTGGGCCAAAAAATTCCCTCAACTTGACCCAATCCGACCCATGCACACCCCTACCAAGAATCATAAGATCACATTTTGGTCTTCATGCTTGGCTTGCATTTGGTACTGGTTTAAAAATCCAACTTTTTTATTTATTTATCTTATTTTTGTTATTATTTATAAGTCCTACTGCATTTTTTGATACTATTCATTAGTCTTACTGTACTATTTCAGCTACTTTTAGCTTTATTTATAGAACTTTCAGCAAAAAAAATTTTAGTTTCAACTAAATAAGCTTTCAAACTTATTAATATTATTTTTTATGGTGCAAACAGAGAATTTTTTATCAAATGTGATAGCAAATATGAGAAATTGATGAATTCATCATTGTATTTGTCTGGTACACTAAAATGAGCGAAGGTAGGCAAAGCCTTTCAAAGTGTAATCCAAAGGCTGAAAGTGATCTCTTGGGAGGAAAGGGAAACACATTGGATCATGGATGGCCAGGATGGATCACACTGGCCGGCTTTGGGTTTGAAGGTGATAGAAACAAAGTGGAAGTGTGTTTGGCAAAAATTAAAAAACCAGCTTATTTTACTATTCAGCTTATTTTTACTATTATTCATGAGTCCCACTGCATTTTTTGGTATTATTCATGAATCCCACTGTATTATTTCAGGTAACTTTTACCTTTATCTATAATACTTTCAGCAAAAAAATTTTAGTTTCAACAAAATAAACGGATTTTAAACAAATCCAAAGAGTGGAAGAGATTTATTAGACATTGAGAGCAACTCCAGCTTATAATGATGATCTGGTGGGCGGAGATAGCTGATTGAATGTGGATGGTGAGTGACTCTATGTAGACTTAAAGAGAAATTGAGAAAAATTATAGGTGTATTTTTGGCAACACTATACATTTCATCAAAATGAGATTTATTTTATTTTATTTTATTTTATTTTGGAGAACAAAATGAGAAAATAAATTAAGTAAGGACTTCCTATAAAAAATAATAATTTTTTTTAGAGAGTTTCACATTATGTCGTCCGCTCATAATAATAGCTCTTTATCATCAGACCAAGACACCAATCAATTATTGATGTAGACAGAAGTTGAACCCCAGATTTCTTATTCAACTATCAAAATAACTTAAACCCACAATAATAATAATAATAATAAATTAAGTATAGACTGTTCACCAAAATCTAAAAATGTTAAAATGGAATGACACGTAATGCTTTCACAAAGTGAAACTCCTAAAACAAAAGTACAAAACAAAACAAAAATCCAAAAAAAATAAAATAAAATAAACAACGGACGAAGTCTACTACAAAGAAAAAGTATCTCTTATATATGATGGTTAGTGAGACATTGGTGCATACAAGATTTTTCCCTACAACAAAGTAGAGATGAAGTTGCTGTGAATAAATTTTTTTTTAGAATTCAAGTTGCATAAATAGCTGTGGATCACTTAGCAGTTAGCATCCCCTACCCATTTGGTACAAGCGAGGGCTGCTACTTTGATGAGTCTTTTCTCATTACTTGTAACAACACTTCTGGGTCTCCAACGCCATTTCTGCGCGCATAGTAATTTGACAGTGCTCAATATATCTCTGGATGGTGAACTACGAGTCTCCAACTTTGTAGCCCGTGATTGCTGCAACAATTCAGGGCTTGTTGACAATGATATTTTCCAGCTTGGTTTATTAAATTTTTCCATCTCGTATACGAATAACAAGTTCACTGCCGTTGGCTGTGACACTTTCGTGATTTTTAATGGTTTATCACGGGGACAAAACTATACCACTGGATGCCTCTCATTTTGTGACCACATCGACAGTGTGGTTAATGGGTCTTGCTCTGGAATTGGTTGTTGTCAGACTTCCATCCCAGAAGGAGTAACTAGTTTTATTGTGGGTCTAGGGAGCTTTAATTATCACTCCACGGTACTCGACTTCAATCCATGTGGTTTCGGTTTTGTAGGGGAAGAAGATGCGTACAACTTTTCCTCCGTAGATCTCAAATTTTTACAAAATAGAACTATTCCCTTGGTGCTTTTTTGGGCCGTTGGAAATGAGACATGCCAAGATGCTAAGAGGAAATTAACAAGCTATGCATGTAAGGCAGCAGATAGTGAATGTTACAACTTCAACAACGGTCCTGGATATCGTTACAATTGCTCCTTAGGTTTTCAAGGGAACCCATACCTCCTTGATGGTTGTCAAGGTACCAATATAAATTCAGTATGTTGTATTGTTATTCGCATATGAATGTCACTAGTTAGTTGTTGCTAAATGAACATATAGATTGTACTAATACCTTTTGATGGGTTGCATTGTGGTTCAGATATCGACGAGTGCGTAACTTTAAACCCCTGCAACAAAACAACTTTCCTGGGGGTTTCAGTTGCTCTTGTCCCAAGGGGTACGAGGGTGATGGGTTGAGAAATGGAACAGGATGTCAACTTACAGACAACCAATCAAGGAGTATCGTTATTGCACTAGGTAAGTACATGTAAATATTATTATTATTATTATTTTAACCAGTTTTCAATAAGAAATAATATATTAGATTATTTAGATGCATATGTGGAGGAGGAGTACATTAATTCCACCACTGGCTTGTTCTCTGGGCGGCTTTAAATTTTGAGCAGAATAAATCGTAACAGAGAAACTTCATTAGCTTTCTCAAAGCTTTAGGTATACCAATGGCTAGGGATCGGATGGTAAAAATGTTACGTTCCCCTCGATCTGCTTTGTCCTATATGCGGGTTTTCTCAACCTAATAGAGAGGATATCTGATGAGATGGAATAATGAAAGCATTGTCTTATAGCATGTGGGAAAATTTACAATCTAATGACAAGTGGATAAAAATTACAAACTAATTTGATTCTATATATATAATTCAATACTAGAAAGTATTGATTGAGGCATAAAACTCTTGACTACTATTTTGATTTTATGTATGTATAATACACAAATGTAAAATTAATGGACACTGTATTGAAGTCTGTAATTTACTAAGTTGACCATCACCTCACATGATATTATAAATAATATCATTGAAAAATAATTGTTATTATTCACAAGAATTTAACAAATCACCGTTCATATTTCATGATATTTGTATTTTGATTTTTAAAATAAAAATTAAACAATGAGATTGTGAAAGACTTTTTCAATGGTATTGGAAAAACAACATTATTGTTAAATAATTATAATAAGTTTATAAATTGTAAGTTACATATATATTTATTGGTGAAAAATGCACTTTTTAAGTTTAAGGACGAAAAACTAAAATTCATACAAAAACAATATTTTAGCTTTATAAATTATAATTATGACTTTTCAGTTATAGATTAAGTCTAGTAAAAAATGAATTATTAAGGGTTTGTTTGGATACCGCTTAGTGTGAGTTTGGGAAGCAAGTTTTGTGCGTTTTCCAATGGGTGTATTGTTTTTTAGTGAGTCCTGTGCACTATTCATGGGACCTATAAGTACTTTTTTTTAACAAAAACAATTTTAAAATTGGGTCCCACAGTACTATTCACACATTTAAAAATTATTTTGCTATAGTGTTTTCAGTTTTCAGTATTAAGTGTGTTTGGATAACACTTATTGCTAAAAACTGAAAACACTGTAGCAAAATAATTTTTAAATATGTGAATAGTGCCATGGGACTCAGTTTTAACTTAACATTTGCGTTTTTCCGTACTTGTAGGTCCAGTGAACAGTGCATGGGACCCACAGAAAAAATGCCCAACGCAGACTCCACAGTTTTTCAGTGCAATCCAAACTCAACCTAATTCTTCTTATTCTTTTTTCCTCTTATATCCTTTAAAGAATTGCTACTTCACAACATTTTTACAACACTTTTGCAATAAATTCTAGGTAGTAAGTTGTTATTGATTCTAATATGAGTTCATCATTGATATTACTTTTTTGCCTACCAACAACAGATAGCAATTTACTACTTAAAATTTGTCTTGATATTACGTCCTGGTCACATGTCCATCCGTGCTGATCTAGGAGTTTTACTTCAACATGAATGGATTTGATTTTTCAGTACCTCATTTTATCACTCGCGTTCGAGGTACGTGCATAGTTGTCACACCATAGATTGTTGAAGATGTGCTCTGTATCCCTAGGTAAGAGTTTCCTAATTACCCTGGTTGTGAGCATCTGAGGATTGTGTCCAAAGATGAGCTCAAATCTGCTTTTTGTGAGCGCCCTTCTGATTGGGGTGAGCGTCAGTTCACTTACTATTCAGACTTCGCAAAAGGCTCTCGGTTTTTAAACATGGTTATGGATTTTGTTCTTCACCCTCTTTTTCACTATAACTCTATCACAGAGGCTCGTGCTCGATTTTTGTTGTCCCTTCTTGAGCATCTTACCATAGATTTTCTTTCTCACTTTATTCTGTCTATCTTAGATGTCTATAGGGATTCGGCGTCCCATGATAAGCTCATCTTTCCTTCGGCTATCACGAGGATCTTATGCCATTTTTCTGTTCCCTTTCCAGCGTCCAACCACTTTTCTCTTATGTGTGCCATAGTCTACACTACCGTTAAACATAGCGAGGCGTAGTTTAGGTTGAGGTAGTCTGGGTCAGCAGCTTCTCCCTCTCATTCGACTCCATCTCGATTTGCTCTATCCACATCCGCTCCCTTCTCTTCTATGAGCAATGTGACTCTAAGAGACATCATGACGAAGCTTCAGTGCATGGATGCTCGCCTTGATACACTCTCTACTGAGCTGTATCAGGTGAACATTCATGTCGGCCGTATAGCATGACGGCAGGTGGTCATGGGTGGCTTTGCCCCTGAGGCATCTTCTCCACCTCCTCCAACATCTTCTGAGGTTGAGGTTGATGGTGATGATGATATACTTCCAAGGATGATGATGATGGAAATGCTCTTCCGGTATTGGTGAGATGTCTACTTGACACTCTTACCATTTGTCACTCGTGACAAAAAGGGAGAGTAGTTTTAGATATGAGAGTAGACATTCTTAGGGCGAGAGTTAGTATAGGACCATTTTGTTAGGGGGAATGTTGATATATGAGGGATGTAGTGAGGATTACTTGTATCTTTTTCTTTTCTCTATTTTAGATACATTTATTCTTGTACATAGGTCTTGTGACCATTATTGACATACATTGTACTTATCTTCTTCATATGTTGATATATGTTTCTTTCACGTACCCTTACATGTATTGTTTCTTTTCTCCCTTTATGCACATGCTTCTTACTACGTTTATGCAATCTATTATTTCTGTTTCACACAAAGATGCCTTGATGGGTTTTGTTTAAAGTGTTTCAGAAATATAGGTTGTCAAAGTCTACTTGCCATAAACTCTCTTCTTGCAAAGTTTTTCAAGAGTTTGTGTTAGGATAGATTTTATTATATTCAACAAGTGAATATGAGTTGAGTGATTTATGACTTCTCTCATATGTTCATTTGTTTGTTGTGGTTTTGTCACGGATTGCCAAAAGGGAGATTGTTAGGAACATATGTCACTATTTTATGTAATTAGCTAATCCTTTGAAAAAATGCACTTTACTTGTATTTTGGTAAATCTACAATGTGTTTAATACTTCAAGAAACTGCGTTTCAAGATCAAGTGTTAAAACTATGCAAGTTTGTCTAAGATTCAAGTCTGAAAAGTGTCTGTCATTAAAACTCGACAGCTAGCATCTATCGAGCTTGAAGAGCTATTCTAACCCCGTGGCTCGACAGCTGCTTGACAAATGACTATTTGAGCTTTCTTTTCTCAAAATTCTAAACATATATAAGGATTATTTAAAGGGCCGTCAAAGGTGACACAAGTTGCACAAGTGTTAAGTAAAGTTTGTTCAAACAAATTGTGACCGGAGACAGAATTTGTTCTAGTTCATTGTTCTTGTGTAGAAGTTACTGTTTTTGTTCACCGTAGGGTTTTTTGACCAAGCATCTTATGGATCTTCATCGCGGATGAACTGAAGAACTTTGCAGCCAACAACCTTCTCTAATTGGTGATTGAAGTTGCATACTGGGATCCGCGCAATTGGTTAGTCACGTACTGGGAGCCATGCATTACAAGGGGAGATTGTACTATAGAATAAGTCCAATTGGGTATTGGGGTAAGGTTTCAACTGTAGGTTGGTATAAGTTATTGAGATTCCTTTACTTGTAACTGCATGTTGTGATAATAGTGGATTCTCGGAATTGGTGACCTTGAAATCACTCGGTGAGGTTTTTGCCATGTTGGTTTTCCACATTCGTAAACAAATCACCATGTCAATTTATTTTCTGCTACACTTAGTTTAATTGGTGATTTGTTTGTGTTATCACGCATTTGCACGTTAATTAACAAACTTGGCTAATTAATTAGTTAATTCATCACAAAGGGTCGATACGTTTTTGGCTTATCAATTGTCATACTCATAATCTTCTACACAATCCTTATGATTTTCCTCAACTCCTACCATTCCATATCCAAATCCTTGAGAGGTTGATAGCCAAAACACTTACCACACCCATCCTGAGTGTAAAGTGAGGTTTTAGTGCTGCTGGGAAGTATTGGAAGAAGCCATTTGCTTGGTGGATGCAATTGGGCTAAATTGCATGATCTGGAAAGTTAGAGAAAACAAGGTTTCGTCAAGTTAGTTGGTCACAGGAGCTTAGAGGGCTCAAGTACATGGGGTATACTAGGCTTGGAAGGTCTTTTGTTATTCGTGTACTCCAATTTATTCTCTAGTGGATCGATTTACCACTTAGAGGGCGGCGGAGAGGTTTTCCGCTAAGTTTTTCAGTTTCCTCTTCGAAAATACATTGTGGTGTTATCTTGTGTTTGCATCTTTCTTCCCTACTCTTTTAGCTTTCATTTTATAGTTGATTTGATGAATATGGTTTAGAGTAGTTTTATTGCTTATTCGCTTGTATTTACTCTATTCTGCACTTAGTTTAAGTTAGAGTAAACTCAATCGAGCCATAATTTTTAATTTGGGAGTCTAAATAGCTCTTGTGTTTTCACACATATTCGAGCTTTCAAATACAAGTATGATAGGCTAAGAATGTATTGATCCCTTGTGATGAATTCACCAATTAAATAGCCAAGTTAATTAATTAATTCAATTATCATGCAATAAGCATGGTAACACAAACAAATCACTAACTAAGTTAAAATGCAGTGGAAAATAAATTGACACAATGATTTGTTTACGAATGGAAAAAACCTACACGGCAAAAACCCCACTAGGTGCTTTTAAGGTCACCACTCCTAAGAATTCACTATTATCACAACAAGCGGTTACAGGTAAAGGAATCTCAATACCTTATACCAACCTACAGTTGAACCCTTACCCCAATATCCAATTGGATTTGTTCTGTAGTGACAATCTTTCCTTTTAATGCACGGCTCCCAGTATGTGACTAACCAATTTGATGCACAGATCCTAGTATGTGACTTACTCACTAACTTGAGAAGGAAGTTTACTGCAATGTTTTTCAGTTCATCCACACGATGAAGATTACGAAACTCCTTTGTTATAAAACTCTACGATGTACAAACACAGTATTTTCTTGAATAGAATGATGAACTAGGGCATATGTCTCTGGTTCACAATATGCTTTGTGAAAACCTTTTGCATTGAGTTGCATCAACTATGATGGCCCATAAAACAATCCTTGTATATGTTTAAGGTTGTGAGAAAAGAAAGCCCAAACATCTATTCACGGATTGGAGTGAAATTAGATTTGAAAAACTGATTTTCATAAACCTCGATAGATACCTTATCTGTCGAGAAGCTGTCAAACATCAGGCAGAAATAGCTTTTGTAAGGTTGAATTTAATCAACCATCTTGTTGGCTTTATTCCGTGCCAAATTTGCTTGTATTTTAGCAATTAGTAACCCTGTATTTAGTTGGGAATCATATAAGGGTAATGTGTGAGAGAGTGTGAAGAATTGCTCAAGTTTGTATAAAGAAGTAGGGACTCGCGGCTGGATCTCGCGGGTGGCTCGCGACTGCAAGCCGCCAGATTGATGCACACGTGCCAAGCATGCCAGAAGCTGAAGCATCACGCCAGCTATTCACTACAGGAAAAAAGTCCAGGTTGGCCAAGCTGTTTGCTTGCAGCTTAAACTCGCGACTCAACTCAGTTGCAAGGTCAAGTCGCAAGAACACTCTGTTTGGGAAAATATGACTTTTCACATTCCTTCTCACCCTACTATATATATACCCTTATACCCACGATTTAGAGAGGGGCTTCCAGAGAGAATTTTGAGAGAGAAACCCTAGAGAAAATAAGATTGACTCATCCACAATCTTTACCCAAGAGACTCTTCAAATTCTTCTACTCTCTTCCTCTTTATTGTCAAATCCTTGAGAGGCACATTACCAAAACATTTTCTCACCATATCCATTTCTGTGAGAGGGCTGTTTGGTACTTTGGGAAGCAGTTAGGAAGGAACCAATTTCACATTGGTTGATGCTATGGTCAAGTAGCAGAATCCGGGAAGCTAGAAAAGAAATAGGTTCGGCGCAACCTCGTTGGAGTAAGAAGCTTGGAGGGCTTAGGTACATTAGGTAGATTAGGCTTGGAGGGTCTATTGCTACTCATGTATCCCAACTACATTTTCTAGTGGATCACTTACCGCTTGGAGGGCAGTGGAGAGGTTTTACGCCGAGGGCTTCGGTTTCCTCTTCGATTACACATCGTTGTGTTGTCCTTGTGTTTGCATCTTTCTTCCCTTATCTTTGCCTTTTATTTTTTGCTGTGGATGTGATTTTAAATTGGCTTAGATTGTTTATCAATTCTGTTTATAGCTTGTGTTCATTTTCCACACACTTTGTGTTTGTCATAAAGCTGGAGTTGATAATTTTTACTTTGGGGGTCTAAACGTTCATAGTATATTTTACACTATTTGAACTCTCAATTGGTATCAGTGCGGGTGCACTCTTTGTGGTTTAAACACCTTAATCCCCGTATTGAGATGGATCGGTCTCAATCTTTGCATGTTCCACCATTTTTTGATGGAAACAATTGTGCCTTTTGGAAAGTCCGGATGAGGGCATTCTTGTGTTCAATTGATGATACTGTTTGGGATGCCGTAGAAGCAGGTTGGACTAGGCCGGAGGCTGCTAAATCCACTTAGGATAGAGCAGCCCTTGCGGTAGCTAATGCTAACAGTAAAGCCTTGAATGCAATTTTCTGTGGTGTTTCTCCAGATGAGTTTCATAGGATTTCACACATTATCGTTGCCAAAGAAGCATGGGAGATATTGGAAACCACCTATGAAGGAACAAAGAAAGTGAAAGACACCAAGTTGCAAATGCTGACCACTCAGTTTAAGGAGCTCAAAATGAGTGAGGATGAGTCCTTTGACTCTTTCTATAGCAAGCTGAATGAAGTAGTTGTCAGCAAATTCAATTTAGGGGAGAAAACAGAGGATTCTAAAATAGTAAGGAAGATCCTTCGGTCATTGCCGGAAAGCTTTCGTGCCAAGGTGACAGCGATTGAAGAGAGCAAGGACCTTGATAATATCAAAGTTCAAGAGCTGATTAGTTCTCTTTAGACCTACGATTTTTCATTGCCCAATCAAAGAAATAGCAAATCCCTTGCTCTCAAGACTGTAAATGAAAGGGTGGATGTTCATGACTCTTTGGATGATGATGTAGTCAAGAAGGACGTTGCCTATCTTGCAAAGAATTTTCAAAAATTTTTGAAGTTAAAAAACAGTGGTAAATTTGGTGATAAAGGGAAATTCCAAAGTTCAGGAAGGGAGAAAAGGGAATTCAAAAGGAAAGATGGAAAAGAATCCCAATCTACACAAGGTGTCATTTGTTTTGAATGCAACGGGCATGGACACATTAAGAAAGAATGTCCGAATTATTTGAAATCGAAAGGTAAGGTGTATGCCACAACACTTAGTGACTCGGACTCTTCAAATTTTGATTTTGATGAGAGCTATGATGAAGAAGGAAATTACTTCGCATTTATGGCTATCACTCATGTCAAGTCTTTGAAGGACTTGAATTTGCTTGTGCAAGAACTTGGGGAACATAGTGATGAAGAATCCATAGGAATTGTGGAAGAGTCAAATGTTAAAGAAGACAAGAATGCAACCTATCTTTAAGAGAATTACAATTCTCTTCTTGGAAAATCAGGAGAGTATGCACATGTGGCCAAGGCAGCTGTGAAGAAGATGAAGAAAACCGAGATGGACTATAGGAGTCTTCTAATGCATCATAAGGAAGCTAAGTGTGAGATAGAAAAGCTGAATGGTGAGTTATCAGAAGCTTACACAAAAGTGAGATTCTTGAGCAAGGTTGTGCAAACCAATGCCAAGATAGAGAGGGTTTCCACTAAGAAGCTAAATGATGTCATTTCATCTCAAAAATAGTTCTGAGACAAGTCCGGTTTGGGATATACCAGAGGAAGTAGCTCATCAGGCAATGTCACCAAAAGGCCAAAGAGCAAATTGAAGTTAGTCCTACTGCTGAGAAGCCCAAGATGAAGGAAAAGAGGAATGTGGATGACAAACGGATGTTGAACAACTCTCATAAGCAATCTGTGGGCAAGTCTAAATCCCGAGCTAAGTCTCTTCCCTGATCACAAAGAAGTCCTAGATCAAACTGTGTGTCACCACTGGGGACTTCAAGGGCACACTCGAACAAATTGTCAAAAGTTGAGAGCAATGAATAATGCAAGTGCTCCAAGGTCTCGAGGACCTAGAAATGACAGGAGAAATTGGGCTAGTGAACCGTCAAGAGGTAAAAATGGTGATCCCGGAATGATGGACGTGATGAAGATGATTGGTGCATTCACCTACTACTTGGAAAGCTTCACACGAAGGTTTGAAAGCCCTAACTCTCATACCCAATCCTATAAGGATATCACCCCAAACGCAAGTGACGTGTGGGTGAAAAAGGGTATTCATGCATAAGCATTACAACATGTCCATGCATCAATACTTGCTATGCTTTGTGATTTTGTTTGGTTGTTTGCTTATTGATTATGTGATTTGAAATTTTTTTGTTTGTTTTTGCATTCTTTCATACAAATTGTTCTCAATGTTGCTTTTGATCAATCTTTTCATTCTTATGTGTCAAAAATCCAAAAACCACATAAAAAGTAGAAAATCAAAAGTTTGATTGACATTGTTGAGTTTTCTATCAAAACTTGTTTTGCCTTGTACCTTTGTGCTAATGGCTTTGTGCATTTATGAGCGTAGCTTGTTCCTTTGCATTCTTATCACTGTGGAAGAAATCTTGAAATCTATGTGACTGTTGTAAATAGATCTTCAAACTTGTCATGAATGATTAGTGAATGGTTTTTGTTGATCTTGAGACATGCATAGACCTGTGCCTATATATCTTCTCACTCTTTATTTTTTTTGTTTTTGCTAAAAAGAGCTCTCCAAATGTAAATCTCCAAATGAAAAGAGATATTGAGCTGCAAAAACCTGTCGGACATACTAGTATTCGACTAGGAAAAAGGGAAAGCGACCAAAAATAAAGTGTATGATTCTTCAAAAGGCCAAAGGCTATCCCATCAAGGAGAAATATCAAAAGTCATTCTCACAATGAGATGTAATTGTTTCAAAAAGATCTAATGTTATGACTGAGAAAAAATGGAGTCAAATGTAAAGTTCCAAGTTATGTTATCAAGTCTTGTGGGAGGTCATATATGCATACTTCTATAATTGAGATGGATCACATGATCTAGTGCTAATTGTGTATGCTTTGGTTGAATTGATCATTAAAACTTCACATTAGACTAAGGACTATTTCATTATTGATATCCACACACAACACACAAGTTTATGTTCAATGAATGCCATATTCATTTATGTGATTGTACTTGTTAAAATGTGTTTTCACATGTTCAATTTTTGTTAATTCAAACACAAAAAGATTTTTTAGTGTTTTAGGTGTTTTTGGAAAGTTTTTTTTTTTTTTTTTATAGAAACTGAAAAATTTCAAAAACGGTATTGCCCTTTTTTGGCGATTCAGTCGCAGGTCATCCAAGTCGCATGCTACAGCCGCGAGCTCGCGTGTTGATTTTGGTGACTTGTTTGCTAGTGAAAGGTCCAGTCACAAGGGGTACATAGAGATTTTTGCAGCTCAGCTCGCGACTCCCTCGTGGGTAGACCTTCCAGTCGTGAAAAACACTTGGAAAATTTTTTCACAATTTTGTCTTTAAGTGTTTTGGCAGCTTGTCCTGGCGACTTGGTGGCGACTCACTTCAATCGCAAAAAATGCATGTTTTGCATTTCAAAGACAGTTTCTTTAAATTTTTTCAGTTTTTCCCTCGATTTTTTTTGTGACTGTTCACTGTCTTCCCCATTTCTTTCTCAACTAAAACTAACCCAAACACTCCTCAAACTCCATTTCTACATCATTTCTTCTCCAATCTTCAAGAAAAGGTATGGGTTTTCTCTGTCTCACTTCATTTTCCATGTTTTGAGTCTGCTTTTCTTGTTTCTACGAGTGTATTGGTGTCATTATGATTTTGACAAATGTCATACTCGTTCAAGGGTTTGTTTTATCTTGGTGATTGTTCATTGTTTAAGAGTTAGTGTTTTTGACTTTATTACTGGTGTTTAAATGATGTCTAGGGTTTGTGCATTGTTTCATGGTAGTGGTTGTTTCATTCATATCATGTTTATGGTATTCTATCACATTATTTGTCATTTGAATCCTTGTAATGCTTAGTGGCCACTTGATTCTGAGCTATTAATGTTCATCTCCATAATTGCTTGCCTATTCCACTTATCATGTCCATGGTGCTTATGACTACTTGTCTCTAACCTGATTCTTGTTTTTTTGATTGAGTGAAATCTCTCTATTTCATATTCTTATACCTGAATCTAATCAAACTAATGTGTGTGCCTTGTGGTATTGCATTTGGCTCTTTGCTGTATGATTGGTCTCTTGCAGATGACTCGTCGTTCTCCTAAAGGTAAAAACATTGTGACCAGTGATCAATCAACTCCGATTGCTAAACGGACTTGACTATCATCTCAATCATCTAAAGACTCCAATTGTGAGAGGTTTAGAACTCCTCTTAACTCACACATCTACTCAAGCATCTTTGACTTGGCATCTCCTATAGTGGAACGTGTGGTTGAGTTCAACACTTTGAAAACCACTTTTGTCCCTCAGATCTTTGAATCAAGAGATTGGGCAGCCTTATTCGGGAATTTTGAAGGCCTAATGGATGAACTAGTCAAAGAATGCTACTCCAATATTAGTGACCCGAACTCCATAGCCAAAATTCTCCACATCACAAGACCTCAGAACGTGAATCTAACTCCCTATGATGATAGAACTCCAGAGATTTATGACATTCTACAAGTTTTTGGACCTGACCATGAAGTCTCTAGTAAAGGCACATCTATAAGTACTGCCAAGTTTGCACCTGAGCTGACTACTTTGAAGTTGATCATGTTTTCCAATCTTTATCCGCTGTCCAACACAACTTTCATCAATCTCGAAAGAGCTCAATTCCTATGTGATCTTATTATAGGAGTGTCCATTGATATTTGTGCCTACATCTTTCAAACCATAAGGAAGGTCACGGCTCGATCAGCAGCACAGGGACGTATTCCATTTTGTAGTCTCATTATGAAGTTCATTCTTCATGAAAGGTATTAATCCTCCATCAGATGGAAAAATGATGACCCGTCCCCGTCCAATTTCTATGATCACTCTCCAAGCAAGCAAGATTCATTCTTCTAGAACTCCTAAGAGTGAGCCATCCACATATGAAACTCCACATGTTCATGCTCCAGTTACACCTGCCCAATCAATTGATACTTCATTCGTTCCTCCTGGGTTTCAAACAACCAAGAAAAGCCACTTGATTACGAATGTGGCTCATCAGATATTCGAGTTAGAATGACTTCTTCACTCCTTTCACAATCAAACTCAGATGCGTCTCACAACTATTGAGACACAACTGGATGCTATTCAATAGAAGCTCGAAGAAAGCCTTTAGCTATTTGTGCCAAAAAAGGGGAGAGCAGTGGCACATAGTTAGGGGGAGAGCATCACAAGAATGAGGAGTGTGCACATTGAAAGGGGGAGTTGTGTGCTCACATGTATTTATTCCTATCTTTATTTTTTTTGTTTATGGTTATAGTTTTGTGTTTTGGATAACTGTTGTTGTTATGGGTTGGGTTTGTTACACTGTGATTATGGTTAATGTTTGTTTTAAACTTATAACTCATGGATGGTTTCGAAACTTTAGTATATTTTATATATTGATGATGTTTTTCAGTATATAATGTGTTTGTACCCATGTCGCTTTTGTAAACTTTTAGGGTTGTGTTTTATGCATTGCTTGTAGGCTTTATGGTGTACCATGCTTTAAGCAGCCTTTATGCATTGTTTATTCAGTACTTCTAACTAAATGTCATGCATTTTCCTTTTAAGTATTGTCACTCTTGTGCCCTTGTAGGATTGTTCCTAAATGCATATACTTAGTGTATTATGCATTGATTGAGTGTTCGACATGCAAGTGATTTGCATTGAGCTTATTAGCTTGTATGTCTAAGTGTTCATTCCAAGTGTGAATGAGCATTGTGGTCACTACCTTGTAGTGATTACTTGATTGATCAAGCCATGGTTTGTTTCTTAACTCCATCTTTGCTTGATCACATCATGCTTGCTTCATATGCATTTCATGCTTTTCTACATACAATGATCATGGTGTATGGTTGTGTTTCAGGAGATTCATGTTCATATGATTCAAGAGCTTTATGGTTTCTAGAATTAGGTGTGAGTGAGTTATGTTCAATTGTTCCCAACTCACATGTTAAGTCTAGAGTCTGTTTTAGGGTTTTGTCACGGAATAGCCAAAGGGGGAGATTGTAAGGTTGAATTTAATCAACCATCTTGTTGGCTTTATTCCATGCCAAATTTGCTAGTATTTTAGCAATTAGTAACCCTGTATTTAGGTAGGAATCATGTAAGGGTAATGTGTGAGAGAGTGAAGAATTGCTCAAGTTTGTGCAAAGAAGCAAGGACTCGTGGCTAGATCTCGCAGGTGGCTCGCGGCTGCAAGCCGCTAGATTGATGCACACGTGCCAAGCATGCCAGAAGCTGAAGCGTCGCGCCAGTTGTTCACTACAGGAAAAAAGTCCCAAGCTGGCCAGGCCGTTTGGTCACGGCTTAAACTTGCGACTCAACCCAGTCGTAAGGTCAAGTCACCAGAACACCCTGTTTGGGAAAATATGACTTTTCACATTTCTTCTCACCCTACTATATATATACCTTTATACCCACGATTTAGAGAGGGGCTTTCAGAGAGAATTTTGAGAGAGAAACCCTAGAGAAAATAAGATTGACTCATCCACAATTTTTACCTAGGAGACTCTTCAAATTCTTCTACTCTCTTCCTCTCAATTTTTACCAAAACCTTTTCTCACCATATCCATTTCTATGAGAGGGTTGTTTGGTGCTTTGGGAAGCAGTTAGGAAGGAACCAATTTTACATTGGTTGATGCTATGGTCAAGTAGCAGAATCTGGGAAGCTAGAAAAGAAATAGGTTCGACGTAACCTCGTTGCAGCAAGAAGCTTGGAGGGTTTAGGTACATTAGGTAGATTAGGCTTGGATGGTCTATTGTTGTTCATGTATCCCAACTACATTTTCTAGTGGATTACTTACCGCTTGGAGGGTGGCGGAAAGGTTTTAAGCTGAGGGCTTTGGTTTCCTCTTCGATAACACATCATTGTGTTGTCCTTGTGTTTGCATCTCTCTTCCCTTATCTTTGCCTTTTATTTTCTGCTGCGGATGTGATTTTAAATTAGTTTAGATTGTTTATCAATTCTGTTTATAACTTGTTTCCGTATACTTTGTGTTGGTCATAAAGTTGGAATTGGTAGTTTTTAATTTGGGGGTCTAAACGTTCATAGTGTATTTTACACTATTTGAACTTTCAGCTTTTTAAACCTCGATAGATACTAGTTGTCGAGATTTAAAATCCAGCACTTCTTCACTTGATTCTTGGACAGACTTGCATGGTTTTAACACTTGAACTTGAAACCTTGTTCCTTGAAGTATTAAACACATCCTAGATCTACCCAATTACAAGTAAAGTGCATTTTGTCAAATGATTAGCCAATTCTACATTGACATATGTTCCTAATATGATTCACATATGTTTTAACAATCTCTCCCTTTGTCAATCCGTGACAAAACCACAACAAACAAACAAACATATGAGAGAAGTCATAAATCACTCATCTCATATTCACTTATTAAATACAATAAAATCTATCCTAATACAAACTCTTGAAAAACTTTGCAAGAAGAGAGTTCATGACAAGAAAGACTTTGACAACTTGTATTTTTGAAACACTTTAAACAAAACTCATCAAGGCATCTTAGTGTGAAACAAAATAAAAGATTGCATACAATATATAAGAAGCATGGGCAAAAAGAGAGAAAAGAAAGAACACATGCAAAGTTAAGTGAAAGAACTGTAATAACAATCTCATCATATATATAACATCATAAGTACAAGGTCTGCTATCACAATGTAAGAACAATGTATCTGTAAAAGAAGAAAAAAAAAAAAAAACATAAGTCATCACTACATCCTCAAAGTATAACACTCCCCCCCATCACAAAAATCTCCTATGCTAACTCTCCCCCTATGTATATGACGACTCTCATATCAAAACTACTCCCATTTTTTGTCATGAGTGACAACGAGTAAGTAAATCAAATAGACATCTCATCATCACTGGGTGAGCTAGCACCATCATCCTCATCATCATCATCACTGCTGGAGCCATCATCACTCTCATCCTTTGAAGCTGGTGGAGATGGAGAAGTATAAATGGTGAAACCACCCATGGCAGCCTGTCGTCGAGCAATATGACCAATACAGGTGTTCACCTGACACAACTCATCACTGAGTGTGTCAAGGAGAGCATTCGTGTGCACAAGCTATGCCATGATGGCCTTGAGAGTCACTGCACCCGCAAAGACGAAGGAGCAGAGGTGGAAGAAGTAGAAGAAGCTTAAGGAATCGCCTTCTCGGTCCATGGCCACCTCAGTCGAAATTGGGTCTCGCTCCATCAAATGATAGCAGTGTTTATGGCACATGTAAGGTTAAATTTAATCAACCATCTTGTTGGCTTTATTCTGTGCCAAATTGGCTTGTATTTTAGCAATTAGAAACCCTGTATTTAGGTGGGAATCATGTAAGGGTAGTGTGTGTGAGAGAGTGTGAAGAATTGCTTAAGTGTGTGCAAAGAAGCAGGGACTCACGGCTGGATCTCGTGGGTGGCTTGCGGCTGCAAGCCGCCAAATTGAAGCACACGTTCCAAGCATGCCAGAAGCTGAAGCGTTGCGCTAGCTGTTCACTACAGGACAAAAGTCCCAGGCTGGCCAGGCCGTTTACTCGCGGCTTGAACTCGCGACTCAACCCAGTCGCAAGGTCAAGCCACCAGAACACCCTGTTTGGCAAAATATGACTTTTCACATTCCTTCTCACCCTACTATATATATACCCTTATACCCACGATTCAAAGAGAGCTTCCAGAGATAATTTTGTGAGAGAAACCCTAGAGAAAACAAGATTGACTCATCCACAATCTTTACCCAAGAGACTCTTCAAATTCCTCTACTCTCTTCGTCTCCATTGTCAAATCCTTGAGAGGCTCTTTACCAAAACCTTTTCTCAACATATCCATTTCTGTGAGAGGGTTATTTGGTGCTTTGGGAAGCAGTTAGGAAGGAACCAATTTCACATTGGTTGATGCTATGATCAAGTAGCGGAATCCGGGAAGTTAGTAAAGAAATAGGTTCGGCGTAACCTCGTTGGAGCAAGAAGCTTGGAGAGCTTAGGTACATTGGGTAGATTAGGCTTGGAGGGTCTATTGCTGTTCATGTATCCCAACTACATTTTCTAGTGGATTACTTACTGCTTGGAGGGCGGCGGAGAGGTTTTACGCCGAAAGCTTCGGTTTCCTCTTCGATAACACATCGTTGTGTTGTCCTTGTGTTTACATCTCTCTTCCCTTATCTTTGCCTTTTATTTTCTATTGTGGATGTGATTTTAAATTGGCTTAAATTTTTTATCAATTCTGTTTATAGCTTATGTTCATTTTCCGCACACTTTGTGTTTGTCTTATAGCTTGAATTAGTAATTTTTAATTTGGGGGTCTAAACGGTCATAGTGTATTTTACACTATTTGAACTTTCATTTGGTATCAGAGCGGGTGCACTTGTTGTGGTTTAAACACCCTAGTGCGATCCTTGACCCTACATTAAGATGGATAGGTCTCAATCTCTAAATGTTACCATTTTTTTATGGTAATAATTATGCTTTTTGGAAGGTTCGAATGAGGGCATTTTTATGTTCTATTGATGATGCTATGTGGGATGCAGTTGAAGTGGGATGGACTAAGCCAGAGGCTGCCAAATCCACTTGGGATAAGGCAACACTAGCGGCGGCTAATGCTAATAGTAAAGCCTTGAATGCTATTTTCTGTGGTGTCTCTCCAAAAGATTTTCACAAGATTTCTCATATCACTGTTGCTAAGGAAGCATGGGAGATTCTGGAGACTACTTATGAAGGAACAAAAAAGGTGAAAGACACCAAACTTCAGATGTTGACCACTCGCTTTGAGGAGCTCAAGATGAGTGAGGATGAGTCCTTCGACTCTTTTTATAGTAAGTTGAATGAGGTGGTTGTCGGAAAATTCAATTTGGGAGAGAAGACAGAGGATTCTAAAATTGTAAGGAAGATCCTTCGATCACTGCTGGAAAGCTTTCGTGTCAAAGTATTAGCTATTGAAGAGAGCAAAGATCTTGACGACATTAAAGTTCAAGAGCTGGTTGGCTCTTTACAGACATATGAATTGTCATTGCCCAATCAAAGAAAGAGCAAATCCCTTGCTCTCAAGACTATAAATGAAAGGGTGGATGTTCATGACTCTTCGGATGATGATGTAGTCGAGAAGGACATTACATATCTTGCAAAGAATTTCCGAAAATTTTTGAAGTTCAAAAACAGTGGTAAATTTGGTGATAAAGGGAAATTCCAAAGTTCAGGAAGGGAGAAAATGGAATTCAAAAGGAAAAACAGGAAAGAATCCCAATCTATACAAGATGTCACTTGTTTTGAATGCAATGGGCATGGACACTTTAAGAAAGAATGTCCGAATTATTTGAAATTGAAAGGCAAGGTGTATGCCACAACACTTAGTGACTCAAACTCTTCAAATTCTGATTCCGATGAAAGCTGTGACAGAGAAGGAAATTACTTCGCATTTATGGCTATTGCTCATGTCAAGTCTTCGGAGGACTTGAATTGCTTGTGCAAGAACTTGGGGAATATAGTGATGAAGAATCCATAGGAATTGTGGAAGAGTCAAATGTTGAAAAAGATGATAATGCAGCTTGTCTTCAAGAGAATTATAATTCTCTTCTTGAAAAATCAGGAGAGTATGCACGTGTGGCCAAGGTGGCTGTGAAGAGATGAAAAAAGTTGAGGAGGACTATAGGAGTCTTTTAATGTGTCATAAGGAAGCTAAATGTGAGATAGAAAAGCTAAATGGTGAGTTATCAGAAATCTACACAAAAGTGAGATTTCTTGAGCAAGACGTTGTGCAAGCCAATGCCAAGATAGAGAAGGTCTCCATGAAGAAGCTAAATGATGTCATTTCATCTCAAAAACAGTTCTCAGACAAGTCCGGTTTGGGATATACCAGAGGAAGTAGTTCATCAGGTAGTGTCACCAAAAAAGTGAAGTTTATAAAGGCCAAAGAGCAAATTGAATTTAGTCCTACTGCTGAGAAGCCCAAGATGGAGGAAAAGAGAAATGCGGATGACAAACGGATGGTGAACAACTCTCACAAGCAATCTGTGGGTAGGTCTGAATCCTGAGCCAAGTCTCGTCCCCTATCACAAAGAAGTCCTAGATCAACCTATGTGTGTCACCACTGCGGACTTCAAGGGCACACTCGACCAAATCGTCAAAAGCTGAAAGCAATGAATAATGCAAGTGCTCCAACGTCTCGAGGACCTAGAAATGATAGGAGAAATTAGGCTGGTGAACCGTCAAGAGGTGGAAGTGGTGATCCCGGAGTGACAGATGTGATGAAGATGATTGAGGCATACACCAACTATTTGGAAAGCTTCACACGAAGGTTTGAAAGCCGTAACTCCCGTACCCTATCTTATAAGGATATCACCCCAAATGCAAGTGACGTGTGGGTGAAAAAGGGTACTCATGCATAAGCATTACAACATGTCCATGCATCAATACTTCCTATGCTTTATGACTTTGTTTGGTTGTTTGCTTATTGATTATGTGATTTGAAATTTGTTTGTTTGTTTTTGCACTCTTTCATACAAATTGTCTTCAATATTGCTTTTGATCAATTTTTTCATTCTTATGTGTCGAAAATCCAAAAACCACATAAAAAGTAGAAAATCAAAAGTTTGATTGACATTGTTGAGTTTTATCCCAAAACTTGTTTTTCCTTGTACCTTTGTGCTAATGGCTTTGTTCAATTACGAGGGTAGCTTGCTCCTTTGCACTCTTATCTCTGTAGAAAAAATCTTGAAATCTATGTGACTGTTGTAAATAGATCTTCAAACTTGTAGTGAATGATTAGTGAATGATTAGTGAATGATTTTTGTTGATCTTGAGACATGCATAGACTTATGCCTATATATCTTCCCACTCTTTATTTTTTGTTTTTGCTAAAAAGAGCTCTCCAAATGTAAATCTCCAAATGAAAAGAGATATTGAGCTGCAAAAGCCTGTCGCACATACCAGTATTTGACTAGGAAAATGGGAGAGCGACCAAAAATTAAAGTGTATGATTGTTCATGTAACGCCCCAAAATCATAATCAATAAGAAGTCTATTTAATCTGAATAATCCATAAAAATATTAAATAAAAGATACCAGCAACCTTGAATCTTATCACCAAAGTCAGAGCTCTAATTCGTCAAATACAAAACATCCTCAAAATAATTCTCCAATACAATGTTTAATGCCATAAAATAGTAATAAAATCCTCAATTCTACAAAAATAGTTCGAACTGCTGTCTCCCAAGAATCTCTACTCCAAAAACCCCTCTAATGTATCTGTAAAGGGAAACAAAAGGGGGTGAGAGAACTCAATAAGTGGAATTCACTAACATTGGGGTGTGGGAACAAACCTTCAATAAATAATTCTTACAACAATTTCATAACTTGTAACTCATCAATATTTATCATTAAATATTTCATGTAAAAGAAAAATATCTTTATATCGTGAGCCATCATAATATATATATATATATATATATATATTAATACCATCACTTAAACAATTTCCTAGGCTTTTCTCGTGGTCAACGTTTACGCCCCGTTGACAGGGTTGTGCTGTCCCCTTTTTGGGACTGGAACCTCCTTTTCATCCCCTTTCTTAAGGATGGCTCCTTTGGAACCTAAATGTGCACTCCCTTACTAAGGAGCTTCCTTTTTGGATCCTCAATATTTTACTCCCTTGCTAAGGTGCTATCAAATGTGCACTGTCCCCTTTTTGGGACCGTCCCTTGCTAAGGACTAGCTGCAATATGATTGTCCCTTGTTAAGGACTAAATACCATATTGAGCTTCTAATCACGACTTGCCATAGGTTTTCAAAACATATACAAGATACTCACACAGATAATCCATTCAAGATGCTCACAAAAATAATCCATTCATAATTCTCGAAAATATAAGGATATATCACACATACAAATTTAAATAGATTTAGGTTGTTCCACAAGTTTTTCATAAAACGAATAATTAATGTGCACATCAAGAAATTATAAACTATCCATTTATATGTATAGAATAACAATATATTTCTTTGATATATAATAGTTTAATAACAAACACTGTTTGGGAAAACCCCCAAAATTAGTAAACACCACTTACCTCTTAGTTGCAAAAATAAAGGAAATCAACCTCCCTTGAATCACAACAATTCAATAGAATTAGAACCTAGCAACACCAAAAATAGGTTCATCAATACACAATTTCCCACTTCAAAATTTATTTTCACACTTAAACGGTTTTATCCTAAACAATATTAATATATTCAAAATCCTCCATTTATTCACTTAACTATCAAATTTACTATTGGTAGCCACGTATTGCCTTAAGTTGTTGCTTAGCATTCCCTCTTGATGCACTGGATGTCGATTGACTCTAACATTATATATATAACTATATATATTCAACTTAACATTGAAGGCCACGTGAGATTGCTTTAATCCATCAATCTAGTGCTAGAATGCTCTCTTGATGCCGCTGGACATCTACTAACCTTAATATTATATATATATATATATATTAAACAAAAGTAAAAGCTACATAATCAATCAAAGCTTGGACCATACTTTGTAGGGAATAGCATGGCAATACATGATGTAGCATGGCAATAGTATGACAATTAGTCAGAATGTATTCAGTATTCATAGTTTTTCAGCCTCAATGTTGGACTTAGAACTACTATTCCACTGCGGCTATATAAACAATTGCTATTATAATATTGTAATCATCACTCCAAAGACCCAAAATCTATTACATGGTTGAACTAGTGTGAATGCAAATAAGCCGGTCAACAATTGAGGCTTAGTGTGAAAGCAAATAAACCACAATCTCTATTGGTTCGATTCAAAGACTTCCTGACATACGGCCATAATACAATTCTTAATCAAATATAATAACAATTCTAGGAGGCTTTTCTCTATTGGTAATATCATAAAAACTGTATCTGTAATCTTTACTCACAGCCACAGTGAAGAGAAGCAAAGTTCAGTAGTCTGATGCGGCTGAAGCAAAAAGAAATCCCATCAGCAAAAACACGTGTGACCTAAGTGGAAAAAGGCTAGGGTTTTCAAGGCCCATATACATACTTATGTCACCTCATTTGGGCTTCATATCCCTTAGTATTTATCATATTTTTAATACCTTGGGTCCAATATTAATTTAATCCATTTTAATTATAGGCCTCCTTTAAAAAATTTACGTTTAATAATTTAATTGGTATCGAAATTATGAGGTGTTACAGTTCAAAAGGCCAAAGGCTATCCCATCAAGGGGAAGTATCAAAAGGAATTCTCACAATGAGATGTAATTGTGTCAAAAAGATCAAAAAGATCTAATGATGGAGTCAAATGTAAAGCTCCAAGTTATGTTATCACGTCTTGTGGGAGGTCATATATGCATACTTCTATAATTGAGATGGATCACATGATCTGGTGCTAATTGTGTATGCCTTGGTTGAATTGATCATTGAAGCTTCACATTAGACTGAGGACTATCTCATTGTTGATATCCACACACAACACACAAGTTTATGTTCTATGAATGCTATATTCATTTGTGTGATTGTACTTGTTAAAATGTGTTTTCACATGCTCAATCTTTGTTGATTCAAACACAAAAAGATTTTTGAGTGTTTTAGGTGTTTTTGGAAAGTATTTTGTTTTTACAAAAACTGAAAAAATTTCAAAAACTGTATTGCCCTGTTTTGGTGACTCAGTCGCGAGTCACCCAAGTCGCGAAATTCGGCCGTGAGCTCGCGTGTTAATTTTGGCAACTTGTTTGCGAGTGAAAGGTCCAGTCACGAGGGGTACATAGAGATTTTCGCAGCTCAGCTCGCGACCCCCTCACGGGTAGACCTTCCAGTCGTGAAAAATACTTAGAGAAATTTTTTAAGTTTCTTACTTCTATGCGTTTCGCGGCTTACCTGGCAACTTACTGGCGACTTGATCCAGTCGCGAAAAATGTGTGTTTTGCATTTTAAGGACAGTTTTTCAAAACTTTTTCAGTTTTCCCTCGAGTTTCAGTGACTGTTCATTGTCTTCCCCAAAATATTTCTCTCAAACACTCCGTGTCTCTTTTGAAAAAGTTTCTATTTTTGCATCATGTCTTCTTCAAACAACAAGAAAAAGGTATGGGTTTTCTCTATCTCACTTCATTTTTCTTGATTTGTGAGATACAACTGTGTTCTTTGAAATAATATGTTCGAACATGGGTTTGCCTAAAATGTTGGGTATGATTGTTTGGGGTTGATTTCTCTTGTTGCTGAGTTTATTTAGTTTCATTTTTTTTGCATCAGGTTGCTAGTTTGTGTTCTGAGCATTGTTATTTGATAGAGTTTTTACTCTTTGGGCATATGGGTTTGGGGTTTTCTGTGTTTCACTTTGGTTGTTGTTATGGGTTTGTTTCGATGTTTTTGGGATTGTTCTTGTTTGGACTATTAAAGGTATTGTTCCCATGCAAACTTGTTTCGGTTGATGGTGTCATATATTTTCTAGTGTTTGTTTTTCTTGAGATAATCGGATTGCCTGATTTGTAATTGATGTACTATCACATGTAGGTTTCTTTTACCCATTCTGCTTAAACCTAATTCGTATGGGTCTTTTGTGCTCTCTGATTATTATTTGTGGTTTATCTGTTTTGAAGTCTTTGTCTGCTATGTGATTTAAGCTGCTCATGCTTAGTTGCCTTTAGCCCTGTCTCATTGACATGTGTTTATGTTTTTTCATGTGTTGTATGCACTATTTATGGGGCTAGTGTAGTAGGTATCATAATATTGTGATTGCATAATATTATCCTCATTACTCTTTGATTGTGTCCATACTATATGGTATCTGCTTCACCAAATTGCTCATTTTTAATATCTATGACATGATCACTAATGTTTATAATTCTATCTATTGTGCTATCTATCTGTTGTGGCTTTTTCTGCTTGATTACAGATGGCTCCCTCTCCTCCGAAGAAGAAATCTCCTGCAAAGAAGGCTGACAAAAGATTGAAAATGGATTATGATCTGTTTAGGTCCGTTCAACACTTTAAGAGATACAAAGAATCTTTCATGAAGGGAACCATAATTCAAGAGATATTTGTGGATCTAGTGGATTTAAAAGACACATTTATTCCCACCTATTTTGAGGGTAGAGGTTGGGAAAAGTTGTTAAGTGATTTACCAGGTGTGTGTGAGCCTCTGATAAGAGAATTTTACTCTAATGTGAAGATTAGAGAAGATGAGCTAGATTGTTGGATAAGAGGGCATGAATTCACTCTGGATGCCCATGATATTTATGAGGTCCTTGATTTTGAGGGTTTAGAGGAGTATGAGTTTGTCAACTACAAAGACAGGATGTTGTATTTAGAAACTGTCCAAAATCGCGTTGGTGGACAAAGAGAAGGGAAATGTCTCAATACCATAGCTTTTCCAGTTGACATGAGGTGCCTCACCATCATCATGATGAACAACTTGTATCTTGTGAAGAAGCTCACTACAATCAACAATGTCAGAGCCATCTTTCTTATGGAACTCAAGGAGAAAACATTCATTGATATCAGCTCCCACATATTTGATACAATAATGGATGAGACCAGAATAACTTCCCGAGCAAAGCTGATTTTTCCTAGCCTTCTCATGCAGATTTTCAAAGCAAAAGGTGTTCCAATTCCTCAAGACCTCAGCCTAATGCCTACACCCTTAGCTATCAACAAGCAAAACATCATAAGGATACAAGTACGGCTTCCGGGTGATGTAGATGAAGAAGGAGCTGAACAAGAAGAAGGTGATCCAATGGATACTGAAGTAGAGGTTGCAGGATAGTCTTCCACATCTAGAAGCAGAGCAAAGAGGAACAGGGCCTCTACCTCATCAGCTACACTTCCAGATGCATTCCAGATCATCTTGGACAGGGTTGATGGCCTCAGATAAGTTCAAAATTAGCATACTGAAAGGATGATAGCTATGCAGGATCAGCTAGATGTACTTTCAACGAAGTTTGACAGCATCTACACCAACCAAGAGCATTGACCCTTTGGCCATTCCGATCAAAAAGGGGGAGATAATAATTTTGCAGCAGCATCTGAGGGGGAGTGTTTGTTTGAGGGGGAGAAGTTTCAGAAACTGTTTTTAAGTTTTTTTTTTATGTTATGGTATTTGTGTTTATGTTTTGGATAATTGTTGATGGGCTTTAATACACTAATGTTTGTTTCTAAACTTATACCTCATGGATGCTTTTGATAACTTTGGTATATTCTATATATTGATGATGTTTTTCAGTATATCTTTGTGGTTTGTACCCATGTTGCTTTTGTAAGCTTTTAGGGTTATGTTTTATGCATGTTTGTAGGCTTTATGATGTGTACCATGCTTTTATGCAGCCTTTATGCATTGTTTTAATCAGTACTTCTAACTAAATGTCATGCATTTTCCTTTTAAATATTGTCACTCTTGTGCCCTTGTAGGCTGTCAAAATCAACAAATTGCAGCAATTAACTTCTAAATTTGAAAGCATTAGGATGTCTGATGATGAATCTTTTGATGAATTCTATGCTAAACTCAATGATATTGTTAATTTGCTTATAACTTGGGTGAAATCTATGATCAACCTAAAATTGTTAGAAAGATTCTTAGATCCTTAACTGAGAATTTTAGACCCAAGGTGAGTGCCATAACTGAGAGCAAGGATGTGGACTCCATCCTTGTTGATGAACTTGTAGAATCACTTCAATCTTATGAGTTAGACCTACCCAAGACTAGCAAATCCAAATCAATGGCTCTTAAGTCAGTTGATGATGTTAAGGTTGGTGGATTTGATGATGAGCTCTCTGCTACAGAGATTGCTTACCTTGCCAAGAACTTTAGAAATTTTCTCAGGAATAACAATAGAATGGCAAGAGCATTGACCCTTTGGCCATTCCGATCAAAAAGGGGGAGATAATAATTTTGCAGCAGCATCTGAGGGGGAGTGTTTGTTTGAGGGGGAGAAGTTTCAGAAACTGTTTTTAAGTTTTTTTTTTATGTTATGGTATTTGTGTTTATGTTTTGGATAATTGTTGATGGGCTTTAATACACTAATGTTTGTTTCTAAACTTATACCTCATGGATGCTTTTGATAACTTTGGTATATTCTATATATTGATGATGTTTTTCAGTATATCTTTGTGGTTTGTACCCATGTTGCTTTTGTAAGCTTTTAGGGTTATGTTTTATGCATGTTTGTAGGCTTTATGATGTGTACCATGCTTTTATGCAGCCTTTATGCATTGTTTTAATCAGTACTTCTAACTAAATGTCATGCATTTTCCTTTTAAATATTGTCACTCTTGTGCCCTTGTAGGCTGTCAAAATCAACAAATTGCAGCAATTAACTTCTAAATTTGAAAGCATTAGGATGTCTGATGATGAATCTTTTGATGAATTCTATGCTAAACTCAATGATATTGTTAATTTGCTTATAACTTGGGTGAAATCTATGATCAACCTAAAATTGTTAGAAAGATTCTTAGATCCTTAACTGAGAATTTTAGACCCAAGGTGAGTGCCATAACTGAGAGCAAGGATGTGGACTCCATCCTTGTTGATGAACTTGTAGAATCACTTCAATCTTATGAGTTAGACCTACCCAAGACTAGCAAATCCAAATCAATGGCTCTTAAGTCAGTTGATGATGTTAAGGTTGGTGGATTTGATGATGAGCTCTCTGCTACAGAGATTGCTTACCTTGCCAAGAACTTTAGAAATTTTCTCAGGAATAACAATAGAATGGCAAGAGGTGCGAACACTGCTGAACCTAGAAATTTTAGGAAGAATGATCCCACTAAGGTGAACAATAATGACAAACCTAGAGAAAAAGTAGGTAAATCTTCTAATAATTCTATGGGTCCTCAGTGTTTTAGATGTCAAGCATATGGTCACATGAAATATGAGTGTCCTACTTACTTGAACTCTAAGGGTAAAGCTATGGCTGTAACCCTTAGTGATGGTGAAGTTTCTGATGATGAGTCAGAATGTGATGAGAATGGAAACTTCATTGCTTTCACAGCTACAGCTATAGTGAATGAAAGCATATCTGCTGAAGAGAACCCTTCTGATGGGGAACTCTCTGAGGACGCAGATCTTCAAGAGGCCTACAATAAACTTTGCAAAGTTGCTGCAAAGGATGCTATGAATATTGAACTTGGCCTGAAGAAAATTGAATCTCTTGAGCTTGTTAAAAAGAATCTGCTTGTTAACTATTTGATGCTAATGAACTTTTGAACAATGTGAAAAATGAGAATATGTTATTGCTTGATAAAGTTAAATCTTTGGAACTTGATTTATCTGTTGCTAGATCTGCTAGTTCTAAACTTGATCAATTGCTGGGTATATAAAAGTCTCCTACTGACAAATCTGGATTAGGTTTTGTTGAAAGCATCTCTGTGTCTGCTCCCCATTCCACAAACTTTATTCCTTCATCTTCTTCTGAACCTTTTGTGAGTGAGGTTGTGAGTGAAACTGTCAAACCCCCTGTGAGTGAGGTTGTCAAACCCATAGAAGTTTCACCATCTAGGAAGATTAGGGTTGATCTAGAAGAGTCTAAACTTAAGGAGTCTACCCTTTCTAAGGACAAGATGCATGGTAAGCCTACTTTGGTGTGCCATTTTTGTGGGAAGTCTGGACACATTCGTCCTAATTGTTACAAGTTGCAAGCTACTAAGAGAGCAAACAAACCAAAAGTGCCAGTGCCTTAAGCATAAGATCCTATAGCACTTATTGGTGAATTAGTAAAGGCACTCAACCTTTATTCCAATCTTGGAATTGGAAATCACTCTAATGTGAATACAAACTCCAATGCTCGTGGTACGTCTAAAAAGCTTTGGATGCAAAAGACTCAAACTAACTGAGTCTTTTTGACATGGTCCTTGTGCTTTATTGCTTTTTCTTTGTGACCATTGCTCTTTGTTCTTTGGTTTTGTGTTTTTCTTTTGTCTCTAGGAGTTGCATTGCATTACATTAATGCATTTCATTCTAGGTGTTTTTTTTATTCTATATAATTTTTTTTTTTAAAAAAAAGGGAGAAAGGAAGGAAAAAGGTAGCACATTGTGTTCTTGCACTATTCTCTTTGTTTTTGAAAACAAGGTTCGTCAATTTATTTTCATATGACATGTCTATTGTACTTTGTTTAGCTTTGATGATCTTATTTGTTGCACTTGACTAGTTAAAGCTTTGGAGTGCATGTTGTGTGGGAAAGATGTTTATGGTGTTTATCATTTTGTCTTAATCTTGAAGTCACATGTTGTTTGACTATCGGACTTGATCCTTTTGAGAAAGGCATAAATAACCATCTCACCACTGTTCACTAGCCAATCATGAACACCTTAGTGCATATCTTAAGATTTTTGTGATCGAGAAAGTGTAGCACATGCACAGAAAGAACATAAGGTGAAGCCTCGGTTTAATTGATAAATTGCTTAAAATTGGTGTGTACTATTAGGCTTAATGCCAAAATCACATAATTAAAAATTGTTGTGTATATTATGAGGCAAAATTCAAGAAATTTATATGATTGCAAGCTTATGTTCTAGGAGACGTGGGAGTTATATGATGTAACTCTTTAGGTGATAGTCTCTTTTAAATTTTATGTGATGAATTTTGTAGACTTTGTGGTTGATTTCTATTCACATATCACCTCACATGTATCTCAAGCTTTTGCTAGTTGCACACACAACACAAGTTACTCTTTGCTAAACATTGTACATATAATTGTGTGTGCTTATGGTCTGACCAACCAAGTTTGAAAAATACTTTGAGTTTTATGCAAAACTTTTTTGTTGCTTAAAAAAAAGGGGAGATTGTTTAAAATCTAAATTTTGAAATATTGGGTTTAAAACTTGTGTTTTGGAAGAGTATTTCATCTCATACTCATGCATTTTTATTTCTTATATTCAATGCTTTGTGGTAAGTTTTCAAAAATCAGGTTATTTTTCTAAAAAGTTGTTTTTCCAAAATTTCGATTAATCCAATCTGATTTTCGATCAATCGAAATCCTTTTTAAAAATTTCAATAAGCCTCTGCCTGGTTTGATTGATCGAACCTGTTTTTCGATCAATCAAACATCGTGATTCAACTTTTTTTAAATAGTGTTTTGACTGATTCAAAACACTTTATCAAATATTTTTCAAACTTTCCTCTCTCTCTCCGACTTGGCAAGGCTCTTATGAAGATTTTTTGTTGTTTTTCAACTAAATTTTTGCAAGGTTTTTCTCTCATAAGGGCGGTATGACCTTTATACCCTTTCTTTTGCTTTTATTTTCATGATTTCATGCATAAACTCATGCATTTTAATGGGATTTTTGGAACTTTTCAAATTTGGAGTTTTTGTTGAACCAATCCTCTTTTTCTGAAATTGATCATTCGGTGTTTGTTGGTATACTGTTATATTCATGATCTTTGTTGAAAATTTTGATCAATTTGGGACTTTGTGAGATATTAAAAATTCTAGGGCTTGTATTGAACCCGATTTGGGGATTTTGTTCAATTAGGTTAAAATTGATGAAATTGGCTTGTTGATTTGATGTAATTGATCATTCTAAACTGTTTTCTAACTTATGTGATGATCAATTGGTCAATTTCTTTAAAAACCTTCAAGCGGTTTTAAATTTTTTTGGGGGTTTAAGTTAGAAACTCTATGCTCAAGCCAATTTTGTGAATTTGAACTTAATTTGGACTTAATTGCACAGCATTAGGTCATGCATCATGTCATTTAATCTGTTCATGCATCATATAGTTTTTGTTCTATATTTTTTTTGTGCTAATTTGCAATCTGCCCTTGGTTTTGTTTTTGTTTCTCTCTAATTTTGCTGTGTGTTCTTGGTCCTTATTCTAGCACCATGCCTAGGAAGACTAGAGCTAATAGGGTTCCCTTTGCTCCTTCTGTGTCTCCCTCTAGGGTTCAGCTATTTAAGAACGACCGTTGTCGTGAGGCTTTTGAGAAGCTAAACAGTAAGCGTAAAATTTGGGCTGGGCGTTCTATGATCTTAGATGAGGTAGATCCAGCCATTAGGGCTAATCTTGAGTCTAGAGGTTGGTTATCCTTCTTAGAGATAGATCATCCACCCCCGACCACCCTAATTAGAGAGTTCTTCTCGAACCTCTCTTGTCACGTCTATGATTCCAACACCCTTGTTCGGAGTTGGATACGAGGTGTTGAGTTCACCATTACCCCTAGGATAGTGGCTATGGCTCTTGGGGTTCCAGTCGTTACCGATCCTATCTATCCCTATGATGAGTCTCCTCCTATAGATGTTGTCATGTCACACATCACTAGATCATCTATCCAGTGGGGTTCTGATCCTTGGATTACATCTTATGCGCTATCTGAGACTACTTATCTGTTTCTTAGAGTTGCACATCATTCTTTGTGGCCTATTTCTCATCTCCACACCATCTCTCTTGAGCGATATGCGTTTTTATACGTTTTCACGTCTTGCGCATCTATCAGCTTTCCTCACTTGTTTCTTTGTTCTTTGAACGAAGTTCATAGGAGTTCTGCCATAGGGCATGCACTTATTCATCCTATTTTCATACATAGGATTTTGTTGTTCCTTGGTCTAGCTGATTTCCCTGCTGGTGAGCCTGTTCATGTTGTCGGTCCTTTAGGTGCTACCTTTCTTAGACAGAGGGCTGCTCACTTGAGAGCTGATCCTTCGGGTCCTAGAGGTGCATCTTCTAGTGATGTTCCACCTCCTCCCTCTTCTACAGGTGCTACTGCTGCTGAGACTTCTGGTGCTGCTGCTAACGTTCCTTTACCGACTACTTCGGATGATTCAGACATTCGACGTATGTTGGATCTTGTCTTGATCGTTCTGGCGGCTCAGGGACAGATTTTGGTGGACGTTCTTGATGAGATTCGTGGTTTGTGAGCAGATTTGGCACGGTTTCGGAGTTCTTCATCGCCACCTCCTTTTGATGATGGATTTTGATTGCCCTTTGGCATTCCGTCACAAAAATGGGGAGTACATATGAGTTTTGCACTTGTACTTGTTTTAGCTTTCAGGGGGAGAGTTTATTTTTGTCGGTTGGAGCTTGTGGAGTTGTTTAGATTATATCTAGGTGCTTCACTTTTTACTTTACCTTTTTAGCTCTTGCCACATTTGTTTTACCTTGTTGGGTTATTCATGTTAAGGGGAGTATATTTTTTTTTATGTTTCTTGTTTTAAACTGCTTATTGATTTATGTTTATGAGTTCTTCATTGATATATGTCTTTATTGTGTGTTGTTTGAAATTAAGATTTTATTTTATTTACTTGTATTTTTTCCACACATGCGGTTATGCATTTTGTTTAAATGTTTCAGGAAATATACAGGTTGATTCAATTAAGCTGCTATCTACTCTTGCAATTGATGGATAGTAGTTAGGATTGAATTTGTGTTTTATGAGCATTATTTTGTAAATGGCTTTTTATTGGTAAACTTTGAGCTATTAAATTGTGTTTTGTCATGGATTGCCAAAGAGGGAGTTTCTTAGGTTCTAAAGCCTTAGGTTTTTATGTATTTAGAACTCTAATTTGTATTATTGGCAAACCATGATCAAAACAATGTATTTAGTTTGTTTTAGACTTGCTCAAAGTTGGTTCATTGTTGTAAAGTTGGATTAAACTACTGCAAGAATTAAAAAACTATTTCAATCTATTTCGATCGATCGAAGCTTAAGCTCGATCAATCAAAAATCGGGTTTGACGTTTTTCAGCCCCAAGTGACTTAAATGGTTTTGGGTTTCTAATTTACCCTAGGTATAAAAGGTTAACCCTAGTCACGTTTTAGTGTTGCTCATATTGCGATTTATGTGAATCTCTTGTTAGATCTTTGAGGAGCTTTCCTTCACATAAACTTTGGGTTTTCAAGGAGAAGAAGTTTTCTACACCTTAATGATCAATCCAATTGCTACCATTGAAGCTTAAAGAAACACAAGCGGGTGTGCTTGTATTTGGTAGTGAATCCAATAAAGAAGGAGTCTGTGGATTCAGAGTTTGCACATGGTCATGTCAGTAAGTTCTATTGGTGGGTAGCAATAAGAAGTCGAGCGTGGGGGCTTGTAAGTCTTATTATATGAACTTCGATTCTTTCAAGATAGTGGATTCAAGTTTACCTTGAGGATAGCTAGGTTAAATCCTCCCTAGGTTTTTACCGGTTTGGTTTCTTGGGTGATCATATCTTGTATTATTTATATTTCCACTGCTTTACATTATATGATTATCTGATTGTGTTTACCTAGATTTAATTAATTTGACTAAGTAACAACTAGGCTAATTTCCTAGGTTAATCTAATTGTGTTTTAAGGGGTCTAAAAACTAACTGGTTTTATACTTTTTACCAACCTTAGGAGCCATGTCTAAGAGTAAAAGAAAAATGAAAAACCAAAACAGAAACAAATACCAAGGGCAGATTGCATCAGATAGAGTTAGGGCACAAAATAACATGAAATTTTAAAAACTATATGATGCATGATGCAAAGACACATATGATGCATGATCTATTGCACAAAAACAGTTCAATTTAATCTCAATTTTGAAAATTGACCAAGAAAATTATTTAGCGAAATTCCCAATTTGAAACCCTAATTTTCCAAAAATATTTATATTGATCAATTGAACAACATAACAAGTACAAAACATGTTATAATCACTCAATTAAACAATATCATATGCCAATTTTACTCAATTTCACCAAATTGAACAAAATCCCCAAATTCTCAAGAACATATAAACCCTAATTTTGAAATTTTGTAGAAATCTTGAAATTTTTGAAATTAAAGCATGTGAATCATATTTAAAAACAGGTTTGACTGACTGAAAGGAATCGAAGAATGAATCGAGTCAAGCCAAGAGTTTTAGCCTTAAAAACTGGATTTTTCAATAAGTCAAAAACAGGTTCGATCGATAAAAATCGGAAATTTTTGAAAACCTGGAAATTTTCTGCAAAAACACTGTTAAACTAGTTTTTATGATATGAAATGCGTGTCAATGATTCCAAATGTTTCCAAAAACACTTTTTCTTCAATCAAAATCAATTTTTATCAAGATTCAAAATTTTTTACCCAAACCCCAAAAAGTATTAAACATTTCAAGAAGCACAATTTTGGACGGCCACAATAATTAACACACAATCACATATATAGTGTTTAACAAAGATTTACGTGTGGTGTGTGCAACTAGTAACTGTATGAGATACATAAAAGGTGATATGTACATAGAAATTAAACACAATTTCTACCTTATCAATCACATAAGTTTGAAAGTGACTATCACCTAAAGAGTTACATCATATAACTTACAATTCTTCTAGAAAACATGCTTAAAATCCTATAAAAGCTTTTTCTTTTCTTTTTTTCTCTTTTTTTTCTTTTAATATTTGATTTTTCTTTTGATTTTCACATTCTTTTCATAATCAACACCTTGTTTAATCTTGCTATGCAAGTGCTACACATTATCAAGCACGGCTTTTATAATTTGCACACAGGTGTTCATGATTGGCGAGTAATAGTGATGAGATGATTATTTATGCCTTTCTCCTAGGATTTCTTAGTCTTTAAATTCAAAATAATGTGACTTCAAAATCACGAGCATGTGTTTAAAAATCATAAACAACTTACAATTTAAGCACTACATAGCATAAATTAGCAAAGTGCAAAAAAAAAAAAAAAAGCTTATTTAAGCTAAATAAGGTACATAGTCATGAAATGCAAATTTCATAGACCAATGTCAATTACACACTATAAGATGTGTAATACAAAATATATATATATATATATATATATATATATTCTTTTTTTTTAAAAAAAAAAAACCTTAAAAACATCATAAATAAGCCTAGAATGAAATGCATGAATGTAATGCAAAGGAAAATCCTAATGAAAAACATTTTTGGCCGCAAAAGATTGAAAGATTAAACACAAGGACCATAGGTATCCAAAAAGAGACTATGGACATGTGATAACACCAATCACTTGACAAAGTGACTCAAACTTGCTCCTATCAAGAGGTTTGGAAAAATGTCAGCATTCTGATGATCAGTAGGGATATACTCAAGAGTAACAATTTTCCTTTGAACAAGATACCTAATAAAGTGATATCTAATCTCTATATGCTTGGTCCTAGAATGTTGAACCAGATTCATAGAGATATCAATCACACCAGAGTTATCACAATACACAACCATAGTATCCTGTGTTAAACCATAATCACCTAACAATTTTTTCATCCAAAGAAGTTGTGAACAACAACTTCCAACATCAATATATTTGGCTTCTGCAATTGATAGAGAGACAAAAAAAAATATTTTACTCATCCAAGCAACCAAGTTAGTTCCAACGTAATAACATCCACTAGTAGTGCTTTTCCTATCATTAGCATTACTAGCCCAATTAGCATCAGAGTATCCAACAATAGAAACATTTGATTCTTTGCTATAAAACAAACCAAAATCACAAGTCCCACTCACATATTTAATTATTTTTTAACAGCAATTAAATGTGTCATTTTGGGATTAGCTTGAAATCTAGCACATATATCAACACTAAAGATATATCGAAATGACTGGCAGTTAAATATAATAAATAACCAATCATACTTCTATATAAGGTAATGTCAATAGGTTGACCTGATGGATCAATTCCCAATTTTGTGTTGGTGGCTATTGGTGTTCTAGCATAAGCAACATTCTCAAGTCCAAATCTCTTGACAATATTTCTTGCATACTTGGCTTGGTTGATGTAAATCCCTTTGTCGGTTCGCTTCACTTGCAATCCTAAGAAGTAGGTAAGTTCACCTACCATGCTCATCTCAAAGATTTTCTTCATTTCATCTACAAAAGATTTAGCAAAAGTATCATTAGTAGAGCCAAAAACTATATCGTCCACATAGACTTGTGCCACAATGAAATCTTTCTTATCCCTTCGAATGAAAAAAGTACTATTAGCATTTCCTCTTTTAAAGCCATTCTCTATAAGACCATACAGTGCTCTCTTCAGTTTGTAAAAATCATTTGGTCTATATAGATCCACAAAACCCTTGGGCTGCTCTATATATACTTCTTCTTGCAACATTCCATTCAAAAAGGCACTTTTCACATCCATCTGATAGACTCAAGTCTAGCAACAGGTGCAAAGATCTCATCAAAGTCCACTCCTTCTACTTGAGTGTACCCTTGAGCAACAAGTCTAGATTTGTTTCTTATCACTGTTCCATGTTCATTAGACTTGTTCTTGAAGATCCATTTTGTTCCTATCACATTGGCATCTTTTGGTCTGGGAACCAATTCCCACACATCATTCCGAATGAATTGATGGAGTTCTTCATGCATAAACTTTATCCAATCAGCATCTTCTAGAGCTTTATCTACCTTCTTGGGCTCCACTTGAGAGAGATAACATGAATATGTAATAACATTCAAAGCCTTTGACCTCAGACGCATGTTGTCATTTAGGCTTCCCAAGATGTTGGTAATAGGGTGATTCAGCTTGACCCTAGTAGATGGGCCTTTCACTAGTGAAGTTGATATGCTTTATGGTTCTGGAGTGGTACTAGTCTCAACTTGTTCTTATATTCTTTCACGAATTGGTGGGGTTGGTTTAGACACAACATCATTCAGAACTTGTAATTCTTGGTCATCAGGTCTACCAACATACTCCTTGGGTAGAACATCTTCAACTTTTGTAGGTTTATCCTAGATACTTTGAATCACTTCAAAATGATCTTTAGTACATTGTTCATCATTGATCACCACATTTTCCGATTCCATTACTGTTTTGTTTTTGAGATTGTACACCTTGTATGCTCTACTTAATGTGAATTATCCAAGAAAGATTCCCTTATCACTTTTTGCATCAAATTTTTCAAGATTCTCACGATCTCGAAGAATGTAGCAATCACTACCAAATATTCTGAAGTACTTGACAACTGGCTTTTTCCCTCTCCAAAGTTCATATGGAGTCTTCTTAGTATCTGATCTAAAGTACACCCTCTTCAGTGTGAGACATGCAGTGTTTACTACTTCACCCCCAAAATGACTTAGCCATGCTTTTGTTATTCAGCATGACTCTGGCCATTTCTTGAATAACTCTGTCCTTTCTTTCTACAACTCCATTCTGCTGAGGTGTCTTGGGTGCTGAGAACTCTTGCTTAGTTCCATGATCATTGCAAAAGGATGCAAGCTTGGAGTTTTCAAATTCTCTTCCATGATAACTTCTAATGCGAGCAATCATAGCATTCTTCTCAATTTGCAGCTTCTCGCATAAATGGATCATCTTGTCTAGAGCTTCGTATTTGTCTCTTAAAAGAATCACCCAAGTATATCGAGTGAAGTCGTCTACAACAACCAGAATGTACTTCATCCCCCCTAGACTTTAAACTCTAGCAAGGCCCATTAGATCGATATGCAACAACTTTAAAGGTCTGGATGTCTAAACTTCCCTTATGGACGGATGTTTGAATTTCACTTGTTTACCGATCTGGCATGGTCTACATATACTTTTCTCAATCTTCTCAAATTTTGGTAAACCTAGAACAGCTTCACACTTAGAGATTTTTTCAATTTGCTTGTGACTTGCATGTCCCAATCATTGATGCCATAAGTCCACTTGATTTATTTTTACATTATAGTACTTGTGACTAATGCTTGGAGTTATGCCACAACAATTGTTAGCAGTCCTTATTCCAACACAAATGCAACCACCTCCACCATCAGGTATTTCACATTCATACTTGGTTAATAATACATTCAATCAATTATCACAAATTTGACTGATACTCAGCAAATTAGCCTTAATTAGCCTTTAATTCGTCTACGTACCAGACATCTTCAAACATTGGTAATCCTGGAATGTCCACTATTCCAATACCTCTGATGACTGATTTGATTCCATCTCCAAATATGACAATTCCAATCTTTCCATCAAAAGGAGTCTTAAACAAGGCTTTGTTACCTGTCATGTGCCGGGAACAACCACTATCCAAATACCACAAACAAGTATCACTTACTTTTAAGGCAGTTAAAACAGTAAAACAAACATAGTTATTGCAACATGTAGTTATACCAAGAAAATTAAGAATAGGGTAAACACATTTAAAAATCCACTTAGTCTAAGTTAAAGCACATTCAATTTTCAATCTAATTGAATGTAAAGGAAAGACAATAGAATCCATGATAGCAAGTGTCAAGGATCAACTTAAGGTAAACTACCCAAACAAGAGCTAACTTGCTCTGATACCACTTGTTTGTTTGTTTAGACCCCTTAAAACAAATTTTTTAACCTTATATATATTAGCCAAGTGATTACTTAGGTTAATGATGAGATCTAGGTTAAACAAGGACAAATCATATAATGCACAGCAATGGAAAATAAAAAACACAACGATATGATGACCTAGGAAAACCAATGAAATCAATAGTTTCAAGGTAAAAACCTAAGGATGATTTGACCTAGCTATCCTTAAGGTAAAACAAATCTACTATAGAGAATTGAAGTTTTTACAATCAGATTTAATCCTAAAACTATTATTACCTCTAGTAGTAACTTCTTAACACAACCACGTGCAAGCTTCGAATCCACAGACTCCTTCCCTCTTGGATTTGCACCACACAAGCATCCACGCTTGTGACTTTGAGATCCCTCTTAAAGGTTTCAGATCACGGCTTGTTGATCTTTGCAACAACTAAATTCCACCAACACTTGATTGTGGTCTTGTTCTGGTAGATGCTTATAGAGTTAGAAGGTACAGAACCTCTCAAATCTCACAGTAGTAACTCACAAGTCTTTCAAGAGTCTTCAAAACGTAGGTAGGGTTTACCTTTTATACATAGGAGTGTTGGACTAAAACCCTAAACATTTTTGTGGACTTAAGGCTTGTTTAAAAAATCTGCAGAAATTCTTTTTCTATGATTTTTTATCGATCAAAATTCGCCATTCGATTGGTCGAGCTTCACAGAAAATTAATCCTTTTTTCTTGTAGCTTGTTCATTCTTGAGTCTTGACCTAAACCTTTTTAAGCAATGTCTAACACTTATCCTAGACATGCTTTTGTTCTCATTTTGCCAACACATACAAGTTGAAACTCTAAACATTTAATCCTAAGTCATTAGAACCTAATAGCTAAGCTTGGTGGAACTCGCTGTATTTAAGGGTTTTTATGGTCAAATTGGGCCAAGTCAAATTTTGGAAGAAAAGGCCCACCACTTAACATGTCAGTGTTAGATTTTAAAGGTAGGGACCTACTGTTAACTGCCAGGCTCATTAAATCAAGTGGCAATCAGCTCAAGTTCAGTTAGATGGCTCAGGTTAGTGGGTCGGCTAGACAACCAATTCCTGATTTGCATTTTGTAAACCAGGTTAGTGCTACTAGAATAACCTTTGGTAGTATTGATTGATTCAATTCCCAATTTGTAAACTTTCTAAATTGTTGTATCACGGGTGGCTTTTAATCCTTATTTATGTTAGTTTTGTGTTCTTTTGTGTGTGTGTGTGTGTGTAATGGTCTAGATGCCAATTTTTTTCAAATTGTGATTTTCCAACATTTTCTTCTCTGCTCTTCTTCTCTTTTTTCAATTTTTCTTTAATATTTTTCAAATAAGCTTCCAAACTATTCTGTTTTGGTATAAGTTGGTATTTTTCATATATGATTTTCCTTATTACGTTTTTCACCCCTCTCAATATTTTTTTGTCTTTGCATGTATGGGGAAACCTTCCCTGAATATTTTACACCAGTTTTAGATATTTATGGAGCCATTTGAGAGAGAGAGAGAGAGAGAGAGAGAGAGAGAGAGAGAGAGAGAGAGAGAGAGAGAGAAAAGTTACAATCAATTTATGCTTTACTCAGTGACATTGACATGGCATAGTGTTTTTTTAATCATCGAATTTAATAAAAATAAATGGCTAAAAAAATGGTGCAACTCTAGTAAAGTTATACCAAATATAACATGAGTCTTCCTCTCTCCATATATATATGGTTGGGTTTAAGTTACACCCAGTATAACTTTAAGCAATATTACATCGCCCAATAACCTATTATAAATTTCGTTTTTTGAAAATCCCATCGTTGAATTACATGTTTTATATGTTCTTAACATTCATGACAATTTTCATGTCAATTGGATGTTATTTACCATTCGATCCATAAACTCATCTTTTATGCATTATTTTAAACTACAAAACTTGAATTTAAACAATTGATTGATGATATGGCTATTAATCTTTGATCACCTTGAAATTTTGTAAGCATAGAGAATATACGAAAATAATGTAATCTAACAGTGGATTTATCAAAATTCGCATCCAATTAAAAAATATTGGATGGTGTAACATTACTCAAAGTCACACTAGGTATAACTTGAACCCAAATATATATATATATATATATTCAAGTTAAAGAATGTTACACCTCTTAATATTTTTTTTATTGCAAATGAATTTGGACAAATCAACCGTGGATTACATTATTTTTGTATATTCTTCTTGCATGCAAAACTTCAAGACAATCAAATATCAATAACTAGATCATCAATCACATATTTAAAGTGCAAGTTTTTGTAGTTTAAAATTATGCATAATGATGAGTTTAAATATCAAATAGTAAGTAATGTCCAATTAATGTGAAATTTGGCATGCTTGTTAAGAATATAAAGAACATGTAATCCAACGGTTAGATTTTCAAATTAATTTATTTAATAAAAAGTCATTAGGTAGTGTAACATTCTTAAAAATAGTTACAAATAGTGTAACTTAAACCCCTCCATATAAGGAAAAAGTTTGGTTATGTTAATTTGGAAGCCAACCACCAATAGGAAGATGACATGTATTCTATCACATGCAATGCACATGATTTATATGGTTGGAGGAATAATATCACATGCAATGCTATTGTGTTTGATAGGAATGGTCAAATACCTCCCTGATGGTTACTAAGGTATGTATTATACATTTATAAGGCTTCCAAAATAAATTTCAAATATCAATTGTGGTACTTATTTTTTCTGGGCGAAAATACATTTTTGGTCCCTATATTTTGGGCCCATTCCTATTTTGATCTCTACTTTTCTATTTTATTTCTTTTACTCCCTAAAATGAAAAATCTGTTTCATTTTAGTCCGTACCATCATCTCACTAACAAAAATTGCTTACGTGGTAAACGGAGTGCACTATTGGCAACTAAATGCTAATGTGGCCATTAAAATTATATTTAAAATTTTTTATTTGAAATTTAAAATATGCCCTGTGGGCACAGTGGTTTTCACCTAAGAAAGGGGAGTACACCTTGGTTGACTAGACCGGGGCGGAGAAAAGATAGAGTCACCACCTAGATTAGGTCTAGGAACCATTTACATAGCACCCTTGTGTGGAATGATTGATCTTACTACCAGAGTATGGGCTCAGAGTTTAGGTACGATTTTGGGAAAGTGTGAGGCATGCAAAATCGCCCGATTCATGGGTCAACTTCCACTAATTGTGTCTTACGTCTTAATCTCATTAAACGCATATTCAACATTGCATTCTATACTCTCTCTCTCTCTCTCTCTCTCTCTCTCACACACACACACACACACACACACTAACATACATCTAAGAATCAACAGGGCATTAATTATCCCAAAAACCTAACATACATCTATTATGGCTTCATATCATCATAAACCCTAGCATGTTCCTATATCATTTACATCCAAGACAGTAAACAAATCATGGCAGAAACATAGACATGGCAAGATGAAAATAAACATGTGATAGATATCCCTACATATTATTCAACCAAGCATATTCATATCCATCACCAAAGCACAAGATAAATGCATGTTCATATGAATGCATGTCTTACTTCACTTACCTTACTGTATCTCAGCACCTATGCAATAATGCTTAGAAATTTGAATGCGTATTCATGGCAAAACAAAGAAATCACTGAAAAGAAACCCTAATCTAGCATGTTAAAGGCAAACAAGCAATCAAACAGAGAAATAGGGACTCAAAAAAACATAAAAGATGATAAAAAAAAGAAGCATATTATGTAAAAGAAATAAAGAAACAGAAGCAGAAAAACTTAAATTAGGGTTTCTAGACACGAGTATGCGTGCACATACTTAGGCCTACGTATGCAGCCCAGTTGTATGTGTGCGCATACTTTGAGCTTGTGTATGCATATAGAAAGTATGCACATGTAGACATAGGCTAGAACCCTAACCGAGAAATAAAAATGTAGAAAACGGAACAGAAAAAAAAAAAAAAAAAAAGGAAAACAAAATGCTTTAAAATAGGAGAACTATGTAAACTTGAACTAAACAAGCATATTATAACAAAAATGAACAAAAGAAACAAGGAAATGAAGATCAAAACAGATAAAAGAAAAGAAAAAGAGACTTAGAACATTACCACTAAACAAAAACTTCTAGGCTTGATTTCGACCATTTCCTTCAATCAAATCTATTCACAAAAAAATAAATAAATAAAAAAGAGTGATTAGTAATCTTGAAACTAAAAGATCAAGGCCAGATTTACTATTTTGTGAAAAACTCTCTCTTTAATTCACTATTTCCAGTGAATCTTGTGTTTTCCCTTAAGATTTTCTATGTGTTTTTGAAATGTACCATGTAAGGCTTTATATAGTTGAAAAATGAGGGTTTGGAACGGCTCCCAGACGATGTGGAATTCATTTCAAACCTCAGCTTTAGTATAGAAAAACTTGTCCTTCATATCTTCTAGAACCCTAATTGTATACGTGGATCAGTGTGTGCGTACATGTATATTAAGCTTGCGTATGCATATGCGTGTATGCGTACACAGCCCTAAGGTTTCCGTAGCCTTTATTTTTAAAAAATAGCTATATTTTATTCATAAAAGAGTTATGTTTTCCATAAAAACCTTCCTCAAGTCAATTTATAATCTGATCGGGCCCTAAACCAACCTTGGGCTTCAGAATTTTACCATCATTGGGGAATGAGGGTCTAAGTCGTAAGGCGTGAAAAATGCGGTCTCTATTGATTCCCTTCTTTTGATTCGTGAACTTCGCTAATAGAATCAAAAGAATAAGAGGCAAAACATTTTGTTTCAATGTACGGCTCGGGCCCAACCCATGCACATGGCATATAACACGCATACATGGGGCGGTGTGCAACTTCGCAGAGTTGCGTGAGGTCATGGTTTTAAAAACCGGACTAGACCGGCCAGTTCGATCGGTTCAACTAGGAATCGGGCATTAATTTGGTTCAATTCTTATCAAAAACCAAAAATTGAAGAAAAATTGGTTTTAATCGGAAACCGCCATTAAACAGTGAAAACTGTGAACCAGGACGGTTAAACTGGTTTTCAACCATGTCAATAAATTAAGCAAAATAAACAACAATCTTCCTCATTTTGCCAACAAAGTTGGTGCTTATTGCTTAGTGAAGGCAACATGGCTGCATGTGAGTAAGCTAAATGAGATTTGAGGAAATCTGAAAATTGTGGGTAAAATAAGATTTAAAGAGGTGGGAGAAGCAAAGTGAGAAATGTGGTGCTTAAAAGAGTTAAAAGGAAGAATTTTTTGTTTTAGCCTTTAAGGTGATGAACTAGTTCAATGAAGAGTGAGAAAGAGAGGTTCAATAGGGAGGGAGAGAGAGAGAGAGAGAGACTGATGCAGCGTAGGTGTGTAGAAGCAGAATCTATAACACACAAATACTGCAACTCTTCCACTAAACCTAAGTTCTACAAAAACACTAGGCTAATAGGAAAAATAATAGAGAAAACCTCTCTAGCAAACTTTTATTCAAAAACACACATCACATAAATAACTTCTCTATAAAGAGTATTTATAGGAATAGAATTTCTCATACTCCTTTTAGGAAAAGAAATAATAAACCTACTTCTACTAGAGAAAGGAAAAACAATTTAACTAGGAAAAGGAAAACAATTAAAATCCCAATTCAATTAGGAAAAGAATTTTAATTCAAAGTACTAGAGTAAATAAATCCTAATTCAAATAGGAAAAGGAAAACAATAAAAACTCTTTGTTCTTCATAACGTGATTTGCATCATCCTCCCTGGGTTGGAAGAAACTCGTCCTCGAGTTTGGAGTCTGGATTAGAATTCTCCCCTCGATATGGAACAAGATGCTTAACATTGAAGACGTTAGATGTACGCATATGACTTGGAAGTTTCAATCGATAGGCATTAGGATTAATTTTCTCAATAATCTCCAAAGGACCAATCTTTCTAGCAGCTAGTTTGTTGTACTCTCCCATAGGAAAGCGATCTTTGGTCAAAATTGCCCAAACAAAATCACCAATCTCAAATTTTACTACTCGACGTTTCTTGTCAGCGGTTTGTTTGTACTTAGCAGAAGTCTCCTGTAAATGCTTAGTAGTAGCTGTATGAATTTCTTGAATCTGTGCGATTTGATCCTCAGCTTTCACATTGACACACTTCAAGTCAGGGATAGGAGCCAAATCAAGTGGTGCACGTGGGTTGTAGCCATAAGTAATAACAAAGGGACTAAAGCTAGTGCTACGATTAACAGAACGATTAACAGAACGATTAGGGTTTCTAGGCAAGCACCTACATACACAACTAGAGGCCTATGTATGCAGGGTTTAACCCGCATACACATACTTATGGCATGCATCCATGGACTTGTGCACCTATCCTAACCTAGAAATGTGAAACAAAAAATAGAGCACAAACAAAAAACCCTAAGCCTAGCAACCAAGCATGCTCATAACATAAGAGAACTATAAAACTAACATAAGAAAACATACATAAACCTAAACTAAACAAAGAAACAGGATTACAACAGATGTTAGGACATATGTGATTCATATTAGAAACATATGTCAACATTTTATGTAATTGGCTAATCCTTTGACAAAACGCACTTTACTTGTAATTGGGTAGATCTAGGATGTGTTTAATGCTTCAAGAAACAAGGTTTCAAGTTCAAGTGTTAAAGCCATGCAAGTCTGTCCAAGAATCAATCGAAGAAGTGTTATTCATTAAAGCTTGACAGCTAGTATATATTGAGGTTTAAAAGAGTTGTTTCAACCTAAGGCTCAACAGTTGCTCGATAGACAGGATATCTATCGAGATTTATGAAAAACATATTTTCAGTTCTGATTTTCATCCAATTCGTGAGTATGTATTTGGGCTTTCTTTCTCACAACCCTAAACATATATAAGGATTATTTTATGGGCCGTCAAAGGTTGCACAATTGCACAAGTGTAGATCAAAGTCTTGTTCATGCAAGTTGTAACTGGAGATAGAATTTGTCTTACTTCATCTTTCTCTTGAAGAAGCTACTGTGTTTGTACACCGTAGGGTTTTATGACCAAGGAGCTTCTTGATTTTCATTGTCTAGATGAAATGAAGAACTTTGCAGCCAACATCCTTCTTAAGTTGGTGATTAAGTTGCATACTAGGATCAGCGCATCTATTGGTTAATCATGTATTGGGAGCCGTGCATTGAAAGGAGAGTTTGTCACTATAGAACAAGTCCAATTGGTATTGTGGTAAGCATTCAACTGGAGGTTGGTATAACGTATTGGGATTCCTTTACTTGTAACCGCTTGTTTTGATAATAGTAGATTCTCGGGAGTGGTGACCTTAAAATCACCCGGTGATGTTTTTGCCGTGTAGGTTTTCCCCATTCGTAAACAAATCATCGTGTCAATTTATTTTCCACTACATACTTTGGTTAATTACAGATTTGTTTATGCTATTACGCGCTTTGCATGTTAATTTGATTAATTAATTAACTTGGCTAATTAATCAATTAATATATCATAAGGGGTCAATGCATTCTTGGCCTATCAACAGAAAAAAAAAACAGAAAGATAAAAAGGAAAAGGTTGAAGCTTGATACCTTAAAAGGAGTTCCCAAGCTTTGATTTTGATCGTTCCCCTCAGTCAAATCTATCATAGTCAATAAACACGTGATTATTAATCTTAAACTCAAAGGATTTGGGCCAAAAAAGGTTCTAATTAGATAAAATTGACTTAAGGGTGTTTTGTGAAAAACTCCATTTTTGAATCACTATTTTCTAGTGAATCATAGGTTTTTCCCGTGAAATTTCTATGTGTTTTGAAAATATACCATATAAGGTTTTTTATAGTGGAAAAAATGGGGTTTGGAATGGCTCCCAGACGATGTAGGATTCATTGCAAACCTTAGCCATTATTGCAGAAAACTTGCATTTTCCATGCTTCTAGAACCCTAGTTGTGTACTCAGGAATGTGCTTGCGTACGAATGCTTTGGCCCATGTACGTAAGCCAAGGGCCACTTTGGTCTTTTATTTTCAAAAATGGATTTTTGGTTATTTAAAATGTTATATTTTCTATTTTAACACTCCTTAAGTCATTTTGATATCTGATTGAGCTCTAAACTGGCCTTGGGCCTTAGAGTTTGAGCATCATTAGGGAACGGGGGCCCGAGTCGTAAGGGTCACAAAATGCAGTGTCTACACTTGCATATTTAATTCACTTGGGATATGTCCACAAATTCTGGACGTTAATTCACTTGGAATGCAGTAAATGCACCAATTATGACTGAAGACGTTATGGACGTTACTCATAAAGAGGTTACAACAAGTGATGATTTAGAATCAATACAACTGGGAAAGGGAGCCGGATTTCAAGGGGATCTCTTTAATGAGAAAATACGTGAGATTGATTCGAAATTGAAGAAGTTTGACTTGGAGAAGGACTCAACTGCTGACTCAGTTTTAATTGTGGAAACGGAGAGTGCTATAAATGGAAAACCCAATTATTATGGGATTATGACAGATAAATCCTATCATGAGTTGGCAGCGTGTGAGAAACTTAATAAAAGAGACTAGCACGTGACAATTAATGAAGGAAACCCTAATGTTCTTGAACCTCACGTGACAGGTGAGAAAACTAAGGAGCAAGAAAACACGTCTAGGGGTGGCTGTGAACGCAAACATTACGTGGAAGAGGATAGTGCGAAAGGGCTGTGGTTCCTCCCTTAAAATATCAGAAACATCCAGGTACTGAATTGCTGAATTTTGAGTTACCCAAAAAGAAGAAGCAGGTTTCTCATGATGATCAAGATACTATAATTGAATTGGTGGGGTCTAATATTTAGCCCTACCAGAAGTAATGAACATCTTATGCTAGAACTGTTGTGGGCTTGAGAACCCACAGACAGTTCAAGAGCATAGTGACTTAATCCTAGCCGAAACATGGCTTGACAAAGCTAGGCTGGAGGAAATTAAAGTTCGGTACAAATTTAAAGGGTTGATAGAAGTCTCAAGAATAAGTAGAGGAGGGGAGTGGCTATTTTTTGGAAAGAGAGGTGCAATCTCTCCCTTGACACATACTCTTACAACCACATTGATGTGATCATAAATAAAAGGAAGGAAGATGAATGGAGGTTTACTAGGTTTTATGGAGAGCTAGATACAAGAAATCGCAATAAGTCTTAGGAAAAATTGAGGACATTAAAAAACAAATTCACCCTTCCATGGTTGTGCGCGGGTGACTTTAATGAAATTTTGAAGGCTGATGAAAAATTGGGAGGAAGGTTCAGGCCAAATAGACAGATGGAAGCTTTTAGGGAGGCTCTTGATGAATGCGAGTTTAAGGATTTGGGTTACGTGGGAGGGAAGTACATGAGGAATAGAGGTTCTAGAGGGGGTAATACAATATGGGAAAGGCTTGATTGTGCGGTTGCTACCACTGATTGGATTGAGAAGTTTCCGGCAAGAAAGGTTGTGCACCTAGAATGTGGCTCTTCGGATCATAAGCCACTAATCATTCTTCCAAAAAGGGTCCAGATAAAGCAGAAAAAACCATGGAGGTTTGAGCACATGTGGCTGGAGGATGAGAGGTGTGGCGAGGTTGTAGATCTTGCTTAGAGGAGAGTCCGTCCAAGTAACTTGATGGCTCAAGTGGAAGGTAAAATAAAGGTGTGTCAGGCAAAGCTTAAATAGTGGAGCCTGACCTCTTTTGGGAATATTACCCGTGCACTACAAGAAAAGAAGTAGCAACTCTGACAGGTAGAACAGAGAGCAATCAGGGAGGGTACAATGGAAACAGTGAACCGATTGAAATAGGAGATAAATGGCTTGTTGATAAAGGAGGAAAAGATGTGGAAACAAAGGTCAAGGGCTTTATGGCTACAAGAGGGCGATCAAAACACAAAATTTTTTCACAATAAGGCCTCTCATAGATATAAGAGAAATAGAATTGAAAAATTGAAGAATGAAGCGAGAATGGTATGTACTAATGAAGAGGAGATATCGAAGATTCTGATTGATTACTACCAGAACCTATTTACTTCAGCCTCACCATCAAATTTGGAAGAAGTACTGATGGTAGTTCCTGCAGTTATTACAGATGAACAAAATGCAATGTTAGCTGTAGAATTTGTTAAGGCTGAGGTGGAGGAAGCACTACAACAAATGGCACCACTAAAGGCACCTGGACCCGATGGCTTACCTCCTCTATTCTACCAAAAATTTTGGCCATCTATTGGTGAGGATGTTTCAAAGGCAGTTCTCAATTACCTAAACTCAGGTTCAATCCCTTCTTCCATAAATCACACTTTTATAACTTTAATCCCTAAAGTCAAAAGCCCATCTATAGTTTCAGAATTCTGCCCCATTTCTCTTTGTAATGTCATTTATAAAATTGTATCTAAGGTTGCTGCTAATAGGCTCAAAAAAGTCCTACCTTTTATTATTTCTGACTCACAAAGTGCTTTCCAATCTAATAAAGCTATTTCAGACAATATTCTGGTGGCTTTTGAGTTGCTTCACCATATGAAGACACAGAAGTCTAAGAAAGTAGGTTTTATGACCCTTAAGCTAGACATGAGTAAGGCGTATGACAGGATGGAGTGGCATTTTTCTGGTGGAAATTATGAGGAAGATGGGGTTTTGTGATAGTTGGCTGAATCTCATTCATGAGTGTATTAGCACGGTGTCCTACTCAATCTTGGTAAATGGGGAACCTAAGGGTGAAATCTTCCCTTCTAGGGGAATTCGCCAAGGGGACCCATTGTCACTATATTTGTTCTTATTATGCTCGAAAGGGTTGAATAGAATGTTTCAGAAGGCTACAAGGGAAGACATTATTAGAGGCTTTTCATTATGCAAAAATGGTCCAAAGATTCCTCACCTATTTTTTGCATATGACAACTTATTATTTTGCCGTGCAAGGAGAGAAGATTTACAAGCCATCCAAAACATCCTAACTAGCTTTGAGCATGCATCCAGCCAAAAAATAAACAGTGAGAAGACAACACTTTTCTTTAGTAAAGCTGTGTCCGATGATATGAAGAGAGAAATTATTGATTTTCTAGGGGTTGCAGAAATAAAGGAGTATGAGAAGTACCTTGGGCTGCCTGCTGTTGCGGGGAAAAATAAAAAGGCAAGCTTGAATTACATCAAGGAAAGGGTGTGGGTAAAACTTCAAGGTTGGAAGGAAAAACTTCTATCTCAAGCTAGAAGAGAAGTCTTACTAAAGGCAGTGGCTCAAGCGATCCCTACTTTTGCAATGAGTTGCTTTAAATTGCCGGTGGGTTTGTGCAAATAGATTGAAATGCAAATAAGAAAATTTTGGTGGGGTGAGCGTGGTGGCCAAAGGAAAATCCATTGGAAAAGTTGGGAAATTCTGTGTAAATTGAAATTCTGTGTAGATTTGGTTAGGTTTAATGAAGCTATGTTGGCAAAAAAATTTTTGGAGATTACAAACTGAGAAGGAGTCCCTACTGTACAAGGTTTTCAACACTAAGTATTTCCCTTCAGGTTCGGTTTTTGAAGCAAGAAGCTCCAGGGGTTCTTTTGCTTGGCAAAGCTTGCTTAAAGCTAGGCATGTCATTGAAAAAGGAATGTTGTGGAGAGTTGGAGATGGCACACAAATTTGGGTGTTCCATGATAAATGGATTCCTAGATGTTTCCCAATTGGAGTGGTATCACGCACACCAGGCTTTGAGGATGATTCCACTGTTTCCTCAATCATAAATCAGACCACAATGGAATGGGATAGGCAGCTGATTGATCTCAAAATTGCACCATTTATGGCTTAGAAAATAAAAGCCATTCCTCTATGTAGATTGGTGATGAGGGACTGCATAGTGTGGCCACGAACTAAGGATGGTAACTACTCAGAAAAGACGGGTTATTAGTTGTTGGGAGAGTTAGAAAACAGAAAGGAAGCTTCGGGGTTAAACAACAACAACCTGAGAAGTTTTTGGAAGATGCAAATTCCAAATAAAATAAAAAAACTTCTGTTGGCGAGCTTGTACCGAGTCCCTCCCAACTTTGGCGAACTTATGTCGGCGAAATGTTGTCACCTCTCCTCTATGCAACAGTTATGGAATGTGCAGAGAAATCGTATTGCATGCAATGTGGGAATGTGACCAAGTTTAGGTTTGCTGGGGTTGTGCTTTTAATAAATTAAGACAAGCTCATATGCAATTGGGCTCCTTCAATGATCTGGTGTCCACTATAAGGCAATGAGGAAGACATGGAACTGTTCACAGTGATTGCATGGTTCGTTTGGTGCAAACAAAATAAATGCCACTTCAAGGAGCAATGCTTGCCACCTGAGAAGATATTGGACGTGGCATAATCATCTTTAAAAGAATTTCAAGACAGACCCAAGACTAGGACAGTGAGACTACAGCCACAACCACCAGAACCCGATATATACAAAGAAAATTACGACGAGGCATACTTTACGGAGTAAGAAGCAGTAGGAATCAGTGTCATTGTGAGGAATGAACTGGGACAGGTGATGGCATCCTTAGCAAAGAAGTTTCTCATGCCTCCAACAATGGAAATTCTTGAGGTGATGGTAGTAAGGAGGGCTATGATCTTCATGGAGGAATTGGGATTGCGTAGGGCCATTTTTGAAGGAGATTCGATGACTGTTATAAAGGCTTTATCAGGGGACTGCCCAAACCGGTCTAGTATTGGGTACATTGTAAAAGACTATAAGTCTCTAATGGGTTTTTTTCAAACCTGCTCTTTCTCTCATGTGAGGTGGCAGAGCAATGGAGTAGCTCATGCTTTAGCTAGGAGAGCAAGAAAGTCTTCCCCTTTGTCCATTTGGATGGAATCTGTTCCACCAAACATTTCCTATTTAGTGTATGTTGATGTAACAACTTAATTTTCTTAATATTTCAGTAAAGTGGATTGATAATTTTCTCAAAAAAAAAAAAAAAAAAAAAGCTTTAATCAATACGAATACGTTTGGAATTTTAGCATCTTGTGGGTCATGCTAAGCCACCATCATGGAAACTAGTATCATTGATCATGTGCATAATCTATTTATAAATGGTAAACAATGATATTCATTAGCAGCAATGATGCACATATCCATGTGCAAATTGTTATATTTTTCCCCCCACTATTCTCTATATTGTTTTTTTTTTTTTTTTTTGGTTTTCTCCAACTCTTTTATTAATGTTCTTGTTAATTTTGTATTGTAGCCATGGTTGAATGTCCACTGTCACTCCTTGGAAATTCACCTTCTATGCCAAATGTACAAGCCCCTCAATCCCAATATGATTCTATTGAGGCTGATGGCCAATTTGAAATTGTTAATGTTCCAATTGATGTGGAGGATGATGAGGATGATGACGATTACAATTTGAGTGATTTTTTGAATCTGATGATGATATAAATGAAGATTTTGGTATGGAGGATGATGGAATCAATAGAGCAATTGGGGGCAAGCAGCTTGAGGGAGTTTGGAATGGTGAAGGAGACTCAGATCATGGGATAGTGATGAGTTAACGAGTGTAGAAGGGTCATTTGATGATGAAGGGAATTCAAGGCCTAGGTTCCTTGAATTTAACCAAGGCATTGGCATGGAGAATGCACAGCTAGTGAAGGATCAAAAATTTGCATCACATGTAGTCTTCAAGGAGGCACTAAAGGAGTGGTATATTAAAGAAAAATATGATTTTGAGTATAAGCACAATGATAAGTGGAGAGTGACAGCTGTATGTAAAAAAAAAAAAAAAAAGAGGTTGGAAGATACATGCACCCCAAACACAAATGGGAGATGCCTTTCAAATTAAAAGTTTTAAGAGCATACATATGTGTGGCAAGGATCATAAGAATAGTAAGATTTCTTCAAGGTGGCTAGCCAATAAATATTTGCCATTCTTTAGAGATGATCATACTTGGACAGAAAATGCATTGAAGGGTGCAGTGTTTAGGGACCATGAAGTTGATGTGACTTTAGACCAATGTTATAAGGCTAAGAGAATGGCCTTCAAAATGATACATGGTGCTAAGGAGAAGCAGTATAAGAGACTTTGGGACTATGCGGCTGCTATTAGGAAGTGGAATGTGGGTAGCATAGTGAAGATACAAACTACGAGTGATGTGTTTGAGAGAATGTATGTTTGTCTTGATGCTTGCAAAAGGGGATTCTTAGCAGGTTGTAGGCCATTTATTGGGATTGATAGGAAGGGGACAACAGGGGGACAGTTGTTGGTTGCTGTTGGGAAGGATGGGAATGATAATATCTTCCCAAGCGCTTAAGCTATCATTGAAATTGAGAATAAAAGCTCTTGGACCTGGTTTCTACAATGTCTGTTGGATGACATCAGACATGTGGATGAGAATGGATGGGTATTTATCTTAGAATGACAGAAGGCAAGAAACAATTAATGTGCATGTGAACTATTTATTTAATTTTTAAAAATATCATGATCTATAACCTAAATATGAATTACGAATGTATATTTGTGTATTTTTTATGGTAGGGATTAGTAGAGACCTTTAAGGATTTGATGCCTAATGCAAAGCATAGATTTTGTGTTAGGCATTTACATGCAAATTTCAAGAAGGATTTTCCCAGGAAGGTACTTAAAGATGCAATGTGGAGTGCTGCTAGGGCAGCAACAAAGAATTCTTTTGACATCCACATGGATGAGTTGAAGAAGCTTGATGTGAAGGCATATGAGTGGCTTGTGAAGTTAGATGTGAGAACATGGAGCAGACATGCTTTTAATCCAAGAAGCAAGAGTGACACTCTGGTAAACAATATAGTAGATTCTTTCAATGCTTGGATTTTGGAGGCTAGGGATAAACCAATGTTGACAATGATGGAGATCATAAGAGTGATGTTGATGCAAAGGTTGCAAACCAAAAGAGATCATATGAGAAGGTATGAAGGCAAGGTTTGTCCAAGAATCTATAAGAAGCTTGAGAGGATAAAAAGTGAGGTTCGACATTGCATTTCTCGTTGGAATGGAGAGTCCAAATATGAGGTGGAGTACATTTATGGTGGAAGATATATGGTGGACTTGAATGAGAGGACTTGTGATTGTGGGAGATGGGGATTGAGTGGAATCCCATGTTTTCATGCTGTTGTTGCAATAATTGAGCATAGAGAGCAACTTGAGACTTATGTAGACATTGCTTACACTAAGAAGACATTCCTAAGTTGTTACCAATGGATGGTAAGTCCACTTCCAAGCCATGAACAGTGGCCAAAAACACCCTATGACCCAATCAAGCCCCCAAAATTTAGAAAGAAAGTAGGCAAGTGTAAGAAGGTAAGAAAGAGGGAGGTAGGAGAACCTATTAATGCATTTATGGTGTGGAAGAAAGGAACTGCCATGAAATGTGGGAATTGTTTCCAATGGGGCCATAATCAAAGAACTTGTAAAGCTCCTAATAACCCCATCAAGAAGGCTTATAAAAAGAAAAAGAAAGGACAATCATCTATGCCTGGAGCTAAAGGGAGTAAAAAATTATCGGTAAATTTCAAGTATTACTTTGTTGAACTTTTCTTCCAAATTTCAAGTACTACTTTGTTGAACTTCTCCTACCTTTTTGGCTTTTTATAGGGTACTCAACAATCAAATATAGGTACTCAACAATCAAGTCAAAGTTGTACAATGGACAACACTAGTGGAAGCAAGAAGGATAAGGGAAAGGCTAAGGTCTAGTGGTAGCAAGAAGATAAACAATTTTTTAGTTCAATATTTTGTTTAGTGATATGTGGGGCCTTCTAAAAATATTGATGGAGCCAGTATACTTTTGTTTTTCAATATTGCTAGAAAAGTGTAATTACTAATTCATTGAGTGTTATTTCTTTGGCAAACAATATACTGTTTGTAAACACTCATTTGATATTTCAATTTACAGCATATTGAGATCTTTTTAAGAATACTGATGTCATGCCCCAAACCCCAAAAGGTCCAAAGCATGATAAAGACGTTTCAAAGTACCTGTAGATTTTTCCATTTTTTTGACAATCCAATCCACATAAATCATATCAAGTACCAACATCAAGAATTATCATAATAATTCCTTTCAGTGTACTCTCAAAGTAAGCCAGAGCTCTAAGAATTAATTACAATGACCATTGGCCACAAAAGAATAGAGGTCTGAAAATATAATTACATATCAACAGCTTGTCCCATCAGTGAGAATAAAGTCACAACCACTATAATATACAAAAGAATGAGTTAAGCCTATTCTAAAATGAACATCATCTAATATCTCCATTACAAAAGTTCAACCTCCATCAGTAGTTAGTCTAACTACTATTAGCCACCAAAAAGCTGTCTCAAAAGATTGTTGCCTACTCTAAAAAGTTTATAAAATAATGGAATGAGATAGAGCCCAATAAGTAGCATATTTAATGGGAGTGGGGGAAATGCAAGTTTCATGATGGTAACAATTTACAAATCATGCTTTTAATTTGGGAATTTCCAAATAGTTTCTACAAAACCATTTCCAAAAATAATATGACAAAAATGAATAAATTGACACAACACAAAGCTTCTCAAAATGTTCTCATGAGATTACATACTATATATTCCTCAAAATATCTCAACATGAAACTACTTACTATACTGTGAGCAATAACAACATCATTCCAAACCAGAAAATCTAACCCAAGGCCACATGAAAATCGCCGACACAAAGCTGGAACTCATTGCTGACACAAAGCTGGAACTAATCTACCGACACAAAGCCGGAACTCATCGCCGACACAAAGCCGAATCTAATAACCATCACAAAGACGGGTGCTAAGATACCAATGTCACACAGACTATAGTATCTGGTTAGGTAATCACTGGGTAATCACCTGTCACAGCACATGGGTAGAACATAAGGAGCTCACAAATTACCTTTAATTAAAAATACATAATTCACTTCCAAGTAGTTTCATTAAATATTTGAATGCCCAAGATATTCACAAGGTTCTCAAAGCCTTCAACTCATTTCTTGTCAAAAAGATTTTGTATTAACTTCCCAAATAACATAGGTTAAGATAAAGCTTCTTTATATTTTGCAAATTGTAACGACCCAAGAATAAGCGCTAGCCACATCTGCGCTATACCTCAAAAGGACTAGTCACAATTGAGGCTACTTGCAGTTGTTAATAAAGCCCAGTTCAACCCAGTAAATACCCTATGTGGGACTTATTACACACTCACACACATCATACAATCAATCAAATTGGGGCATCACACAAATAATGCAATAAATCCATAATACACATTCTCTAGAATTTAATCAAAGATGCTAGTCTTTTCCTTGCTAACAAATCATGCAATTCCCCATATGCAATAAGAATATGCATTTTCATATATAATCATATATAGTAGGGTCACAACACAACACCTTTTAAAAAAACATAGTTCCACCATTAATTTTCCAAAATGTGTTTGACCCAAAAATAATTTTTATGCAACATGATTATTTTTCCAAAAATCCCATTAAAAAGCTACCTACCTCGCAACCCGCAAAAACCTAATTTTCCAAGCTCCAAAAAAAAAAAGCTAGAACCTAAACAATACCAAGCAAACCTATCAAAATAAGCATAAAGCTTGAAATTGTATCTAACTACATATTAGGAATTTCCAAATAAGCACTAAATTAGGCAAGCCTAGATTTAGCCTCACAAATAATATTTTCCATCTCCAAAGTTTCTCAACCAATTACTTTACAAGGCATAGACTCCCATTATACTTATGAATCATTCAAGGTATTATCTCTAACATCAAAACCTCAATAATTTATGAATAGTTTCCACCAGGTTTTCACAACATCATCAAGAGACCCATGACACCAAAATCACAATATCCTTCCAAACAAACAATTTAAATCTTTAACTAGCTCCAAATAAACCATAAAATTATATTCACAATTTATTTCACAAGATATACCTCAAAACCCCTAAATTTTCACCATTCATAAACCTTAGTTAGCCACCACAAGTAAAACCATAAACCCACTCATCAATTTAGTCCACCAAATCAAAAACCCATACACATAATTACAAGAATATCACCCAAGAAGCTCATCAATCTCATGAACATTATTATCAAAGCTTAGATTAAAATAACCTTAAGCAAAAGTATAAAACCCACTAATAGATTAGAAATTTTTATCTTAAATCAAAAGAGAAGAATATGCCTTAGAGGTCCCTAGAGAGCTTGCGGTGATCTTGCCGGAAAAGATGGTTGAGATGGTGGAGGATGAGCATAGGTGAGAGAGGATGAGAGAAAGGTTTGTGTTGTGTTGAGAGAAAATGATAAAGAAAAGAGGATAAGACCTTAGTTTTACCAGCCAAAGAGGGAGAGATATGAGTGATATTTGTGTGGTGGAGAAGTAATGGGGTAGGTGGGGTCACGTGGATCTCTATAAAAATCTGATCTCCCTTTTTATTTTTATTTTTAATATATATATATATATATATATATCCTAGGGCGTCACATTCTTCCCCTCTTATAAAAATTTCTTCCTCGAAATTGTACATAGTAAACTTAGATCTCTTTTCATTATGCACCTTATCCATATCAAATAAGAGTCACTATCTTGTAATAACTTCATTCTCTTTACTAGAGTTTATTGAACTTTCAACTAGCCAAGTAGGCTTCTGAATGGCCTATTCAACCTCAACTCCCAACCTGTCTAAATCAATAAGGATCTTCCTCTAAGTGGTATGCAAAGCAGCTGAAAAAATAACCGGAGGCTTTCTACTAAGCGCACCAATAATGACATAGCCTTGTGGAGATGATAGTTAATAATGTAATCATAGTACTTAAACAATTCAAATCATTTCATGGTCTCATGTATAGCTCATTCTGGTTAAATAATTACCCTAAACTTTTACGATCCATACAAATATCATATCTCTCATACAAATAATGTCTCCAAATTTTCAAGCAAACACAACTGCAACTAACTCCAAGTCATGTGGGGAAATCTTTCTCCTGATTCTTACATCCTACTAAGATCCAATGTGATTCCATCCTTAGAGATCACATAACTTAACAATACTACTTGACCCAACCAAAATTCACACTTCCTCAATTTAACAAACCACTTACTTTCTCTTAGTATTATTATTTTCTTTTAATAATTCTCAAGTGTTCCTCATCTCTTCTAGACTCTTAGATTAAGTCAAAATATTATGTTAATCATGAAATGCCACATTCATCAAATCCTTAGAGGTAGGAGGGGCAATAATTAATCCAAATAGCATCATTATGAACTCATAATGACTATACCAAGCCCAAAAGACCATCTTTGTTATTTCCCAAATTTCGACTAGCGGTAACCAAAACAAGGTCAATCTTAGAAAATACTTGTGCTCTTTGCAACTAGCCAAACAAGTCATCAACGCAAAGCAAGGGATATTTACTCTTAATGGTAACTCAATTTAGATCATGGTGGTTGGTACATAACCTCATAAACCCATCTTTCTCCCTAAATATGCATACAAGCATGACAAGAAGCCAACCAATACATGCCTAGGATAACATAAAAATCACGCACATCTAGCAACACCATTTTTGCCAATAACTCTCTACCCCGAAAAGGATATAACACTTGAGCACGAAACTATTCCATATAATATCACCAACTAGGGTAGAAGCTAATAACTTAAAATCAAGTAGTTCCAAGCTCTTACCATAACTTTTAGTAAGGCACTAGAAACAAAATAATGCATGGAACCAAGATCAAAAGAACTCTAGCATGTATGGAGAACAAAGGAAGTATACCTGTCACCATTGCATCCATGGCCTGAGCATCCTGAGTAGTCAAGGCATACACTCTACCTTGCACCCTTTTCTCATCATCACTACCCTTAACAAATTGGGGTGTGGAAGAGGAACTTTAGCCCTTGGTAGTTGGGCATTGCCTAGCAAAGTGTTTGGGTTGCTTACAAGTATAGCACACCTTTACTCCCTCCATGCAAGTTTGATCCTCATGGATTTTACCACAACGAATGCAAGGCCACTTCTTACCAAACTGAGGAGGGCCACTCTTGCCTTGCCCATAAGAATGATCCCCATTACCAAACTTTTTAAAGAATCATTTCTTATGCTCTTGACCCTTATCATGTTGAGAATTAATTGGCCCTTGCTTCTTTTCACTCTCCTTGGAGCTAGGGTTGTACTTAAATTCTTCTTCAATACTTATTGCCCGCTTCACAGCCTCAGTAAAAGTATCCACTCCAGAGGCTATAATGAGAGGGCGAATCCTACCATTAAGGCCCTCCCAAAACTTTTTCACTTTCTTGGACTCATTCGGAATCAAGTAAGGAGCAAAGTGAGAGAGCTCAACAAACTTCGCAACATACTCCTCCACTGTCATAGCCCCATGAACCAAATCAGAAAATTCTCTTGCCTTACAATCCCTCACTACATCGGGGAAGTATGTCCTATTGAAAACTTCCTTAAACTTCTCCCAAGTAATGGGAGTGTCCCTTCTGAACTTTGTCTTCAATAATTGCTCAGTGCTTGACCACCATCTATTAGCAGAACCCTGAAGAGCATAAGTGGCATACCTCACCTTATCCTAGGCATGTATCGGTTGGCTTCTTGTCATGCGTGTATGCATATTTAGGGAGAAATATGGGTCTATGAGGTTATGTACCAACCACCATGATCTAAATTGAGTTACCATTAAGAGTAAATATCCCTTGCTTTGCGTTGATGACTTGTTTGGCTAGTTGCAAAGAGCACAAGTATTTTCTAAGATTGACCTTGTTTTGGTTACCGCTAGTTGAAATTTGGGAAATACCAAAGATGGTCTTTTGGGCTAGGTATGGTCATTATGAGTTCATAATGATGCTATTTGGATTAATTAATGCCCTTACTACCTCTAAGGATTTGATGAATGTGGCATTTCATGATTAACTGGATCATTGTATTCATTGATAATATTTTGACTTATTCTAAGAGTCTAAGAGATGAGGAACACTTGAGGATTATTAAAAGAAAATAATAATACTAAGAGAAAGTAAGTGGTTGGTTAAATTGAGGAAGTGTGAATTTTGGTTGGGTCAAGTAGTGTTGTTAAGTTATGTGATCTCTAAGGATGGAATTACATTGGATCTTAGTAGGATGTAAGAATCAGGTGAAAGATTTCCCCACATGACTTGGAGTTAGTTGCAGTTGTGTTTGCTTGAAAATTTGGAGACATGATTTGTATGAGAGATATGATATTTGTATGGATCGTAAAAGTTTAGGGTAATTATTTAACCAGAATGAGCTATACATGAGACCATGTAAGGATTTGAATTGTTTAAGTACTATGATTACATTATTAACTATCATCTCCGCAAGGCTATGTCATTATTGGTGCGCTTAGTAGAAAGCCTCCGGTTATTTTTTCAGCTGCTTTGCATACCACTTAGAGGAAGATCCTTATTGATTTAGACAGGTTGGGAGTTGAGGTTGAATAGGCCATTCAAAGGCCTACTTGGCTAGTTGAAAGTTCAATAAACTCTAGTAAAGAGAATGAAGTTATTGCAAGGCAGTGACTCTTATTTGATATGGATAAGGTGCATAATGAAAAGAGATCTAAGTTTACTATGTACAATTTCGAGGACGAAATTTTTATAAGAGGGGATGAATGTGACGCCCCAGGATATATATATATATATATATATATATACTAAAAAAAAAAATAAAAAGGAGATCAAATTTTTATAGAGACCCACGTGACCCCACCTACCCCATTACTTCCCCACCACACAAATATCACTCATATCTCTCCCTCTTTGGCCGGTAAAACTAAGGTCTTCTCCTCTTTTATTTATCATTTTCTCTCAACACAACACAAACCTTTCTCTCATCCTCTCTCACCTGTGCTCATCATCCACCATCTCCACCATCTTTTCCGGTAGGATCACCGCAAGCTCTCTAGGAACCTCTAAGGCATATTCATCTCTTTTGATTTAAGGTAAAAATTTCTAATCTATTAGTGGGTTTTATACTTTTGCTTAAGCTTATTTTAATCTAAGCTTTGATAATGATGTTCATGAGATTGATGAGCTTCTTGGGTGATATTCTTGTAATTATGTGTATGGGTTTTTGATTTGGTGGACTAAATTGATGAGTGGGTTTATGGTTTTACTTGTGGTGGCTAACTAAGGTTCGTGAATGGTGAAAATTTAGGAGTTTTGAGGTATATCTTGTGGAATAAATTGTGAATGTAATTTTATGGTTTATTTGGAGCTAGTTAAAGATTTAAATTGTTTGTTTGGAAGGATATTGTGATTTTGGTGTCATGGGTCTCTTGATGATGTTGTGAAAACCTTGTGGAAACTATTCATAAATTACTGAGGTTTTGATGTTAGAGATAATACCTTGAATGATTCATAAGTATAATGGGAGTCTATACCTTGTAAAGTAATTGGTTGAGAAACTTTGGAGATGGAAAATATTATTTGTGATGCTAAATTTGTTGGGGTTTATGCCCTAAAATCCAATTTATTGGCATTACATAAATAATTAAATTGTTTAATTATATGAGACTATTTATGAACTAATGGGACATTATCTTAGTCCATGAGATGCATAGTATGTGATTTATGTGAAAAGTCACAGAAGATATAAATCACAAGTTCTTTGTAAACTCAGAATTTTACTTCGTAGTCAGTGATGAAATTGGACGTTCATCTGCAAAGACTATAACATATCAATTACGATGATTTGTCTTGATCATGGAAGTGGAGACTTCTAGTTGGTATGTTGATATGTTTTAAGAGTTAAGACATATTGAACTGGACCGCTGTGAGATTTATTATTCTCCTAACGACTGTCAAATGAATAATAAATCTCATGACTTCTATTTACATCAACTCTAAATCTTGAAAGAATAATAGACTTGATCATGAGATGTAGGTTGCTTTGATATATCAGGAGTGAGATCTATAAGTTATGGTCAAAACCTCAGTATCTTGGGCAGCCGCATTTAATGTTGATGGAACATATATTCTCAAGATGGAATTCATAGTCTCTTAACGGAGATCTAAAATATTCCATTGAGATAAGTTTAATGGTTTGGTTTTTTAGAGTGTTAGGCCCAACCACTTTAGTAAGGAGTTACTAAAGTATATATATTTATGAAGTTGGATTTCATAAATATATATTGAATAACATAAAGGATTAAACCGGGTACTCAAGGATTAAGATGTAGTAATCTTCAAAGTGGCAGTCTATTTCATGACTTTATATTACTACGAATATTTTAATGAAGGGATTGCATGTACAATAAAGTCTTGGGATATAATTTATAGATAAGGCCTAGAGTGCAACTATATTTATATAGTGGTATTAAATATAGTTAATGGTAACTTTGGACTTATCAAGAGTTGATAGAAAAGTCCAAGGCCCATTGAAGCTAGTGTCTTATTGGTCCCTTTTGGTCCCACTCCAAGCGACGCACTAAAACACAATTGGGAAGGCCCAAAAGGCTAGCCCAATAAGATAATCAATTATATATATAAGGAGAGAAACATACAGAATTTCATTAAGGTTTTTTATGATACTTTCATAAGGTCTTTCATTAAGATCATACAAAGAATGAAATGGTTTGTATAAGAGTGTTGGATACTCTTTATTCTCTCCTTGGAAACTGATTGAGAGACCACATATCTTGGGCATCAAGTGGAATTGGAGTGAAGATTAAAAGTCTTCCCAAGAACTTCTGATCTTTGGTTTTGAATTTCACCACACCAAGGTATGCATTCTTGTTCTCTAATTCTGAAACTTACATAGTTCATGTTATCATTTTCTAATGAAGTAGATCCGTTTAATTTTTCCGCTGCACACATAACATGTATTTTCCAACAAAATCTAGGCTTGACTAATTTAGTGCTTATTTGGAAATTCCTAATATGTTGCTAGATACAATTTCAAGCTTTATGCTTATTTTGATAGGTTTGCTTGGTATTGTTTAGGTTCTAGCTAATTTCTTTTGAAGCTTGGAAAATTAGGTTTTTGCGGGTTGCGAGGTAAGTAGCTTTTTAATGAGATTTTTGGAAAAATAATCATGTTGCATAAACATTATTTTTGGGTCAAACACATTTTGGAAAATTAATGGTGGAACTATGTTTTTCTAAAAGGTGTTGTGTTGTGACCCTACTATATATGATTATATATGAAAATGCATATTCTTATTGCATATGGGGAATTGCATGATTTATTAGCAAGGAAAAGATTAGCATCTTTGATTAAATTCTAGAGAATGTGTATTATGGATTAAATTCTAGAGAAAGCGTATTCTAGCATCCCAAGATTGTTTCTTTCCTCGTTGACTACTTGAATTATTACAGTGTCAAATCTACATCATACAACTCAAACCCTCCACAACAGCCTCTCAATTTAATGGCTGTAAGAGAACCTATAACAGAAGGGGGACATGTCCCATTGGCTGCTATATTTCATTGTTCCTATATGACTTGAAACATTTACAAATATCAATGGAAGAAGAAAAAAAATCTAACTATACATTTCTTCCATCTAAAGAATAGAAACAAACTTCATATTTCTCGCAGTCACAAGGTTCCTAAAGATCTGGTAGTGTTATCTTCCCAAAGATGTTGTGATCAAGCTTACTGAAGTGATCGCAGATTAGCAATATATATTTCTCCCCAATCTTTCCCATCTCTTTGACCTTATAAATTATATTCTTTGATTTGTTGAAATAAATAAGGGAAATATTCAGGGTTGATTTGTACATGAAGAAGAAGAAAATTAAGAAATAAATATAATAATTGAAGTGCTATATAAACAGGCAAGCTTTTAGTAGTCTTGATTCCAATTAGGTTAGTAACAAGGTGCTTGATTCCAATTAAGTTAGCGGAATCATCAAATTGATAAGCTATTATCACACATGGGACAAATGTCTAGCACCATTATATTGGCAATATACTGAACATAATTGATTAAAAGGTGTGTTACTGGCCACTTTCCCTGTAGGTTTGTATCATGAGAATATAACCAAACCAACACAATTTTGATGCAAACGTAGGTGCTCCAGTAGTATATTAGAGATTCAGATGGGAGGATTCCTTGATTGGAGTGATATTTTTGGTTATTTGGTACTGCACTTTAGCGTCCATTACTCCAAATTGAAAAGAGTAACCTTTTGTTGTAGGAAGAGCTTAATGGTTAATTTTCCCACATACGGCGCCAAACTGATGCTGCCAAAATCATCAGTTGGATCACTCATCCAATCCGTAGCTTTAGACAATCTTATAGGACCTGCAAGATAAAGAGAATTAATCGAAGAGACCACTTGATTGTGCCCGGTGGGGGAGCCTCCGATGCTTAAGTTAGTATCAGCCCATATCTTTTCTACTATAGATAGCATTTTGTAGTGGTTTTTGACATACTTTAGAAAATGGACAGATTGTCCCTTTTATAGGTGATTTAGGTAGCTGTTGGATATAAATAAGGGTGATTATTACCTTAATTGTAACGTTCTTTGTCTTGATGAGAGAGTTTAAAACCTTTGATAGACGTTATTGAATGTGTTGGGCTGTTACTCATCTATCTTTGATAGCTTACTTATGACGCAATGATCGTCCATTAAGATGGACGACCTTAATGGTTTCTATGGACTCATTACACACATTAACAAATACGATGTTAAAGAGCTCAATGTAACTGCACAAGCAATCAATATTTTGCTAATGAACTAGTACATTATCATTGTTTTTGTGTCGAGGGATACCATTTGGACCGCAACGCATGTGTTCCCACTCAAATTATTACTAGCAGTTAATGTCTCAGTTGGTAAGTATATATTCTTTTTTTTTTTTTTTTTTTTTTACCTTCGGATCCTTTCTATTGTATCATCAAGCTGTCAAATATCAAATATGATTTTTATTTTTTATCTGAGATAGAATTCTATTTTAGCATAATCTAAGTGTGTATGTGAAACTCCCTCCACTTATTTTGTGGAATGAATATCACTCCCACGCGTGCAGTGGTAATATCAAACATAATTAATGTTTGAAAAAATTGTGCCCCTACAATCATTCATAAAAACTTTTTTTTTTTCTGAAATTGAATTTTAATTAATGTAGGATCATATATAGAATGATTTATACTCTTGATCACAAGAGAATAGGAGAATTTTCTTTTCTTTATTTTTATTTTTTGGGTTCTGAAAAAAAAAAAAAAAAGTCATGGTTGGTATAGAGAAAATAACGGAAATTTTTCAACTTGTTAAAACTTTTTCTTTAGTCTCCATTTTCCAACTTCTGGAAAATTTAGACCTAATCAATTCCTTTGAACTAGTAAAAACTTTTTCTTTAGTCTCCAATTTCCAAGGTTTGGAAAATTTAGACTCTATCAATCCAGCGCCATAAAAATTCCATTGAAAAATTCTAGTGAAATAAAATAATTCTACAACTTGATTGTCCTTGTGGGAGAGAGTTCTGAACACACATATGCACTATAAATAAAGTATGAAAACAAATAGACAGTTATTACAATTCTATTTCTTTCAATAGTAGGTGTTAGCGCAGGTTTAATAATCATGCTTGTCTGTAGCTCTTGGATGCACTTGATAATCTAGCAAAGAAAGCTCATCAAACTTAAAGAAATGTTAAGTTTTTTCTCTGCCCTAGTGCTTGTGCAGCAGCCACAAACCCTAGTCCAGTAGTATACCCTGTTTATCATTCCTTTGGAACGATAATTGTTTTCTCCCTCTAGTAACACTGTTGCTTAGTAGGGCTCTTGCCGGTTTCTCCTTCGTGGAAATTGGGATACACTCTCTCTAACTCTTAAAACTATAATTCTCTTGTACTCTTTATCCGTTTATTTTTATTTTTATTTATTTATTTTTTCAGGTTTCCTTCTCCTATGGATTCCCTTTAGAAAGAATGGAGAAATATGGCTCTTTCTGATAAAGAGAAGAATTTCGTCAACCTGGATAATCCTAAAGTGAGCCTTAATGCACTCTTGGCAGCCAAAGTTTTTGCAAAGCGAGCTCCCAATATTGACGCTATTGTTCGAACTTTTAAGCCGATTTGGAGAACTCGCAAAGACTTTCATATTAGGGCAGTAGGTAACCAAGTTTTATTGTTTAATTTTGAGTTGGATACTGGCACAGACCGTGTGCTGCTGAGTGAACCCTGGTCTTTTGATAGAATCTTATTTTGTTCACAAGACACGTTGTGGGAGAATCAGATGGTTCAGGCTTACCTGGGACTGTTAATTTCTGGGTTCAAATCCATAACCTCCCTTTTCGACTTTTGACAGTGGAGGTAGCAGAAAACATCAGTGCTACTCTTGGGACTTTGGTGGGGATGACAATTTTGTCCTGTCACGCTTGACCTGTCTCTCCTCGCTTTGCCTCAAGCGGGTTTTTCCCACCCCGCAAAGGAGGTGGGTGGGGATGGGGTATGATTTTAGCTCTCCTCGCTTTGCCTCAAGCGGGTTTTTCCCACCCCACAAAGGAGGTGGGTGGGGATAGGGTATGATTTTAGCCCCGCATCACAGGGAGGGGTGTGGATAAGTTTATACATTTTAGACCCAACCCACCTTGTCCCATCTCCGTCCCACCCTGTATTGATTAGAGTTAAATTGTAAATTTTTTCATACTCTAAAACTCTACTATTTAAACAAACATATTATCAGCTTATTTTATTCTATCCAACAAGGCTTTCTGTCTCTCTTTTTTCTCTAACGAGGGTGGAAATAATGTACCAATCTTAACATTTTCTTTTGTCTTTATTATAAACAAATTTATATACTATTGAATAATTAATTTTGTATTATGAATTAGGTACTATAATACATAGTATCTTGTGTTTCCATTATATCCATCATCTGTCTCACAAATTCTAAGCATAATTAGTGAAGTTTTTTTCGATTAAAAATTGTTCATTATTACCAAATTGTGTTAAGAGTTTTGTTTGGGGAATTTATTTCTAAAAATTTGGAAGATTATGGAGGTGTTTGGTTTGTGTTTATAAACAACAATTTTCAGTTTTTAAACAACATTACACGTATTTTCACATACTTTTTCACTCACACATATTTTCATAAATATTTTTAAACATCAATTTTCAGTTTTTAAACACATGTACCAAACGGGTACTATGTTTCTATTAACAGAACAACTAGTATGTTGCCAATTGTTGGGCAATTTTTCACTTTTTCTATGATATCTCACTCATTTAGCTTCGTTTTCAGTCTTGTTACTTTAAAGGATTCCATTTTCTTTCATTTGAGTTCGAATTCATCTGGATCAAATGTTCGGATTTTGGTCAAAATACGGTCATACTTGGGTTTGCCGTGGTAAAATTTGGTTAAAGTTGGCAAAACCATTTGAAAGCATTGGCTTTGATGTAAAAAAGTAGGAGATTTGACTTTTTGGTAAAGGTTTGAGCATATTTAGCTATTGAGCCATTCAGTCAAAGTTTGGTTAATTAACCAAAGGTATTTTGGTTGTTTTAAATCTTAAATTGGAAATTTAAATGATCTAAAGTCCAAATCCGATCAATTAAGTTAATCTTGACATTCCCACAGTCCTAGGATAAAAACATGATTTTTTTCTAAATATTTAGGTCTTAGATATAAATTGAGGTAGGATAAAATACAATGACGACATCCGCAAAATTAGCACGTGACTCACATTCAAAAAGCAGTTATGATCAAATTCACGGGACATTCGCACCCGCAAAGTGCACAGGGATTTCCCATGAGAACTATGATCCCCGCAAGTTTAATTCCAGAGTCTCATACGAAATCTATGATGAGGTGTTCAAGGAAGCTCCACCGGTTGAGGAGATTTTTGTTGAGCTACACACTCTTCCCCACACCTACATCCCTACTCTTTTCAGCGATAAACATTGGGGTTCCCTTTTAGGAAGTTTCATTGACCCTTGTGCTTAGTTGTTCCGCGAGTTCTACTCTTAACATCGTTCCTGCAGGTGAAACCGTCAAGTGCTACGTAAGAAGAGTTGAATTCATTGTCACTCCTGCTAGACTTCATTTTGCTTTTGAAACGTCCAGTATTTATGAAGCTCTCCACATAGACACTATGACTCTCTTTTTGGAAATAGTGGGGCTAGCTATGGGTTTCTAAATTCCATAGGATGCTTATGCTAATCACCTGGGTTGGAGTGATATTATTAGTAATGGCAACCGCAGCAACAGAATTTCCATTAGCCTTGCCTAACTGCCCCGACAGCTGTGGAGATGTAAAAATTCTATATCCCTTTGGCACAACTGAAGGTTGTTACTTGAATGAGATTGTGGAGATCTTGTACATCCATTATATACATTATTTCTCTCACAATATATGAAACTTGTGACTATATAAGACCCACATGTTCTTATAGAGATTATGCACATATATTCCAGGTGCATGTTATTATTGCTATCGTAAATCCCCAATTGAAAATATATGTGGTTGGGTAAGCCTTTACATGTGGCGTTCATATGTTATGAGATATCAACAATATTGTGTTGTCCCCCATCTCATACATGTACACCAACTATTAGAGGCGTGTGTATGAGTTGTGTTGGGTTGAGTGCTTTTTTCAACCCATCCCAACACGGTGTGTTAAAAAAATCCAATTCAACCTAACCAAATCTACCTTAGGAGTCCAACCCAACCCACATGGATTGGGTTGGGTTGGGTTGGCCATGGGTTTGACATTTTTTTAATTATTATAAAATTATTATTATTATTATTATTATTAAATTGAGCATTAGAACAACACCAATATAAATAAGAGCAAATTTATAATCAAATAATCATGAGAATAACACCAAACCAACTCAAACTATATAAGAAGAACTTACGGTTTGGATTTTATTTAGGAAGAATGGAAAAAAAAGTAGATAACAAAATTGTATAATATATTTTTTAAATTTTAAATATATATTAAATATAAGTGGGTCGAGTCGAGTTAGGAAGATGTGAATTTTATGACCCAAACCTAACCCGCCCACCATAGAAAAAATTTCATAACCTAACCCAACCCACCAACCCTTTAAAACAACCCAACCCGGCAAGTTGGGTTGGATCAAGTTGGTTTTGGTAAGTTGGCTGCATACCCCTACCAACTATTATAGGAATGAATCCCATAGAATTACCTAATAGAATTTAAATTAAAATTCTTAGAACATATTTTTGTAGGAAGGAATCTTTTGGAGGTGGTTTTAAGATGCTAACCCAAGGATCTTATAGATCCCATGAGACTTGAGGAACCTTTAGGTCAACCATTTGAAAAGGTTTAAATATTATTGAAGCTACAGCTCAAAAAAAGAAATGGGACAAAAAAAAAAATCCCTAACCATGGTGCTTTTAATAGTGGAGTCACAAACACTAAACGTTGTTAGGCATTAAACTGAGTTAGCTTGTAGTTGTTATTATAGCGAATAAAGTATATATGGTGACCATTAGTTTTATTTTTGAGAAACCATGTGACCATTGCATTGAATAGTCAATTTAGGTGCAATTTGGAATCTTTGATTAGATTGGAGTGAGTTTGATAATTTGGGGTGCGATTATAGATTCCCTCCTTATAGGCAATTGAGTGAAATATTCTTTCAAAAACGTTTAATTATAGCTTTATTTGTGTATTACATTTACTCTATTACTTAATAAGTATGATCGAGAGCTGTCAAAGTCAGGGTCTACCTTTTATTTATTTTTTTGGGTATTAAGTCGAGGTCTACTTTATTGTCTATCTTTTTTTTTTGAGAAAAAGTACCGATCCACTTTATTGAAGTATTAGAAAATTAAGTCGTTACATCAACATACACTAAATAGGAAATATCTGGTGGAACAGATTCCATCCAAACGGATAAAGGGGAAGACTTTCTTGCTCTCCTAGCTAAAGCATGAGCTACTCCGTTGCTCTACCGCCTCACATGAGAGAAAGAATAGGTTTTGTTGTGAAATTTTAAAATACTTGCAAGTGTACGAACCGTACCGAAGTATAGTTGGATAAGAACGAGGTCGAACCCACAGGAACTTGAATGAACGTAGAAAAATTAAATCAAATCTTAACCAAATTAATCCTAATCTAGTTTAATAAAAATTGGTTGTTTTGAAATTAAATAAACTAAAAAAAAATAATTAATCTAAGCAAAGATATAAAGCAATAAAAAGATGTAAACAATCAAGAGAAATGAATTAAGGTTTTGGAATCCGCCTTGTAAGTCATATCAGCATATATTTATGATCATTAATTTTTCCCAACTCACTACATGGTAATCTAGAAATCAATCTTGCTATTATGGAAAATATCATCATTAAAACTTATGTTTAAAAATCTAAAGCATGTTCTTCTTCGCTTTTTAAGTATAAAATCAAATCATCAATTGTATCCGTAGCCAAACAAATCACAAGATATATCCAATTCTAAAAATCAAATCATAAATTGTATCCATTGACAGACAAATCACAAGCGATATCCAATTTTATAATCAAGAATTAATAAACCAAGCATTCAATTAATTAAGACAAATCCTAAATCATGAGAAAAACATGATTGAACTCATATCTAGAATCCCATCTTAGTCAATTGATATGAAGCAAGAACAATTTAAATCATTAAAGAACAATTATTGTGGGAAAAATCAAATCACATAAATATTACTAATAATCCTCAACAAGGTTTCATCCTCAACCCTAATTATAAATTTAGCTACTCATAGTAATTGAAAGAAAACACAAAAATAAAATACTAAACATTAAACTAGACAAATAAAATAAAACTAACTGTCATGGAAGAGGTAGCCGCAGCTCTCTATACATTCAGCCCCCAGCCCTAGCACTAGCCTCCTTGAATTTTGCCCTAAAGAGCCTTTAAATAGGTAAAGGAATCCTATTACAAGTTGAATTCCCGTTTGGAGAAAATCCCAGATTTTTAGGCTTTACTTAACCAACGATTTTGGCCCATTGAGCTTCAGAATTCGGACTTTTGGTAAACTACAAAGTTGTAGCCCTTTAAGTTAAATTTCCATCCCAACTTGAATCACCTAGATTGGACATCTGAGCCGAAAGTTATGCCGAAAATACTAACTGATGTGCAGGCTGGAATCCTAATCCGAATTGGACTTGGATTTGGTGCAAATTTCCTTTGATTCCTTGCTCCAATTGGACTTAAATTTAATTGAGTTGGCCTTCTTTAACTTCATCATGGCCCTTTAAGTTGGCTTGATTCAATTGGCCTAACCACACTTTGCATGTAAAGCCCTTATTACCTGCAACACAAAGATATTATATAATCAGTCACAAAATAACATAAAAGTAAGGCTAAATATGTAGATATGTGAGTACTTTATTGTATATATTTCATGCACATCAGGTTTGAAAACAACCCATTAGAGACTTACAGTCTTTAACAATGTGCCCAATACACGACCGGTCTAGGCAGTGTAGGGAATTTAACCAAAATATCAACTTGTGAGCATCCACAGCAATACAAATTAGTTGTTACTCATTAGTTAAATTTTTTTTTTTAATTTTTTTTTAGGGGGGTAAGAGCATCCACAGCAGATGTTGTATTTTTGCTAAATGCTATAATATTTGGCATTTGGCACACCAACACAAAAAACAGAGCTTTATCAGATGTGTTAAATGTGTCAAATTTTTGCAACATGCTACAGTACCCTTCAATTTTGACACGGTACGAATAGAAATGGTATAACGATTTAATATTTTTTTATTCTCTTTTCTCTCCACTCTCTCTTCACTATATTCATTTCTCTTCTCTCTCATTCTTCCTCGGACATCAAGCCTCTCCATTCTTTTCTTCTTTCACTCTTTTTTCTTCTCAATCTCGTTGTTTTTCTCTCTTCCTCTCAGACATCACCCTCAGTTTTTTTTTCTCACTCTTTTCTTCTTTCACTCCAATCTCTGTCGCCGTGGTGTTTTTTTTTTTTTTTTTTTGCAATGATTTGATACCCAGTTTGGTAGTGGGTGGGTTAAGATGGTGATTGGTGGATCTCCGGTGGCTGGTGGTGGGTTGCAATGGTCAGATTCAGTGGTGGGTGAGTCGGCTTGTGGGTGGGTGGGTCGGTTGGTGATGTGCGAATCAGTGGTGGTGGGTTTTGTTGTGCGAAATCAGTGGTGGGAGGACTGGCCTGTGAATGGGTTCCGAAGGATGGGTCGACGGTGGGTGGGTTGGCAGCGGCAGTGAGTGTGTGGGGGATGCGGTGGGCCGATGGGTGGCGGCGGTTGTGTTTTGATTTTGGAGTTTTTTTTTTTTAATAAGATGGTGTTGGTGGATGTGGGTTTGTGCCGGTGGTGGCTGTCAGCATTGTTGCAGCTGAGGTGGTTGTGCTGTTGTTGTTGATGATGATGGGGAAGTAGTTTAATATATTATTTTAATGTGTTGTAAATATTTTTTTAATGTATAGAATTGAATGATAAAACATCTGATAAATGAGATGTTGTAAAATGATATGATAAAATAATAAAGTAGGCTTTTGGTGTGCCAAAATGACGTTTTTTTATAGAACATCTGCTACGGATACTCTAATATACTCGTTAGTCGTTACTCGTTAGGACATTGTCAAAGTCTACCTTTGATATATTAATGCAGCAAGCACTTCTAAAACGTACAAGTTTAATTAATCACAAAGACTCATGGGGTATGCATTGAATTGAACGAGTCTTATTCTCGTTTGCTTTTAACAAGTCAAGCACTATTCAGAAATTATTAGGTGAGATTACTGACATGATCCTCCTTAACTTTCCAATCAATAAAACGTTATTATTTATGCAAATGTGACATCATCTAGTAATTTTTTTTTTTATTATCCATTATGCTGTTTAGGAAGCTCACATATACATTTGCATATATGGTATCATCTCGTTAGTCAGAGAGGATCACATCAATAGTTTTACTGGTGTAAATAATAATTTCTCCAATCTATGGGTTTCCAATTCCATAGGAATGCTTATGGTAATCACCTGGGTTGGTGTGATATTAATGGAACCAACAGAATTTCCTTTAGCTCTGCCTAACTACTCCGGAAGTTGTGGAGATGTAAAAATTCCATATCCGTCCCTTTGGCATAAATGAAGGTTGTTACCTGAAAATATTTTCTATCAATCATGACACCTCAACCAAATACTAGAAACCTCATTGCTACAAAATGTTTCAATTCATGGCGAGATGGACATCTTGATGTCTAACTACATTGACTGTTACAAACATACAACTACTCGAGTATGCCTCTGGAAAACAATATGAAATTATTTCTCAATGTCCCCAGTTTTTTCAAATATTTTTTTTGTTGAGCATAAAATTTTTGTAAAATTTTGTGAAATGTTTTACCAAAGAAAATTTGAAAAAAAACATTTATAGAAATAAAATTAAAAAAAAAAAAAAAAAAAAAAAAAAAGAAAAACACACACACACGAAATAGCTCTCCCTCGCACATCTAGTGTCTGGGAGACACTAATTTTGATGGTTTTTGTTTGAAAAATTTTATGTTACACCACTAAAAAGTATTTAAATAAAAACATTTTACAATGAAACAAATGGAGTGCTCATTCCATTAGCCTATCATTGCTTTTGATTATAGTACTTCCAATTAACTTAAAGTTGGTTTTATTTTACAAATGCAGACATTAACGAATGTGATGTTAAAGAGCTCAATAACTGTACAAGCAATAAATATTGTGCTAATGAACCCAAAGATGTATCATCGTTGTTTCTGCATTGAGAGGTACCATCTAGATGGGTAGGCACGTGTCCCCACTCATAAATCATCACTAGTAGTTAACATTGTAGTTGATAAGTGTTATGTTCGTTTTTTCAAATTCGTACCCAATAGCTCATGAGAAAGAACGCCCAATAAAAAGCAAGGCTCAAAAGCCCATACGGAGAAAAGCCCAACAAAAAGTAAGGCCCAAAAGCTCACAAAGAATATCAAAGAGCAAGAAAGGCCCAAAGAAAAAAAAAACAAAACAAAACAAAAAACAAAACAAAAAAACAAAACAAAACAAAACCAAAAAAACAAAAAAAAGAAGGCCTAGACTTACGCCTAGGCTAAGAAAGAAATACAAGGAAAGTGATCTATAACAGAATACAGATTTGCAACAGAATACAAATCTGCTGCAGAATACAGTTCTTCAGCAGAATGGCTTTGGCAAAATAAGGCCAATTGGGTCTAATACCCTTTGATCCAGTAAACACTAGTTGGCCCACAAAGGCTCAAATCCTTTTGTATAAAAGGATAGGAGTGAAAACTAATATGAAAAAACATGATGAAAAGAAACAAGAAACAGTAGAAAGTGTAAGCAGCAGGAACTGCATGAAGAAAAGAAAAGTCAAACCAAAGGAAATGACAAACGTAGCAAGAAACGCATAAAGAAATAAGACAAATACAGTAGCAGGAAATGCATGGATGAGAAAGAAAACAAAATCAAAGAAAAGACAAAAGAAAACAAGGCAAGCCTAAAAGCCCATATCCTTTTCCACAAAGGACAAACACAGATAGAAGAGACATGCAGCAAGATGAAACAAAACCAATCTGCTACAATGGAAATGATGCGGGAATGAAAGAAGACAAAAACAGAAGATAGTGGAGCAAGCACATAGGGGCCGGAGCACCACCAACTTGTAGCCAACCAATACAAGGGAGGTGGGCCCATAGTTAAGGAATTTAGAAGGTATAGCTTGATGGTGGGGGAAAAGGGGTCTATATTTGGTTTCCACCAGTGGCTTCTTTTGGGAATATACCCTACCAGGATGGTATCTTACCCAAAAGAGGTAGTAAATGGCTGGGACCATCTGATGCATGTCATAGAGGTAGGTGAAAAAAAACCTAAATTCTTATTCGTTCGGAACTAAAAGGCAGAGACTCATAGCAAAACCAAACAAAGAGGAATTTTGTCATGAAACAAGTAGTGGTGTAGCAAACGTGTACTGAGCAATGGTAGTGTTCGGGCAACCAATGGGTTGGTGGGAAGTCTTGAAGGAATGCCCACAACGAACCAAAAATAGTTGGTGAAGCCCTAGGGGTAAAAGAAAGAAATCTCATTAAATCAGTTCACTATAAAAAAGGGAGGTAGCCATAGATGAGGAAAGGGGGGCACAACCCACTGCAAGATAGTAGTAAGAACAACCCACGGGAAGATAGCAAAAAGAAACTAAGAGTAAAAAGAACAGAGAGAAAGAAAGAAAGTGGTAAAGAGAATAGAGAAAACATGGCAAGAATAGGGGCATGCATCAATAAAATATCTTTTCCCTCCCTCTTCAACAAACCCACTCTTTAAAATCCCCCAAAAGTAACAACCAGTAGCCATTTAGGTCTATTCTCGAAAATGCATAACTTTGATGGCAGAAGCCTATGATAAGGTTGTTCAAGTTGGAGTTCAAGTTCCTTCTTAGTTCACTTTTTCCATGGAAAGATTCCACACTTGATGTTGGTGGCAAATAAATTTGATTTTGACTCATTAGAACTTATAATTGCTTTATTAGCCGTTCTATTGTGGCATCTTTTATTATATCTGCTATATTTATTATTCTGTCATGGTATCTTTACTTGTTGTACTAGTTATTCCATTGTAGCACATTTTTTATCATATTTACCATGTTAGCTATTATGCTAGCTAAACCTTTTTGCTGAAACTTTCTCATTTCTTTGTTATTATGTGTTTTTCTTTAACACAAACTAATTATTATTTTGCCATATGTGTGTGTGTGTGTGTGTGTGTGTGTGTGTGTGTGTTAATACGTATAATATATACACATATATGTATGTATATGTATTTGAGAATATGCTAACCCATGTAAATTAACATTTGTTTGATGGGTATTTTCTTTGGGTTTTAGATTTGTTTATGTGCAGGAAGTAGAAAAGTATTTCTACAGTAGAAAAGGAAATGTAGTCATTCACGTTGCAGAAAAATGCAAAAAACTTTATTGCACAGTAGAAAGTTAAGGAAAGTTAGTTCCGCAGTAGAAGCTAGAAAAATATTCCTTTTGTAGTAGAGATGGAGAAAAGACTGAAAAGTCATCCACGTTGCTAAAAAGTGCAAAAAACTTTACTGCACAGCAAAAAGCTAAAGAAAGCTAGTTCTGCACCAGAGGCTGGAAAAAATTTCCTTTCGTAGTAGAGATGGAGTAAAGTCACTCACGCTACAGAAAAGTGTAAAAAAATTTATTGCACAACATAAAGTTAGGAAAAGTCAGCAGCAGAATAAACCCAGTTTGTTGCATCATACTTGGGCTTTGGACTCAATGTTTGCGCACAAATTGACAACAGTAGAATGAGATTTTGGAGCCTATTCCACGGAAGCATCAGCCCCAACTTCCTTCTTAGAAAGTGCCCAGATTAAACATTGTCTAATTACATCAAGACACGTGTCTAAGGTACAAGAAACGTAAAAAGAACCCTCAATAGTAAGTATATATTTTTTTGTATGACATCCTTGAGTCCTTTTTGTCGTATCATTAAGTTGGATATATCTATCAGAATTAATGTTTGAAAGTTATGGTGAATTTGGATAAAGGAGGAGTAAAGGATAGTAGAATAAATCTAGCTAAAAATTGCAGCCAAAATGGCCATTAATGCCATTAACATCTTTCATAAAAATCTTTTTATATGAGATTGAGTTTTAAATGTAAGCTTTTATATAAAATCTCTTTATTAGCACCATATATATACTAGCCTCACCACATGCGCTTTGCGCATGCAATGAGTTTTTTTTTTTTTGGTCTAGTGTCATAATTTTCCTTTTTTTATTTAAATTTTGGATAAATTTGTTTTGAAAACATGGATTAGTATAAGAGTGTCCTATTTTGTAGGCATTGTAATTGGAGTTTGAGATATATTTTATTGGGTTGTTCTTAAGTTTTTTTTCCTGTTAACCTAAGGTATAGGATTTATGAATCACATAAAAGTCCAGTCCAAAAAAGGGAATCCTCTTATAAATAGTATAGAGGATTAATCATTTTTAAATAACATAACGTGTATTTCTAAATCACTAACCTCTTAGCATGTGCTCACGCGTGTACTTAGAGGCTCTTTTATTTTTGTTTAAAGATTAATAATTTTCATTCATCATAATTTGCAATTGTTTCATTCTTCAATCACAAAAATAACTAGAGGTGTGATGAGATTTATATGAAAAAATTATTTCACCCACAAACACATAATTTCATCACACCTCTAGATATTTTTGTGACTGAAGAATGGAACAATCGCGAATTATGATTAATGAAAATTATTAACCTTAAAAAAAAAAAAAAAAAAATAGAAGAGCCTCTAAGCATGCGCATGAGCGCGTGCTTAGAGGCTAGTTTTTTTTAAAAGGATAATACTTTTTATTTATTTATCTTAATTCAGAATTGATGGATTTTTTCATTCATTGAAAAACATAGAGGTGTGATGAGATGTAGTGTTTTAGGATGCAAAATGCAAATGTTTTGCATTTCCGAACGGGGAGGAGAATGCTTTAACTCAAAAATCAATCTTTATTTCATCCACCATTATTCAAAGCAACTTCTGGGATGTTGTTTGGTTGCTTACAACAACAATTTTTTTTTTAATAATATATACCAAAAATATAATTATAATCAGTATTCACCACATGTGGGGATATTTATTTTGACATCAAGACATTGAATCACAAAATAAAACATACAAAAAATTACACGAATCTTTGATATTCAACTATATAAATTCTTTACATACGTACAGGACTTGCTATGTGCATTACTATTCAAGCACCAATATCCATTTTTCAACCACCCCATCAACCAAAAAAAAGAAGAAGATAACGGTCTTTGATAATTTGGTGGAGCAAAACCAAACCACTCTTCTTAGTCTATCAAATCAACCTGCAAATAAGTTAATAAGTGAGTTATTAATGGCAATATTTTGGTTGTTGGAAAAAAAAAATCGAGTATTATTGTGCAATAAAAAAAATAAAGAAGATATAAAAAAATATAGAAACAAATTTATTTTGTGAAGGTTTGAACAAAAAAGGGAGGGGGAGGGAGAATACGAAAAATATGCAAAAGGGATTTGTGTCCTATAAACTATTAGAAAATCTATAAATGTACTATTCTAACTCCTGTTTTAGAACAACAAAAAACTTTTATTAAATTAAATCAATTGTTTATACTGACATAGAATTTTCACCTTAAAAAAATCCATTCTTATCTATGTTTAACAAAATACCAAAGAAGATTCTCACCTAGAATATTGCATAAGAATATCTGCACGTTAGCAAATTACCAATCCATTAAGCTACAAACTTTGAAAACACAAATACACATAAATTTCAATTAACTAAAAACTTACCTCTTTTGCTTGTTGTACTGTTTATTATCAGACTTCGGTTGTTTCAAAGGTTTTGCCTTTCCACCTACAAAAGAAAAGAAAAAGAAAAACCATTTTTTACACAAGCGTGGGATTCTTTAGGAAAAGTGTGGAATTAAGAAGAGAGACAAATATAATTGCTACATAAAATAAATGATCTCTAATTCTTTGAGAAAGTTTAATCCCATAATTATTTCTCTCACTAGTTGATGGTTGTAAAAGTAATTTAGAATTACATATTATTTTATACTTGAAATAATTAATCAGGTGGAGAGCAAAGAAGAAACTTGGTCTCAGTTGCAAACAGATCTTCTACATGTCTACGAATGGTTATGGATGGCTTGCAATGTGTTGATAACTTGACTTTGACTACGGTCTGCAAATACTGGCAGTCTGCATATGAAAGTTATTTAGATAAAGAATACCTGATTGTTAATAGATTTCCATGGCTAATGGAGAAAAAGATTAAAGATAAAGAAATAATGCACACAAATTCGAGTCTTTTGAGTTAATATTGCAAAATCTGAAGTTAATTTGCGTTATAGGAACTGTTCATAGTTATTTGGGATTTTAAGGAGAGAGATTGAATTTCGGTATTACCGTTGCCGAAATTCAACCAAAAGTATGAAAGAGAAGAAGAAAAAGGTGAAGAGAGAAAATGTTGAATTTTAGCAACGGGGATACCGAATTTCCTGTGCCCAATTCTGCTGCCCAGGTGTGCATTGAGTGCTCGAAGTGAAAAGAAAAAAAAAATTGACAAACTAATTGTGGCAATGCCATTGCCGAAATAGGGGAATAAAAAAAAAATTAGCACTTGTGGCAATGGCATTGCCGAAAATGGGGGGGGGGGGGGAGGGGAAAGAGGTTCCGAAATCTACGGAAGAGTAAAAAAAAAAAAAAAAAAAGGTGTCATGTCCACAATATTTTTACAACATCTTCACAATAAATCACACGTGATTAGTTATTATTAGTTAAAAAAAATTGTGACAAACTAATTGTGACAATGGTATTGACAAAATAGGGGGAAAAAAATTGTGACAAACTAATTGTGGCAATGGCGTTGCCGAAATAGGGAGAAAAAAAAATTATGAGAACCTAATTGTGGCAATGTCATTGCCGAAATAGGGGAATAAAAAAAAATTTAGCAATTATGGCAATGGCATTGCCGAAAATGGGAGGAAAAAAAATGAAATAATGGTTGCTGAAATCTGGGGAGGAATTAAAAAAAAATGCTACGTCCACAATATTTTTACAACATTTTCACAACAAATCATAGGTGATTAGTTATTATTAGTTCAAATTTGAATTTAACACTGAGATTACTTTTTTAATCCAACAATAACAACTTGCCACTTAAAATTTGTTGTAAAAATATTGTAAATATTGTGTGCACATATCATTTCTTTAAAAAAAAAAAAAAAAGTGGAATGTGGCAATGGCATTGCCAAAATAGGAGGGGGAATTTTTTTTCCCTCCTATTTCGGCAATGCCATTGTAACATTCCACCCTTTTTTTTTTTTTTTTTTTTTTTTTTTTTTTAAGAAATGATATGTGCACACAATTTTTACAATATTTTTACAACAAATTTTAAGTGGCAAGTTGTTATTGTTGGATTAAAAAAGTAATCTCAGTGTTAAATTCAAATTTGAACTAATAATAACTAATCACCTATGATTTGTTGTGAAAATGTTGTAAAAATATTGTGGACGTAGCATTTTTTTTTAAATTCCTTCCCAGATTTCAGCAACCATTATTTTATTTTATTTTTTTTCCTCCCATTTCGGCAATGCCATTGCCACAATTACTTTGCCACAAAATTTTTTTTTTCCTCCCTATTTCGGCAATGGCATTGCCACAATTAGTTTGTCACAATTTTTTTTCCCCTATTTCGGCAATACCATTGCCACAATTAGTTTGTCACAAATTTTTTTTAACTAATAATAACTAATCACGTGTGATTTATTGTGAAAATGTTGTAAAAATATTGTGGACATGACACCTTTTTTTTTTTTTTTACTCTTCCATAGATTTCGGAACCTCTTTCCCCCCCCCCCCCATTTTCAGCAATGTCATTGCCACAATTGCTAAATTTTTTTTTTTTATTCCCCTATTTCAGCAATGGTATTGCCACAAATAGTTTGTCAATTTTTTTTTCTTTTCAGTTCGGGCACTCCATGCACACCCAGCCAGCAGAATTGGGCATAGGAAATACGGTATTTCTGTTGCCGAAATTCAACATTTTCTCTCTCCACCTTTTTCTTCTTCTCTCTTATACTTTTGGTTGAACTTCGGCAACGGTAATACCGAAATTCAATCTCTCCCCTCAAAATCCCAAATAACTTTGAACAGTTCCTATAACGCAAATTAACTTCAGATTTTGCAATATTAACCCAAAAGACCCCACAAATTCAGAATAATAAAGAAAAAGAGATTAAAAAACATGTGAGATTAGTAAAAAATTACGAAACTAAAATACACAAATTAATAAATTAATAATTTCAACAATGTCAAAGGAAACAAACCTTTTTGAAATTGGAGATTGTGATGAAATGACTAGACCTGTTTAGATTCCACCTGTAGTCGACAAAACCAGTCTACATCGATCTGAACCGCACGCATTTAAGCTTCATTGGAGGTGTATGGTGCAGTGGTTGGAGATGATTTGCAAGTACCAATGACGGCCGGTGCGGTGAGTGGTTGTGGGTTTTGCATTCTAATGTGTAACCGAACCGATTGCCATGTATATGTATGTGTGTATATATATATACACACACACAAATACACGCACATATATGTATATGTAATCATGTTTTAGTTTTAAAATAAAAGAAATTTCTAGAGAGAGAGAATACTAGTGCAGTAGAGAAGAGAGGCATGAAAGTGAGAAATGAAAAGGAAGGAAGAAAAGAAAAAAAAAATAGGGTTAAGTTTAGTGATTTAAAATTATGTTATTCCATTATTTTATTTTATTTTTTTTTTAATTTGATATAAAACGACGTCGTTTTGGAACTAATATTAATTTTAATAATAGGTTCAAAATGACATCGTTTTAGTTAGAACTTAGGTTAAATTTCTAAATCTCTTTTAAATTTTGTCTTCTCTTATCTCTCGTCCACCTCTCCCCCTTTCCCCCCTCTCTCTCTATCATTCCTTAGCCCCTACCTTCGCCACCAGGCCCACCACCGTCATCCACTAAATGCCATCATTTCCAAGGTTTCCCCTCTCATCTCTCCTCTTTGTCACAATTATTATCTAGAAATTTCAAGAGAATGTTTTGATGCTTAATACCTAGCTACTATGGTTCTCCTTTCTATGCTTTCTTCTAGGTATGAAAATTTATATAATGCTCAATATATACTTGCTTCTCCTTACAATGCTCTTTAGAAAGATGGAGAATTTATTTGAAAAATTTGTGAAAGATTTTGAACATGTTTGTCTATTTGTTTTTTTTAATATTGGGTTGTTTGATATCTCTATGTGGCTTGCTTGATGATTCTTTTATTTTTTATTTTTTTCATTATTTGTTTGTTTTATTTTTGCACTGAATTAATTGCATCGCCTTGCTATGGTCAACCAAACCTAGTGTTAACCGGTTCTTATGAGGTGCGGTCAAGCATGAGGGGAAACCGCACCCTATAGGTGTGGTACAAAATCCCCCCCACCCCCCCCCCCCCCCGCCCCGCCCGCCCCCCCCTAAAAAAAAAAAACCAGCTGCACCACATCGTGTACAGGCCTATAAGTGACCAAGAAATTGAGGCAATATAAAAGTATGTGCAAACTGCAAAGAAACCGAAAAAGAGATGTGTGAGATATTTTAAAATCGAGATAGTGTGTGCTTATTTTTAGGAAAAAGATGCATAAAAATAATAATAAAAGTAAAGAGACAGGATGGAGAATGGTGCAAATTGTTTTTTTTTTTTTTAATTTTGGAGTTTTTTAATTAGTAATTTTACACACTTAATCTTATTATTTAAAATTTTTAAATAATGATCTTGAGAGTATTTTGGGCATCTAAATTGAGAATTCTAAATGGGAAAAGTTCCTTAAATAATAGTATAGACAATGCATCTTTGAGTAGCATTAAAGGAAAATATCTATACAACTATACACTAAAAAAAAGGGGGGGGGGGGGGGTGGGGGGGGGAGAGAGATTTGTTCAATACATTATGGTACTAGAAATTTGTATCTTTTTAATGGATAGAGATGAATAATACATTAAATGATAATTCCTCAAATATTTTAATTTTCTAAACAAAATCAACATTTTGGAACGGAAAGAGTAAGTATTTTAATTAGTTTTGTTTTTGAAGCCTTAAATATCAATCATCATACTTCACTAATTCATGAAAATTTTAAAAGTTATAAATCTCATGTTTTATAGATTTATTTGAAAGACTAAGATAAATTAATAACTTTGATTACCTTCGTAAATAAAATAAAATAAAATAAAACTTTGATTTTTATGCATAGGAAATCTGGAAATGTTGTGTTCCTATCAACTTTGACGAGAACTTGTTTAGCAAAAAAAAACTTTGACGAGGACTTCGTATAAAAAAAAAAAGAAAAAGAAAAACTTTGATGAGGACTGTACTTGATTTTTATGCATTGAAAACTTTGACGAGGACTTATTCCTTTAGGTGTTTACTGTTCAGTCACCACAGTCAACTTTGGAATAGTGCACAAAACAAGAGTATGGAACCCACCACCACCCTTCTTGGTTCTTGCTCCTTGCCGACAGGTACACGTGGGTGAGACTTTTGGGTTTGGATAAAAAAAGTTTTAGAAAACAATGGAAAAGAGCGGGGTTTCAGAGAGAAAAATAAATTGATAAATACAATTACTACTAAACCCAGGATTTGTAATGTTGAAATTCTAAAGCCTTACTTGGTAAGTGTGTTTGAATACATTTTTTAGCATTTTAAATAATATTACACATATTTTTATACATTTTTTTACTCACACGTATATCAAAAACACTCAAACAACATTATTCAAACTCCTCTATCAAACACCCTCTAAGTTTTTAACACATTGCATTAATTTTTGAAAAATGTTAGCGAACGCTCTTAGTTTATTAGTTAATAATTTATTTTTTTTTTAAAAATTAACATCACTTTTTTGAGAAATAAAAAAAAAATTGTCAAAATATTAATTTTTTTTTTTTCTTTTCTTATTAAAACTTTCTTGAACTAGACTGTTAATAAATATCTTAAAAGTACTTATTAATATAACTCTAAATTTTTTACCAATAGCACTTTTTTATTTTGTTTTCTTTAGTTTTTATTTTTTATTTTTTTTATGTATTAAAAAAAAAAGTGAAATGGAGGAAAGAGACATAAAAAAAAAAAAAAAACCAAAATATATATTTACTTTCATTTTTAACAGGAAATTATATAGGATAAAGTGACAAATTTTAAATTAAGATATTATTAAAATAGGTCTTACTAGGTCTACCCATGCCCCCATCCACTTGATCAAGATGTAAAATAAACAAAAATCCACCATAAACATTCACTTCAAATCTCGCGTAATAGGCGGGCTTGATCTTTTCGTCTGCTTTTAAATATAGTTCGGCATCTCTACGAAGTTTCCATACACCAAAACATCAATCTTCTGGGAAAATAGTGGGGCTATGGGTTTCCTTGGAATGCTTATGCAAGTCATCTGGGTTGGTGTGATATTATCCGCAACAATGGTTGCCGCAACAATAGCGTTTCCAATAGCCTTGCCTAATTGCTCCGACAGATGTGGAAATGTTGAAATTCCATGTCCATATTGTTAAGAACATATTTTTTGTAATTGGCTAATCTTTTGACAAAACGTACTTTACTTGTATTTGTGTAAATCTAAGATGTGTTTAATACTTCAAGAAACATGTTGTTCAAGTCTAGTATTAAAGTCATGAAGATTGGACCAAGAAACAAGTGAAGAAAAGTTGTTCACTAAAATTGGACAGATAGCTCGATAGCTGCAAACAGATAGCTATCTATCGAGATTTAATGAATGAAGCTCAACAGATTCTCGATTGATCGAGGTATCTATTAAGGTTACGGGAATTCAGATTTCTAGATCTTATTTTCGGCCCAAGCTTATGTATTTGTGTAGGGTTTCTTTTCTCACAACCCTAGACATATATAAGACTTAGTTTAGAGGCCGTCACATAAGAGAATATTAGGAGAACATATGCAAAAGGTGACCGATGCCTTATTCTATTTGAAAGAAGTTACTATGTCTTTGCACCTTAGACATATATAAGACTTAGTTTAGAGGCCGTCACATAAGAGAATATTAGGAGAACATATGCAAAAGGTGACCGATGCCTTATTCTCTTTGAAAGAAGTTACTATGTCTTTGCACCTTAGGATTTTGTAACCAAGTGCTTCTTGAGCTTCATTGTTGATGAAGTGAAGAACTTTGTAGCCAAGAATCTTCTTCTAGTTGGTGATTAAGTCGCGTACTGGGATCCGGGTAATTGGTTAGTCACGTACTGAGATTCGTGAATCAAATGATGGCGTTCATATATTGAAGAGTTCAGAGGTTCTAAAGCGGTAGAAGGTTTCTGCTGTAAGTTCATATACTGGGATTGTAAAGTCTAAGGACAAATGTTTTGTACTAGATCTGAAACTTCTCTTTACTATAGTGAATTGCTTTTCAAGAAAGTTTCCCCTAGGTTTTTTACTGTGAAACTAGTTTGTTACATTGGTTTTTCTGGGTCATCATATCTTGTCTTATTTATTTTTTCTATTGCATGATTTTGACTGGATATTGATGTTTGTTTGTTTTAATAAGTTTTATTAATAATAAATCTAATTAACAACTTGAATTTAAAACTTATTAATTCTATCAACTGAGGTCTAAATTTCCTAATAAGTGGTATCAGAGATGGTACACTTTGATTGATTAATTTCTTGAGTGTGATCCTTGACCCCTGTTTTAATGGATCGTGGACAATCTCTTTTGATTCTTCCTTTATTTTATGGAACTAATTATGCGTACTGGAAAGTTTGTATGAAATTTTTTTTGCAGGTTCTAGGTGAACAAGTATGGCAAGCTGTTGAAGTTGTCTGGATTAAGCCAAAGGAAGTGCCGATGGATTGGGATGATGCAACAATCATAGCGGCAAATTTCAATAGTAGGGTCTTGAATGCTTTGTTTTGTGGGGTAACCAATGAGGAATTCAAGAGAATATCATTCGTAGAAGTTGCCAAGGAAGCATGGACTATTCTTGAGACCACCTATGAAGGTACAAAGACAGTAAAGACTGTGAAATTTCAAAGACTCGCTAGTAGTTTTGAAGAAATAAGGATGGGGGAGAATGAGACATTTGATGAGTTTTATGCTAAACTCATGGATATTATGAATTCTGCCTTCAATCTTGGAGTATCTATTGCGGAATCCAAGATTGTTAGAAAAATCCTTAGGTCCTTACTTGAAAGATTCCATTCCAAGATCACTGTCATTGAAGAAGCAAAAGACATTGATCAACTTCCTTTGGCTGAGCTTGTAGTGAACCTTCAAACCTATGAGATGAGATTAGGCTTAATGGGAAAAGGTGGAAAGAGTAAAAACTTGGCTCTTACGAGTATAGAAGAAGAGATTGATGACTCTAAAGATGAAGATGAAAGCAAAAATGAAGATGATGATGAGGATGAGGATGAGGGTGAGGATCTAACCTTCATAACTGATGAGATTATTAAGTTTCTTCAATTTAGGAAGAAGAATAAGGGCAAACCTCCCAGGAAATCTAAATCCTCAAGAAAGGGCAAGAATGAAAAACCCGTTATACAATACCATGAGTGCAAAGGTTTTGGTCATATGAGGATAGAGTGCCCGAACTACCTTATGAAAGAAAAGACCAAAGAGTCAAAAGATAAAGGGTTGGTTACTACTTGGAGTGATATTGAGAATGACTCTTCTAATGAGTATGTGGATGAATGTATTCACGTTATGGCTTTCGTTGCCGTCGATAAGGTGATTTATGGAGAGTGCTAGTGATAGTGAGGATTCTTCTAATGACAAAGTACCTAAGAAGATGACCCTTCAGGAAGCCTATGATAAGCTATGCATTGAATTCATAAAATCTGAAAAGACTTATCATCTTTGTAGAAAAGAGCTTAATGAGGTAAAAACTAAAAATGCTGATTTGTTAGTCAAACTAGATGAGACTACAAGGTTAGTTGAAACTCTTGTTGTGGAGAACTGTCTTTGTGCCACAATATGAGAAAAGTAATAAAGGTATGAAATCCAAAACTGATTTGACTAATTCTAAATCCTTGTTAGACCTCATGTTTGTCACATTGTGGTGTTTTTGGACACATTCGTCCTAATTGCTTTAAGTTGTATCATCAAAAGCAAGTGTCTAAACAATCATAGGTTTTCTCTTAAAGACCTACACCTTTGTTTGGAGAGTTATTAAAAGTTTTGAGCTTTTTAACTCAATTTCAGGAGAATTCTAATTTATCTGTCCTTTAGTAGACATACTAGGATACGTGCATTTTCATCTTCACGCCCAAAAGTTCATGCTGTGTGGGTGAGAAAGGAGCCTAAGACTTAATTATCTTTCTGTCTGTCCTATGCTTTAATTCTTTCTATCTAAAGTAGGACTCTCTTTGCTTGATTTCTTATCTGCTTTTGGAATCATGCTTTCATGCACCTCCCTGCACCTTTTTATCATGCCTCCATGCATATGCATCTTTCTTTTGTGCTTTCATGTTGTTTGTTTGTTTTTGGTTGTTTTTTTTTTTTTTAATTGAAAAATCAGAAAAATACAAAACCAGTGTGTATTTTGTGTACATTGGTACTTGTATACTTTGGATAGCCATTGAAACAAAGTTTTCTAAACTTTGTATCTCTTGTAGCTTAGATGAGCATCTCTATGCACAACTAAGTAAGTGAGTTTTGTGGCTCTTATTTGTGATGAGTAAGATTAAGTGATCTCTTGTACTTAACACTCGTATCACTCTTTTTGACGGGAAAGACTAGAAAATCCTAAGAGAAAGGTATAAATAACCATCTCACTACTGTTGCCTGCCAATCATGAAATGACACCTGTATGCTTTGGCATAGCAAAAGTGCAATGTCAATGACATTTGTGTACTTCGATATAGCAAAATTGGAATGTCAAATGCTTACCATCATTGGGTATTTGTTTTCTTTCTCTTATATGCTCATGCATGATTTGTTTAAATAAAAATATGCAAAGAAAATGAAAAGCAAAAAGATAAAAAATGCTTTAAATATGATTGCAAGTGTGTACTCTATGAGATGTGGGAGTTATAGGATGTACCTTGAAGGTGATAGTCCCCATCAAACAGTTATGATTGTGTGTGAGTTAAATTGATTTTCTCACATCTCAAATCGTCATAACATGTATAAACTTATGCAATCTTGTGATGTTTTTCACACACAACACATAATATTCTTTGCTACTCTTGATACATGTGCAAGTATAATGTGATTTAGCCATCACAAGGTTTTACATGTATTAATGTATGCTCACTAAACTGTTTTAACGTGTTTTTGAAATATAAAATTGGTTAGACTTGTCTAGTGTATGTGTGTGTTTTTGGAATCATTGTGCTTAATATCTTTGTTAAGAGATGCTTTTGGGATCATTGTGCTTAATATCATTGTGCTTAAAAATGCATAGACCACGGAATATAATATGCCTAATGGGTTAAGTTTCGAGAACTACAGTACCCAACGGGCCAATATTTTCATTTTTCTATATTAAAGCACACCCAACAAAGACGAGTAAATTACCTGTGAGGGATCCAAGATGGCAGAACTGTTGAAACTTTGACTCGAAGATGTAAAATTCTTTATTTCGAGTACATTCTTTAACGATATAAACACGCATAATTCTTCTTCCTTCTTTTTTATTTTTTTATTTCATTTAATGGGCAATGCGGCATCTTACCTGACATATTACAGGTGACATCAGATCTATTATTTTACTATGACCGTTTGCCTCTAGAAATCCCTTATGATTTTTTTGAATCTTTTATATTTTATGACAAAGAACTAAAGAATTTGACCATAATTTTCATAAAGGAACGTTAGTCTTTTCAAAATAAAAGTCAAAATTCAAACTTGGTTAGCCATTTCTCTTATATACTGAATATATTTCACTTCAATATAATTCGACATCAACCACATATGGGCGGCCCTCACGGAAGATATGTACTTCTGTGGCAGTCACTAACTATTCTGTAATTTAAGTCTTGACTTAGCACCCATTTTCATGTAATATGTATATTGAACATTTAATTCTCAACTTGTCTAAGGTTTCGGGGTTAGAATATTCACAAATATAAGATGATTATGCGTGTTTGAAGAAATGCAGGTGTCAGCATGAGCCTATTAGTACTGCTTGTGGCCAATGGGGTGGCACTAGAATCACTCGATATGAAAATAAATTTTTTTTCTTTTAATGGGAGGCGTGCTTTATTTGCATTATATATACACCTTTTTTTTTTTCTTTTTCTTTTTTAAGAGTTCCATGCTAGTATTGAATCTTTTTCTGTGTAGGTGTAGCCAGTAGCAAGGTTGTTATTATTATTTTTTTAATCATTATCAAGTGGGATCCATGGTTTTATATTATAATTGTAGACTTGTAGTCCATTTTTGTCTAGTACATCAAGCTTTTGTGTTCAGATTATTATTCAATGAATCAATGTAGAGATTTTTATTTTTATTTATTTTTATTTTTTAAAATTTTAATCATTACTAAGTGGGACCCATTGTTTTTATATGTTAGAATTGTAGTAGGTGTAAGAGTCTACTTAGAAAAGGTACGGTGAATTGAGAATTGTTTTTGGTCTTCTGTATTAGGGAAAAATAAGATATTTTACGTCATTATAATATTATTAGTGGGGAAATTTTAAAGTTTAGGAGGGGCACCTACCCCCAGAATACAAATAATTTCTTTTACTTTTTTTAGTAGAGTTTGTGATATACTTTTGAGTTAGAATTTCTTTGTCTCTTTTGTGTGTGTATTTGTTCTTAAAAAGAAAAATAAAAAATAAAAACCATAATTTTATACTAAAACCACTCATGATCTGTTAGTTGTGGCCAGATATAAGTTTATTTATACTAAAACCACTCATGATCTGTTAGTTGTGGCCAGAAATAAGTTTATTACAACTTCCATTTTTTTATGAACTACAACTTGCATTATTCTTACATTACTTAGTCAAATATATAATTTCCTAAGAAAATCTTTTAAGAGGAAACTTCTAAAACTGTTGTAGGTAGTTGGTGATTTTATTCTATCTTAGAGGTGAATTGACTACTCACCGATAACAAAAACGCTTTCGAAGTGAGAGCAATTATGGCTTTCAAGACTGTTCTATTCTATAGGAAAAAATGAGCATTTACCCTTAATTTACAAATTATGCAACTAATGTTCATATTTTGAAACTATTTAGTAAAATATCCCTGTTTTTGAAACTTAATTTTAACAAAATTGAGTTATGTGTAAACTCGATATTCTAAAAATCGAGTTCTATGTATATTTTTAAGTGGAACTCGAAATTAGTAATATCGAGTTCCACTTAAATTTTCCAAAAAAATTAAGTGGCAAAATATGTATAGAACTCAACATTGCTAATGTCGAGTTCCACCTGTCACTCGATTTTATCGAATTTAAAAAACATGAGCATTTTGTTAAAAAATTTCAAAATATGGGTATTTTACTGCATAGTTTGTAAATTAAAGACAAATGCCCATTATTTCCCTATTCTATAGACACCTCAAAGTCCATAATTTCCGATCAATACAAATATACAATATCAAATGCCTGGGAATTATAAACTGAATTCTTCCTTTGAAGAGGACTAGAGAAGGGACACCACCACGAACAAATAGGCTTGATGCATGCATCTTCAGTGAGTCCTCGTGTTTGAATCAAAAAGTATTGATTAAAATTCAAACATTGGCTTTCATCGATTCGAATAAAAATTAACCACATGGGGAAGTTTTGTACAATAGCTTACTAAAATATAAACTTTATTTTTTAGTCTAAAGTATAAACTTTATAATATCCTTTTCTTTTAAATAAACCATTTTTTTTTATAAGATCCTTTCTGTGTGTGTTTGTTTGTGCCTTTGTGTTGATAAACTAGTTTGTGCATTTGTGTTAAAATCTCTTTCCCTTTCTTTTGAGTGTGTGTTTGTTTTTAAAAAAAAAAACCTAGATTTATTAAACCTTTTGAGATATTACCCATGCATCTTCAGTGAGTCCTCGTGTTTGAATGAAAAAGTATTGATTAAAATTCAAACATTGGCTCTCATCGATTTGAATAAAAATTAACTTTTGTACACTAGCTTACTAAAATAATTAGAAAAGAAGAAGATTATAAATTTTTAAAATTTTAACCAATACACTAGGGGCATTTACTTGAACTTCCTTCGCTATACCTACAAAAGGCAGATATTGCAAAAGGATTTCTAAAGTTTTAGTTCTGTACGCTATTAGCTGACGAGATGGCTTGAAACAGATTAGAGGTTTTCCCAGATCTGATTGTTTGGAGGGTGAAAAAGTGAAGTAAAGTGTGGTTCATTTTTTGAGGAAGAAAGGCAACTTATACTAGTGGGTATGGGTTTTTAAGTTTCAAAAAAAAAAGTTTTGGTTATTTTGTTCTAAAAACTTTTTTTTATAGGAATTTTATTCTAAAACTTAAAAGGCATGTTGACTATTTAGCAAAAAGAAAAAGGACTATGTGTGCATTTGCATAACGTTTTTGTTCATGCTTTTGCGTTTTCTTCTTGGTCCTATGCACGGTTCACGGACTAATTTGTACGAAAAACGTGTTTGTAACTTTAAAACTGGGTTTCACGAGTACTATTTATAGTTTAAAAATTATTTTTCTACAATACGTTTTTAGTTTTCAAGAATAAGTGGTATCCAAACAAATTTTGTGTAGATTTTTTTTTTTTTTTTTTAGTCTAAAGTATAAACTTTATAATATCCTTTTCCTTTAAATAAACTTTTTTTTTTTTTTAATAAGATCCTTCGTGTGTGTGCTTGTTTGTACCTTTGTGCTGATAAATAGTTTGTGTCTTTGTGGTAAAATCTATTTCCCTTTTTCTTGTATGTGTGTTTGTTTCACAAAAAAAAAAAAAAAATATATATATATATATATAAACTAGTTTATTAAACCTTTTGAGATATATTCAAATCTCTTTAAATATTATATTATTTTAATCAGTATTATTATTGTGGGAATACAATCTATTTGTCCGCTTTGGGAGATTTTCACCCCAGGCCAAGGGCTAGACCTTGTAACCTGTAAGGCTTGACACCCCGCACGGCTTTGTCCTCTTAGCGAGTGTGGGCATGCTCATTTTGCAAAGTCCCACATCACTTAGAAAAGTGCCCCCCTTATGCTTTATAAGCTTGAGCTCAAAGCATAAGGGGGCACTTTTCTAAGCGATGTGGGACTTTGCAAAATGAGCATGCCCGCGGACAAATAGATTGTGTTCCCACAATTATGTTTTGTAAATTTAATTTATTTATCTTTATATTATTAATTATTAAAATAATTATTAGTAAAATAATTTTTAAATGTGTGAATAGTACTGTGGAACCCATTTTTAATGAAAAAGTTACTGAAAAGTAGAATTTGTAGGTCCATAAATAATGCACAGATGTACTGTTCATCCTTGGAAAAGTCAACAAGTGCAGGCTGAAATGAAAAAAAAAAAAAAAAACTGCATAACAAAAACGCAGACGCCACAATAATTTGAATCCAATTGGGCACTTGGTTTTGGATTTGATTTTGAAAATTTCAAACCTCTTGTCTATTTTAGATGGTTCGGATTTCAAAATCATTGGCTTGCACTTTGATGCATGCACCTCAGTAAGTGAGTCTTCGTTTTTTGTACACTAGCGTACTAAGATAAGTAGAGCCAACCTCAAGAAAAAGACATGCACCAAAAAAATGTATTATTATTATTTTTGTTTTTTTGGTGCATGTCTTTTCCTTGGTATTTCCTTCCCTATGCCTTTAAAATCAGCAGAAGCTCTAAAGTTTTAGCACATCCAAACACAAAATAGAATCAATCGCTCTGCTGAGAAACAAAGTCACCAAGAAACCCGATATACACCTCCATCAGAGGCTGAGTCTAGCGAAAGGTCCTTCTATTAAGGGGCCATTCAAGGGTATTGGCACAAAAGAAAGTACCAATTTTTCCAAAAGCACATGGACAAAGAAAAAAAAGAATTTATGGCTTTTAGTGGAATGCTTTTTCCACAACTGCAGTTACTTGGGTTGATAATTTTAGCAGCAACAGCAGCATCTCAACCAAATTCGAACTGCATACAGAATTGTGGATCACTTAACATCCCCTACCCATTTGGAACAAAGGAGGGCTGTTACCTCGAAGAGTCTTTTCTCATCATTTGTAACGACACTCATTTCAACCCTCCAATGCCTTTCCTGGGCTATGGTAATGTACAAGTTCTCAACATCTCTCTGGATGGTGAACTGCGAGTCTCAACAATTGTAGCACGTGATTGCTACAAGAAGTCAGGGCTTAATTTCAGCAGCAGTTATTCATCGTTTACGTCTCCAAATTTTCCCATCTCACATGAGAGGAACATATTCACAGTCATTGGTTGTGACACTCTGGCGCTTATTGGAAATATAGATGGAAAGAACTATACAACTGGATGCCTTTCACTCTGTGACAACATTGAAAGTGTGGATAACGGGTCTTGCTCTGGCATTGGCTGCTGCCAGACTCCTATCCCTAAAGGTGTAACAGATTTTATTGTGAATTTGGGGAGCCTTGACAACCACTCCAAAGTTCTCGAATTCAATCCATGTGATATCGCTTTTGTAGTGGAAGAAAATGCATACAACTTTTCCTCTTTAGATCTTACAAATTTTAAGAATGATACCGTTCCTGTGGTGCTTGATTGGGCAGTTGGGAATGAGACATGCCTAGAAGCTCAAAGAAATTCAGTAAGCTATGCATGTAAAGCAGAAAATAGTACATGTTATGAATCCAACAACAGTCCTGGATATCGTTGCAATTGCTCTTCTGGCTTTCAAGGAAACCCATACCTCCTCCATGGTTGCTATGGTACTAATATACATTTAATTTACTAGATGGTTTTTTTTATCTCCTTCAATTGACTGAATTTATTATGTTGCACTGTGTTTCAGATATTAATGAGTGCGAAAATTCAAACCCCTGTGATAAAGCATGCCATAACATTCGTGGGAGTTTCTATTGCAATTGTCCGAAGGGCTATGAAGGCGATGGGTTGAAAAACGGAACTGGTTGCCGTGCTAAAGTGAGCCAATCCAACCTAATCATTATTACACTAAGTAAGTATATAAAAATTAATTCTGTTATTATTTTTTTTTTTTTTTTTTTTTGGTTAAAAGGCATAATATATTAACACAACCAAAGAACAAGCAGATTACAAACTTGCTACAGAGGCCAAAGTAGTGGCTATTTGCCTATAATAGTACAGACCATTCATATCAGATACAAGTAGTTTATCTAATTCCTCTGAGGGGGAGATATCAAAAATAACAAAATCCTCCCTCAGGCAGCAGCCCTTCCTTGCCAAAAAGTCAGCACACTGATTCATTTCCCTATATATATGTGTTACTCGGACCTGTGCTGCACTTGCAATGAGAAATCTGCAATCAGAAAGTAGAGAAGAGAGTTTCAATTTAGTATTACTTGAACTTTCTGCACAATTCAACATTTCAACAATGATTTTTGCATCTAATTCCACTTCCAAGCATCCAATTCCCAGCTGGGCAGCCAGCCTAAGACCATCTCTCAAGGCCCAAAGTTCAGCAATAACACTAGTGGCATGCCCAACAGACCTTGAGAAACCTCTAATCCATCTCCCTTCGCTATCCCGGATCAGCCCCCCACCGCCAGCCTTGCCCGGATTTCCTAGAGAAGCACCATCCGTGTTGAGTTTAAACCAGCCCGGAATAGGCTTAGACCATCTCACAGGAATAGCAATCTTAGGCGTAATTTGCTTGGTCTTGCTGATACAATAGTGATAGTCCTTGGCTTGACACAGGCAGACCTTATCAAGCCTTGGATTTGGGATGGTATTTTCAAACACAACAAGATTCCTATTTTTCCATAAGGCCCAAAGCGTGAAAATAAACAAAGTACACCATGGAATATTACTTTTATGTTTCGTCACACTTAAACAGTTGATCTTGAGCCAAGCCTCAAAACCTTCTGTAAAGGAGCTAACCTGAGAAGGAGGCACCTCAAGCTTCCTCCACTGGTCCCGAGCATAAACACAATCACGGAGGAGATGTAAAATGGACTCATCCTGGTTTTTACAGATCGGGCAAAGCTTAACACAGTTAATACCCCTCCCAACCAACACTTCTCTTGCCGGTACACTTCCATGTAAACATAACCATAAAAAATTAATGATTTTGGGCAGCATATCAAGTTTCCAAACCCACTGCCCACTGAAGTGCACATCATCTTCCTCCCTATGAATTGCAAGTTTATAGGCTGAGTTCGTATTGAACTCACCATTATTGGAACACTTCCACATCACCATATCCCTCCCATTTCCATATAATTGGATTGGAATAGCCTTGATTCTATCCTTAATGAATTGAGGCACATCAAAAGAAATTAAATCCCAATTCCAAGTTTGGTAACCACATAGGTCAGAAACCTTCAGATTCAACTCTTCCTGCCTTAGGGGGCCAGCAATCATAGTCCGTAATGACTCCCCATTAACCCAATTATCCATCCACAAGTTTACTCCAGCCCCATTGCCTATTCCCCAAGCTATACCTTTCTTAAAGACATTAAACCCCAGATTTATGGCCTTCCAACTAGGAGAGGAAGGCAATTTTTCTGGATCTCTTGACCTTACTCTGGAGTTAGCACAATATTTCTTTAGTAAAACCTTTGTCCACAAGGCATCTTGCTCGTGATACATCCTCCAGTTCAGTTTGGATAGCAAGGCTATGTTTTTGGCTCTTGCTTCTTGAATTCCCAGACCTCCTTCATCTTTGGGCTTCACTATTTTACTCCAACTAACCATGTGCATCTTCCTTCGCTCACTCGTGGACCCCCATAGAAAGTCTCTATTGATTTTGTCCAATTTTTCACACACATGCACTGGGAGCACAGCCCCTTGCATCACATGATTCGGAATGGCAGACATGACGGACTTAATAAGCACAGCCCGCCCAGCAAAGGATAGGTACTTAGCCTTCCAACCCGCAAGCTTATTCATAACTCTCTCCACAATGAAGTTATAAGGATTCCTAGGAACACCTCGATGTTTGAGAGGAAAACCAAGATATTTCCCTATATTGTTGGTCTCCCTAATGCCTAACCTCTCACTAATTTCCTCCTTCAACACATTTCTCACATTAGGGGAAAAATAAATTCTGGACTTATCAAGGCTGATTTTTTGGCCAGATTCTCTACAAAATTTGTCTAAAACATCTGAAATTGCTTCACACCCACATGTTTCAGCTTTGCAGAACAATATAATATCATCCGCAAAGAGAAGGTGGGAAAAACCCAAATTGTCCTTAGAAGCCTTTAAAGGAACCCAATCCCCATTAACACATTTTTGCTCTATGAGGTGCCCTAAATACTCCATACACAGAATGAAAATGTATGGAGATAAAGGGTCTCCTTGCCTTATGCCCCTAGAAGGCTCAAAACACTCCAAAGCACCTCCATTCACCAATATAGAGGTTCTTACAGATGTGATGCAACTCATAATGATACTGGTGATTTTGGGCGGAAAGTGGAAGGCTTGAAGAACTCTATAAATAAAGCTCCACTCTAAACGATCATAAGCCTTTTCCAAATCTAACTTCACCGCCATAAAGCCCATTCTCCCCTTCTTATTGTCCAAGGCATAAAACAGCTCCTGGGCAATCAGCACATTATCAGTACCTCTTCTACCAGGAACAAAGGCGGTCTGCACAGGCGAAACTAGTTTATTGAGCAGCGGTCTAATTCGGGCCACCAAAATCTTAGTCACTATTTTATACACCGAGTTACATAAGCTAATGGGTCTATAGTGACTCAACGATTCTGGGTTAGGGCATTTAGGAATCAAGGAAACCAAGGTATCATTAAGATAGCTCGGAACATGTCCCTTATGAAAGATTTCTTTAACCTCATTGCAAATGGACCTCTTAACCACCACCCAGAAGTGCTGGTAGAAGCCAGCATGTAATCCGTCCGGTCCTGGAGCCTTAAACGGCTTCAGAGCCCATAGACCAGCCCTAATTTCATCCTCAGTCACATCCCTCTCAAGGCAGACTCTAGTCCTCTCATCCAGGAAGCAACAAGAGAAGCCAGAGACATCAGAGGTTATGGGGGCCATAGGGGATTCAGTTATGTACAAATTTTTATAAAACTCTCTAATGTGGTTTTTAATATCAACCTCCTCAGTTAACCACCTATCATCCGACACTTTAAGGCACCTAATTTTGTTCCTATGCCTCCTAACAATTGTAGAGACATGAAAAAAGGATGTGTTGCGATCCCCAAATGTGGCTGTGTTAAGTCTAGACTTGAGAGCCCAATACTCCTCTTCCTGCATAAGGACAAGAGAGTACTCAGACAGTAACTGCTGTTCCAACTCCAAAAGGAATTCATTAGGATTGTTAGCTATAGCTTTTTGGGTCCCATGGAGCCTAGCCAACAAACGTTTCTTCTTAGTGAACAAATTGCCAAACACATCAACATTCCATTTTTTTGCTCTATTTACAAAATCTAAAATGGCATCCTGTAAACCCTTATCAGTCCAGGCTTGCTGAACAACATGCGGAAAATCTTGATGAAAAAGCCACATAGTTTGAAACCGAAAGGGCTTATTCTGATGATTCACACTAGTTCTACAAAGCTCGATCAACACAGGGCAGTGGTCCGAAAAAGTCCTAGGAAGGTGGGTGACAAAGGCTTCAGGATAAAGGATACGCCAACCAGGATTGGCGAAACACCTATCGATCCTTTCTAAAATTAAACTTGAAATAGGCCTACGGTTTGTCCAGGTGAACTTAGGACCCGCAAACCCCAAATCAACCATGTTGCATTCATCAAGACATTCCTTAAAATCTAAAGCTCTGTTCAAGTTTACATGATTACCACCAAACTTATCATCATCACTCAGAATCTCATTAAAGTCCCCAATCATCAACCAAGGTAAATTGTGAAGATGAGCCACAGTTTTTAAATTTTCCCATAAAATTCTTCTCTCAGCCAACCTAGGACTAGCATATATTGCAGATAAAAGCCAGGAAATATTAGAGGAACGCACCTTAACAGTAGCATGAATTTCCTGTTCTGTAGACGATAGAGGCAGAACCTCCACCTCCTCAGACTTCCAGAGAATCCACAGTCCCCCAGCATAACCAATAGTATCAGTAGTGATTGATCCATCAAAAGGTAGGCCATCAATGATTTTGGCTGCCCTATCACCTCCCACTCTAGTTTCAGTCACCACAAATATAGCAGGCCGATGATTTATTGCCATTTCAAAAATCCTCCTTGGGAAATCCTGATTCAACGCACCTCTACAGTTCCAGAGTAGCACATTCATCTTGATGAACTGACTTAACGGCACCTCAATTTCTTGGGGATTAACATTCATTGCCGCTGCTTCCACCATACTCCACCCCATCTCCCTCAGAAGTGCCTTGGATGCACCCCAATCTGGTTTCCAGACCATCATGTACTTCAAGATGCCCGGAATGTCCTCCCTGCAATTCAGAAGCACATTGCATTCCTTCACTGGAGCCATAATCTGGATCAACTTCAGGGTCGGGTGGTTCCCCAAGTGAGCTGTAGCCATCCCCCTGAAATCCACAAGCCTCCTCTCTTGAATAATCCATCCGGATTCGTCCCAATGAGGCACAACGAATGGCCTCCTCTGCTTGTTTAGTTCCTCCGCTGCTTCCCACGAAACCGCCGGTATATCCGTGAGGAACTTCCACCACGGGTTGGGTGTGATGGACCAGGCCTTGTGCTCCAAAGGAAGACTCTCCAATCTGATGTTTCCTGGTGTCATTGGGAAGATATCCTTCCACGCCTGCTTCAGCTCTTCTTCGAACTCCCCCAGAACCATGGTCGGCCTCGCTCTTATTTGAAGGATTATCTCCTCCGGAATGGCTACTACGTGGTTCTTGTACCAAATAGCCCAACCGGACCTCGGCAGAGGGGATAAACCTATCAACATCTTCTCCATTTTCAGGAAAACTTTCTTTCTCCAACACCTTTGCAGAAACGAGCAAGCCGTTCTTACTTTCTGCACAAATGGATGACCGCTTCTGACTCTTGGTGAACTTCGGACCCTTTGAGCTTCTAATCCCCAGACTCTCACTCCCTTTGCCCTTGTTTTTTGCTAGAGATTTCCTTTTATTTCCGGATAGGAGATTCAAATCCTGCTGACAATCACTAAAGGGGTTCTCGGCTCTCTCCTCCATCACACAGTCATTCCTTATCTCAAGACTGCTTTCCGAAATTTGGGCTGCCACAGCAAGTGTGGTCTTATCCGTAGGTGCAGCAAGACACATACTCGCTCCTTGGTCTGCCGCAGCACGTGAAGCCTCTGAATAATCTGCCGAGTCACTTGGGTTAGGCTTATCAATACCTACGCCCACTTCTACAAATTCAGAATCTTGGGAAGGGACAACACTACCCAGCTCTACACGTTTAGACCCTTGCGAAAGGACAGACTTGCCCCTGGCTTTAGACTGAGTTGGGAGGGCAGAAGGGGAAGAGCCGGAAGTTCCAGAAGCTTTTCCCACTTTGCTAGACCCCCTTTTCCTCGTGACCACCATCCAAGCCCCATAATTTGATTCGGACTGAGCTTTCTCACTAACCTCGTTAGACTCCAACGAGGCTTGTCCAACATCTTCACCACTTGGCTTCCTTATTCTCATCCCACAATTATCTTGTTTATGTCCAAGCTTCCCACAGCAGAAACAAAGAGAGGAGATACCCTCATATAAAACTCTTTGGACTAACTTTCCTACCCGAATAGAGCTGATCAAGGGCTTCTCCAAGTCAAGTTGAACACAAAGTCTAGCATATCCTCCTCTTGTTTCCGAGGCTGTGTAGGAATCCACACGTAGGACAGGTCCTATGACACTGCCAATTTCTTTTAGCACAGATGAATCATAAAATTCAATTGGCAATTCAGGTAATCTAACCCACGCTGCCACTGAAGTTAGCTTAGCCTCAGAAGCCTTAAAATAGGGTTCCCAAGGCTTAATTGCGAGAAAATGCTTCCCTATAAACCAAGGTCCACCTTGGAGAACTCTGTCAAAATCATCACAGCAGCTGAATCGGATCAAAAAGAAACCTTTACCCAAGGTCACGCAATCCATGTTAGCCATTGGTTTCCATAAAGCATTGAGCTTGAAAGTGAGGTAGTGAAAACCCACTGATCTACCATACACTTTCACTATCAATGCTTTTGACCAAGGTGCTCTGATACGAGCTTTAGTTTCCTTGGAAAGCTTCACTTCAGCCATTCCTTCAACTAAAGGCTCCATCTCTGTTTCCGATTCGTAATCCTCCTCCCAGTTCCTGCTGAATTTAAAGGCTTGCTCATATGCTCCAGGGATATCTCCCACAAGACTATCTTTGTAGCTCACTAACTTCCGAGGAGGCAAGAAACTTCTTGCTCCATTACTTTCTTTAAATTTCTTAACACTACGGAGTAGCTCGTCTTCTTCTTCACTTGTGCGCTGGGCTGGTGCAGAGGGCTCAACTTCCATTCTTAACAACCTTAAATTGAAGGATTTTTACCAAATGAATTAATTCTGTTATTATTATTATTAATAGAATACTCGCATGGATTATAAAATTAAATTATATTTGATTAATATTTTATAGAAGGACATTCAATAGCATAGTAGGTTGTGCGATTGCCTGTGTTGTTTCCTGCCTAGCAGGTTTCTTCTTGTTCGAATAAAAATTCTTATTCATCCAAAAAAAGAATCACTAGAATTGACTAAAATACTAATTAATAATTTGGTTTTTGCTCTGTTTAAGACTTAAGAGTGTATGTTGATAGAGCTTATTTTTTAGTAGTTTATTATTCAACAATAAAACAAAACTGCAAAATAATTGTTCTATTTTTGTTTTTAAAAAACAATAAAATAATTCTAAAAATTATAGTAATTCATTAACAAAAAGCTAATGCTTTGAAACTTATAATAAGCTCACCATAGAAAAATATTTATTAATGAATATTGATAGATTAATTATTGAAGTCTCATTCAGAGATGTGAAATCAAAATCATTGGTGGTTCCACATGCAAGCCAGGGTGGTCATTGACTTGCACTTAACTTGCAAAAAAAAAAGTATATATACACTTGCTAAAAAAAATATTATATACTAAACTAGCCTATTGTGACAACCCTAATAAAAACGTTGAATACCCTAACTTGAGAATTACAAAAAATTGAGTTCAACAAAAATAAGAGTAATGTTATATTCACAACATATTTACAATAATTTCACAACAAATTCAACATAGTAAGCCGTTACTAATTCTAATTGGACTCAAATATTGATATTATTTTTTTACCTACCAATAACAATTTTTTGAATAAGATTTATTGTAAAAATGTTGTGGACATAGCATTACTTCAAAATTAATTTTGCCCCCCAAACATAATCCTTAATCCCTTTTATAAATTTTTTTTGTAAAAAAAATCTTAAATAACAACAATAAATATTAGCCCAAATAACAACAAACAAAAACAAGACAAGATCAAACAACAATAAGTAAACAAATCGTTTAACAAAAAGTCTATTATAAAATAAAAAGATAAAAATCGCTAATCATTTAAATTTGTAGATCATTCAACCTATTCAGTAAAATAATCTCTAATTTTATTTTTCTTTAAATAATTGTACTGAGAAAAATATTGCACTTGTGAGTTCTTTTTTATGGTAACGACAGTTATACTCTTTTTAGCTTTGCAATCGTAACAATTTTGATCTTTTTAATAACTTGATTCACAATTGTAATAAATATTTAAATTATCGCTTTATTAGATTTTGTATAATTTAAATTTCTTAGTGATCACTCTAAAACGGTATTAGAGCTGCCGCTGATCAAAATAGATTTAAGTAGAATTTACCATCACCCATTTCAACCAAACGATAAACACAAAACTCGTAGAGTCAATAGGCTTATGTAACTGTGGAATCAATCAAAGCGGAGAAATTTCATACCTTTTGCAATGATAGCGGCTTGTGCAATGATAGCGGAGAAATTAAAGTGATCATGACCTCATCATTGCAAAAAACTGGAACCCATTTAACAATCTTGGGCCCATATTTTAAAGAAGCCGAAACTGTCAAATATAGCGAAATCCCAAATTTGTAAACAAAGGTCACAAACTCAACCTGCTATTAAGTCCAATATAAATAGAGATGTACCATAGGAAACTCCCCTATTGTGTTAGGACTTAAACACAAACCAAAGCCCAAAGTTGAATAAGATAGATTCCCCGTATTACATTTGTTTCTTTTAATAATTTTCCGTAACAGACTTTTGGAGTTAAGTTGTAATTCACACTGTCTTTGAAAGGGGTATTTGATAAATTACAGAATTGCTTTGATTATGACACACGTTTTTTTTTTTTTTTTTTTTTAATGTTACAATTAAAGTGATTATGACAAGTGGCTCTTTCAGTAAGTAATGTACATATATTGCATATGACAGAAACATATGTCATCTTCATATTGTTGGTTGTGGTTTAATTTATAGCCAAACTTTTTTTTTTTTTTTTAAGAAATTAAAAAACAAACAGAACTTCTGTTGACTATTCTCTCATAAACAAATATTAACAATTCCAATTGGCTAATATTTCAATAGTTAAATGAAATTTCGTAGACTATTACAACCGGCAGAAAAGTGAAAATTTCAAATCTTCCAACAGTCACTAACATTAGTATCAAATCCTACTACCCTTCTCATGGGCACCACCTCTCCGATAACGCAAACCTATTACTACTTAAATTTTGAATATAGAGAAAGAAAGTGGTGAGCTTCACAGAAAAACAAGTAGCCACAATCCCATCCAGTTACATTAAGCATATATACAAGTATATAAATAAACATTTTTAGGATAAACTCATAGGCTTAGAAATTGTATCTCAGATTAGTTTGAAAATTAACATATAATTTACAATGAATTCCAAAACATAAAAATTTTAATTGGATTTGAAATGATTACACTATATCTCCATGACAAGACCCATAACCACACGTCAGTTGGTGGTAAGCCTTTGAAAAAATTTACCAATGTATACCCCAATGGATGGGATCCAAAGTATAGTCAAATTTTATTATTAACTTCCAAAATATATCCAATATCCAAAAATCATATATCAACATATCATAAAATTACAATTCAAATAAATATTTTGTTCATTTAAATCTTTGGTTCATTTCACAAAATTTATGCAATACTTGAGCCATGTTTGAAGTAAATAGGAACTTTATAAATAACCAACTAACTAGCTAACTATATATACACAATAAGGAAGAAATTGTGGTTCTTTTATTTAAATCAACAATGCTAAAATAATTAATATAAATTGATAATGAAATACAAGTGAATGTTAAATAAATAAAAAATTGTATTTTAAGAAAAATATAACCAGCCAAGAATTGTTACATATCAATCAATGCCTACTCAAAAACCATTGCAACTTCTCAAGAACACTCCAACATAACCAAAAATCCATTATAATCAATATAGCTACTAAACAGACACTGGTGTAACCACCATCATTTAAACCATAGCAGCCACTTTTTGATATCTATCCGTTGTTGATCATGTTGTCTAATGCTGTTGACATTTGTTTCGTGCATTCCATTCCACATTGATATTGGTCATCTACACATCTTACTTGGTCCAATCTAGTCGGATATTCTTTACAAGTCTAAATTCTAAACTCAAGTTATCTTTAAGATATCATCTGGAGTTTGAGGGGAAAATACTAAAATACAATAAGATATACTATAAATATATTAAATTGTGGTTTCGTAGAATATCACGGACTACCATGGTGCATTTTCATATAGATACTCTTTATTGGGTTTTTTGTATAAATAATTCAATATAGTAAAGATAGTTAATCACTTAATCCGTTGTAGAGGAATGTTGTTAAATTGGCCGAACCAACTCACACATTGCTTCCATTCTCTATTTCTCTGTTTTCTCCGTTTTCTCCCTACTAGTCACAGTTTGAACCCCAAAAATAAAATAAAAAAAAAATCTATTGACATCATTGATGAAAGAGGAAGAGGGGGGTGTGGGGGGGGGGGGGGGGGGGGTGAGATTTGGGGGAGTTACACTTCTATTCAATAAGAAAAATTATAGAAGTCAGTCGCGCTATTCTACCATTCTGAAAGAAAGAATAGCAAGGATAACATCAAAATTCAAGGTTAATTGGCTGCTTCTCAAATAAGAAAGAATATTAAGATTTTAAAAAATGACTCCGATTCAAAATTTTGGTTCACCAATTCTATTTTAATTCTTATAATTTTAAGATTCATGTAAGTTGGCATGAACTGGTGAACCACAATCGAGAGTCGATGGAAAATATATTCTGGTGCGGTAGTCATTAACTACATTGTAATTGAAATATTAACTGAGTCATTTTCATATGATACGTATGTTAAATATTTAGTTCTTAAAGGTATTGAGATATATAAAAATGATAAAAACTTCTACAACGTTAAAATGCACGTCTGAATGTGTGCAGGTATCAGTGTTGGCCTTTTAGTATTACTTGTGGGAGGTTCATGGATATATTGGGGACTGAAAAAAAGAAAGCTCATCAAGCTCAAAGAAAAATTCTTCCAACAAAATGGTGGCTTACTACTACAACAGAAACTATCTAGTCACAGCGGGTCTACGGGGACAGCCAGGATTTATAGTGCAGAAGAGCTTGAAAAGGCCACCAACAACTATGATGAGAAAAGAGTCCTTGGCCAAGGAGGCTATGGAACAGTTTACAGAGGAATATTACCAGATAACAAAGTGATTGCTATAAAGAAGTCTAAAATTGGTAGTCAGAGCCAAATTGAACAATTCATAAATGAGATAACTGTGCTTACTCAAATTATCCATCGGAATGTGGTTAAGCTATTAGGTTGTTGTCTGGAAACAGAAGTACCCTTACTAGTTTATGAATTCATCACAAACGGGACTCTTTCTGAGCACATTCATGATAATGGTCGGTCATTATTACTTTCATGGGAAAAGCGTTTGAAGATTGCAGCAGATACTGCAGGAGCACTTGCATACTTGCATTCCGCAACTTCTGTGCCAATCATACACAGAGATGTTAAAACTGCAAATATATTATTAGATGATAACTTCACAGCAAAAGTGTCTGACTTTGGAGCCTCTAGGTTGATTCCTCTTGATAAAACAGAATTAAACACACTAGTGCAAGGAACTTTCGGATACATGGACCCAGAATACTTCCATACTAGTCAACTAACAGAAAAAAGTGATGTCTACAGCTTTGGTGTTGTTTTGGCAGAGCTTCTGACTAGTAGGATGGCACTTTCTTTCAATATGCCGGAAAGTGACAGAAATCTAGCAAAGTACTTTGTTTCAGCAGTAAAAGATGACCGCCTACTTCAAATTCTTGAGGATAACATTGTCAACGAGGGTAATATTAAGCTACTAAAGGAAGTTGCTAATATTGCAAAAAGGTGCTTAAATGTGAGAGGCGAGGATAGGCCTTCTATGAAAGAAGTGGCAATGGAACTAGAGGGCTTGGTTATCATGGGAAAACATCCTTGGGGAAATGCTAATGTCTATACAGAAGAGACTGAGTACTTGCTCAGTGCACCTACTCAATCATTCAACATTGATGTTGACACAAATTGTTCCACCAGTACAACTACAGGGTACGATAGCATGATAAACCAAGTATTGAAACCCTTAGAAGGCGGGAGATAATTAGTTAGTCCACTGTAGTATACTTGCATCAAGATGTTGTCTTTGAGGGTGACTCCCTCCAGGTGATCCAAGCTCTTAATCTGGATAGTACAGATCACTTGACTTATGGCCACATTCTCGAGGATATCTGAACTCAAGTTGCTGCTCTTTCTTCTTTTGAATTTATTTTTAATACTAGGCACTGCAATGTTGTAGCAGATGCACTAGCCAAAAAAGCCAAGAATTGTAGGGAGACTCGGGTATGGACTAACTTCATGCCTGAGGACATTGCTTCTCTTGTAATCTTTGACATTCATTGAGTTGTTTTTCTTGTGGAATAAAAGCTCAGGCTATTGATAGTCTGGTTTCTCAAAAAAGAATTGAGACTAAATTATTGATATATCTATTATTTAGCAATAATCATTTTAGATTAAATGATATAATTGGGGGTGCGACTGAACTTATCTATGACATTATATTTGAATATGTAGATTGGTTTGTTTTGGGTATGACATTATACACATGGTGTAGACCAGATAAAATTTGGCACATGGATGAAGGAACATGCACTGCCACTGAAAATGTCTTGGTGGTATTCTCTCTTTCTTTTTCTTTTTCTTTATTTTTTTTTATTTTTTTTTATTTTTTTTTGTGTGGCTTTTTTTGATAATTTGATCACTGGGAAGGAAAAATGTGAATCTTTGATATTTTTGTTGGAAAAAAAAAAAAATACTAGTTGAACTATAAAACTGCCTAAGTGATTTTCAATATCAACTAATTCATTGTGCTTAACACTACTTTCAGAGGTTGAGATCTCCCATTGAAGGCCTATTTGGATCTAAATTTTTATGGGAGCTATGCAACAATAAATTTAACAAAGAAAATAATAAATGTATAATAAAACTCTTCTCTCGCTCAAACTTCCAAGGGCTGAAATGCTAGCTTAAAATTAAAATAACAATAAAAATTTTCACCTGAACCATATGAAAATTGAATAGGCCGAATTTACCCTAAGCTGTCACTTAAAAATCCATGTCTAATTGTCAAACTTTGACTCTCACAGCTGAGAATATCAATTACCATGGTGGTATTATTTTGTACATTAAAAGAATAACTTTAGCAATGAATTCGAACTTAGGTCATTTGCTCTTATAACATGATAAACTATTATTTATCTACATATTTTAAGTTTAATTGAAATAGTGAGTAAGATCAAGTGTAATTGAAATAGTAAATGTAATCATTTAATTAAAATTCTCAACTTTTATTGGGAATTTGACAATTTATCACCACCTCCTATTGGTCATGGATAACAATATTTAGAATTTGGGTTTTATGGATTTTAATTTGAATCTTTAAATTTAAATGTCTTGTTTGGATAGTTTAAAAGGATAAAGGATGGGATTTGGGCTAAATCCACTAAGAATTTTGAGACAAGAAATCCTTGGATTCAAAATAGAATCTACCCCTTGAATTTTATAAATCTTTAATCGCACAGCTTCTGAATCAGAAAATCATTAAAAGAATTTTTTTTTTTTTTTTTTTGGTTCCTAAGTAGGGATGTCCATGGGTCGATATGAGTCGGATTTGTGCTTAACCTGCTCTCGACCCAATCCAGTCAAGTGGTAGAGAACCAAATCTGTCATTGAACAAATTGGATTACTTAGAGAGTGGTTAGTCCAGGCAAAACTAGTAATGGTGGAGAGAGGTGGAGCAACGACTGAAATCTCATCGAATTCAGTAAGATCTTGCCAGATCTTATGGAGATTTCGTTAGATATAGTAGATCTCTACTAGATTTCATTGGAAATGTTGTTGATGCTTGTTTGTTTAGACCCATTAAAACAGATTGTATAACCTAATATATTAGCCAAGTGATTGCTTAGGTTAATTATGAGATCTAGGTTAAACAAGGACAGATCATATTATGCACAGCAGCGAAAAATAAAGAACATAACAATATGATGATTCAGGAAAATCAATGAAACCAACAGTTTCAAGATAAAAAACCTAGGGAGGATTTGAGCTAGCTATCCTTAAGGTAAAACAAATACACAATAGAGAATTTAAGTTTTTACAATCGGATTTAACCCTAAGTCTATTGCTACCTCCAGTAATAACTTACTGACATGACCACGTGCAAGCTCTGAATCCAGAGACTCGTCTCTTGGATTTGCACCGCACAAGCACCCATGCTTGTGACTTTGAGATCCCACTCAAAGGTTTTAGATCATGGCTTGTTGATCTTTGCAGCAACTAGATTCCACCAGCACTTGATTATAGATCTTGTTCCGGTAGATGCTTGTAGAGTTAGAAGGTATAGAACCTCTCAGATCTCACAAGAGTAATGCATAAGTCTTCCAAGAGTCTTCAAAACATAGCTAGAGTTTTCCTTTTATACATAGGAGTGTTGGACTAAAACCCTAAACATTTTCATGGGCTCGGGCCTATTTAAAAAATCTGCAGAAATTCTTTTTCTACAATTTTTTATTGATCGAGCTTCACCATTCAATCGGTCAAACTTCACAGAAAATTAATCCTTTTTCCTACAACTTGTACATTCTTGAGTCTTGACTTGAACCTCTTTAAGCAATGTCTAACACCCATACTAAACATGTTTTTATTCTCAATTTACCAACACACACAAGTTGAAATTCTAAACATTTAATCCTAAATCTTTAGAACGTAACAATCTCCCCATTTGGCAATCCGTGACAAAACACACATATAAATGAATTGCTCAACTCAAGAATTACCCCAACTTACATTTTGTTGCCTGAATACAATTTCATCACAATCCACTAACTATTAGTTACTAGAATAGACAGCAGATGAGAAAAAATTAACCTGATAATTCCTGAAACACTCAAAACAAACCATAAACGCATGTGTGGAAATTACAGTATAAATCCAATATTTAAAAACTGAACTTGAATTCACAAAACATAAGAGATAGACAGAATATCAAATGAATAAACACCAAATAAACTATCTTAGTCAATAAAAACCAACAATGTTTGTGAAACAAGAACAACAAAAGAGAATATACATCAAAAATAAAAATAAGAATATACAACAAAAACTCTCATCAACAACTAAAACTACTCCTACTCCCCCTAAATACAAAAACTCTCTCTACTCTCCCCTTAAGTATAAGAGCAAAATCCTAAACCTACTCCCCCTTTTTGTTACATATTGCCAAAGGTAACCATCAAGGATCAGAGGGTAGAGGAGGTGGAAAATCACTCTTATTCTCAGCAAAATCTGCTCTTAAGGCAACAACCTCAGTAAGTAGCTCATCAATGAGCTATCCATAAGCTGCCTAAGTGGTCATAAAAGTCTCCATTATGGCACGGAGTAAGAGAGGAGGAGCAACTATAGGATCGGCAGTATCATCAGTAGTAGGACCCACAACAACTGTAGGATCCACAACAATCTCCTCAGTAGCAGGCTGATCACCAAAGGTAGGAGCAATAGTAGAAACTTCCCCTCTTGGTCTCTTTGAAGTCTCAGTGCTTGGTTTAGCACTCTTCATATGAGCTTGTCACTGTCTAAGAAAGGTAGCTCCTATAGAGGCAGTAATATGAGAAGGAAAACTATCTAACCCTAGAAAGAGTAAAACCCTATAGATAAAAATAGGAAAGAACATATTATGCGCCTTGGATTTACTCCAATGCACCTCAACAATGGTCTCAATTAAATGGGAAAGAAAACAAATGGACCCATCTGTGATAAAGGCATACAAAAAAGCACATCTGTCCAAAGGGATGGTGTGAATGTGAGAGATAGGAAAGATGTTATAAAATGCTATCCTAAAGAAAAGATAGTTAACCTCAGTTAACTCACTTGAGTTTATTCTTTGTTCAGATCCCTAAGTAATTGATCTTCCATAAAGCAAAGACATCACATCATCTACAAGATGAGACTTAGTGTATGGGAAAGTAGGTCTACAAACTAGAGCTCAAGAAACTATACTTAGTTATCTTAAACTCTTTACCCCTAATCCAAGTAGTCAAATAATGACCACCTGTATCCTCAAAATGTATAAAGAGATTCGAGTAAAATTCTTCGATCAAGGCAGCAGGAGGGGAATGAGAAACATCACACAAAGAAGCCCAGTTCCTAGACACTAGATTCCTAAGGATGGAAGGATCTAACTCATCTAGAACTAACTGTCTTTCCCCCCAAATAGACCTATACTTAGTCAAGGTCTCAAAGATTTGTTCAATTTTGGTTGTAGGAAACCGAACCCTATCAACTAGAGCAGAAGTAGATGAGGATGCTGAGTTCCTATTGGCTTTGGTTTTATACTTTTTACCAACCTTAGGAGCCATGTCTAAGAGTTAAAGAAAAAGGAAAAACCAAAACAGAAACAAATACCAAGGGTAGACTGCATCAGATAGAGTTAGGGCACAAAATAACATGAAATTTTAAAAACTATATGATGCATGATGCAAAGACACATATGATGCATGATCCATTGCATAAAAACAGTTCAATTTTATCTCAATTTGGAAAATCGACCAAGAAAATTATAAATTTAGCAAAATCCCTAATTTGAAACCCTAATTTTCCAAAAATCTTTATATTGATCAATTGAACAACACAACAAGTATAAAACATGTTATAATCACTCAATTAAACAATATCATAAGCCATTTTTACTCAATTTCACCAAATTAAACAAAATCCCGAAATTCTCAAGAACATATAAACCCCAATTTCAAAATTTCGTAGAAATCTTGAAATTTTCGAAATTAAAGCATGTGAATCATTTTTAAATGATGCATGAACAAAAACCCATCCAAAAATTTGGATCAAAACACTCAAAATCATAAATAAATAAATAAATATATAAATAAAATCCTAAAATTCTTTTAGTTCAAAATTTATAGAAAAATTGATGAAAATGCATGGATGCATGTGATTTAAACAAAACCAAATATGGAGGAAGAAAACCCTTGAAGATTTGACTAAAAAAAAGACAAAAAAATTTCGACTAAAAGGAATCAAGAGGGATCAAAGAGGAAGACAAAAGAGTGAAGAACAATGTTCAGATTCCTTTTATTTTCTTTTTAAAAAAATGATTTTCGATCAGTCGAGAGGAATCGAGCCAGGAATCGAAAATGTTTTAAAAACAGGTTCGACTAATCGAAAGGAATCGAAGAATGAATCGAGTCTGGCTAAGAGTTTTAGCCTCAAAAACTGGATTTTCTAATCGATCAAAAACAGGTTCGATTGATCAAAACCTGAAAAATCAGAAAATTTTGAAAACCTGGAAATTTTCTACAGAAACACTTTTAAACCAGTTTTTATGATATGAAATGCATGTCAATGATTCCAAATGTTTCCAAAAACACTTTCTCTTCAATCAAATCAATTTTGATCAAGATTCAAAATATTTTACCCAAACCCCAAAAAGTATTAAACATTTCAAGAAGCACAATTTTGGACGGCCACAATAATTAACACACAATCACATATACAATGTTTAACAAAGATTTGCGTGTGGTGTGCGCAACTAGTAACTGTATGAGATACATAAAAGGTGATATGTAGATAGAAATTAAACACAATTTCTACATTATCAATCACATAAGTTTGAAAGTGACTATCACCTAAAGAGTTACATCATATAACTTACACATTACACATCTCTTAGAAAACACGCTTAAAATCATGTAAAAGATTTTTCTTTTTCTTTTTTCTTTTTTTTTTTCTTTTCTTTTTCTTTTAATATTTGATTTTTCTTTTTATTTTCACATTCTTTTCACAACCAACACCTTGTTTAATCTTGCTATGTAAGTGCTACACCATATTGAGCACGACTTTTATAATTTGCACACAGGTGTTCGTGATTGGCAAATAACAGTGGTGAGATGGTTATTTATGCCTTTCTCCTAAGATTTTTTAGTCTTTAAATTCAAAAGAATGTGACTTCAAAATCAAGAGCATTTGTTTAAAAACCATAAACAACTCACACAATTTAAGCACTACATAGCACAAATTAGCAAAGTGTAGAAAAATAGATGGTACACAGTCATGAAATTCAAATTTCATAGGTCAACCTCAATTACACTCTTGAAGATGTGTAATACACAAACAAAATATAATAATAATAATAATAATAATAAAATTTGTTTTCTGTTAAAAAAAAAAATCATAAATAAACCTAGAATGAAATACATGAATGTAATGCAAAAGAAAATCCTAATGAAAAACATTTTGGTCACAAAAGATTGAAAGATTAAGCACAAGGACCATAGGTATCCAAAGAGAGACTATAGACATGTGATAACACAAATCACTTGACAAAGAGATTCAAACTTGCTCCTGTCAAGAGGTTTGGTAAAAATGTTAGCATTCTGATGATCGGTAGGGATATACTCAAGAGCAACAATTTTCCTTTCAACAAGATCCCTAATAAAGTGATATCTAATCTCTGTATGCTTGGTCCTAGAATGTTGAACTAGATTCTTAGAGATATCAATCGCACTAGAGTTATCACAATACACAATCATAGTATCTTGTGTCAAACCATAATCACCCAACAGTTTTTTCATCCAAAGAAGCTGTGAACAACAACCTCCAGTAGTAATATATTTTGCTTCTGTAGTTGACAGAGAGACTGAATTTTGCTTTTTACTCATCCAAGCAACCAAGTTAGTTCTAACATAATAACATCCACCAGTAGTGTTTTTCCTTTCATCAGCATTACTAGCCTAATCAGCATCAGAGTATCCAACAAGAGAAACATTTGATTCTTGCTATAAAACAAACCAAAAATCACAAGTCCCACTCACATATTTAATTATTTTTTTAACAACAGTTAAATGTGTCATTTTGGGATTAGCTTGAAATCTAGCACATACATCAACACTAGAAGATATATCAGAACGACTAGTAGTTAAATATAATAAACAACCAATCATACTTCTATATAAGGTAATGTCAACAGGTTGAACTGGTGGATCAATTCCCAATTTTGTGTTGGTGGCCATTGGTGTTCTAGCATAAGGAGCATTCTCAAGTCCAAATCTCTTGACAAGATTTCCTGCATAGTTGGCTTGGTTGATGTAAATCCCTTTGTTGGTTTGCTTCATTTGCAATCCCAAGAAGTAGGTAAGTTCACCTACCATGCTCATCTCAAAGATTTTCTTCATTTCTTCTGCAAAAGATTTAGCAAGAGTATCATTAGTAGAGCCAAAAACTATATCATCCACATAGACTTATGCCACAATGAAATCTTTCTTATCCCTTCAAATGAAAAAAAGTACTATTAGCATTTCCTCTTTTAAAGCCATTCTTTATAAGATAAGAAGTTAGCCCGTCATATCAAGCTCTTGGAGCTTGTTTAAGACCATACAATTCTCTCTTCAGTTTGTAGACATCATTTGGTCTATGTAGATCCACAAAACCCTTGGGCTGCTTTACATATACTTCTTCTTGCAACATTCCATTCAAAAAGGCACTTTTCACATTCATCTAATAAAGCTTGAAGTTCAAGTGACATGTAATGGCCAAGAGTATTCTAATAAACTCAAGTCTGGCAACAGGTGCAAAAGTCTCATCGAAGTCCACTCCTTCTACTTGAGTGTACCCTTTAGCAACAATTCTAGATTTGTTTCTTATCACTGTTCCATGTTCATCAGACTTGATCTTGAAGATCCATTTTGTACCTATCACATTGACATCTTTTGGTCTAGGAACCAATTCCCACACATCATTCCAAATGAATTGATGGAGTTCTTCATGCATAGAATTTATCCAATTAGCATCTTCTAGAGCTTCATCTACCTTCTTGGGCTCCACTTAAGATAGATAACATGAATGTGTAATAACATTCAAAGCCTTTGACCTCAGACGCATGTTGTCATTTAGGCTTCCCAAGATGTTGGCAACAGGGTGATTTAGCTTGACCCTTATAGATGGGCCTTTCACTAGTGAAGTTGATGTGCTTTATGGTTCTGGAATGGTACTAGTCTCAACTTGTTCTTGTATCCTTTCACGAACTGGTGTGGTTGGTTCAGACATAACATCATTTAGAACTTGTAATTCCTGGTCATTAGGTTTACCAACATACTCCTTAGGTAGAACATCTTCAACTTCTGTGGGTTTATCCTAGATCTTTTGAATCACTTCATAATGATCTTTAGTACATTGTCCATCATTGATCACCACATTTGCGAATTCCATTACTGTTTTGGTTCTAAGATTGTATACCCTGTATTCTCTGCTTGATGTGGGGTATCCAAAAATGATTCCCTTATCACTCTTTTCAAGATTCTCACGATCTCGAAGAATGTAGCAGTCACTACCAAATATTCTGAAGTACTTGACAACTGGCTTTTTCCATCTCCAAAGTTCATATGGAGTCTTCTTAGTATCCGGTCTAAAGTACACCCTCTTCAATGTATGACATGCAGTGTCTACTACTTCACCCCCAGAATGAATTTGCCATGCTTTTGTTATTTAGCATGACTCTAGCCATTTCTTGAATAACTCTATCCTTTCTTTCCACAACTCCATTCTACTGAGGTGTCTTTGGTGCTAAGAACTCTTGCTTAGTTCCTTGATCATTGCAAAAGGATGCAAGCTTGAAGTTTTCAAATTCTCTTCCATGATCACTTCTAATGTGAGCAATCATAGCATTCTTCTCAATTTGCAATGTCTTGCATAAATGGATCATCTTGTCTAGAGCTTCGGATTTTCTCTCTCAAAAGAATCACCCAAGTATATCAAGTGAAGTCATTTACAACAACTAGAATGTACTTCATCCCTCCTAGACTTTAAACTCTAGTAGGACCCATTAGATCGATTTGCAACAACTCTAACGATCTGGATGTCTGAACTTCCCTTATGGATTGATGTTTGGATTTCACTTGTTTACCAATCTGACATGGTCCACACACACTTTTCTCAATCTTCTCAAATTTTGGTAAACCTAGAACAACTTCACACTTAGAGATTTTTTCAATTTGCTTGTGACTTGCATGTCCCAATCATTGATGCCATAAGTCCACTTGATTTATTTATTTTATTTTTTATTTTTTATTTTTTATTTTTTTATTTTTTACATTATAGCACTTGTGACTGATGCTTGGAGTTATGCCACAACAATTGTCAGTAGTTCTTATTCCAAAACAGATGCAATCACCTCCACCATCAGGTATTTCACATTTATACTTGGTGAGCAATACCTTCAGTCAATTATCACAAATCTGACTGATACTCAACAAATTAGCCTTTAATTCGTCTACGTACCAAACATCTTCAAACACTGGTAATCCTAGAATGTCCATTGTTCCAATGCCTTTGATGACTGATTTGCTTCCATCTCCAAATGTGACAATTTCAATCTTTCCTTCAAAAAGAGTCTTAAACAAGGCTTTGTTACCTGTCATGTGCCTGGAACAACCACTATCCAAATACCACAAACAAGTATCACTTACTTTTAAGGCAGTTAAAACAATATAACAAACATAGTTATGGCAGCAAGTAGTTATACCAAGAAAATTAAGAATAGGGTTAGCACATTTAAAAATCCACTTAGTCTAAGATAAAACACATTCAATTTTCAGTCTAATTGAATGTAAAGGAAAGACAATAGAATCCATAACAGCAGGTGTCAAGGATCAACTCAAGGTAAACTACCCAAACAAGAGCTAACCTGCTCTAATACCACTTGTTTGTTTGTTTAGACCCCTTAAAACAGATTGTTCAACCTTATATATTAGCCAAGTGATTACTTAGGTTAATTATGAGACCTAGGTTAAACAATGACAGATCATATCATTCACAGCAGTAGAAAATAAAGAACACAACAATATGATGACTCAAGAAAACCAATGAAATCAACAGTTCCAAGGTAAAAACCTAGGGAGGATTTGACCTAGCTATCCTTAAGGTAAAACAAATCCACTATAGAGAATTGAAGTTTTTACAATCAGATTTAACCTTAAATATATTGCTACCTCCAATAGTAACTTCCTAACACAACCATGTGCAAGCTCCGAATCTACAGACTCTTTCCCTCTTGGATTTGCACCACACAAGGACCCACGCTTGTGACTTTGAGATCCCAAAGGTTTCAGATCACGGCTTGTTCATCTTTGCAGCAACTAAATTCCATTAGCACTTGATTGTAGATCTTGTTCCAGTAGATGCTTGTAGAGTTAGAAGATACAAAACCTCTCAAATCTCACAGGAGTAACTCACGAGTCTTCCAAGAGTCTTCAAAACGTAGCTAGGGTTTACCTTTTATACATAGGAGTATTGGACTGAAACCCTAAACATTTTCGTGGACTTAGGCCTGTTTAAAAAATCTGCAAAAATTCTTTTTCTGCGATTTTCGATTGATCAAGCTTCACCATTCAATTGGTCGAGCTTCACAGAAAATTAATCCTTTTTTCCTACAGCTTGTACATTCTTGAGTCTTGACCTGAACCTCTTTGAACAATGTCTAACACCTATCCTAGACATGTTTTTGTTCTTAGTTTGCCAACACATACAAGTTGAAATTCTAAAAATTTAATCCTAAATCATTAGAACCTAACAGCTAAGCTTGGTTTTACTCGCTATAATTTAAACGTTTTCATGGTCAAATTGGGTCAAGTCAGATTTTGGAAGAAAAGGCCCTCCACTTAACTTGTCAGTGTTAGATTTTAAAGGTAGGGACCTACTGTTTACTGCCAGGCTCATTGAATCGAGTGGCAATCAACTCAAGTTCAGTTAGATGGCTCAGGTGGGTGGGTCGGCTACACAACCCAATTCCTGATTTGCATTTTGTAAACCAGGTCAGTGCTATTAGAATAACCTTTGGTAGCAGGGGCGGAGGGAGGGGGGGGGGGGTGAGGGGGGGCACCTGCCCCCCCTGAACTTCAAAATTGTTTACTAGTAATGGCAGTATATTGCATTGAAATGCATTATTTGTCCCTCTACACAAAAGCCAAAAAACTTTTCTATTTATTGGGAACACCCTACTGCTACATGATTTAGAATTCAGCAGCCTTAACTAGAACTCTAAGACTACTATAACACTAATATAGAACTATGGGTCCCACCTAGTAATCATTAAAAAAAAAAAAAAAAAAAAAAGAACCTACTTCTAATGCTATATGCCTATACGGAATAGGAATCACAGCAACCTAATACTAATAGGACTCTGGAAAAAAAAAGTGTAATACAGTATAAAGCATGCCTCCCATATTAAAATAAAATAAAATAAAATAAAATTGAATTTTTTTAAAATTAAGTAAAGAGAGATAAATAATTAGCTTTTTAAAAAAAAGAAGTTTTAAATTTGGTAATTCATTTAGTCAAACATTTCTATGCTCTACTCTCCCTTCATATCTCTTTAATTTATGGGAATTAAAAATAAGGAGTTAGAAGTAATTAGAACCCCTCCAAATCCCTCCCCCTCCTCCCTTAAAAAAAAAAATCCAAATAAGGTAAATTATCTTACTCTCCCTCGCTCTAGTCTACTCCCCCTCTATTTAAACAAACTATTAGAGTTTCTGTTGAGTTTTTAAAAGCATTCAAGTCATTGAGTCACGTTTATATAGTCACAGGTATATTGCATACTCTTAATATTCACGTTTAAATTTTTTTAGATTAGTTTTTGACGTTCAATCTTGTCTTTTAGTCTTGCCCCCCCTGACCTAAATTTCTGGCTCCGCCACTATTTGGTAGTATTGATTGATTCAATTCCCAATTTGTAAACTTTCTAAATTGTTGTTTCATGGGTGGCTATTAATCCTTATTTATGTTAGTTTTATGTTTTTGTGTGTGTGTGTGTGTAATGGTCTAGAGGCCTATTTTTTCAAATTGTGATTTTCCAACATTTTCTTCTCTGCTCTTCTTCTCTTTTTTCAATTTTTCTTTAATATTTTTAGAATAAGCTTCCAAACTATTCTCTTCTGGTATAAGGTGGTATTTTTCATATATGATTTTCCTTATTATGTTTTTCACCCCTCTCAATATTTTTTTGTCTTTGCATGTATGGGGAAACCTTCCTTGAATATTTTATGCCTGAGTTTTAGATATTTATGGAGCCATTTGGAGGGGAGAGAGAGAGAGAGAGAGAGTTACAATCAATTTATGTTTTACTCAATGACATTGACATGGCAAAGTGTTTTTTTAACCATCGAATTTAATAAAAAGAAATGGTTAAAAAAAGGGTGCAACTCTAGTAAAGTTATAACAAATATAACATAAATCTTTCTCTCTCCATATATATATATAGTTGGGTTCAAGTTACACTGGGTATAACTCTAAGCAATGTTACATCACCTAATAACCTGTTATAAATTTCATATTTTGAAAATCCCACCATTGAATTACATGTTCTATATGTTCTTAACATTCATGACAATTTTCATGTCAATTGGATGTTATTTACCATTCGATCCATAAACTCATCTTTTATGCATTATTTTAAACTACAAAACTTGAATTTAAACAATTGATTGATGATATGACTATTAATCTTTAATCACCTTGAAATTTTGTAAGTATAGAGAATATATGAAAATAATGTAATCTAACAGTGGATTTGTCAAAATTCGCATCCAATTAAAAAATATTGGGTGGTGTAACATTACTTAAAGTTGTGCTAGGTATAACTTGAACCCAAATACACACACACACACACACACACACACATATAAATATATTCAAGTTAAAGAATGTTACACCTCTTAATATTTTTTTTATTGCAAACGAATTTGGACAAATCAACCGTGGATTACATTATTTTTGTATATTTTCTTGCATGCAAAACTTCAAGACAATCAAATATCAATAACTAGATCATCAATCACATATTTAAAGTGCAAGTTTTTGTAGTTTAAAATTATGCATAAAGATGATTTTATATATCAAATAGTAAATAATGTCCAATTAATGTGAAATTTGGCATGCTTGTTAAGAATATAGAGAACATGTAATCCAACGGTTGGATTTTCAAATTAATTTATTCAATAAAAAGTCATTAGGTAGTGTAACTTTCTTAAAAAAAGTTACACCAAGTGTAAGTTAAACCCCTCCATATAAGGAAAAAGTTTGGTTATGTTAATTTGGAAGCCAACCACCAATAGGAAGATGACATGTATTCTATCACATGCAATGCACATGATTTATATGGTTGGAGGAATAATATCATTTTCCTATTTGTTGTTGTAGCCCAAGGCTTCAAGTATGTTTGGAGCGAAAATTTGTCCTATATATAATAGATAGGACAAGATATATCTAAATATATTTTCTTTACGATAAACTAATTATTTGAAAAAATATATGCCCAAAAAAAATATTTATTAAATGAACATTTTAAAATTAATTTTTGTAGTCTCAATCATAAATTAAATCAAAATATTGATTTATGCTTTGTCTGATAGGAATGATAGAAAGGAAAAATCTAAGAAAATACGATAATGAAAAAAAAAAAAAAAAAAAAAAAACCTCGCAAAAAATTTCTATTGTGTTTGATAGGAATGGTCAAATACAACCACTTTAGTGCAAGGAACTTTTAGATACTTGGATTCAGGATACTTTTATAGTAGTCAATTAACAAAAAAATAAAGTGACGTCTATAGTTTTGGTGTTATTATGGTAGAGCTACTTATAATAAGAAGGAAATTTCTTTTGATTGGCCCAAAAGTGAGAGAAATCCAGTAATTCACTTTGTTTCTGTAGTAAAAGAGAATTTTGTGCTTCAAATTCTTGAGGATCACATTGTCAAAGACGGTAGTCTTGAGCATCTAAAGGAAGTTTACTAATCTTGCAATAAGGTGCTTAAGCGTGAGAAGGGAGGATAGACCTTCCATGAAGGAAGTAGCAATGGAGCCCAAGGGGTTGAGACCTATTGAAAAACACCCATGGAGAAACGTTGATGTCTATATAGAAGAGACTGAGTGCTTGCTCAATGCTCCTACTCACTCTTTAAGCATTGATTTTGGCACCGATTGTTCTTCTGTGAGACCAACTACTGGCTATGATAGCATGAGAAACCAATTATTGAAAACACCAAATGATAGGAGATAATTAGTTGGTACCGTAATATTTTTGTATCAATTGAGAACTGAATAATTAATATATCTCTTGTTAATCATTTAGGGTCCGTTTGGTTGGAAGGGTGGAAAAGTAGGAGGATAGAAAATAGTGGGAGGATGGAAAAGGGGGAGGATAGAAAATATTTTATTTTCTCTCTCCTTTTTGTTTGGTTGGAAGTGAAAAAGTGGAGGGATGGAAAAAATAAGTTTGAATAAATTTACTCATATACCCTTGTTAAAGAATGATGCTCAATTAAAACAAAAAAGTGACAAATAACCACAAAGGAAGAGCAATCACCCATATTTATTAAAAAAATAAAAATCATGTCCCAAAATAAAAAACACATCTTTTTTTTTTTTAAAAAAAAAAACAACTATCACACCCAGGCCCTAGAAAATCAAAAGAAAAAAAAAACGAATAGAAAAAAAAAAAAAGGGAAGAGGCAATTTATTGCTCAGAAGAAGAAGAAAAAGGGAACGTCCAGGCCTAGAAAAGAGAGAGAAGAGGCAATGTTGCCCAAAAAAAAAAAAGGCAACGTTACTTACTGCCTAGGGAGAAGAAAAAAAAAAAAAAATAAAGGCATGTGCACATGGGCATTTTTGTCAATCAAGAAAAAATTCATCCTCACTCAGTTTTCTCTCCATTTTAGGGAGAAAACATTTTGGTGAGCCCAGGAAGAAAAACACCTGGGCGCCACCATTTATTTTCCTTCCTCTCCACCCAACCAAACATACTCTAAAAAAGTTTTCCTTCCTATTTTCTTTCCAAAGTTTTTCATCCACTTTATTTCACCTCCAAACAAACACACCCTTAGACTAGAGAATAGAAGTGGTAGAAATTTTTGTATTAGATTCATTTTGAACGTGTTCTAAACATACGGTTCATATGCACTTTTTTTTTTTTCGTTACTTTAATCTATGTATTTCTAAAAGGTGAAGTGTAATATTTATTGTTGCTACGCTCCAGTTGAGCCACAACAGCGTCCATGCCATTAATTTTTTTTCCAATTTACCTATAATTGTTTTTCACATTTATTTTTTAAATATTTATACTTCTCCAACCTTCCCCCCCCCCCCCCCCCCACCACTTACCTTTTCATCTACCCATTACTTCTCCAATCTTTCTCCCTTCCTTACATTTTCATCTCCCCATTCCCCTCTAAATTAATATCATTCTTCCTGTAAAGTTGTGATTTTCAAATATTTATTTTGTTGGCTTTTATTCCGTGCCAAATTTGATTGTAATTTTATTCAATCTTATGTACCCTGTATTTATTGTGGGAATTTATTGTAAGGGTTGTGTGATAGTGAGAGAGAGTGTGAAGACTCAAGCAATTGAAGCAAAGAGGATTTTCACAGGTATCTCGTGACTAAGCATCTCACGAAAAGATGCATGTGCCCTGCACATGACTGGAATGCGAAGAGTCAATACAGATGGAGATAGCTGTGTCTTGCGAGTATCTTGCGGGTAAGGCCTTTCCGCAAGACACCCGCGAGACATTTTGTTCTGCCAGACTGTACTATCTAATACAAACTTTCTACACCAACACTATATACACCCACAAATGAGAAGGAGAGCCTCTGAGAGAAAACCATAGCAAAAACACTTGAAAGTTAGAGATTGTTATACCAACAACTCTCTACACATTTGTTTGTGGAATTTCCTCATCTTCTACCTCTCCATTTCCATACCATTGAGAGGTTGATAGCCCAAACACTTACCACACCCTTTCAGAGTGTCAAGTGATCGTTTGGTGCTGCTGGGAAGCATTGGAAGAAGCAGATGCAACATGGAGCTTGTTGCGGGATCCGGAGAACTAGACATGACATAATTCCGAGAAGCCTTGTTGTAGTAGGAGCTTGGAGGGTTTAGGTACATTAGGTATATTAGGTTTGGAGGGTTTCTTGCTAATCCATGTATCCCAACTGATTGTCTAGTGGATCGATTTTTGCTTGGAGGGTGGTAGAGAGGTTTTTCACTGAGTTCTTCGGTTTCCTCTTTGATAACACATCGGCATGTTATCTGTTTTTGCATCTCTCTTCCCTACTCTTGTTCATTTCATTTTACTACTAAGTAGCTCTCTTGCTTGTATGCTTATGTTTACACTATTCCGCACTTAGTATTAAGTTAGTGTAAAATCAACCAAGCCGTAACTTTAAAATTGGGGGTTTAAACAAGATCTTGTGTTTTCAACACATTTTCAAGCTTTCAATTGGTATCAGAGTAGGTACACTCACTGTGGTTTAAATACCTGAGTGTGATCCTTGACCCCATTTGAGATGGATTGATCTCAATCTTTGAATGTTCCACCATATTTTGATGGTAGTAACTATGCCTTCTAGAAAGTCCGAATGAGGGCATTCTTGTGTTCAATTGATGATACTGTTTAGGATGCAGTAGAAGTAGGATGGACTAGGCCGGAGGTTGCTAAATCCACTTGGGATAAGGCATTACTTGTGATAGCTAACGCTAACAATAAAGCTTTGAATGCAATTTTTTGTGGTGTTTCTCTAGACGAATTTCACAGAATTTCTCATATAACAATAGCTAAGGAAGCTTAGGAGATATTGGAGACCATATATGAAGGAACAAAGAAAGTAAAGGATTCAAAGTTGCAGATGCTAACCACCAAATTTAAGGAGCTGAAAATGAGTGAGGATGAGTAAAGACTTGGATCATTGCCAGAGAGCTTTCGAGAAAAAGTCACAGCTATAGAGGAAAGTAAAGACTTGGATGAGATCAAAATCGAAGACTTAATTGGATCTCTCCAAACATACGAGCTGGGATTGCCTTCTCATAAACTAAGCAAATCTCTTGCTCTTAAAACCATCATCGAGAGAATGGACAACTCTACCGAAGAGGATGATGTGGAGAAGGACATAGAATTCTTTGCATTCCTTGCAAAGAACTACTCCTCCCCCGCCCACCCTTAAGCTAACGGACAGGTTGAATTCACGAATCGATCCTTCCTCAAAATTATCAAGACTCAGCTTGAGGGGACAAAGGGTATATGGCCTGAAGAGTTGCCAAGCATGCTATAGGTGTATAGGACAACGACAAGGATGCCCACAGGAGAAACACCATTTTGGCTAACATATGGGAACAAAGTAGTCATCCCAACCGAGATCAGACTCACAAGCTACAGGGTGGACAATTATGATGAAAGAAAAAACTATGAGGCTACGTGTCTACAGCTTGATCTAGTTGATGAAGTCAGGACAACAATAGAACAAAGGCTTGCACAGTACCAGGACAGCATGGCTAAGCACTACAACTCTTGAGTCCGACACATAAACTTTTAGGTCGGAGATCTCGTTTTGAGAAAGGTCATGGGCATTGCTAGAGACCCTACCCAAGGAAAGCTCGGCCCCAATTGGGAAGGACCCTACCAAGTCACATCATGGCAGAGGAAGGGCACCTACCACCTGGAGACAATGGACGGATGGAAGCTACACCACCCATGGAACACCAAGCACCTGCGAAAGTACTACCAGTAAAGAGGATGGCATAAAGAGCAACACCCCTTTATTTTTAGTATACCTTAGTTAATTTTAGCTACAAGAACTACTTTTTCTACGAATGAATGGTTTATTATAATAAGAGGAGTTTATTTAGATATTGTTAAAGTGTTTATCTACAAAAAATAGTCCACAAAGTGGACGAGTCTACAAAGTAGACGACCTTAATATGCTGTCCCTCAAGTGGACGACCTCATCCCAAAAGGGTGAAACATTGTTAAAGTCGTTAGAATGGACAAGCATCAAGTCCAAAATGTGGATGGGTCCATAAAATGGACGGCTTTATTGTTTAGCCCATAAAATGGGCGACCTCATCTCTAGAGGAATAAATATAAAGTGGACAAGTCCATGAAGTAGACGGGTTTATAAAGTGGACGAGCTTATTATAAAGTCCACAAGATGGACGAGATTATTACTAAGTCCACAAAGTAGACGAGTTTATTATCAGGTCCATAAAATAGACGAGTTTAATAGGCGGGTCCATAAAGTGGACAACGTTATTTGGATGACTTCATCCTAGGAGGATGAAAGACCATTAAATCCACCAAGTTAACAAATTTGTTATTAAGTCCACAAAGTGGGCGAGCTTATTGTTAAGTCCACAAAATGGACAATTTACTAAGTCCATAAAATGGACAAGCTTATTATCAAGTCCATAAAATGGACGAGTTCATTAGTCCATAAAGTGGACAAGTTCATCACTAGGTCTACAAAGTAGACGAGTTTACCATCAAGACCATAAAGGGGATGAGCCCATAAAGTGGATGATAGGCTACAAACTGAATGACCCCTTGTGATAGAAATTAATTAATCAATTAGCCAAGTTATTAATTAATCAATTTATCATGCAAACGCGTGGTAGCACAAACAAATCACCAATAAACTAATTATGCGGCGGAAAATAAATAACACAGTGATTTGTTTACGAATGGGGAAAAACCTATCGACAAAAACCCCACCAGGTGATTTTCAGGTCACCAATCTTGAAACTCTATTATTATCACAACAAGCAATTACAAGCAAGGAATCCCAAGTACCTTACCAACCTACAGTTGAACCCTTATCCCAATACCCAATTGGACTTGTTCTATAGTGACAGTTCCCCTTTCTGATGCACGGCTCCTAAGTACGTGACTAACAGTTGCATGGATCCCAGTACGCAACTTCAATAACACCAACTGAGAAGATTATTGGCTGCAAAGTTCTTTAGTTCATCCACACGATGAAGATCAGGAAGATGCTTGGTCACAAAACCCTAAGGTGCAAATACACAGCAACTTCTTCAAGAGAAAGAGATGAACTAGGTCAAGAACCTTGTCTTCAGTCACAATTTGCTTGAACAGAGTTTGCTCGATGCTTGTGCAACTTGTGTCACGTTTTACGGCTCTTAAAAAAATCCTTTTATATGTCTAGGGTTAGGAGAAAAGAAGGCCCAAAGACAGATTCACGGATCCCAAGAAAATCATAGTTGAATTCTGAAATTCTTAAACCTCGACAGATAGGAAGTGTCGAGAAGCTATCGACCAGCTATCGAGCTTTAATGAAATTGCACTCTTTGCTTGATTTCTTGAACAGACTTGAAGGCTTCAACGCTTGATCTTGAAACGCGGTTTCTTGAAGTATTTAAACACATCCTAAGTCTACCCAAATACAAGTAAAGTGCGTTTTGTCAAAGGATAAGCCAATTACAAAAAATCATGACATATGTTCTTAACATGTGAAACACATATGTCCTAACAGTGGATGATCCCAAAAAAGTGGACAAGTCCAAAAAATGAACAAATCCACAAAGTAGGTGGGTTTATTACTAAGTTCATGAAGTGGACAGATTCATTTCACATGCAGATGAAGTCATAAAAGCAAGAAGATGAACATACAACAACAAAAGAAACAGACATAAAATACCACAAGATAAAATGAAGTCTTTACAAATAAAGCCCAAAAAACAATGGGGCATTTCAACAATTGTTTGACAATTAAATGAAAAATACAAGTTATTAAAAAGTAAAGCTGAAGACTAGGCAGCAGGAGCATCATTAAGGGCCTTATCGTCTTTATCTTGAGAATGAGGGTTCTCCACATGTACGAACTCAATGGTTGGGTTGGAAGAAGTGACAAAAGGATCCGCAGTAGGTTGAGCAAGGACTACGCTGTCATCCTTGGGAGGAAGGTTCGACTCCGTAGAGTCGTCTCTCCCACCAAAGACTGTGTCACTAGTTGGTGTCGACGTCATGAGATCATCCATAGTAATCCCGGATAGATCCAAGTTCGGGATAGAGGACATGATTTTTTTAAGGCAGTCTTCAAACCCAATGCCATAGTATTCAGCACATGAGTCAATGAATGGCTGCGACATCTTAAATTCCGTAACAGCATCAGTCCCAGCCTTTTCCACTTGCCCATGCAAGGTCGACAGCTCTCCCTGCAACTTCTCCTTCTGAAGATCCGACTCTTCCAACTTCTCCCTTGTCTCCTTCAGCTCACCATGGAGAGTATGGAGGGCCTCCTTATACTGCTCCTGCTTCTTCATTAAATTTGCATTATGTTTCCTGACTCGGGTGATGACCCGCTCCTTGGCAACACACCGATCCTGGAGTGCCTTAACACACACCAAGGCCTGAAAAAGATACAATCGTCAGTCAATGAACGGAAAGAGATGGGATAAAATTAACCAAGAAAGTAAGCTTACCCGGGTAAGGTCAAAAAGAGTTGACGCCCTCAGCTCCTCTGTCCCCAACTCAGCACAAGGCTCCACATCCGTCGGCTTTATGAAGGATTCCACCTCCTCGATGGCGTACTCCTTGTGAGTGAGATGGCAATGATGCCCCTCGATGACGGGATATGCCAGTTACATAAAAATATGTCCCTAACAGGATCTAAACATGAATAATAACATGTTTGTCCCAACTTTAATAGTTAAATACTCATGAGTAGACACAACACGTTAACACGAATTCTTACCCCTAGTTTCAAGGAGTATTTTGATCATTTTGGAGTTATATTGGGAGTATTTTGGGGTTTGTAGGGGTATTTAGGTCATTTTTGGCATTTCAGGGATATTTTGGAGTTTCTTAAGGCACTTTTGTAATTTTAGAAATATTATTGGACATTTTGATCATTTTGGAGTTTTTTATATTATTTAGGTAATTTTAGGGTTACTTTGGTAATTTTAAGATGTTTCAAGAATATTTTGCTCCTTTAAGAGGTGTTTAGTGTAGAAATAGGGGCTAGAGATGGCAATTTTTTCCTACCCCACTTCACCTCATGCTGGTTTTCCTTGCCTCGCAAAGCTGGTGGGGTGACGACGGGGCAAGATTTTTTCCCCATATCCCAGGGTAGGGTGGGCGGGGATGGGTTTAATAATTTTAGCCCCATCCCATCCCCACCCTGCTCCATTCTATTAGTGTTAAAAAATCATTTGTATTACTAAGAATTTAAATGCATGAGTATTACCACATTTTGTTTTATTGTAATATTGTCTTGTTAAACACTTTGGATAATATTTTCAGTCTTTACTAAAAATTAGTTCGATTTTATGTAATAAATTTAATTGTAATTTCAAATATATTTATATCAATAAAACATGTTATATATATATATATATAATTGTAATAGTTGTGGGGAAAAGTGTGATAGAGTAACACAAAGTAAAGTTTTGTGGCACAAGGCAGGGATGGGATAAGGCAGTTTGCTCCACCATGTGACACAGGGAGAAAACGACGTAAGACAAAACTATGCAGGGGGAAGTAAATACCCCATCATTCAACACCACCCCATTGTCAAGGACAAAGCTACATATGGACCCTAAATTAAAAAAAAAAAAAAATATATATATATATATATATATATATTAGTATATTAATAGTTTTAAATTTTAGCAATTTTGTTCAATAAAATTACACTTTACCCCCCCCCCTTAACAATGCCATCAATTCTTTTAAGAGTAATATTATAGTCACAAACTTTTTTACAACATTTTTACAAAACTATTGAGGTAGCAAATTCTTATTGGTTCGCACATCTACATCACTTTTTTACTTACTACTCACCATATTAGCAATTTGTAAAATTTTTGTTGTTTTAGTATTTTTCCACCTTTTAAAGACCATAAAAATTTAATAGATTAAACCTAAAACAGAATATACAAGTCCAAAAAAATTAGCCCAACAACATAAATTACCAGTAATGTAGCTAAAAAAATTAAGCCCAATCAACCTACTTTACCCAAAACAAATTGCTTGACCCTTTAAAAATTTTTAAACAAAAATTATTAATGGTAAAGTAGTAGAGTTAAAGGCCGAAACCGTCATACACAGCGAGCAGTAAAGCCGCCCCTCCTAACTCCAAGTCCTAGGTCCGTCCCTGCCTATTGTCATCCATAACAAGGGGTGAAAGGCAAAATTTTCTCTTTACTTTTTTTTGGGCATAAAACATTTTATACCCCTAATAAATACATTTTCCTAGTCAACTGAAAATAGTTTTGATTTGACAAGGATATTATGCCCCGCCAAACAATAGCAAACACTAAAAATAGTTCTAGGAAAACATTTTTAGTTAGAGAGAGAGAGAGAGAGATTCATTCCGTGAATGTTTATTATGATAAAAAAATAGAAAAGAGAGAATTTCATTCTGTGAATGTTTATTACGATAAGAAATAGAAAAAGTTGAGTAAGATAAAATCATAACTGAGAATATAAGAGAGAAAAAAAAAAATAAAAAAAAAATAAAAAATAAATAAATAAAATAAAAAAGAAGAAGAAGAAGAATTTTGCCCCCCAAAACTCTAAAATCGGGTAATTGTTGTCCTAAAGTATTAGAAATTAGTAAATTACCTATTGTTGTCATTAAATCATACAATTCTTCTTCTTTTAATTTTAATTTTTTTAGTGGCAAGGGGTAATTTGTTTATTCCTAATACATAAGAGGAGACATCGTCCATATTTAAAGTTTAGAGAACAAGGGGTTGAATGCACCCCATTGTTAATTGACGGAAAGTTTTTTTTTTTTTTTTTTTTTTTTTTTTTTTTTGGGGTTTAAATTTGCGCACTTTTCATATTAAAATGTCCATTAAACCCTTCATAAACACTAAAGTAAAATTTTTCTATATAGATCAAATAAAAAAAAAGTGTTCCTAAAAAAAAGGTTTTTAAAAAAATACATATTAAAAATTTACATGAACAAATTGCCAAATTATTATCTTCTTTTAAACAAATACAACATGGAGCCTTAGTTCTTTTATATATATAAGATAGATAGTAAGGGAGGGGAGGTGGGATTCAAACTGTTAATGCGTAATAGGGCTGTGGGCTTTAAGCCCACCTTGTTTGCTTGTATAGCACACATACTTGCACTACATACTCTGCCTCCTATATATAAGAACTCATGTATATTTTATTCTCTGAGAAATACAATAATATTTATTCAGTATTTCTAATATGGTATTAGAGCAATTGCTTTAATCCTCAAGTGTGTTGTTCTTAATCAGTCTTGTCTTCTTGGGTGTCTTCCACTATAGCCATTGTTGTCAAAATCACCACTGCCACCGCTGCGACTACAATACATCAAAGACCACTACATTGCCACCACCACCGCTTCCGCTTCTCCGATTAGACAACAGGTTACACCACTAGAAAGGACACTCTCCGATCTACTCACTTGTGAAAACTCGTCTCCATCAGACCACTCATGTGCCCTCATAAGCCGCTATAAGTCTCGGCAGTATCACCACGTGTCGCCACGCTTCTTCACGTGCTGCCATGCGCTTCCATGTGCCAGATCTACACCTGCTGACGTCAACAATTACATCATCTACGCCACGTTAGCCCTAGGTGACGTCATCACTGCCACATCATCGCTTACGTCATCCAGAAGTCAGTCGCTTACGTCATCCACAGGTCAGCTGCTTACGTCATCCTTGACCTACCATCATTGACTTTGTCCAGCATTGACTCTCTTGTTGACTTTGACCTACGTTGATCGTTGACTTTTTGCAGTCTAGGTTTTCTTTTTATTGCAACAATCGTTACTGACAATCCAACAAACACTTTTGCAATTTTTGCAAACATCTTGGCCATAATATTGAGACTTGCTACCAACGCAACAAATCAGCTACTTCCATTTTTGTTGCTACTGTTGCTAACACTGAAAGCATCCAACCAATGGCTCCCGTCTTTGCAAAATCCAAGTCTTCTAGATCCACTATCACCATTTCCACAGTTGACCTTCAAAACATCATCGCTAATACCATTCGTATGATTGGTAGTGCATCTTATTCCTCTTCTCTGTCAATTACATCTGGTATGTCTCCTTCCTCTTGGCTTATGGATTTTGCTTGTTGCAACCACATGACACCTCACTCATCCTTATTTTCTCAACTTGAACTTGCACCACACCCTCTTAATATTCGCACAGCCAATGGTTCCACAATATTTGGTCATAATATAGGTTCTATCTCGACCTTCAACTTCTTGGTTCCTAGGGTCTTTAATGTTCCTAACCTTTCTTACAATTTATTTTCCTTGGGCCAATTAGTTGAGTTGGGTTATCACATTACATTTGATTATTCTGGGTGTATTGTGTAAGATCCAAGGACGGGATAGGAGCTCTAGTCCTAGAGTTGGGCGTATGTTTCCCATGGGCAACTTTTGTCTTCCACTTGTTGCACATGTTTCTGTTGCTGCTGTAGCTGCTACAGTTTCTTCTATTCCTTCCCTTGCACTTTGGCTTGCTTGACTTGGTCACACATCTTTCTCTCGGGTACAACACTTGGCTTCTAGAGGTTTATTAGGTTCAGTATCCACAAAAAATTTTGATTGTGTTTCATGTCAGTTAAGAAAACAACTAGCTTTACCTTTCAATACTAGTGAATCAATGCCCACTGATATCTTTGACTTAATTCATTCTGATGTCTAGGGGCCTTTCTCTGTCTCTAGTATTGGTGAATCTCGATATTTTGTTGTCTTTGCTAATGATTATTCCCTATATAGCTGGATTTTTCATATGAAACATCGTTCTGAATTATTGCAAGTATATTCTAATTTTGCAAAAATGGTTGAAACTTGATTTTCCAAACAAATCAAAATTTTCTGATTTGATAATGCTCTTGAATACACTCAATATGTTTTCCAAGCTATTTTGCATTCCTAATACACTATTCATCAACTAACCTATCCAAGTACCTCTTAGAAAAATGGTAGAACTGAAAGAAAACTTTGTCATATTCTTGACACTGTTCGTGTTCACCTTCTCTTTGCCAAAGTCCTTACTCTTTTTTGGGGCAAAGCTGCTTTTCATGCTGTTCATGCTATTAATCACATTCCCTGTCTAGTCATCCAAAATCAAACTCCATATGAGCGCTTTTTTGGGTCACCTCCAAACTATCACCACCTTTGCTCCTTTGGCTCTGCCTGTTTTGTTCTGCTTCAGCCATATGACATGAGCATAACAAACTTGAGTCTCAGTCTAGACTCTATTATTTGCTTGGCTATGGAGAAACTCAAAAGGGGTATTAGTGTTATGATCCTGTCTCTCATCATCTTCGTATCTCCCACAATGCTGTCTTTTGGGAACATCACTCCTCTATCGAGCTCCTCACTTCCATGCCTCCCTATCTACCTTGTCTGTCTTAGATCTTTTCCCTGATGAGCCACATATTCCTTCTATAGTTGCTCCTAAACCTCCTATAGACTTCTCTATCCAACTACCAGATATTTTTGATGTCTTTCCTAGATCACCCTCTAATGAATAGGTGGAAGATGAACAGGTTAAAGACAAGCCACCCAACCCTGAGCTTGGGTCCCTGCTCCTGCTCTGCCTAAAGATCTTGCACAGAACATTTCACCTCATCACTCAACTCGAATAAGATCCATTTCTACACATTTACTTAACTACCATTGTTACACTGCCCTTGCTACACTGCATGAGCCTCACACCTATCGTGAGGCCTCCATTGACCCTTTATGATAGATTGCAATGAAAGAGGAACTTAATGCATTATCTAAAAACCATACTTGGGATTTGGTGACTCTCCCCCTTGGGAAATCTGTGGTTGGTTGTAAGTGGATCTACAAAATCAAGACTCACTCTGATGGGTACATTGAGCGGTATAAAGCTTGTCTTGTTGCAAAAGGTTTTACACAGGAGTATGGAATTGATTATGAAGAGATCTTTGCTCCGGTTACTCAAATCTCATCTGTTCATGCCCTCTTAGCTATTGCTGTTGCCAGTAAATGGGACCATTTTTAAGATGGATGTCAAAAATGTATTCCTTAATGGGAATTTTAGTGAAGAAGTTTATATGCAACCTCCTCCTGGTCTCTCTATTGAACCAAACAAGGTTTGTCACCTTCAACGTGCACTTTATAGCCCTAAACATGCTCCACAAGCTTGGTTTGCCAAGTTCAGCTTTACCATTTCTCGCTTGGGTTATGTTGCTAGTCATTATGATTCTGCCTTATTTCTTTGTCGTATCGACAAAAGCACCATTTTGCGTCTCCTACATGTGGATGATATGATCATAACTGGTGATAACCTCAATGGCATTCAAGAACTCAAGGAATTTCTTAGTTAGTAGTTTGAGATGAAAGATCTTGGAAAACTCAGCTACTTCTTGGGTCTTGAAATCACTCATTCCACAGATGGTCTTTATATTACTCAAGCCAAGTATGCTTCTGAACTTTTGTCTCGAGTTGGACTCACTAATAGCAAGACTGTTGACACTCTAGTTAAACTAAATGCACATCTGACTCGCTTGAGGGGGAAACCATTGTCTAATCCCTCTTTTTACAGATGATTGGTTAGAAGCCTAGTTTATCTCACTGTCACTCGTCCAGATATTTCCTATAATGTTCACTAGGTGAGTCAGTATCTGTCTGCTCCATGATCAACTCACTATGTTGTTGTTCTATGCATTCTTCGATACCTGAGGGGCGCTCTCTTCAATGGCCTTTTCTACTATTCTCAATCTCCTCTTGTTCTCATGGCATTCTGTAATGCTAATTGGGCCAGTACTAAAGCAAAATATTGTGCCCTTGCTAATACCATATCTAAGTTCCTTTGGCTACGATGGCTTCTTAAGGACTTAGGTGTGTCAACATCCTCTACTACTCCTCCTTATTGTGACAACTAGAGTGCCATTCATATTAGTCACAATGATGTCTTCCATGAACGAACTAAACACATTGAGATCAATTGTCATTTTATCCATTATCATCTTATCCATGGTGCTCTCAAGTTGTTCTCAGTCTCTTCTAAAGATTAATTTGCAGATATCTTCACCAAGTCACATCCTAAAAGACGCCTTCGTGCTTTGGTTAACAACCTCAAGTTGGTCTTACACCCACCTTAAGTTTGAAGGGGGCTATTAACGTGTAATAGGGTTGTGAGTTTTAGGCCCACATTATTTGCTTGTATAGCACAGATACTTGTATTACATACTCTGCCTCCTATATAAAGACACTCATGTATATTTTATTCTCTGAGAAATACAATAATATTCATTCAATATTTCTAACATAAACTACAAACATGAGACACAATAAAAGATGTCATTACCACTTAATTATCACTTAATATGACAAGGAGAATAAAACAAAATGAGAATCATCCTCTCAATTCCTAAAGAGAGAATAATCAACCAAAAAAATGTCAATAATCCTTAAAATCATCATTTCAAATGACAGAAATTCTTAAAATAATCATTTTGTTGATGCTCAATTTTGCAAATCCGTACCCAAAAGTCCATGACGAGGAACGCCTAACAAAAAGCAAGGCCCAAAAGCTCATGAGGAAGAAAGTTCAATGAAAAGCAAGGCCCAAAGGCCCGCCAAGAAGACCGAAGAGCAAGAAAGACCCAAAGAAAACATAAAAGAAATAAAAGGCTAGACTTACACTTGAACTAAGAAAGAAATGCAAGGGAAAATGATTTGCAATAGAATACAGATCTACTACAGAATACAATTCTTCAACAAAATGGCCATGACAGATCAAAGAAAATTGGGTCTAAGACCCTTTTGATACAGTAAACATTATTTGGCCACAAAGGCCCAAATCTTTCTGTGTAAAAGGATATGAGTGAACTGATATGAAGAAACTTGATAAAAAGAAACAAGGAATGGCAAAAAATATCAACAGTAGGCACTACTTGAAGGAGAGAAAAGCCAAACCAAAGGGAATGACAAACACAGCAGAAAACACGTGAATGAGAAAGAAAACAAAATCAAGAAAAAAGACAAAAGAAAACAAGGCAAGCCTAAGAGACAATATCCTCTTCCATAAAGAATAAACATAGGCAAAATAAACACGTAGCAAGACGAAACAAAACCAATCTACCACAGCAGAAATAGTGTGAGAATGAAAGAAGACAAAAACAAAGGATAGTGAAATAAGCACATAAGGGCTGGAGCACCACCAACCTATACCCAACCAATATAAGGGAGGTGGGCCCACAATCAAAGGATTCGGATGGTGTGGTTTGGTGGTGAGGGGAAAAGAGTCTATTTTGGGTTTCCAGCCATAGCTTCTTTTGGGAAAATTCTTTGCTTGGATGACATTTTTCCTAAATGAGGTAGTAGATGGCTGGACCACCTGATACATGCCATAGAGGTAGGTAAGGAAAAACCCAAGTTCTTATCTATTTGGAACTAAGAGGTAGAGACTCACTGCAAAACCAAAAAAAGAGGAATTTTATCATGAAACAAGTAATGGTGTAGCAAACGTGTACTAAGAAATAGTAGTGAGCTCATCTCCTTTGTATCTGTGGCCTGTTTTAGTCCATGTCCTACGACTCTCTCTATTTCCGGCACAAAACATTGATCATGACATGGATCTACTAATATACTGTGGAATGACCCCTATAAAATAAGGTCCAATCATAGTTTTTGGATATAAGATAGAATTTTACTCTAACCTAATTTAAATGTATATGTGTGGATCTTCCTCCTTGAGACTTAAACCCGGTCCTTGCCCCCTCTCACACCACTTATATTCATAGTTACATCAACCAACTTTACAACAGCTCATTTATGATAATAATGGCCTCCGGTGCTGCAGCAGTTCAAAAAGAGCAGGGGAATTATTAAAATCTAGGGTACAAGTTAAAATTTTTGTTTTTAATAGCCTTGTCTCGCCTAGAAAGTTCTCTCTCTCTCTCTCTCTCTCTCTCTATATATATATATATATATAATGGGGTACATAAAGTAACATAGACTATAAAGTAATAAATTACTTTTTTTTTTTTTTTTATAGTTAATAACAAACTTTATTGATAATAAAAGTACAATGAATTTACGATAGTAAGCTCACTGCACTGAAAATAATTCAAACCAATCAAAAAGAAAGACTAACAAAATTAAGAAATTCAAACAAAGAATGACAATGCATAAGCCCCCAAATACAGGACCACTCAAACAAAGTCCTAAGTAGCAAAGACTTCACAAAATCTACAAGTCTCTCAGTTTGCTCAAAGTTCGAGCACATAAGACACGCTGGAACCATATTCCACACATTTGAAGTGTGACTCCCCAACCAATTCCACCATGCAGAGAGAAGAGAAACAATGTTCTTCGGCATCACCCACTGAACCCCAAACAAATGAAGGACTTTACTCCACAAGGTATGAGCATACTTACAATGGATCAATAAGTGATCAACAGTTTCCTCTTCACATTGACAAAGTGTGAGAGACCGCGCCTCCGGCCCATTTTTATAGGATGTTAGGCCAAACCCACGTGAATGGGTGGAGTCATGTTATTGCCTCTTAAAATGGAGGTTTGACTAATTATATTTTCCTCCTTAGATTAGTGGTTTTACAATGGAGTCGCCACTTATTTAATTATTGGAAAAATTAAAAAACCATAATTGAAAGATTCCTCATTTTATTAATTTGAAATTGAATTTACATTGATCATAGGAAAATTACATGGCTTTGGTCCTAGATACAATCTAAGATAAAGTACATGGCTTTGTTTCCTAGTTACAATCTAGAAATTCAAAAATTACATGGATAAGCATTTGATCTACTAACCCTTGATCTAAGTTCGGAAGTCATGTTACAAGGTGGGAAGGTATTAGGCACCCACCTTGCCCGGTGAAACCGGTCTTCTAGATTATGGTGGCCAACATTCATATCATATCATCCAATATATCAATCAATTTACTTGTTGAATTTAAAGTGTGTGAATGTGATGACCCTAATTCAATTTATTAAGCATTGCATTTGGATTGAAAAATAAATTCTAGTGAATATGTGTGTATGGTGATATCCTAGATTCAAGGATTTGAAAGAATTATGAAACAAACATGTTTTTCATATTTTTGATGTGAATTTAAGATCAAAACTAGTGTTTATGCATGAACATGTGATGAACAATCAAGAACATGTGAAGAACAACTAAGAACATTCAAACATATTCAAAGGAATTCAAAGAAATTTAAATGATTATTATCATGCTTTAATCTTAAACTCTCACTATGGCAACACCAAACAAGTTAGGGAAAGGGATTATACCTTCATGCAAGATCCATATGGTGGAGGAGGAGACTCTTGATAGAGGTCCTAAGGGTAGAGGAAAAGAAGAGTTAGGAGGGAAAGAGTGAGTCTCACTCAATACCTTGAGTCTCAGGAAAACCAAGATATGACAAGACTACTCAACTTCACTAGAACTCAAGAAAAGAGAAGAAATGGGGGGTTTTGTCTTGGAATGAATGAGGGGGGGGGGGGTATATATAGTAGTGGTGGAGGAAATATGAATGGAAGGTCATTTAATGAGGGTTGACAAAGAGTCATGAACGTTGACAAAGAGTCATGAACCTAGACCTTATTTTAGCCTTTGGGGAAATCTGGTACATTAAATGTGGAGATTGATGAGAGTAAGGAGCAAGCAAAGTTCGGTTTTTCCGTAGCTGCTGTAATAGCCTATAGAGCCAATTTCGAAAAATCATATTTGACTCAATTCTGATCGGAATTGTCTCATTCTTGTGCTCAAATTGAAGCCCCGGATGTCTAGTTTCTGGGAAAATTAATCTCATTCATAGATTCAAAATATTGTGAGAGATATAGATGAAATGGTGAGCAGAGATCATTTGTTAGAAAATGGTTTCAGCACAATTAACATTAATAGGTCCCAAATTAGCTCCCAATTAACATTAAATGACTCCAATCACTCCCATTTCATACTTAATTTGTTCCAAATTTACTCTAATTAAAAGATAATTGCACAAATTACTCATTGAATAATTAATATTTAACTATCTAGTTAATTAGGTGTGTGCAACCCTACCATAAAATGTAGTCCTAACCAATCAAATTATGACACATCATTGATCTCGAATTGATTATACTTATAACCAATCGAAATAAATTGTTCATAATCACATATAGTCGAACTCAATTTGTGATGGTGCATCTCAGTCATTAAAACTTAATTTGATGATAACTTTCAATCTGGTGGTCTGATTTGGGCTTATGACCAGTCAATTTGATCGTTACAACATCAATATCATTTTGGTGAAAAGAGATTAAGGATCTGATGACCAGAATCAAGATGCATATTTTCAAGGCAAAATTACCATTTTACCCTCCATGTGAGGTTAAATGCAGGTTGCAAAACGGGGTATCAACAGAATGCCCCTCATTGGCAGAGCTTGAAAAGCAAATGTCAATGTACGAAAGAGACACCTAATTTTGCAATTAGTATTTAACCGTGGTGAATGTATGATGCATGTAGATAAAAATGCAGATGATCATATAGTGGATGTGGACCGAATCTCGAGGGAGATTGCCTACGTACCTCTTAATGGGAGGATCAGGTCTAAACGTAGTTCATGCATGCAGGATTTTTTTTTTTTTTTTTTTTTTTAAATGAGTACAAGACATGCTTACCAGTGGTCTGATGGATTTGAAGTTTTGGATGCTTCCCAAAGGTCCGATGGATTTGAAATTTGGACATGCTTCCCAGAGGTCCAATGGATTTGAAATTTGGACGTGCTTTCCAGAGGTCCGATGATTTGATTTTGGACGTGCTTCCCAGAGGTCCATTGATATTGAATTCGAATGTGCTTCTTAGAGGTCCATTGAAATTGAATTTCGAACATGCTTCCCAAAGGTCCGATGGTTTGAAGTTTAGACGTGCTTCTCAGAGGTCCGATGGATTTGAAATTTGGGCGTGCTTCCCAGAGGTCCGATGGATTGAAGTTTAAATGTGCTTCCTAGAGGTCCGATGGATTTGAAGTTTGGACGTGCTTCCCAGAGGCCCGATGGAATTGGAATTTGGACGTGTTTCCCAAAGGTCCATTGAAATTGAATTTTGGATGTGCTTCCCAGAGGGATTTGAATTTGGATGTGCTTCCCAGAGGTCCATTGAAATTGAATTTGGATGTGCTTCCAAGAGGTCTGATGGTTTGAAGTTTGGACGTGCTTCTCAGAGGTCTGATGGATTTGAAATTTGGACGTGCATCCCAGAGGTCCAATGGTTTGAAGTTTGGATGTGCTTCCCAGAGGTCTAATGGATTTGAAATTTGGATGTGCTTCCTAGAGGCCGATGGATTGAAATTTGGACGTGCTTCCTAGAGGTCCGATGGAGGTCCGATGGATTGAAGTTTGGACATACTTCCCAGAGGTCCGATGGATTTGAAATTTGGACGTGCTTCCCAGAGGTCTGATGGTTTGAAGTTTGGACATGCTTCCCAGAGGTCCGATGGTTTGATTTTGGACGTGCTTCCCAGAGGTCCGATGGAATTGGAATTTGGACGTGCTTCCTAGAGGTCCATTGAAATTGAATTTTGGACGTGCTTTTCAGAGGTCCGATGGATTTGAATTTGGACGTGATTCCCAGAGGTCCATTGAAATTGAATTTGGACGTGCTTCCTAGAGGTCCGATGGTTTGAAGTTTGGACGTGCTTCTCAAAGGTCCGATGGATTTAAAATTTGGATGTGCTTCCCAGAGGTTCAATGGTTTGAAGTTTAGACGTGCTTCCCAGAGGTCCAATGGATTGAAATTTGGACGTGCTTCCCAGAGGTCCGATGGATTGAAGTTTGAACGTGCTTCTCAGAGATTTGATGGATTTGAAGTTTGGATGTGCTTCATAGAGGTTCGATGGTTTGAAGTTTGGATGCAGAGGTCCAATGGTTTGAAGTTTGGACGTGCTTCCCAGAGGTCTGATGGATTTGAAATTTGGATGTGCTTCCCAGAGGTCCGATGGAATTGGAATTTGAACGTGCTTCCCAGAGGTTTGATGGAATTGGAATTTGGACGTGTTTCCTAGAGTTTCAATGGAATTGGAAGGTATTATTCAAACCAATGTGTGTGGGCATTTTACCCTAATACCTGCAAAATAAATACTTTCAATTAGTAACAAAATTATTCATTGAAAAGACTTTGGCATACCTAGCGAATGCCCTTAGTTTGGGACATATTCCATGCTTCGATGAATGCTAAGGGTGGACAATTGACTTAATGTTGCACCACTGGAGAATATGGAAGAGGATCATAGCTTTCTATTCCTGAAGAAGAATTTAATGAAGAGTTTTTTTTTTTTTTTTTAATTTGCAAAACTTGAATTTTTTGAAGGAATTGAAAATTTTGATTGTTGATTTTTTTTTTTTTTTGAAAAATTTGGAAATCTTGAATTTTTTCAAGGAATTGAAAATTTTGATTGACAAAATGTAATATGTAAAATTTGGAAATCTTTAGCTTAATGAATTCTGTACTTGTCTTTCATGTCTTCTAGGGGAGCTTTATCAACTAGCTTCAAAGCTACAAGGTCGACTCCTCCTCAACATGAGATTTAAGCATGCATACTTTGAATTTTCCCACCCTAGGTTTAGATTTTAGTGGGTTCATAACAAAAAAGGCTAAATGTTTGAAGGCTCAAATGGGGGTCCGATCCTTGGTTAAGCCATGGGGGTCCGATCCTTCACTACACTGAGGTCCCATCGAAAAATCGCAAGTAAAAACCTCTTCCACACACCCATTGGCCCTTGAGAGGTCCCCACCCAGCTCATCGGTGATTGGTGACAGCTTCGGAACCTTCTCAGCATGTGATCCCGAACCTTCACCCACCTCCCACGAGCTTCTTTCTATCAACCTTTCCGGATTTTAATAAAATCATTTTGGGCTTTAGTTGGTTTAGCCCGCTGAGCTTGATCAGATGTTACTGGGCCCAACTTAGCTTTTATTGGTTTGACAAGTATTCTAGTGTACCTTACGTTGTGTATTCCCATCAAAGGCAGTAGTTATTTTTAATGAAAAGTGGGCCTAGGTCCATCTGGCAGAAGGGCCATGTAAAGGGCAACTATTTATGGGAGGCTTTTTTGAATTTTGAAGAAAATCAAATCTCCCAAAACTCTCCTTCTGATTTAAATTCCTAGGAATATTTGGAAACTGATTCTCTAGACATAACTCCCTTCTTGATTTCACGTCTCCATTAAGATTTTTCCAAATTTGATTCCTTGAATTTTCGGTGGATTTTTCTAGCCCACCACCGCCATCGACCGCCTCCTTTCCTGGCCTAGATGCTGATTTTCCCAAAAAGAATTCACGTAGCTTCATTTCAAAGAAAGCCAACCTCTCTTATTCTTCCCTTCCAAGACACACAAACAACCACGTCTTTCCCCATTATGATACTCAGAGATTTCCACAAAAAGACCACTCTTGTTTGACCTACTAGAAAACTCCAAGAGTTTATACTGCTCATGAAACCGTTTGAAAAAGTGTTTCTTGCTAAAGTCCCAACAGCACAACTCTACTAAACAAGCAATGATCTAATCTAACCCCGATCTACCAACTCGGATAGAGCCATGATACCTACCCCTATTTTCAGTAATGGCATAAGCATCCATACGACCCCCATCAAAAGCCAAGAGAAATGACTTTGAATCAATACAAAAAGAAAAAGAGTGCTTCACCTCTAGTACCCTTGGTTTGGCTGAAAAAGGCTTGGGAGTGGGTTTTGGAAGGTGCTATGTAGGATTGGGATTTAAGGGTAAGGAGGTCTGGGTTTGGGGAGGAATGAACTAACCGAATTGAATAGGCCAAAAGAAGGTTTTGTGAGTGGGCGAGGATATGGGGGAAGGAATTGTTATGGAGTTGGAAAAAAATTTTAGGCGACAGTGGGTAGAATTGGACACTTCCACCATATGGCACTTGTGTCTGTGGTCAAGAATAGATGGTGATTCTTTTAATTATATTAACAACTAGTCACTAACTCGTGGGATGCACGGGATAGTTAAACAAAAATTACAAACAACAAACAGTGGAGCTTGATGGTCATCATCTCAGCGAGAACTCTCTCAGTTGCCACCTCCAAGAAAACCTTCTCATAATCCTTAACACATGTTTAAAGCAACATGAAAGCCAGAATTACAGATGAATAACCAATGAAGTACATGGAAAAACTTTTTAAGGTTCTCACCTTAAGGAATCATACACTAAAACAAAACATGTTGAAATGTAGGCGGCCTAAAATTTAAGTAATAATTTACAACAAAAAAAAAAAAAAAAACACCCTTAAAGATTAAAAACAATATGAAAATACACACACACAGCACACAATATGAAAATTAATGGCTCTTTTCTATAATTTAAAACAACAATTTAAATATTCTTTTGGTAATAACAAAATCTTGTGTCAAACATCAAAATCTTGCATCAATACCGATAATATCTTCTTCCAAGTAATAACAATGAGCTCCATGTGAAGATTTTGCTTAAGATGTGAAAAAATGAAAATATGGAAAGCAATAAATTTATGTATTGAGCACTATTATGCTGCTAAAATCTTATATTACACTCATTAAGATTTTCCCATTTTAGAGGCTCTACAAGTGCCATCATAAATTGGAAAATTGGAGATTGAGCTATATATAATTAAGTATATTTTTCTCAACAAAAAGATTTTGCAAAAAAAAAAAAGAAGAAAAAAAGAAGTGGAACTCCTTGATTGATGGCTATTACATAAATCTCTATCTTAAGAAATCTCCACTTCCTTTTCAGGGATCCTTCTTTTTGGGAGCGCAGGGGGGGAGAAGAACCTAAAATATTTCAACAATAACCTAAAGCATCAGCATTTCATTTTGGAAACATGGTCCAAGAACTAAACTGCTTAAACAGTGAAGCAAATAGCCACTCCATATCCACAAGAAGCATAAGAAGAATAGTCATTGCAGTTTTAAAACTAATATTCACAAACAAATATCCTCAAAAAACATTAGCTCTGGAATTTGATTTTGTTTTGGAACCAATAACATAAATCTCCTCAAAAGTAAGCACGAACTTTGGGTCATCCAACCACTGGTTCCTATATTGATTTGTCTAATAAACCTGGAACAAAAATGTAGCCTGGTGATGTTGTTGCTAATAGTAACGAATAAGAAAAAGAAGAACTTCAGCCTTTCAGTCCTTAATATAATTTAATTAGCATCTTGAGAGAAATCAGTTACAATATTGAAGGCATTGTTAAAATGACCGTATTATCCTTTCATGCCATCTATCAAATAGACATCCTGATATTTATTGGGCAGCTAAAGCGCCAAGCCATACTGATATTTTCAATGATCTCTAAGTATTTGAACTTTGGGATTTATCAAACATATTGCATGTCTGTCCAAAAAAGACAATTATTTCAGCAGCCAATGGAACTGTCAAAATTTTTCCCATGCAAATAGGAACTTTAGATCAGACATTTATTTAAATCTTCAACCTAAAAGAAAACCCAAAAAAAAATATGTGCCTAATGTTTCTTCACCAATCTGACAGGCACGTTTGCCCATGCTATGACAGAGCACTTCATTGTCCTTATTTATTTTGGTGGTGTTGAAGTTGTTTAATTTGGTTTAGTATGCAATATTATGTATTAATCCAGCTCAAGTGAGAAAAAGTAAATACGATATATTCTTGATGATATGATGTAGAGCATTCAATCAATTATATTTTGGTAATGATCAATTTTAAACTCATCCACATATTTATATCTTAATTAAAAAAAATGTAAACTAATTTAAAATTTAAGTACTATTGAAAATTCACCTTAGTTCCGCTTCATAGTGGACATGAACTCATGCAGAAGTTCATAATATTCCTGAAAAGAATTGTCAAAATCACCTTAGGGAATGTATATTATACTATCACTTGTAAAAATTTATGAACCAAAATTGGAGCAAGGTGCAAATGTAAACTATGAAACCTTCCCAGCTGGCCGCCTTTGTCTAAGCCTAATGTAGAACTCGTCTTTCAACAACTGTTCATTGTTTGTCCCCAAATCAATTGTTATAGGCAAACACTACAAGAAGACAGTCCATACAATTCTTGATCAGAATAAAGGATTTTATGTGATTACAACCAAGGCTTTTATTTTGAACTTTGGTTAGCATTTAGAAATGTTCCTTAAGTTTTAAAACAAAGTACATCATGTGACCAAAAATTTACAATGTAGTAAAACGAAGCAAGAACCACAAGTTTTATTTGAATAAACTTACTGTGGCAGGACGAAGACCTCCGAGTGCTATATACAAAGACAATTTCCCCACACGAATCCCCATCCCCTAAAACATATCCAACACCATCATGTGAAGGCTAGTTCACTTTTACAGCCCAATAATTTACATAAAACCCTGTTAAATAAGTTTAGAATTTAAAAACGATGATTGACAACATAACTACCTGACAGCTAAGATCCCCAAGTCCCAAAATTCGCTCACCATCTGTCACAACAATTGCTTGAATAGTACTCTCAGGCCAGTTCTTCAACACCTCAAGAATCTTGCCCTTGCAAAATCCGAGCAATCCTTCATATTATGACTAAAGTAGCTCTAAGTTGCACATAGTTACAGCAGAAACAGAAATTCATACTTTTCTTTCAAACTTATGTAAAGACCTTGAGGGTGCTTGAAGATGCTCCCATACTTCTGGCAAGCCTCACCTACAGTTGGATTATAGACAACTGAGAGCAATTCCTCAACATTATCAATGAGAAGTTTGTAGAACAGCCTTTCATTCCTCTCTTGTAAAAAATAAAACATAAAAAATTTTAAAATGAAATATCTGTATTACCCCACTTTCAAAATTTCAATAGGACTTCATTCATCACATAAGGATAAATTAAGTCCATTTGTCTGTCCACAAAATTCTAAGCACACAAACATGCACTCCAACAAAGCCTCATTACAGAAAGGGGTTTAATTATACCAATGATAGAAAGATGAAGGAAATAAAGAAATAATAAAAATGTTAAGGAATCATAATTAAACAAACTAGAGTCCTACAATGCCTCAACATCTCAAGATGATCCCAAACTTGAAGATGCACAATCAGTCCAAATGTCATTATGCACAATACAATCATTTTCAATACTATTCAAAATATTGTCAAACAATTTCTTGGTACGCGGTGACCATATGAAAACAATGTACAACAATCATCATCAAAACTAAATTCCATGACGGTGAAACTCCTAAGTCCTACTTGAAGCTCCATCAAGGAAATGTATTTTTATAGCGGGACTTGAATTTGTCGGATGTTTTGCATCAATTTCTTCTCCTAGGATTAGTAAAATACAAAATAGGGTCAGCAAAAATTCAAACTATGAGAACAATGAATCAAATAAAACGATGCTATAAACCAATATCACTAATACAACCTAAAGTTGTCGAGACAAAATTATTGAAGGCAGAAGACCGCGCAAGTAATGAGCACCCCTCTCTTTCTCAATGAAGGCAAGTCCTTTGTTGTACTAGGGATCCCTAAGCAAAGAATAAAAGAATACCCACTGCACCACAACCATACACACCCCACAAAATTTAGTTCAAAATTCAGAAAGTTACATGTCAGAGATTATAGTATAGTTCTGAAAAGCGATAAAAACAAAGTCCCCTGTTATCTCAAAGTAGCATTTTTGCCTTCTGAACTTCATTTATATTTACATATATTAATTTATATGTTTAATCCATGTAAATTATTTTTTGGCATCAACCAAGTGGGGCCTCAGTTTTTGAACTGAACCCAGATCAGAATGCACCATAATCTTTAAGAAAATGATAGGAAACTCACAAATATATATATATATATATATATATATATATATATATATATATTTGAAGTTTAATAACAATTCCAACAGCATAAGATCAATAGGATGCAAAAGAAAAAAAAAAAAAAAGTGTAATAGACATGTGATCACAAAAACGAACCCTTCATTTTAAGAATTCAGGAACTTTCAAATTCTAAAAGCCCAAAAAACTACACTACAAATCATATCAAAAAAAAAAAAAAAAAAAAACCAAAAACTCTCCCCTTTTACAATCAAACATCCCTCTTCACCCATGTACTAGTCTCCTCCCCTCCCCTTTTTCCCTTTCTGACTTTCTGTTGCTTTAAGTATGTTGCAAGAAGACCTACAGTTTCTTTTTTCTCAACCTTTTCTAATTGTCTTTGTTCATTATCTAATACAATCAAATAAATGAACGGACCAACTGTAACAAATGAATTTTTAAGAGCTCCTTAAAAAAAAAAAAAAAAAAAAAAAAAAAAAAAAAAAAGGCATTCACAGTATACATACTGCATCTGCATTAATAGGCATTAATCAAAAAAATATCCAGTGATTCAATGTGTATTAATAATTGATGAAAGTTTTTAAATAATAATAACTTATATAAATCAAAAGTCCTAAATTACAAAAATTTTAAATTATAATATAGTTCTCGTAATCTAGATTCAGTGTGTACTAAATAACTCTTTCTATTTTATCTACAAAGCAACCATAATATACATAATCATAGAAAACAGTACTCAGTTCTCACACAACACAACGACAATAGCAGACACAACAAATAACCCAAAAAAAAAACTTATATAATACAAAGCCAAGAATAGCCAATAAATATTATAAAAATAATATTTATAATACAAAACAATTTCTAAATCTAAGTGTGATTGGAATACAAAACGTGATGGGGCTGGGAAAACAATTAGTATTAAAGTGGGTTGTGCCTGGAAACATAAATTTAAAAAAAAAAAAAAAAATTACCACAAACTTTGCCTACACTTATCTGGGTGGAGGGGCGGTGATGATCTTCTAAGAAAATTACAAATGGGTGTGTTTAAAGTTGAGGTTTTGGTTGATTTTGGAACTTGATAAACGGAGAGGCTGAGAAAAGGAGGGCATGGGATCTGAGAGACTTTTTGTGTTTGAAAGACAGATTTTGAAGGAGATGGTCTTGTATTTAAGAGATTTGAGAGAGAGAGAGAGAAAGAGAGTTTTTTTTTTTTTTTTTTTCACTTCCAATACTGTATCATCTGAAAACCAAATAAACATAAAAGCAATGCAAAGCAAGATTAATAACAATATCGAAAACCAAACCCAACATACTATAGCGTCTCCCCAACGGCCAGGTGATTCTAGCAAAAACCCATTAAGAGAAATAATTGTAGCCTTTCTCCAATGGAATCTTCTTAGTCTTCGAAACTTGATTTGTCTCAATATCCTATGAGAGGCGGACTCTCAGATCTGATTAGGGATTTCTATGGTTTTGAAGTGTTTCTTGTACAACGACAGTCAGAGATTGGAACAAACACTTCAAATGGAATTTATTTAACTTCGTTAGTTTAGGCAATGTCTTTTGGGATGACAAATTATGTTAGTTCAAAATTTCAGCAGTTACTGAAACAGTGAGTAGAGAGTATTACTGAAATGTTTTAGGGCACGTTTGTTAATGTTGTTGTTTGTATTTTTTGAAAATACATGTGAGTGAAAAAATGTGTAAAAATACGTGTAATATTGTTTAAACATTAAAAATTATTGTTTAAAATACACTACAAAACAACACAGCGTATGTGTGGTAAATTGTTTGTGGTGATCTAAATTGTAAACATGGCATAAATTTATGTAGCCACATGGCGCAATGAGGAGTGGTCAAGAAAAAGTCAAACGTTTCAACTATCTGTATATATTAAGAGGATTCAGAAAGTTAGTTATTGCTTTTTTTACTGTCAAAAATACCCTTAATCTAATTAGATAACATTTATTCTTAAAAAATAAAAAATAAATGAGGTTAAAATTGTAATTCAACAAAATTAAAAAATTCCTAAAAATTAGCACGCTCTCTATTTAAATATATCTCACTCACATTTGATAAATTTTTTTCCTAAAAAGTAGCAAACACTAAACTAGCAGTTTACTCCATTTCAAATCCTAAATTTTAGGATAGTTTCTTAAAAATTCCTTCCTGTGTAAACTCACTAACAATAGATAAATTCAAATTAAAAAACTAAAAAAAACTACCAGATAATTCTTTGTATAACTTCCCACTAGAGTCCTAAATAGATTCAAACTTCTCTCCTATTTCTTAAAAAAAAAAAACAAAAAAATATTTTCTTCCCACGAACACAAATAAAACCACCACCCCTTACTCCTTCCCAAATACAGTTATTTCCAACACTTACATTTCTCTCTCACCTATTAGATTGAGGAAAACGGCTTCTCTACTCTCACTTAACTTTCTTCCAACGTCTTAAAAAAAATTGGTTTTGAAGCACGTTCAAAAAAACTGTTCATACAACTAGCATTATTCTCTAAAAGAAGGTATGCAATATTTATTCTCTTCATCTAATGAGATTCTTCCTTATTTATAAGTTCTCTTTTTTTTTTCATGAGTGAAGTTCACTATTCACCTAAATTTCGCCTCTTACTTGCTTTTCAAGGACAAATACTAAACTAATTCTCCATTAGATCTATAAAATCCAATTCATTCTCATGTAACTTTTGTGGGTTCGATTTTTGTCTTCTCAATTGGAATTCACAATGGACTTCTTCCGTTAATAACAATTTCTTACAGCCAAGTCTTTTCCCTATAATAATCCTTTTTATTTGTTTGAAAAATAAAAAAATATATATTTCTAAATTATAATAGAGGCAAATTATTAACCTTTATCCCCAAAAATAGAAGAGCCTCTAAGATTAGTGTTGTGTGAGATAAGTGTTGTGTGAGAGCTTAGGAAAGTTGTGAGTGAGTGAAGAGAGGGTCTGAGAGCTAAAGAGAGGGTGTGAGAGCTGAAGAGACTGAGTGACACGAGTAAGAAGGAAAACAAGTCCCAGCTGGGACCCACATGCTGCTCGTGGAGGGCTGTGGACCATTCATGAAAATCGAGTCCAGTAGACTCGATTTCCATTCAAGTTATCCACATGACCAGAAAGAGAGCATGAGCACTGGTGGGATCAAACTAGAAACTTGAGTCCAGTAAACTCAATTTCCATGAACAAAAAATGAGTCCAGTTGACTAGAAAGAGAGCTGAGCACTGGTGGGACCAGACTAGAAACTCAAGTTTAGTAGACTCGATTTCCATGAATGAAAACCGAGTCCAGTAGACTTGATTTCCATGAATGAAAACTGAGTCCAGTAGACTAGATTTCTATGAACAAAAACTGAGTCTATTAGACTCAATTTCCAAGCCTACATGGACAGATCCTCCAGCTTAGCTGCTGGCGCAACTGGGAAATCGAGTATGATGTACTCGATTTATAACCCAAAATCGACAGTAAAACACTCGATTTGTTAGATACCAAAATAGTTTCAAACCTTTGCTAACTAATAAAATAGTTTGGCTTTTATAGTTATTTAAAAAAAAAAAAAAAATCCAAGAATTAATATATGAAGAACTATTATTATATTTTTTTGGGTATTGCCGGAAGTCTCTCAAATCTTAATATATTAAGTGTGAGTAATATCTGAAGCATAAGTTCAGCAATTGTTCTCCCTCATAAATAAATAAATAAATAAATAAATAAAAATAAAAATCAGCAATTGTGCAAGTTAATGGCCTGTTTGGATAGAGGGGGGAAGGAGGGGGAATAGAGTAGAGTTGGCTAAAAATAAGCTAATTTTGTGCTAAATCTACTCTACTCTACTCTCCCTCTCTCCCTCTCAATCCAAACAGATCATAACTCTAATTGTTATATATATATATATATATATATATATATATATATATAAGTATATTCTTTATCTCAAGAGATAAAGCAAACTACTAAACAAAAAAATTTGGTCTGCTTTTACATATCTCATAATTTATTTAGTTAGTCTATAGCATTTACATTATAGAATAATAACTACTACTTATGTGTGTATTGCTCATACAAAATAATCTATGCTATTGATAGTTTTGTGTTGAAGTTGGAAAAGCTAGTGTGTATTAGTTCCCATTTTGTAAAGTGGTGGACCTAGATTTGGTTTGTTATCCATTTATGCTTTTGACAATATTTGATTGATGAAAATTGTGGTTATTTTAATTTTTCTATATTATTGTTTTAGCTTTTAACGAATTATCAAATAGTCATAATACAATTGTAGGATAACTTATGTCCCTTAAATTTATGATTTGATTCCCTACAATATTTTTTCGGTTAATTTATATTGGTCTTACTTTACAAGAATCTAAAAATCTTGATACTAGGATTTGTGGTAAGTTCAACTTTAAGTGGAAGTTCAGTGTAATATATGTATTCTTGCATGATCATTTTCTTGCAATTATTGTTGTTGTGTGCTTATATTGCATCTTTTGATAAGAAATTGTTGTTTATTTTTGTGTGCCACTTTTTATTTTGGTGAGCCTCTTACATATTTTCAAAAGAGTGAATGCATCATTGAAGTAAATATTATGCTCTTCCAACATTTGAGAGTCTTTCCAAGCATATAAATTCCTTTATAAAAATGTTATCCTTAGTGTAGTCATCATAATCTCTCTCTAAATGTAATTCTTATATAATTATTTGATGATCAATGTGTATTCTCAACTAGTTTTGTGAGGTGATGTTTGTGTATATTTATATATATATATATATATATTATGAACTTTTATATATAAATTGAATTACTTATTATCATTCATTTTTAAGTCAGTATCTCTTCAAGCAAAGTATATTTTTTTTTATTAAATTATACCATACATTGCACGGGTTAGTAACTAGTATACACTAATTCATTAAAACTTATTTATTGATACATAAATAACTAATTTTTAAAAGATAACTACTTTTAAGAGTTACCAATTAACGAAGTGCAATCTCAAAAGTCGTTATTTCATATAGATATCAATTCAAATTATGAGTCTTAATTATGAATCCTAACTCAAACGTCAATTCAAAGTGTTACTTTGTATTGAAACTTATTCATGATCCCTTTTTTTTATTTTTTTATTTTTTTATTGAGAAAATTTCAACTTATGGTTTTTGCTCTTGATTATAGTTCTTTATAATTAAACCAAGATACCAGCCATTTTTTGGTATAGGTAGAGATTAAACCCCAAATCTCTTATTCAACCATCAGAAACTTTACAAGTTAAGTTAACTGGAATCTACAATATTCATGATCTATTAGTTGTGGCCTGAAACAAGTTTCACATTAACATAGTCCAATATATAATTTCCTAAGAAATTCTTTTAAAAGGAAACTTTTGAACTGTTGTATGTATGCAGTTTTATTTTTATTTTTTTTAGAATGTTGTATGTATGTAGTTGGTGATTTTATTATATCTTCGAGATGAATTGACCTTACAAGTTGAGTTAACTGGAATCTATAATATTTTATGATATATTAATTGTGGCCTGAAACAAGTTTCACATTAACATAGTCCAATATATAATTTCCTAATAAATTCTTTTAAAACGAAACTTCTAAACAGTTGTATACTTGTATGTATGTAGGTTTTTTTTTGTTTTTTTTTTTTTTCTGAGAATGTTGTATGTATGTAGTTGGTGATTTTATTATATCTTTGAGGTGAATTGACTATTCTTCGGCAACAAACTATTTCGAAGTGAGAGCAAATTGAGCAAATATCACTTTAAAGAGTTGTATATACGCCTCAAAGTCCATAATTTCCGATCAAAAATACAATATCTTGGACAAATACCCAGGAATTAGAACCTGAACTCTTCCTTTGAAGAGGACTAGAGAAGAGATACCACACGAACAAATAGGCTTGATGCATTCATCTTAGTGTTTGAATGAAGTAGTATTACTTAAAAATCAAACATTGACTCTCATCGTTGTGAACAACAATTGACCACGTGGGGGTCTTTTGTACCGAGGCAACCATTTCTCCCAAAAAGAATAATAATAATAATAATAATAATAATAATAATAATAAAACAAATGCAACAGAAAGACAATACATTTTGGGAATGCGCAATTTTAAAACTCCAAACTCCATTTTGCAAGAGTAACTCATATCTTACCAAAAAAAAAAACCTTCTCATAATTTATTTACAAACACACATTTTAAACCCAAAATACTGTTTCGTAGAAGTTTCTCCAAACTCACCCTTAATTAACCAATAGACTTGGGGCATTGACTTGGGCTTCCTTTCGTCTGCCTTCAAAAGCAGAGCAGAATCTCTAAATTTTTGGCACATCCAAACACAAAATAAAATAAATCGATCTGCTCATAGAAACGAAAATCATGGCTTTACGTGGAATGCTTTTGCAACAACTGCTGCTGCTACTTGTGTTGATAATTTTAGCAGCATCTCAACCCAATTCGAACTACAAAAGAAGCTGTGGAAATGTTGACATCCCATACCCGTTTGGAACAGAAGAGGGATGCTACTTCGATAAGTCTTTTCTCATCACTTGTGATACCAAACTTCGAAACCATTACTGCGCAGTAGTAATGTAACTGTCCTCAACATATCACTGGATGGTGAACTGCGAGTCTCATATTCCATAGCTCGTGACTGCTACAATGAATCGGGAGTTCGTGCCAGTAGAACATATTCTGGGCTCAACGTGACAAAAGTTTGCCATCTCATTCAAGAAGAACTAGTTCACAGCGGTCAGTTGTGACACTGTGGCGCTTATTCAAGGTTTTGGGGAAAAGGACTACGCAACTGGATGCATATCACTCTGTGACAACGCTGAAAGTGTGGATGACGGGTCTTGCTCTGGCATAGGTTGTTGCCAGACTTCTATCCCAGCAGGTGTATCAGATTTTTTTGTGGGTCTTGGGAGCCTTAAAAACCACTCTGCAGTACTCACCTTCAATCCATGTTCTTTCGGTTTTGTAGTGGAAGAAACAGCGTACAACTTTTCCTCTTCTGATCTTAAAAATTTAGGAAATATAAAGACTGTTCCAGTGGTGCTTGATTGGGCAGTTGGAAATGAGACATGTCAAAAAGCTAAAAGAAATTCAACAAGCTATGCATGTAAGGCAGAAAATAGTACATGTTATGAATCCAACAACGGTCCTGGGTATCGTTGCTATTGCTCCCCTGGCTTTCAAGGGAACCCATACCTCCCTCATGGTTGCCTAGGTACTAACATAAATTTGGTTTACTATAAACCTTTTTTTTTTTTTTTTTTCCTTTTTTTTTTTTTAATTCAGTATTATGCTGTATTTTTATTTACATATTAATGGTATTTTGTGATGGGTTGCAATGTGTTTCAGATATTGACGAGTGCAAAACTTCAAACCCCTGCTATAAAGAATGCTATAACTTTGAGGGGTTTCAAATGTTACTTGCATACTTGCATTCTGCAATTTCTGTGCCAATTATATATACAGATGTTAAAGCTGCAAATATATTGTTAGATGATAATTTCACAGCAAACACAATTAAACACTTTGGTGCAAGGAACTTTTGGATACTAGGACCCAAAATACTTCCATACTAGCCAACTAACAAAGAAAAGTGATGTATATAGTTTTGGTGTTGTTTTGGCAGAGCTTTTGACCGGTAAGATGGCACTTCCGTTCGATAGGCCTGAAATTGACAGAAATCTAGCAATGTTCTTTAATTTTGTTGTGAAAGATGATCGCTTAGTTCAAATTCTTGAAGATCATATTGTTAATGAGGGTAATATTGAGCAACTAAATGAGGTTGCTAATCTTGCAAAAAGGTGCTTAAAGGTTACAAGCGAGGATAGGCCTTCCATGAAGTAAGTGGCAATGGAATTGGAGGGGTCTGTTATCATGAAAAAACATCTTTGGAGAAATGCTAGTGTCTATACAGAAGACTGAGTACTTGCTTGGTGCACCTACTCAATCATTTAGTATTGATGTTGGTCCAAGTTGTTCTTCTAGTATAGTTGCTGGGTATGATAGCATGAGAAACGAAGCATTGAAACTGTTGGATGATGGGAGATAATTAGTTAATCCACCGTAATATTCTTGCATCGATTGAGGCTAAATTATTGATGTATCTATTATGCAATTGAATTTATTTATGACAATATATTTGAACATGTTGTAGACTGGTTTATGCTGTGTATGACATTATACACATGTAGACTGAATAAAATCTGGCCCATGAACAAAGGAACATGCATTTCCCTAGAAATGTCTAAGGTGGTATTCAATATCATCTAATTCATACTAATTGATATTCTACTTTGACAGGTTGAGATAGAACCCATCAAAGGCCTTGTGTAGGGGAGCAATCATGCTGCCTGCAGTTGTCATATTTTAAAGAGATTTAAATATCTGGCTATAAACTTTCGTGGGAGCTATGAAATTATAAATTTAACAAAGAAAATAGAAAAATGTATAACAAGGGCTGAAATGCGAGCTTAAAATTCAACCGTAAAAATTTTCTTCCGAGTCGTATGAAAATTGAATAGGCCGAATTTACCCTCAGGCCCTATGGTGGTCACTTAAAATTCCATGCCTTAGTGGCAAACTTTGACTTTAACAACTGAAGAATATCAGTTATGTCAACAAAGTTGGTTTTTTCGAGGGTGAAAACCCTTTAAAAAAAAGTATTAAAAGCCATTTGAGGGTCTAAATAACCTTTGAAACAAATGCATTTGAAATAAAAATTACAATGGCCTATGTGACCCTTGAAACAAAAATTTCAACAACTGCCCTTCGAAACAAATGTTTTATCTTTATGTAGAATCGACGACCCTCAAAATAAGATTTTTCTCTCTTTTTTTTCTTTAATAAATAAATAACTCACAATCATGCACATACATTTTAAAGAACCACATATTACAAAATCTATATTATACCAAAGCATATATATCAAACAAAATTCAATTAGCTTTCCAAATTACCAAATCCTTCATTCTTGAAGTTTATGGAGACACTTTTTTATTAACCTAAAAGAACTTAATATTTTTAACTAGAGAATTCTGAAACCAATAAACTATTATACCCACCATCTTTAATAGCATGCTGAGAGTGTTGGGCCAAAAACGATTTCTCAAGGCCATTCCAAGAGATTAGAAGATGCTTCAATCAAAAGTTCCCATTAGTCTGATAAGCCCTTGGGTTCAATATTCCAACATTGTGGTCAATTACTTCTAAGGATGCACATGCTTTCATCTTGTCAGTAATCTGCAACCAAATATATACCCCTACAACATGGAGAGTAATCATCCACTTGATACTATGTATAACACATAAATCATGTAGTTGGTTACACATGTAAAGATGTAAAGCCCTTTAAAAATCTTACATTCATGAGGGGGCATTAGAGAAATAGAAGTGGCGGCTTGTGAATAATGAATAAACAAAAGTTACCAGTGAACACATACAACATCTGGGCTTCAAATAACTGACGTAAACAATTTTCAGATTCACATAAATTGATGGAATTTTCAACTCTTAAGAGTAGTGTTTTCCAAAACTCAAAATGGAATACAAATTATGATATTGAACAAATCATCACGGTATAAAAATAAACTCGGATTAATGATGGCAAAAACAGCCAAACTAACCACAGCCTATTCATGTGGTAATGCATTTGTTACATGGTTGAGGTGTTTGATTGACAAATTGTCATACAATGAACTCCATGTTGACATGTAACATATTTCTGAAAAAGCAAATTAAGTAGTATAGTCCAGTTCATGAATTATTACCTTGACCACAAGTGTTTGAACCCCAGCATATTTGACATCCCAACTAAACTCACTCATGCTCCATCCAGTTCCACCAAGAGAGTCACCATTTTCCCAAGGTAGTTCAAGTAGTACTGAATGTCATCTGCCTAGGATGCATTCGTCTATCCATAGGATGCATAAACATAAGTTAGCACAACTAATCATTGTTAGCATCAAAGTCATAACTTTCATTATAGAGCTAGGATATCGAGCACCAAGAGAATCGCATAGCTTAATTTTTTTCTATTTAACCCAACTTTTGCTAGATAAACATAAATTTACTAATTCCAAAAAAAAAAAAAAAAAGGTGTGAGAAAACAAACCTGGAAAGGAAGCTTAAGACCAATCAAAGCAGAGCTCAATAACTTGGTCAAAATCCATCAAAGATCTGACCAGATTTTTTCTCATAAAGAAAGACTTTTAGAAGCAATTAAAGACCCAAAAGTTTCTCAGGAATTCTGTTGAGAAAAATCTAGTGGAAGATGTGAAAGTAAACAAACAAAAACAAAAAGGTAGATTTGAAGGTGGGTGGAAGAAACAGAGAGATCTGTACCTCAACAAAGACACAAATCTTAAGCTATAAAAATATTCAATCAACGCAAATTAATTACATAACCACTTGCTGGAAAAATTAGGAAACATCCTTACATGTAAAAAAAATCACATTGGTGTATATCAAACAAAAGCAGAAGTATAATTTAATCAAACTGAATACTGAGTCAAACATTTACAAGGCTGGATTAGATATATGAAGATTATATTATACAAATTTTATATTCATATATAATGGAATGTAGAGGCTTCTTTCCTTTGAAGATGATAGAAACAACCAAAAGATCTTTGATCAGCAGCATCATCATGATTTCAATGCAGTAGCATCTGCAATTCTTTCAACTAAGTTTCTATCTCTACAACAACTAGAAGACAAGATTATAAACAACAAGGAATATAAAGCTATGATATATGAACAAGCGAAGTGAGAAGAAGGTGCCGAAAAGACAGAATAGAGGGTAACTTCAAGAATGCAGCCCACATCGATTGGGTGGGATTAAATAATTAAACAAAACTTTAAAATACTTGCATTGAGATTTCAAAATCATCTTTGCCAGTGTAACTGAGAATCTTGGAAACAAGACAAGGGTATTTTTTTTTTGTAGCTGCATCAAGAGGGAGTCCATCACAAATTTTAGCACAAAATAAAAATGGACCATCTTGCTTTATATTTTTGTGTCATGTAACTAAGTAGTGGTTGCCAAAGAAGATTAATATCCTGGATGAGAGGAAAATCATTAAAAAAATATATTATAGAAATACTGTCTAGCAGCACATAAAGGGATAGTAGAACATAAAGTTAAGAAAAAACTTACAATGTCAAATATATTAAATAAGAAGACAAAAAACACATATATTGTATAGTAAACCCAAGGCTCTGCACCAGGAGAATTTTCAGGGTTAAATATCTCCTTCTTATGCTCCCAGAAAGGAGATCCAAGGAGGCTGCCATGAATAGTCGGGTTAGTAGTAAATTTTCTATCCAAAACATGGTTAACCAAAAAAAAAAAAGTGTCAATGAACCAATTATACTACCGGATACCATTATTTAGTGCTTTGAGTAACAAAGCTTAAGTATATGGTGAGGGCAACTTCCACTAGATTGTTACCTATTGCATATTATTAGTCAATATTCAAGAAATCAAACATACAACATATGATGGTAGTAACAAAAGGCAGAACTATAGAGTAACTCTTGCCAAAATAATCTCATCCGACAATGTTGTGGAAAAAAAATTAAAAAACTAGGATAAAGCAAACTTGTGTAATGTATATTTGTGCTTGGTAAGTAATGAGATACCAAATCAATCAAAGCATCCATCACGCCTCCAACAACAGCACCAGCAATTATGCAGCAACTTAAGCAGCACCAGCATCAGTTATGCAGCAACTTAAGTTGAGCATTATTGCCACCAACCATGAGTATTGATCCAGCCAGCATAAATCCTAAAAATCAGCCACACATATAAACTAGTTGCTATCACTAGTGAAATTTTATAGAGTGAAAAACCTGACTTGGGCATTATATAATACAATAGATAGAAAATGGATCTTGTATTTTTTAAATTTCTACTGAAATTTGAAACCTTAGTACCAACAAAGCACTGAGCTATGGTTTTGCCGTTTCATCACTCAAACCATCTAAAATTGATACCAACATAGGTCTTCACAAATCCGTGACACCAACTGAAGTGAAAACAAAGCATGCCCAACAATAATATATTTCAAAATGAAATCCCAGCAATTCATGATTTAGATCACACCCTTTCCAGAGTGGCGCACTTCTTTCCATGTAAATTTAACCATATTGAACTAACAACGTCCTCTATAACATTTGGCGTGATTCCAATTCCAAAGTATCCAAACCCCAGCCCCCAATTTATACTACTGCTCTCTCTCTCTCTCTCTCTAAGCCCCTAAAACACCAGGACTAACCCAAAATTGGACGAATACTTTGTAGTTGACGAAGAAGTGGAAGAGAGATTGGGACAACTTCCAACTTTTTTTTTTCCTTGGGAAACAAATAGAGAGTTAAATAGAGAGAGACCAGTAATTAAACGAAGAAGTGGAGGAGATGATATTGCCGATCACCGCACCTCAGATCGTCGTTGGAGCTAAGTCATCGACTGCCGCACCTTTTATTTTTCAAATTATAGGCTTTATTTTGTGGGTTGAAAATTTTGGGATATCTTTATTTTGAGGGTTACGTTAATTTTTTTTTTTTTTTTTTTTAGAGAGAGAGAGAGGGTTACGTTAAAATGGTGCCGAAAAAGGTATAATATTTGGGGACAAAACTCTTGAGGAAATGCTGCTAAAACTGGTCCGCCTTTTTTTAAACGGTTGTATTGGCTTATTTCAAGGTTTTAATGTCTTTGTACAATCTTATACGAATTTTATACACTTTTTCATTTATATTTATTTTTAAAAAATACAAACAATATTACTATAATAATATTGCCAAACGGGCCCACTCAGACCTATTTTCAGTATTTATTTGGACCCTCGAAATTAATGGATCGAAACAAGTGAAGTATTTTGTAGTCTATTTACTCATCTTATTCAATAGTTCGGTACTTGGGTAGTTGGGTTCCCACTTTGCTATAAAAGATCTCAATTCCTACACTATTTCCTTGGTTATTGATGAAACCTATTAACTTGGTGACAATCTCCATCTCACACAAACTATGTATGCCACTAATTTTGCTAATGTATGCTTACATGCATGGACTCTGCCAAACCATACTCTTCCCTATGGTCCTAATCCCATCTCCTACCATAGCATTTTGGCACTTTCCAAACCAGGGGCGGAGCCAGAAATTTTTGTTTGGGAGGGCCGATTTGTGTTGCTAATTTATTAGTCTATACAAACTTTTATATACATACACAAACACATGTATCTATACACACACACACAAAATTAGTATCTTTCATAATAAATCCTTAAAATTAAATGTTTCATAGAATTAAATGAATCTTTCACCATCTTCCATAGTGAAATCTTTACAATTTTCATTTTCAATATAAGTTACCAAATTGTCTACAATTATGAGTAAAAAAATTTCAATTGAATTAATAAAGTGTTTAAAGACATAAATGATCCAAAACTTTAAAAAATACGAGAATGCAATTTACCATAAAAAATGAATTCGAGAAACAATACGTTCTCTATAACTACTAGACAAATTGGACAATTCCTTTTAAGAACATTATTGGACCAACTCAAATAGTTAGGAGGGCCAAGTCCCTCTTTTAAGGGCTAATTATTAAAATATTAAATATTTCTATATAGTAAAAAAAAATTTCAAAAATTTTGGGGGGGCCATGGCCCCCCACCCTCACATGTAGCTCCGCCCCTGTTCCAAACCTTACTCTCACCCATCTTGACCTTCCATTTGCCTTCAACTAGGTGTGCCAATTCATGCATCAACCTAGGACATCTCATTAGTTTGCGTCTCAAAGGCACTCTAGAATCTCGATAACAAGTTCTCATCTATCTTGTCGAGTGCCAAGAGATAGGCCATCATTTCTTGCTTTAGCACCAAAACGAACTACCGCTAATTGGCTCAAACTGCCACTGACCTCTCTTGGTTTTGTCAACTTTTTCAAAATCTTCATCTTTTTCAACCTCCATTAATATGGTGTGATAATATTATAGCTCCATTTTCCTCTGCTCCAAATCCTCCAATCCACTTTTTTTATGCTTGTATGAAACATCTCAAAGTTTATTATGATATTATCACTATGTTCGTGAGAAGGTTGTGCATAATAAGCTTTGGGTGTTCTACATTCGCACTGGATCAAATTGCTTATGTGTTCGGCAAGGACCTTACTAGTGCTCAATTCTGGCTAACAAGCTCATGATTTGTTCTTTTTCGATCCAACAGCTTGCGCGGGTGTATTAGTGGAAATTAAGACAAGATACCGAATCAAGTCAATCCCAATATTACAATATCTAACTGTAGTCAACCATCTTTAATATTGGGTCATTCTAAGGAAGCAATCACACAATATCTTTCATGCATGCAACACTCCCAATATACCAAATGTAGTCTTTGTCAACATCATTACTATTGGAACCTATAAAAGGAACCAATCACTTAGGGTCTGTTTGGATAGAACTTATTTTGCTGAAACTAAAAGTTGAAAACACTATAACAAAATAATTTTTAAATGTGTGAATAGTACTGTGGAACTCATTTTTAATGAAAAAATTGTTAAAAAATGATATTTGTGGGTCCGTAAATAGTGCATAAACACACTATTCACGGTTGAAAAGTCAACATTTGCGGCTACTATTTATGAACAATAGCCGCAAACCTCCTAAAACGTGTGCCAAAAAAAAAAAAAAAGGGTAAAATGCAAACGTGAGACGTGAACGTGGATCCAAACCCACCCTTAATCTCTACGGATAATTATTCTTTTGTATAATTGATTTTATATTCTTATGATTTTTACTATCCAAAGACTTGAGACTTTATTATTGTAAAAGGAGATTATACATTGAAGGAGATATATAATCATTTTCTTTTATCATTTGTTTTCTTTCATTTTTCTTCTCTCATTTTAAGAAAATAAAATAATATTTTTAATTTTAATTTATCACAAAACAAAATATGAATCTCTTTGTTGTTTTCTTTTTTTTTTCTTGGGTAGAAGAGGGATATTCATTAAACTAAGTGATACTGGAAAAGGGATTTTTTTTTTTCAAAATAACACAAATTTGCAAGCAATTTCATTAGATAACACATTTTCAAAACTATTTAACAAACTAGCATCTCGAGTGCAATAGACTTGATTTTGGAGTGTTAAATCAAGCCCACTGAACTCAATTTCCTATACAAATTGAGTTTGTAGAACTTGATTTCTCAGCAAACCCAGCGACTCCAAGGAAATCCAAAGAATCCAAATGCAACAACACTCTGTCAACAACAACAAACCCAATGAAATCCAGAGAATCAGAGAGAAACCATCAACAATCAAGAAACTCAAAGACCCAGAGAGAAACATCATCAACAAGAATCAAGAAACCCACACAAAGATCCAAAGATAAACATCAACAAACCCGTCGTCGTCACCTGGAGCCCTCTTCACTGCCTTGTCACCGCCTGGGTTTGATCTCTAGTTTGTTTTTTTGGCCTTCGTAGTTTGGGTTTGTTCTTTGGGGGAAGAAGAATGCCAAAAATCGAGCCTTACAAACTCGATTTGTATAGTCCAAAATCAAGTCCCTTACACTCGAGATGTTAGTTTGCTAAATAGTTTTGAATCTATGCTACCTAACGAAATTGTTTTTAAATTTCTGTTATTTTGAAAAGAAAAAAAAAATCCCTGGAAAAGTATAGAGGAACCCAAACTAATATGATGAATGATGGATCACAAATTATTTGCATAGATGGAATAAGTCAAAAACTCAATAATAAAATGAATAAATAGCCCACTACCAAAGCAAAAAGACCAATGAGATACATGCATTCCCAACCAACAGAATTCTGCTAAGGATACAGGATTGAAATGACTTACCACTCAATGAGATACAAATTATCATCACCCAAAGATATACAAAAATCGAAACTCACCACCAAAAGGATAGGAAAATGAAAATAACAATTAAAATAGACGAAACTACATTATTAATCCCTTATGTTTACCTTGTTAGCGTAATTGATCCCTTAAGTTTCAAGTGAGTGCTATTGGTTTCTCAAGTTTTATAAGTATACAGTATTAGTCATTCTGTTAACTGCTGTTAGTAATGTTATTTATGTGGCTAATAGGATAGTGTTCTAGCAATTTTTTTAATGATGTGACATTTTTAAATGAAAAAATTGCAAAAAATATTTTACACATCATAAAACCATTAATACCAAAATACTTGACCGGGTAAGTAGCAGGTAAAATTCAAGAAATGAAGTGGGAGCAATGGTGGTGGACGACAAGGTTTTTCTATTTTTAATCAAATTCTAGGTAGATAGGGTTTGAGCAATGGGTCAAATTCAATGCTTGTTATCTTCAAAGTTCACTTTGTCTTCGTTCAATATTAATTTCTCTCTCTGATCGAGCACCGCCATAGTTTTCTATTTAATCAAATTCTAATTCACATAGTTCCGTTAAACAAGGAAAATAATTGTTTGATATTCTTTTTAAAAAAATTTCCTTCGTAATTTGAATTGTTACCTTGTCAGTGAAATCGAAGTTTAAAATTTTCACAGGTTGTACGAAAGTACCACTTGAAGATTCAGTATAGCTTTGGTGGAAGGGACATCAGCTCCAGCAAGGCGTTGACGGTGACGTCGGTAACAATCAGCCCTGTCCTCCAATTCACAAGTAACCAAACCTCTACCATCAGCCACCATCAACAAAACCCAAACCCGAACACTGTTGGACTCAACCCAAAACTCCACACCAACTACATTTCGTCGGAAGCATCTTGCCGTCGACCACCGATTGCTACCACTACAGTTCTTGAATTTAATATTACCGGTTGGTCCGGGTCAAGTATTTTGGCATTAATGGGTCTGAGATTCTGATCTATAAAATAATTTTTGTAATTTTTTTTTGTTAAAAAATGCTGGGGTCATTTAAAAAAAAAAAAAAAAATAGATCACTATTCCATTAACCATATAAGATATAACATTAACAGCAATTAAAAGGGCAAATTGCCACCCTAGTCTTTTCTTTCTTTAAAATTGTGACTATAATTTTTTTATTAGCATTACATTAATTACACCTTCCTGTGTATATGTTCACTTGGTTAGTGAGAACTGAGAACTTTATTGCATACAGATATAATGTCATATGAGTAATTTGGTCAAATTAAATACAATCGTCATAATGTTGTTAGTATGCAAAATTCATAATTTTTCTTTTGTTTTGTTAAATATATGAAGGAGATATATCAGTAAAGATTTATAAAACATATTCATTCATCATAGTGCTAAACTTAATTATTCTATGAATTCATACTTCTTATAATTAAGTAAATATTCGAACAGTGAAAGATTTAGAAAACATATTTATCCATATTGTAACGTGGGACCTTTCCAATTGTTCAATGGTCATATACTCATATTTGAACTCAAGACAACTCCAACTGATAACCATAATGGTGCAAGTCTTTGTCATTAGGGCATTCACCCTATGTGGTCTATATTCTTTTACTTCTAACCAAAAAAAATCCTTTTACTACATTTTGCTCGTGAATTTTGTTAAGGGTTCATGCAAATTTAGAGCAACATGGTTATATATTTATTTTTTTCTTGCTGAATCGATATGATTATACGTTCATCTAGCATGTAGAGGAGGCTTTAATGTAAACACACTGACACGAGGGTTGTCCTCGTATTGTTTACATAGGGACAATTTAAAATGGGTGTCGAAGGACTAGAGAGGGGCCAAAGCAAAAGACAAGCAAACTCCCTTTGTTTTGTAAGTCAGATGGGCAATAACCAATGACAAAGAACCGCGTTTGTTGGGATCGAAAAAGTATATGATGGATGAGTGAAGATTTGAAGGAATCTACATCAAATCAGAGCCTTTCCTTCTAATATAAAGAAAGAAAGAAACCACACAAAATAGAGACATATTAATGGATATCCTAACTCTTAAGGCAATTGTTAATAAACCACATTATGAAAATTTTGACATAATTTTTACAAAAAATATAAAAAATTGTCAACAAAACTAATTGCTTTATCATTTTTCTATAAAATATTTTTAAAAGTTATTCTTAAACCAATGCACCGAGGGCATTCTTTAACATTTACCTACAAAACAAAATGCAACATCGTCCTTTGGACCACCTTATGCATATGATTTTGTGCAAAGGCAATTTTTTGAGTGTGTCGTCTTGTCCATCCTCAAAAGGTTGTTCCCTTGGTTCTTTGGGAAAACCCCAATTGTTTCGCCTTTGGCTCAGTCCATGTGGTGCTGCAGATCACTACCACTCGTATAAAATTCATCTTTTCTTTTGGAATCCAATTAGTGAACTCGCAGAAAATTTGGGTCTTTCAGATAACCTATGTCATGGTCTCTAATTAGTCACTACAAAAGTCAACATATACGTATTGAGAATTTGAATTTTCATTACTGTTATTTTAGTAGCAATTACCCAATCAGGCATGGAACATAAGGAGTCTGTCTTCCAAGTTATATTTTCTTTTAATTTACTTCCACACCCAAATGATTAAAGTCCTAGTTCCTCGTCGGCCAACTAGTGCACATTGCTCACCCTAGCTAGATCCTTCAATAGCTGGACATGTTTCTGTTTCGCATGTGACCTTAAGGATATATACCTTAGTCAGAAAATCTCAACATGGAGAGTACACGCATTATAGACCCACCAATGAGGCTGGCTTTAATGATATCAAAATCAATGTTTGGTGTCTGTCTACTAGGTGTGTTGCAGTGTCGCACAACTGGTTGGCAACTTCTGATCTTTGTAAAAAAACATCCAGAGTTCAAATTCATCATTCGCCAACTATCAAATTAAAATAATAATAATAATAATTAAAATCGAGAGTTTAGGAGCCACAGATAGAAAACTTAGAGGGCATCATATCTATACAGCTATACCAAAACCGATTTTTAGCCCAAACCATTCAATTTATAAGGCTCAAATTTCAATCCCCCATTTCTAAATTAGTGACATGAAGTTGTAAGTTTTTAATTGGACGAGCCAAGGTGAATAGATCATACCACGGTTTTTGTAATTTATAAATCAAAGCAAAAAGATGGATTTTCAACTTAAGTTCAACGAAAAATTCTCAAGAAGAAACACTAGAAATTATCTCAGGAGGAAAAACATTCTAGGGAGGAATTTAAAACTATTTAGGCATAAGAAAATTTGTTCTTAGCGAAATTTTGACACAACAATCTCTCTCCTCTCAATTTGTGCAACAAAGTTTAGTTTTGTTTAGTAGGTAATTAAGACTTAAGGCCTTCAAGTTGATTTATGGAGAAAGTTTAACTACAAAATTGGTTGTAACCTAAGATTACAACCTTACTCAATATTTTTTTATTAGAGGTGAATTTTAACAAATCCACCATATCTTCTTCTTATATCCTTCATACTTACAAAATTTCTAAAAAATTAAAGATCAATAGTTACGTCATCAATAAATTGTTTAAATTGCAATTTTTTGTAATTTAAAATTATGTATAAAATATAAGATTATAGATCACATAGTAAACAATATTCGATTTATACAAAATTTGATATGTTTGTTAAAAGCATAAAGAACATGCAATTCAACAGTTAGATTTTTAAAATATATAATAATATTTATTTTATTGAGTAAGGTTATAGCCTTAGACTACAACCAATTTTGTAGCTAAACTTTGTCCTTGATTTATTGTTTGATGCAACTTCACTCAAGCAAGTGTCTAGTGAGGGTTCCGACCCAAACTGAACCTTAACACAACTCCCTTAATACAATCCAAATTTAGTAATACTAAGTAGTGCACTAAATTTTTTAACACATTTTCTTGCCCTAACAAACACTGTAACATTAATTTAGTTTTCTCTCTCTCTCAAAAATAGGTAGACATTTAGTGCGTTTTTTGAAAAATAAGTAGAGACATTTACATCAAGTCATTAATTTCTTTTAAACAGTGCACTAAAAAGTCTTAATGATAAAGTTACATTTTCACTTTAACTTTAAAGTTAACTTGGGTCCATATAAATTTTTAGTAAAATTGTGAATTTGTGTGATACTTTATGCTAAGAGCAATGCTATAATAGACTTAGCCTTAAATCTACTGCTACCTCTTGTAGCACTTATTCACACGACCACGTGCAACTCTAAATCCATGAACTCTTCTATCTTGAATCTTTTGCACACAAACACCCACGTTTGTAATTTTGAGATCCCCCTCAAAGTTTTAGATCACCATCAGTAGTTGATCTTGTATACAAAAACTTCTACAACACCGAATCTTGAGATTCTTCAAAGAATATTGTCGGTAGAAGACTTCAGAGAGCTTAGGGTACAAAAACCATAGATCTACAATTGGAGGCACAAGATGCACACTTTTCTCTCTAAACCCCCCCCCCCCCTCTAGGGTTAGCTTATAATGTCCTTTAAATACCAGAAAAAACGGATCGCGATTTGGGATTCAAATGGACAAGTTATGGGCTTTTTATGTTTACTGATTTTTTGCTGATATGCGACTTTCGATCAATCAAATAACAATTAAGCAACAATTGAGCAGCAATCAAATAGCAATCGAGAGCAATTGAATATCAATCGAGGGAACCAGATTGCAACTCACTTTTTTCATCCTGAACTTGAGTTTTTTGTCTTGGACTTGAAAGTACACCATTCTAACTCAATAATATTACTTTTTGTCATGGTTTGCCAACACTACAAACTCAAAACCTAACAATCTCTCCATTTGGCAATTCGTGACAAAACATACATACAACATAATGCCCATATACAATAAAATGTCCAATTACATCACAAATTCCAATCTTTGACTTCGGACTTAAAATTTGCTAGAAGAGGTAAAAGGTCTTGATCAGAATGTACCTGTTTTTTTTTTTTAAACACTCAAAAAAGCACATCAAGGCATGTGTGGAAATAAAGACAGTTAAACAACAAATAACAAATATGCAATAACAGCAAATAACAAATATGCAAACTAACTCTCTCCATAAGTTAAATACATAAAAAAATAAAATGAACTAAAAATGTTTTCTCCCTTTTCATAAACAATTTCATCTCCCCCTAAAGAAAACAATTAAAAACATTTTTAAACAGGATTCCCAAATTTCATCTATTTCTCCCCCTTTTTGTCATGTATTGATAAAGACAACCCAATCAGAAGGTAGACAGTAAACATACACAATAGAAGACAAGAGAAAATAGAGAATCAAAGAGCTATAAAACAATTTAGCTCTATAGAAAATAGAGGCAACTCCCCCTATGAATATCACAGGTTTTAAAAACAACTTTCTCTTCTCCAAGTTTTGGAAAAAAAATTTTGGGGAAAATTTAGGAGCACTACAAAAAAATGGTTCTAAGGCCGCGTTTTAAAAACACGGCCATAGGGCAAAAAAACGTGGCTATAGCCCAATTTGGCCTATAGTCGCGTTTTTTTAGGCCACGTTTTTTAAAGTAGCCTAAAACTTGTGACTATAGGACTGATCGGTCTACGGCCGCACTTTTCAAACGCGGCCCAAGACCAGGTCCTATAGCCCCGTTTCAAATGTGACCTCGAGGCAGGGAAAACTAAAAAGACACAAACCTAACAAAAATTAAGTTGAGGATACACATGAATACAAATATTTTCTCTTTCAATATGTGAAAACTTGACACTATGTGATCCATAAACAGATGCATGTAAACATTTCAAACATAATCAGTTAAGACTATACGATATAGATCTCAATGATATAAAAATTTAGCATGCAAAGTGTTTTCATGTGTCAAGGTGTTTTGAAAACCCAAATCAACCTCAAGAGTAGAGAAAATATTTGCACATTTATTATCCACAATAACTCAAAAAAAAATATTTTCTGCAATTTATAACAATTCACACATCAAGAAAAAATAGCATATACTAAAATGTACTGAACTGAAAAATTAATTAATCAATTTTTAATTCAAGTTGAGTACCCAATTTAGCAAAGTGTATGCATGTTATGTATGAAAACAATGAGAGATATGACTGCAAAAATGCAAGATGGATAAATAAAATAATGCAATGCATGTGAATCCTATCACAAAAGATGTATGATAAGACTGATTGGTCAAGAAACTAAAAACTGAAAATTTTCTGGTTTCAATCGATTGAGCATTGATCGGACATCAATCAAATCAAGCAGAGGGTTTTTGCTTTAAAACCTGAATATTTTCAATCGGTTGAGGGTAATCTTCGATCGGTCGAAACAACGAAATTTTTTAAGACTTAAAAATCTGGAAATTTTATGCAAAAAAACAACTTGAAAGTAGTTTTATTTACTCAATGTATATGAACATGATCCAAAAAAGTTTTAAAAACATGATGCCTCTTAAATGCAAACATCAAAACCAACCAAGAAGTTAAAATCACAAAATTTAAACTTCTAAAACATTTTTCTTCAAATTCCTAACCAAATAAAAAATTTGTACTTGCACATTAGTTCATATGCAATTAAAGATGGCTAGATTAGTTGACACACAATCATATGTATAGAATTTAACAAAGATTTGCGTTTAGTGTGTGCAACTAGTAAGTGTAAAAAATACAGAAAATGTGATATGTAGATTGCAAGCGTGTTTTCTAGGAGATGTGGGATAGTAATTGAACAAATTTTCTACATTATCAATCACATTAGTTTGAAAGTGAATATCACCTAAAGAGTTATATCATATAACTCCCACATCTCCTAGAAAACACGCTTGCAATCATGTAAAAACATTTTCTTTTTCTTTTTCTTTTTCTTTTGACTTTGACTTTTCTTTTGATTTTTCTTATTCTTTTTGAAATCAACACCTTATTTAATCTTGCTGTGCAAGTGTTACACCTTACCGAGCACGGCTTTTATAATTTGTATATAGGTATTCATGATTGGCGAGTAACAATGGTGAGATGATTATTTATGCATTTCTCCTAGGATTATTTAGTCCTTACAATAAAAAGAATGTGACATCAAAATTAAGAGCATGCGTTTAAAAACCATAAACAACTCACACAATTAAGCACTACATAGCACAAACTAGCAAAGAGCAGAAAAATAGCTCATCAAAGCTAAACAAGGTACACAATCATGAAATACAAATTTCATAGGCTAACCTCAATTACACACTTGGTGATGTGTAATACAAAAAAAAAAAAAAAATCTTTTTGGATTTTCAAAATTTTTATGACCAAAAATAAAAAGCACACATTATGCTATATGAATAAAATGCAAAAACAATGCATGACAGTGCTCAACTGAGCTATAAAGGGTACACAAACAAGAAATATCAATTTCTTAATTAATCCGTGAGTACATGTACAAACTAGTACATACTCATACAAAATCATAAATAGCTCATGCACTAAATTATGCAACACACACTTACTATGTTTCTCAATAATATCAAGTATGTTCTAAGTCAAGAGAGAGATATTATAATTCATGGAATCCTTAAGAAAAATAAAACTAGACACAAAATAAAATATTTTTGTCTTTTTGAAAATTTTCAAAGTTTTTGGATTTTTTTTTTGAATAATAATAAAAAATAAAAAATAAAAACTAAAAACAAGATAGCCAAAAACAGAAGGAAAACATATCCACAAATAATTGAAAGAATTAAATCAGGGACAAGTAAACAACACTTACCTTAGCGAATATTTTCTCACCCATACGACATAAGTCTTTGGCACTGTAGGTGAAAAACCATGAGGAACAGAGTGTATTTGAGGGATTACACAATTCTTCTGAGAGAGATTGAAATCTTGCAATTTCCATTCACAAGCCAACAAGCTTAAACTTTTAAAAAGTGTATGAAACAATTTATTAGGACTTATAGCAGGAGAAATATCATCACATATCCTGGACTGAAACACAGAATGCTTAAATTTTAATTTATGACAATTAGATCGAATGTGACCAAACACACCATAAAAGTGACAAACAGGAACAAATTTAGGAACATTAGTATTCCTAACAACAAATCTAGTCTTAGATTTTGGTTTTTGTCTCAACAAAGAACAATTTGGTTTAATATGACCAACAACACTACAAAGGTGACAGGTAGGCACAAAAACAGATTTCTTCAACAATCTATTAGCAGGTTTAGACTTAGTTATAGAAATTTCAACGTCTACATCAAAACTTTTACCTTTGTCTAACCTACCAACATAAGCCTTTTCTTTATGATTTCTTTTGAAATGAGGAACATAAACTTTGTTATCTTTAGGCTTAAGAGGAATAGAAACAGAAACAGATCTGTTATCAATAGCAAGTTTGAAATTAGACAAATTTTCAAGTTTAGATTCAGACTTAGCTAACTTTTGTTCCAAACTTCTCATCTTTTCATCTTGAGAGGAAATTTGATTTCTCAAAAACTTATTCTTTTTATTAGATTTATCCAATCTCACAATCAATTCCTCTTTTTCAAGATTAGCCAGTTTTAACTCTTTCTTGAATTTCTTAGCAATTTTCATAGATTTAGTTAATTCTCTATGAGAGTTTCACATGCATCAATAAGATCAATAGAAGCAATAGCATCTTCTTTATTTAGATTTTCACAAATATGAGCAGAAAGACACTTAAAATTATCCATGATAACAAGGATCAATGATCTCACTCAAGACGTTAATTTAATCAGAGTGAACCTGCTTTGATACCACATGTTTGTTTTTTTAGACCACTTAAAACAAATTGTTTAAACCTAGTGAATTAGCCAAGTAGTTACTTAGGTTAATTATGAGATCTAAGTTAAACAGTAATAAATTATATCATGCAGTGCGGAAAAATAAATAAGACAATGATATGATTACCCAAGAAAATCAATGAAATGAACTATTTTAAGGTAAAAACCTGGGAAGGATTTGACCTAATTATCCTCAAGGTAAAATATTCACTATGATATAATGGAAGTTTTTATAATAAACTTAACCCTAAATCTACTGCTACCTCTTGTAATACTTACTCACATGACAACGTGCAACTCTGAATTCATAGACTCTTCTATCTTGAATCTATTGCACACAAACACCCATGTTTCTAACTTTAAGATCCCCCTCAAAGGTTTTAGATCACCATCAGTAGTTGATCTTGTACGCAGCAACTTCTACAACCAGATCTTGAGATTCTTTAAGAAATATTGCCGGTAGAAGACTTTAGAGAGTTTTGGGTACAAAAATCCTAGATCTACAATTGGAGGCACAAGATGCACAATTTTCTCTCTAAAACCCCCCCTTTAGGGTTAGCTTATAATGTTCTTTAAATACTGGAAAAAATGGATCGCGATTTGGGCTTCAAACGAACTAGTTATGGGCTTTTTACGTTTGTTGATTTTTTTGCTGATATGCGACTTTCAATCGATCGAACAGTAATCGAAAGCAATCGAACATCAATTGAGAGAACCAGATTGCAACTCACTTTTTTCATCCTAAACTTGAGTGTTTTTGTCTTGGACTTGAAAGTACACCATTCTAACTCAATAATACTTACTTTTTGTCATGGTTTGCCAACACTACAAACTTAAAACCTAACAGAAACAACTAGGTTTGATGAGATTGTAAGTGAGAGATTTTTAAAATTTTGAACAAATTGATTTGGTTGTGTTTTTTTATTTATATATTTTTTTTTATTGGGATGTGGATTTGGGATGAGTCTATATTTGTTTATTGAGAAAATAACAGAAAGCTAGAAATACAACAACAACAATTAATGAAAGAAAAATGTATATTTAAATAAAACAGATAATTAAATAGAGAATTGAATATAAGAGTTGTAGGGGCGGAGGTCCAAAATTCATACATACTGGGCCTTGGGCTTACGAAAGTCCAAATTGATAAGTATTGGATCCTAATCCTTATCCAAGAACCTGAATTGCTGAGGAGGTAAGAATGAGAGATTAAAGATTACTAAGATTGACCTACTAAAATCTTGGGTGTGGGAAAGAACCGGGAAGCTTTCCGAGGAGATATTCCTCCTCGGATTTATTGAACACGGTTCAATTGTTTACTCGGACCATTATAATGATTCTCCATGAAGTTCCCACCACGTAGAAATACCTCACCGACGCACTGGGAAGAAGGAAGACTCCAAAATATCTATAGAGAAGCTGCTACCTCCACATTAAATACAATGTACCTACTTTTATGGTCGCATTTATGTAGAGTAGATATCTGAACAGTGTTTCTTAGGAGATCACAACTCAGAGAAAAGCTTAAGAGGAAGTTTGATAGGACAAATGCTCAAGTGGTGGCTTGGATGACGAACAAGTGTAAAGGGAGGATGGTTCAAAGGGGATTATATAATGGGAAATATCTCCCATAAGAAAGGGATCGAAAAATAGAGAAGGAGGACTATAGCAATCACAATAACATCGGTACTCTGTTTACGTGATTTATATGAGCATTTGCCTCCTCGAACAAGGAGTTTATCATATTATCCGTTCTCCAATTCACTAAAACTTAGTTCTTTTACCCACTTTCTACAAATTTATTGTACTGGGCTCACTAAGTCAAATATCCCATACAGTTCGGGCTTGAGCTGTAGATCGTGTCCCTACAATTGGCCCCGTCTGTGGGAAGAACTTGTGCATTAGTAAAGTATAACGGACAATATGGCAGGATCAAGTCCACATCAAGCAAGTCCTCTTCAGGCGGAATTTGCGAATGTTCATCAACAGGATGATTTCCTCAACCTTGAACGTAAAAGAGATCGGGAAAACTATCAAGAAGGTAGTGTGCATACCATCCACACAGGTGGAAGCGATTTTCGAAGGAAAGGTCACATCTCCCACGAGTGAGATGATAATAAAGTCATGCAACGAAAGATTGATGACTTGAAGAAGCAATTCCACCAAGCACAACAAAAGCGATCCCCTTCCAACTCTGATGTCTCTTCCAATGATGAAGAGGACACTATGTACAGACAGAGATCAAGAACTCCACCAAGCGAATCCTTCTCCTGTGATGAAGAGTGCCTTCACCAAAGGAAATGCAGAAGCCCTTCTCGCAAGGGAGTAGGAACTGACGTTATGAAGAAGGCATTGAGTCAAATTTCTAAGTCACCCTTCACATGAGGGATAGAAAAGGCAAAACTCCTTAGATGATTCCACCAGCCTACGTTCATCATGTATAATGGCTGAACAGATCCCGTGGAACACGTAAGTCAGTTCAAACAGAAGATGGTTGTCCATGCTCAGGACGAGGCCTTGATGTGTAGGGTATTTCCATCTAACTTAGGACCAATGGCGATAAGATGGTTCGATGGGCTAAGGACAAATTCTGTTAGTTCCTTTAAAAAGCTCACCCAAGCATTCTGCTCCCGATTCATCACATGCAACAGGGTTCCTCAACCTTTAGACTCTTTATTGTCCATGGCAATGAGAGAGGGAGAGTCCATAAAGGCATATTAAGACAGATACTGGGAAATGTTTAACGAGATTGATGGAGATTTTAATGATGCTGCCATTAAAACTTTCAAAGTTGGCCTCCCATCCGAGCACGGTTTAAGGAAGTCTCTGACAGGTAAACCTATGACCAATTTACGTCAACTCATGGACCAAGTTGATAAATACAAGAGGATCGAAGACGACCAATAACAAGGAAAAAGGAAGGCTAAGTTTATCCCTTAAGAAAGGAGGGATTTCAAGTCGGACCGATACAATAATAACCGACCGAAAAGGGATTATGTAGGACAATCAGGGTCTACTAATACGCAAATGGTTGGTGCAGTGTTTCGAGAGCCGATCCGACAAGTTCTAGAGAAGATTAAGAACGAACCGTTCTTCAAATGCCCAAACAAAATGGTTGGAGACCCTATGAGGCATAACCAAAACCTCTATTGCCATTACCATCAAGAACAGGGACATACTACGGAAGATTGTAGGAACTTGTGGGATCATTTGGACCAACTTGTCCGAGAAGGAAAATTAAAATCACTCTTACATCATTCTAGTGGCCAGGGGAACCAGTCGAGTTCAGACTCCAGGAAAAATGCTCCTTCGGGGCCTCCTTTGGGAACGATCAATGTCATCTTTGCCGCTCCTAGAAGGACTGGATCTTGCTCCTCCAGAGTGATGTTAGTGGTTCGATTGTCAGCCAATGAGGATGGTTCAAAACCGAAAAGGGCTAGAATACTAACTCAACCGACTTTGGGCTTCTCGAACAAGGATAAAGCTAGAACCATCCAACCCCATGACGGTGCTTTGGTGGTTACGCTCAGAATAGGGGGGTATGACGTGAGGCGAGTGTTGGTAGATCAAGGTAGTGCCATCGAGATTTTGTACCCTAATCTGTACAAGGGGCTAAATTTGAAACCCGAGGATTTAACGGCCTATGAATCTCCCCTAGTAAGCTTTGAGGGAAAGACTGTCATTCCAAAAGACCAGATCAGGCTACCTATACAAATCGATTCAGAAGTAGTGGAAGTGGATTTTATTGTGGTAGATTCTTATTCCCCCTATACAACCATTGTGGCCAAGCCTTGGCTTCATACCCTAGAGGCTGTCTCCTCTACCTTGCACCAGAAGGTGAAATACCCCTTTGAAGGCCTAGTTAAAGAGATTTAGGCAGTCAATCTGCTGCTAGACAATGCATGGTGGCGGCCATCTTGCACAAATGCGAGGCTGCGTCCTCGGACTTTGCTGAAAAGCCCCTATAGCAATCAAAAGCTTCGGCTTCATCGAAAGGAGGGCCAGCTGAGGAGGCGAGCTGTGAGGATTTGGAAAGAGTGATCATTGATACTGATCTGGAGAAGTTCTTTCAAGTCAGGGTACAATTGCCTCCTCATGAAAAACAGGCACTAATAGAATTCCTCCGAAAGAATGTTGATGTGTTTGCCTGGGACGCTTATGAAGCCCAAGGAATTGATCCTGACTTCATCTGCCATCACCTAAATGTCAACCCATCAATCACTTCTAGAGAGCAACCACCTAGGCGCTCATCCAAAGACCATTATGAAGCTGTTAAGGACGAGGTAACTAAACTTAAGTGAGTAGGGGCTATCAAGGAAGTATTTTATCCCGAATGGTTAGCCAACACCGTGGTAGTAAAAAAGAAGAACGGAAAGTGGCGGGTATGCGTATACTTCACAGACTTCAACAAAGCCTGTCCGAAAGATCCTTTTCCCCTTCCTTGGATAGATCAGTTGGTTGACGCAACGGTAGGCCATTCTCGAATGAGTTTCCTTAATGCCTTCCAAGGATACTATCAGATACCACTAGCCTTGGACGATCAGGAGAAAACGTCTTTTGTCACCCCCATTGGGAATTACCATTACAAGGTGATGCCTTTCAGTTTGAAAAACGCTGGATCTACGTACCAGAGGATGATGACCAAGACGTTCGAATTGCAAATGGGTAAGAATATTGAGGTGTATATAGACGACATGGTGGTGAAGAGTAAGATAGTGTCCGAGCATCTAGGGGACCTTATAAACATCTTTGAAATTCTGAGGGGACATAAGCTCCGTCTTAATGCCTCCAAATGCTCTTTTGGGGTAGGTTTAGGCAAGTTCCTCGGCTATATGGTGACTCACCGAGGAATCGAGGTGAACCCTGACTAGGTCAAAGCCATAAATAGTATGCAACCTCCTCGAAACCCCAAAGAGGTTCAAAAGTTAACTAGAATGACAGCAGCTTTGAATTGGTTCATCTCTCGGTCGGCAGACAGATGTAGACCTTTCTTCCTATTAATGAACAAATGGAAAGGCTTTGAATGGACTGAGGAGTGTGCTCAAGCGTTTCAACAACTTAAAAAGTATATCTCTCATCCACCTATCATGTCCAGCCTTGAAACAGATGAAGTTCTGTTCGCTTATATCACTGTAGCTCCTCATGTTGTGAGTTAGGTGTTGATACGAGTCGATAGTGGTAGACAACGACAAGTCTATTATGTGAGCAATTCTTTACACGAGATGAGATTCACTATTTACCATTAGAGAAGGCAATCCTAGCGGTGGTGCATGGTACTCGAAAGCTGCCCCATTACTTCCAAGCACACACGGTAGTTATCCTAATCCCAGCTTCCACTCAAAGCCATACTTCTAAGTGCTGATTACATTGAGAGAATAGCAAAGTGGGGTACAATCTTGGGCGCTTTTGGTCGCCGAGTTCGCTGAAGGCCCTGTAGAAAATGAATCAAAGGACCACCGCATGAGTGAAAAATTAGTTGGCCTAGTTACGGCGCAAGAACCATTGCAATGGAAGGTATACGTGGATGGGGCAACGAATAAAAAAGGGTCTGGTGTGGGGCTAGTCTTGATCTCACCTGAAAAACTCATCGTGGAAAAGTCGTTAAGGCTAGGCTTTTCAACCACGAACAACAAGGCCGAGTACGAGGCATTATTGGAAAGAATGTCTTTGGTTCAGAGGATGGGGGGAAAGTCGGCTATAATGTTCTTGGATTCAAGGCTAGTCGTCGGTCAAGTGAAAGGCGAATTAGAGGCAAGGGATGAAAGAATGCAAGGGTATTTAACTCAAATCAGGCATCTACAACTGAATTTTGAATCATTCAACCTACAACACATCCCTAGAAGTGGAAATACCCATGCTGACTCCTTGGCCACGCTGGCAACCTCCTCGGCTTAAAATTTACCTTGTGTTATTCTCATAGAAGATCTGGGTAAACCCTCAGGAGAAAAAGGGAATCTGATCTGCGTTCCCCACATCAGAATAGGGCCCATCTAGATGGACCCCATTATTCAATTCCTAAGTAAAGATGTTTTACTAGAGGACAAATCAGAAGCTGAAAAGATACATAAGAAGGCTCCTCGGTTCTGGCTATCCGAAGACCAGAAACTGTACAAGCGATTCTTCTCGGGGCCATATCTACTCTGCATACATCCTGAGGCATCAGAGTTACTTCTTGAGGAATTACATGAAGGAATCTATGGAAGCCATACAAGAGGGAGATCCATAGCTCATAGGGCCATCACCCAGGGTTATTGGTGGCCAAACATGCAAAAGAAAGCATTAGAATATACGAAGAAGTGTGATCAATGTCAAAGATTTGGACCAAACACACACCAACCAGGAGGATTTCTGAATCCCCTCTCCAGTCCTTGGCCTTTTGCACAATGGGGCTTGGATATTGTTAGTCCATTTCCTAAAGCAGCGGGAAACAAGAAATATTTGCTGGTCGGCATAGGTTATTTCACCAAATGGGTTGAAGCTGAGCCTTTGGCGAATATCCGAGATGTGGACGTAAAGAAATTTGTCTGGAAGAACATTGTCACCCGCTTCGGAATACCTTATTCCCTCATCTCAGACAATGGACTTCAATTCGACAGTAAATCCTTTAGGAGATATTGCTGTGAGTTGGAAATTACAAATAGATATTCCACTCCAGCTTATCCCAAAAGGAACGGATAAGCTAAAACTGTTAACAAGATCATAGTGAATGGACTTAAGAAAATGTTGGACAATGCAAAAGGAAGATGAGTGGAAGAATTACCACATGTCCTATGGGCGTATCGAACCACTCCTCGCAGGTCAACTGGAGAAACCCCCTTTCGATGTCTTATGAAGCTGAGGCTATCATCCCCATAAAAACGGGCTTTTCGACATTAAGAACCCAATCATTCAATCCCAGCAATAATGATGAATTATTGGAAAGAAGCTTGGACCTCATTGAAGAAAGACGGGAAAGTGCAATGGTCCAATTGCTTATTACCAACATAAACTCAAACAGGGCTACGATGCCAAAGTAAAGCTAAAACCACTAGAGCTTGGGAATTTGGTGCTAAGAAAGGTTTTGGGCACGGCAAAAAATCCAGCGTGGGGCAAATTAGGGCCTAATTGGGAAGGACCCTATCGTATCACTTCGGTGGCTGGCATAGGAGCATATTTTCTAGAAAATTTAGATGAACATGTAATACCTCATCCTTGGAATGTAAACAACCTGAGAATGTATTATTATTAATAAAAGTCTCATTTCTTCAAGTATTTATTTTGTTGCGTAAGTACATCAAATTAATCGTTTTGTGGTATCTATATAAGTGTTAAACAGATCCCAGGTCATGTCAGGTTTCTCGGACCATATACTTGTGTGAAATTAACATTCATTGGCATCTATATAGGTGTTAAACAGATCTCAGGTCATGTCAGGTCTCTCGGACCACATAATTGTGTGAAATTAACATTCATTGGCATCTATATAAGTGTTAAACAGATCCCAAGTCATGTCAGGTCTCTCAAACCACATACTTGTGTGAAATTAACATTCATTGACATCTATATAAGTGTTAAACAGATCCCAAGTCATGTCAGGTCTCTCGGACCACATACTTGTGTGAAATTAACATTCATTGGCATCTATATAAGTGTTAAACAGATTCCAAGTCATGTTAGGTCTCTCGAACCTCATACTTGTGTGAAATTAATATTCATTGGCATCTATATAATTTTTAAACAGATCTCAAGTCATGTCAGGTCTCTTGGACCACATACTTTGTGAAAATTAACACTCATTAGCATATGGGTGTACGTGTTAAACAGATCTCAGGGTATGTCAGGTCTCTCAGACCAAGTCCTTGAGTAAAATTAATGTTTCTTTGCATAAATACATTAAGTTAATTGTTATTTATTTTCTATGTGATTGTCAAATGAACCTCAAGGCATGTCAGGTCTCTTAGACCACATACTTGGCTGGAATTAATGTTTCTTGGTATTCATATAATTATTAAACAGATGTAAAGGTATGTCAAGTCTCTCGGACCGCATATTTATATGAAGCTAACTTTTATCAACTTAATAGTGGTTGATGCTTTAAACACTCATTAAAACTCCAGGTATTCTTATGTTCATAATAATACACTAAGTGTGTTATTTATCTGTATTGAACTTGACTTTTGATACAGTAATATCAAGTTACGGTTTGGGTGGATGACATTTAGTCGAAATAAGTAAATGACCCAATACCTGTTGTCAACATTATTTACTAAGGATGAAATGATAATAACTTGGAGCCATTCATAATATCATTCAGAATCTAAGTCAGATAAAAAGATAAATGCCTTCATTAGATGATAAATATAAGTATTGCATCAAAAAGCACAAGGCCATTACAAAAATCGCAAAAACAAAGCTAAAACCCTATATCTAAGTCTGTGATTGATGAGAATATTTCTTGGAATCAATCTTGGACTTGGATTCAGCAGCTTTAGCCTTGGACACAATGTCTTCAATTGTAAGGGCGTCCTCGAAGGGATTGGCATCAACTTTACTCTTTGCCTTCTCCTTCGACTTCTCTTCTAGCCGAGAGACCCCCACATCACCTTTTTTCTCTTTTGGAACCCCTGTTGGTATTTCAGTCCCCTGTGAAGGGTCTTGGGTGATGAGAGGTTGCTTAAGAGGAGGAAAAGGAAGGGCTGCGGGAGGAGGAAGAGCTGTTGGATCCTCTCTGATATCTTCTGGATAATATACTTGGTCTGCTCTCCTCAGATCGGAGTCCGCAGGGACTCCTACTTGATCAAGGGCTTGATAGTATGTTTCAGCGCAATAGTCCTTACACACCACCGTCACCTCCGTAGTCAGCCTTGCCCCCGTCTCCAATACCCCACGCTCGTAAGTTGTTGCCTCCGTGGCCTTAGTAGCTTCCTGGGCCACCTTTAATGCCTCCTAGGCTCTCTGCAATTCAGCTTTAAGGTCAAGAACCGCTGCCTTCTCAGTGGCAAGGTTGATTTGGGTCTATAAAGCTGCTTGTGCTGATCCTCAGCTTGGGCTTCGGCAGTTTTTAACCCAGCCTCAGTGTCTAACACGCACTCTCTATGGCCTTAAGCTTCTCAGCCAGTAGCATTTTTTCATGGTTTATTGTGCCGAGAGCTTCTGCATCAAACTTGTTGTGAGTAGTTTGCACCTAATCCTCGGCCACGTAAACTTGTTGAGTAACCTGCATGGAGATAGCAAATATAATTAAAAAATGCGATCAAAACAATGGACGAAAATAATTTATCTTAAATACTTGAGTAGGAAGGTGCAGCTAACCATAGCTAGATCCCTCTTTAATCACATGAATAAATTAGGCTATCTTGTGCGTCGAATGAATTCCATGTCCCTTGGGAGAAGGAGAGGTTACTGTAGGGCTTGCGCTAAATAATTGGCGTGGCCTTTTTACGCGTCCCATATCGAAGCATCATATGAGATGAGAGCACCCTCCATTTCTAGTCGAGGGGCCCGGGTCCGTTGAGGTCGACGTACCTCAGCTTCATCCCTGCTATTTACAGAGGCACCCCTCTTATCCCTGAGGTCCTTCGCCACTTTCTGTTGCTCGTTGTCCTTCCGAGAAATTAACTCACCTTCCTCAAGTTCGTGATCTGGCCTCATTTTCTTCAAATTTGGCATGGCCTATAGGCCGAGATCAGTAGGAGGAGGAGGAGGAATTAACTTCCCCCTTTATTCCTGCTGGCTAGCAATCCTTTCAAACCAAGTCGCTTCTTCTGGTCCATTTCTTCTTCCTTCTTTTCGGACTCCAAATCTATCCGAGTGATAATCAATTGTTTAGGATAAACGGAGGATAGATTAACAGATTCAGTCTCGGAATTTGAGATATCTACTGGCTTCTCGGACGGTCCTACGTCTTCCACGAAGCAGAATTGATCTATTTCCTCCTCCAAGAATAGTCGAGAAGATGCAATTTCCTCTTCTGCTGCAACCGGTGCTTTAAGGGAGACTTGTTGCAAGGGAATTATGAACGGATGAGGGATTTGCTGAATAGGTAGTCTGACGGGAGGAAGATCGTCTCGAGCCAAGAAATCTGGCTTAGATACATCAATGTGATTTATTCGAGGATCTCCTGGTCTAATGGCATGACCTATCTCTTGAAAAGTCGTTGAAATGGGCTCGAAAAATCAAGTGAACTGCTCGCAATTGTCGATCCTCGCTCACAAAAATCTTTGATCGGAGCAAGTAATTTAAGGCCGCTACGTTGGTAAAGCTGAGCCGAGGTGCAACGTGCCTCCTATCTGCAATAACAGCCAAGAAAAGAACCATGGTTAGCTGACGAAAACCCATCATCAAGATAAAGCCAAATAGAGAACAATATTATAAGACAAGGATTGAAAGATTTGAAGTGTTTTGCTAAGGAACCTAACTCTAATATACCCCACTTGGCTCTCTCTCTTAGGTTGGGCAGTGGAGGCCATCGTGCCATGCCCCTGAGGCGATGAGGTAGTCATCTTTCATCCCTTTTTTGGACTTAGGGAGGCACTAAATGAGCCTAACCACTGGTGACCAGGACTTGAGGTAAAATCCTCCGTCGGCTTGGGAGTGGCACTCGTTCAGGTGCACTACATCATGCCATGTGAGTCCTAATTAGAGATGCTCATTAAAAGCATCGACACATCCTAGAACCCTAAACATATTTGGTGCGCACTGGTGAGGGCACAACCTGTAATTGATAAGGTAGTCCCTTGTTATCATACCCATGGGGAGGGTCATTCCACCTTCAATAAAGGCTATCATAGGAATGATAACTTCTCTCCCCTCCCTATTTGTAACGATTTGTTCTGTGGAACAATATTATAGGCCCACTTCCTGAGGTATGTGGTATTTCTCTTTGAAAAGTTCTATTTTTGAGGGGGAATCTACCAAACTCGCGAATCTACCAATTTGGACGAACCTAGAATGAAATGACCGCATTCTATAAATAAAGAAAAGTAAAAATGAGTGGCCGAGGAGAAAAGAATATGTTTGAGAAAATGTAAGTCTGCAGAAACTAATATATATGACAGTCTATGATACCTTAGAGAAGATTTCTTGAAAATATCTCAAGAAAGAAAAAGAGTTGGAATAATTTGTATCTTAAAGAAAGTAGGGAGAGTTTAGGTGTGTGATATCTCTGGAATCTGAAGACTTGTGAAAATGGAGAAATGATGTCTCCATTCACTTTATATAGGAAGTTGAAGTGAGTGGGAATTATCCCGCCCAAACGCTTCAGGAAAAAGCCCATCCGTTGGATCTGCGCTTCACCGTTGGATGTGCGAGACAGCGCACCGCCTAGAGCATTTAATAACGCTTTGCGAGCCTCGAAACGTCAATAGCAAGTCTGAGGCGCGTGAATTATCCACACCACGCGTGTGAATTGAAGAATCGTGTGATCTTGTGTCATGGAAGTCAAAACCTTGTTTTTTCTCCTTCGACAAAAGGGAAAAACCAAAGTTTTGAGGGGCTATTGTAGGGGCGGAGGTCCAAAATTCATACGTACTAGGCCTTGGGCTTACGAGAGTCCAAATTTATAAGTATTGGATCCTAATACTTATCCAAGAACTTGAATTGCCGAGGAGGTAAGAATGAGAGATTAAAGATTACTAAGATTGACCCACTAAAATCTTGGGTGTGGGAAATAACCAGGAAGCTTTCCGAGGAAATATTCCTCATCGGATTTATTGAACACGGTTCAATTGTTTACTCGGACCATTATAATAATTCTCCATGAAGTTCCCACCACGTAGAAACACCTCACCGACACATTAGGAAGAAAGAAGACTCCAAAATATCTATAGAAAAGTTGCTACCTCCAAATTAAATGCAATGTACCTACTTTTATAGCCGCATTTATGTGGAGTAGACCTCTGAACAGTGTTTCCTGAGAGATCACAACTCAAAGAAAAGCTTAAGAGGAAGTTTGATGGGACAAATGCTCAAATGGTGGCTTGGATGACGAACAAGTGTAGGGGGAGGATGGTTCAAGGGGGATTATATAATGGGAAATATCTCCCATAAGAAAGGGATCGAAAAATAGAGAAGGAGGACTGTAACAATCACAATAATACTAGTACTCTGTTTACGTGATTTATATGAGCATTTGTCTCCTCAGACAAGGAGTTTATCATATTATCCATTGTCCAATTCACTAAAACTTAGTTTTTTTACCCACTTTCTACAAATTTATTGTATTGGACTCATTAAGCCAAATATTCCATACAGTTCAGGCTTGGGTTACAAATCGTGTCCCTACAAGAGTGTTAGAAAGGGAATTACCTAAAATTAAAAAAATAAGTTTTTATTTTAAAATAAACAATGTAATGTTCTTAAAATTAACTTGTAGGATGCATCCATGTGAATCATGTGATGTGACTTGTGAGAGGGGTTACAAATATTCGCTGTTGCCCATAAATATCCTGTCCACATAAACTGTCATGTAGACAGTAAGACTTACATGGGTGGACCAGATATGTGAAGAAAAACAAATACTAGAAAAAAAAAAGTAAAGCCCAATAAGAAAAGAATATCTATCAAGGCCAAAATGGCCCAATACCACCATTTTTAGAAATTTTTAGCAAGAAAACACTGTTTCGGAAATAATTAGCAAAGTACCACTTTTTCTAGTACTCGAGTTTCAGAAACTCGAGTTCCTCATTAGTTTTCCACCGTGGCATTGCTGAGTTGGATTTATGTGATTAAAAAATTTTTTGTGGTACTCGAGCTTGGTAAACTCGAGTACCATTTACACAGTACTCGAGTCTACTAGGCTCGAGTACCTTTTTCTTAAAAAAAAAAAAAAAAAAATTTACACAGTACTCAAGTTTGGTAAACTCGAGTACTGTGTAAATTTTTTTGTGAAGTTTTTTTTTTTTTTTTTTTTTTTTTTTTTTTTTTTTTTTTTTTTTTTTTTTTTCTTGTTTGGGGATAATAAAAAAATAAACATAAAGATAAAAATAAGTAGTTTTTTTATGTTTTTATTTATTTAAATAGAGGCATTGTAAAATATAGAGATTTTAATTTCGAAATATGAATTTAATTTCTACATTAATTAAAACTAGTGTATGACCCGCACAATGTGCGGGTTAATTAGTTTTATTTATTTATTTTGAATTAGGATACTCTTATTTTTTATTTATGGTAAAATAAATAAAACTCTCTAATTTATAGGTATGGTATCTTAAAATTTTAAAATTTTTCATCAAATCAGGATGATTAGTACATTAGTACATAGTTTTTAAAATAAAAAAATTTTAAGATACCATACCTCGTCTTTAAAATATAGAGATTTTAAGATACCATACCAAACTCGAGTACTGTGTAAATTTTTTTTTTTTTTTTTTTTTTTTTTTTTTTTAAGAAAAAGGTACTCGAGTCTGGTAGACTCGAGTACTGTGTAAATGGTACTCGAGTTTACCAAGCTCGAGTACCACAAAAAATTTTTTAATCACATAAATCCAACTCAGCAATGCCACGGTGGAAAACTAATGAGGAACTCGAGTTTCTGAAACTCGAGTACTAGAAAAAGTGGTACTTTGCTAATTATTTCCGAAACAGTGTTTTCTTACTAAAAATTTCTAAAAATGGTGGTATTGGGCCATTTTGGCCATCTATCAAAAGAAAAGAATAGGAACAATCCAACCATAAAATGGGCCTTATGTCCAGGCATCTTCCACACTATATTACTGGTTATTAAGCCCAATAAACAATCACAAATCTCTAAATTGGGTTACACAACCCACAACAGCCGAACCTTACCATTTGCTAAACCAAGCCGGGTTGAAACGACCCATATCCTATTCAGGCTAAACAAAATTCTTATTCGGACTAGATCCCGTGTTTTGCTTGGGTCAAATGACCCACGTCCTTGCACAGTTTAAATACTTATTTTATTTTGGGCTAATGAACCATAAAATTATTGGGCTTTCGACCCATGATTCCTCGTTCAAAAGGTTTGGGAGGGACACCTTATTAAGTGGCCCTTATTTATACAAAAAGGGTTAGCTTGAGTAGAAGCCAGGTCCATGAAAAAGGATTTTTTTTTTTAAACCAAGCTCATGAAAACTTAAGGGCTTGTTTGGTTCAATTTTTTTGATCACTCAATTTCCATCACTCATCACTCATCACTCATCACTCAATTTTCATCACTCATCACTCATCACTCATCACTCTAAATACCAATGTTGTTTGGTACCATCACTCAGTTTCCATCACTCACTATTTTTCACACTATTTAGGGGCCCACGCCTATCACGGTGCAGCTTTTTCTTCTTCTTTTTTTTTTTTTTTCTTTCCAAGTAGCCAGCAACCCGAACCCAGTGAAAAAAAAAAAAAAAAAAACAATGAAGAAGACCGAACCCAGTGAAGTAGAGAGGAAAAACAAAAAAAAAAAAAACCAGTGAAGAAAAAAAAAACCAATGAAGAACTCCAAACCCAGTGAAGAAGAAAGGAAAAAAAAAAAAAATGAAACCAATGAGACCGAACCCAGTGAAGAAGAAGAAGAAAAAAAAAAAAAAAAACAAACTTTGAAGAAGACCGAACCAGTGAGAAAGAAGAAGAAAAAAAAAAAGTCAATTAGTCAAAAGTTGCGGCTGAGTGGGTCCTTCATGTGTGTTTAATTACAAAAATGTCATTGAGTTATGAGTTATGAAAATTGAAAACAGCCAAAAGGTGTTTTCAGTTTCCATAACTCATAACTCAAAAATCAGAGAATTGAGTGATGGAAACAAAAAATTGAAAACTGAGTTATGACTTGCCAAACAAACTTTTTTTTTAGAATTGAGATGGGTCCCACCATTTTTGAGAATTGAGTTATGGAAACTGAGAATTGAGTGATGAGAATTGATAAACCAAACGACCCCTAAAGAACCCAAATAAACTAATGGGGTTGAGTCCGTTGACCAAGCAAAATGATAAAATACCCATTCATTTCATAAACCCAAAGGGATGGTGCGCACTGGGCATTTAATGAGGTCCAACTCATTTCTTTTTCAAAATGCTAGCTCATCTTTCTTTTTTTTTTTTTTTTGGATTAAAAAATGCTAGCTCATCAACTTCTCTAAAGATTTTTCCATAAAAATAAAAATATCTAAGCTAGAGAAAGAAAGAGCATGGCAACTATGGGGTGTTGGGTTAAGTCACTTATGTGGAGCGTAATTTTGCATTCAATCCGGTTTGGACTCGACTTTTTTTTTTTTTTTTTTTTTTTTTGAGGGAACTTGACTTAACTTGGAAGCGTTACCATTTTAAATGGGATTTGAGAAAATATTTTGGCTCATTTTGTACTCGAATTTGTGGTTATATATGGTTGCTTCATAACTCTTTATTGACATAGTAAAATTCACTATAAGTCTTTGTATTGTGATTATTTTTTGTGTGTTATTCTCTATTTTTCGATTCTCACAGGTTTTGGGAATTAGAGAAAATTCTTAACATGGTGACTATAGGAGTGTGCAAACCATCACCGGAGCCAACAACATTGACCGGCACCGACCCTCCTACACCGCCATTGGCACTGACCGACGGAGCTGATGCCGGCGATCGGAACACAAACAGAGCTCCGATGTCAGTGTGGTGAGGACATCAGAGACGCAAAGCAAGCACCGAGTAGAGCTGAATCGAACCGATATAGATAGACAGAGGAATATTTTCATATCAGGGATACAACGTCATTTAGATGTGTATCCATTTTAAATTTTTTTTACTAAAACGTCGTTGTATTGGGTTATTAAAAAAAAACAAAAAACAAAAAACAAAACAAAACGGCACCGTTTTATGTAGGCTTTCAAACATACCTCACTATAAATTTACTCTATTCGCACTTAGAGCATTCACAGCAGTGGTGCTAAATAGCTATATTGCTATTTTTTAGCACCACTGCACATAAAAAAAGCTCACAGCAATGGAGCAATAAGCACAATTTTTTGCTTCTCTGCTACAGTGCACATCTATCTTTAGATGTGCACTGTAGCTCACATCTAAAAAAAAAAAAAAAATTTTTATTAACTTCTCTCTCTTCTCACGTTAAAAAACTATTTCCTATTCTCTCTCTCTCTCCGGCTTCTTCTTCTTTCTTCTTTCTTCCTCAAAATTTTTTTTTCTCTCAAGCTCACCGGACAGCTCCCTCGTCTCCCTCATCCCTCAGCTCGCCGGCCAACCTTCATCGCCGATCTGTTCCGCCGACCAGCTCGCCGACCCGCCCCAAGCTCCCTCATCACCGATCTGTTCAGCTCGCCGGCCAACTCCCTCTTCTTTCTTCTCTCTCTCAACGACTCTGACCCAAGCCTCCGCTGGCCTCAGCTACACCGGCCCAAGCCTCCGCCGGCCTCAACGTCTCCGACCCAAGTCTTTTCTCACATCTCTCTCTTGCCGATCTGTGATTGAGTTTTTTTTTTTTTTTTTTTTCATATGGTTTGGTGGCTGTGGTGATGGTGGTTGATTTTGGTTGTGGTGGTGGTGGATGATTTTGGCTTTCGCAGTAGCTTGTTCCTTGGTTTTGTTTTTTTTTTTTTTTTTTTTTTCTACGTTGTGTTGTGGTTGACAAAGGAGAGCGGTGGCCGGTGGTTATGGCCGGTGGTGGTGGTTGTTGGTTTGGCTGATGTAGAGGTGTTTGTGGTTTTTTTTGTGGGTAGTGTGATATATTATTTTATTGTAAGGAATATATTATTTTATTGTGATGTGTATATTATTTTATTGTATTGAAAGTTAAAATAGATTCACTGCTGCAGCATGTGTGTAGCTAAAATAGATAAAGTAACTTTTGGTGTAACTAAATAGCTAAAATTTTGCCTTCACTGCTGTGAATGCTCTTAGGGACCCTTAACTCTCTCTTTCTTGCTCTCGCCAGTCGCCTCTAGCTTCTCGCGGTCTCGCCAGCCTGAGTCACGCCTCGCAATAGTAGTAGCTCACCACGGGCCCGTGGCAAACCACGGTAAGCCATCAGCCCCTTTCTTTTGGTTTTAATGGAAACAGAGTGAGAGAGATTGTGTTTGTAGTTGTAGGTATTAAGATTGGACAAAGGCGTGCGTGTGAGTTGTTGTTGTTCAGTAGGGAAGTTGCGAGTTAGAGATGGAGAGTGTAGAAAGCGTAGAAGAACTGCCATTAACGTTTGTTTGTACAAAGCAGAGTGTTGCTTTGAGATTCTGAGAAGAGACTAGAGAGTGTGTCTCTCTTTCGGAATTTGGATATTGGATAAGAAGTGGGGACTATACTTCATATGATTCCTATTGTTTTATACCATGCAGTTAATTTATTTAGTTAGTTTTTAGTTATTTATTTATTTAGTCAGTTTAGTTAATTTATATCGTGTAGTTTTATAATGCTCTCTTGCTTATAGTTAATGCTTGTCAGTTTAGTTGTTACCATTGGTGAGCATGCCAAAACTCTCACAAATCTTGGAAGCCAAATGAAGAAGGTTCCAACTTAGTCAAGGAATAAGCCTAGGCGTTCTCATGCGGATAAGATAGAAACTGCAGTTTGGTAGGCAAGATTATGGTTAGAACATCCAATAAAAAGCTTAAGAAAGTGCTATTTGTGAACTAGGCACACTTCCGTAGGCTATCTAAGCTTTGATTTTAGGTTGATGCAAGAAAAGACGAGTAAGTAGCTAACTTTCCTTTTCACCAACACCGTTTGCGGATGGTTTTCACTTGATTTTGGTTGCTGTAAATTGTGAAGTACCATATATGTTCCCAGCTAGAGCTACGGATTCAACAGAAGAGTGGACAGATTCCTCTTCTTTTGGAAACAAATTAGGGGTGATTATTCAAAAAGTAGATGGAACCAAGCCATCTTATTTTCTATACATGGGAAAACAACGAACCATATAATCCACCGGGTGAAAACAACCGTGAAATACCTTGAGTTCAGTTTATTCTTGTTTGGCCAAGGCCTCTCTTAGATCTTTGGCCCTCAATCTCCTAAGCCACACGTTGTTAAAGTACTAATCGCATTTGTGTTTATACCCCAAAAAGACTAGTCAAATTATAATTGGGATTCCTCGTAATCATTATAAACCCAAGATCCTCCTAGTAAACACCAATGTGGATCTTAGTACATGTTCACACAACACCAGTAGCAGAACTAGGATTTCAGTTTAGAGGGGGTAAGATTAAAAAATAATAAAAAAGAGTCCAAAATTATTAATCGATATTAATAATAAAATTGCAAACAACAATAATTGTCATACAAAATCTATTAAAATTTAAATAATTGTAAAATAAATAAAAAATTGTAAAACATTCGTGATGATCAATCATCAAAGTAAGAGATTAATCTATATACATCAAGTTTAGACATTTAATTTGATTCCTCAAAATAAATTGAGAAAATAAATTTCAACTTTTCTTTCTCTATTCTTCTAATTATTTAAAATTTGGATTTATGATAAAAATCAAAATTTGAAACTATGAAAATGCAAGAAATGAAGAAGAAATAAATAATGGATGCTTTACTGTTTTAGTATCATACAAGATATTATTATTATTATTATTATTATTATTTTTGTGTGTAAAATTTGAGTTGCATGTGGTTAAACTGAAATGAAAGGAAAGAAATTTGGATAAGTAATAAGAAAAAGGATTGAAATTAGTCAAAAGTCTAAACAGGTTTGGTGGCAGTGGCATTTATTTTATGTCAGGCTCATTGTTTAAATTAGGAGGAGTTGTTTGAGTAATACTACAAAATCTCACCAAATTTTTACAATAAATTAAAATATTAGTATATCATTGGTCAAAATAAAAATAAAATATATCTATTATGAGATTCATTTCAACTAAAAATAAGAGTATTGTGAAAATATTGTGAGAATTTGCTGTGTTTTTGGACCTTATTTTTTATTTATTTATATTTATTTCATGTTAGGGGTATGGTTTGCTTTATAGAAAAATAGGAAGGACTGTTTTGGGAGAAATCGGGGGGGGGGGGGGGGGGGGGAGGTGCCTCCCTGGCCCCCTTCTGGCTCCACCCCTAAACAACACATACTCAAATAATCCAATCTAATCAAATCCGCATTATTTGAGGTCTCACAATGTAACGTTATTACAAGAACTACCTTCCCCTCTAGAGTTATTACTTACACAGAGTATCTAGGTTGTGAAAAATAGTGTGCCTTACTCTAGTAGCAAACATCACCATCAAGCAACCCTAACGCAACTTGTTGGGGTTACTCATTTACTATGAAGACAACAAATAAAACAATGGCTTGTCTTTGGCTCAAACTTACTAATAGCATGTTTGGCATAGTTTCAGTTTTTAGCATTTAATTTTAATTTTTATATACAGTTTTTTAAAACCTTAATTTTTAAAATTTTTTTAAGGTACAAGTATACTTTAGCACACTTTTAGGTAAATTTTTTTAGCAAAAAACTAAATAAATTGTTCCCAAAGAGATACTAAGTGTATTATTCTTTAAAAAATTAAAAAGACTATAGTGTATAATAGTAATCAGTCAATTGTACAAGTAGGTTGTCAGGACCTTATCAAAGTCTACCACCTTAAAGCTTTCAAAAGCTAAAAATGCTATTTTTTAGCATCTCATTCCAAAAAAGCACACTACAACAAAGGTGTTAGTGTTAAAATCTTTACTATCTGAGCTACAGTTCTATTACGGTCCACTGTAGCTCAAATCTTATAAATATAATACTATTTTAATTAAAATATCTTTTCTCTCTCTCTCTCTCTCTATTCCTCTTTTCTTCTCATAGGACTTTCTCTCACTATTTTTTCTTCTCTCTCCCACTATTTTTAATTAATGAAGTGGTAATAGGTATATTGTAAAGTGAATCAAGGAAACACTCATTCCAAATATAATATGGCTTTAATCAGAGAAGATTTCGGCTTTGACTACATATTTCTAGATGAGTCTTCTGTTTGCAAGCAAACAACCTAACATCCTGTTAATACTTATTTATAGATCATAAAAAATAAATAAAACAATTAATTTACTATTTATAAATGATTTGAAGGATACTGCAATATCATTAGCAGTAGAGTGAAATTCCTCCTCGTTGAAGGATCTTGGGCCATCTTGTCCTAGAATTCAAGCCACCATATCCATGATAGTTTGTTATTCAGAAAAGGACTTCTTTTTTAAGGCAAAGATAGATGAAAAAAACTTTGACTTAACCTCTCATTCCAACATATACATATTAGCAACTTGAGCGATGGCCATCCCTCCGGGAATGGATCACATATTCCCTCATCTCGATTACCTAGAAAAAATCCACCTCAATTAAAACCATGTGGTTTGTTTATGATCTGAAAACTTAAGGTCCTTGTTTCAAAAGATGAGAATTCAGTCATAAAACAAGTCTAATTTTCTTTGATTTTCCGAGTCATATTCTCAGACCACAAACAGAAATCTGAGAAAGAGTGAGGAAGAGAGGATGAAGGGTGTTTTAGTCTTTCAATTTTATTCCACCTGAGCAAAAAGCATGTGCTTGTCACATGCAGCATGATTCTGTTAAATATAACAACAAAAATAACATCGGGGTGCAAAGCGTGATAAGTGTGATAGTGTAGGGTGCAAAATGTGCAGCCGGATAGTTAAGGGTGTAAAGTGTAATATAGCGTATAGTTTAGGGTGATAAAGTGTAATTTTCCCAATAAATAAAATAAGTTGTTGAGATGCTAAATACTAAGGGCCTATTTGTTACATCAACTTAAACACATGTTTTCAATTTTTAAGTAATATCACATATATTTTTATACACTTTTTCAATCACATATATTTACAAAAAAAATTAAAAACTATTATTTAAATACGCGTAACAAACCATCTCTAAATTTTTTGATACCGGACGCTCTTATGCAACACATACACATGTACTTATTATAGCTGTAAAGTTGTAAAAATACGCATGCATTGAATTACTGTCGGGTCTTTCAGTCTGCTTTTAGAAAGTCCTGCATCTATCAAGTTCTCCACGCACACTAACTACTTCTCAGAAATAGTGGTGTTATGGGTTTCCAGAGGATGCTTGTGCAAGCCGCCTGGGTTGGTGTGGTATTATCAGTCATGGCAGCCGCAGATACACAATTTCCATTAGCCCTGCCTAACTGCGCAGACAGATGTGGAGATGTGGAAATTCCATATCCGTTTGGCTTAACTGAAGGTTGTTACTTGAATGGATCTGGAGAATTTTCAATCGATTGTGTTTACTCGTCCGGAAAACCTAAACCAAAGACTGGAGCTTTCTTCGTTACAAACATTTCCATCCAAGCAGGCGAGATTGACATCATGATGAATAACGCCATTGACTGTTACAGCCGGTTCGGCAATCGTCTGAACAACACCATGTGGCAACGAGGTCTCACTAACCCGATTTTCACCATTTCTGACACCAAAAACAAGTTCGTCGCCATTGGATGTGACACTTATGCATACCTTAAGGGTGTCAAGAACAATGAACGGTTCTCTTCTGGTTGCCTCTCCGTATGTGAAAGCAAAAGCAATGTAGTCAGCGGGAATTGCTCTGGGATTGGGTGTTGCCAAATGGATATTCCTGGAGGATTGAAAAATATTACTTTGGAAGCAAATAGCTTTAAGTACCACAGAGAAGTCTGGTCTTTCAATCCATGCAGCTTTGCCTTTGTTATTCGAGAAGACAAGTTCACTTTCTCCTCAGAATATCTTACCACTATGGTATACAATAAAACCCTTCCGATGGTTCTTGATTGGGCAATTGGGAGTGAGAAGTGCGATCTTGCACAGAACAAATCGAATTACGTATGTGGAGAGAATAGCACATGTGTTAATTCCCGCTACGGGTCTGGGTACCGTTGCGAGTGCAGTAAGGGTTACCGTGGGAACCCATACCTCAAACATGGTTGCCAAGGTATTCAATTTACTTACTACTTATTTACAACAATTTTTTCAGGGATAATAAAACATTTTTTGACGAATTTCTAATATATTATGTTGCCTTATTTTAATGACAGAAAATTTTTTACAATTTTTTTAGCTGATAGATTGTGATTTACGCATAATAATAATAATAATAATAATAATAATAATAATAGTGAGTCTATGTATAAGTTATATACCAATTTTAGTCTCTAATATTACTATTGAGGGGCAACATGTTCATTTTCGTTTCAGTCAATGCTTTTGATTATACTTTTTCTATTTCTTTTTAAATTTTTTAGATTAATTCTTCTTATTTACTCTAAAATGAACTTGACAACTACAGATATTGACGAATGTAAAGAGCAAAATAATTGCACGAGCAAACAAAGATGTGAAAACAAACCCGGGAGTTATGTTTGTTTGTGCAAAGAAGGATACCATATGGACGAACCCGAAAGGGCATGTCTCCCCAATCAACCAGCTATTCCACCATCTAGTCCACCAACTGGTCAATCATCACTAGCAATTTACCTCGCAGTTGGTGAGTATATTTATTGTATGTTTGTATTTTTGCCCTTAGATTCTCCTCACAGATCAAGATCCTGTGCAATAATAAGTTAGTGCAAGAGGTGCAATACCTTAACGATGGCTGCAGGGAGCAAAAATGAAATTTTACTTTTGCTCCGAATGATCGATGAGGTATTGTATCTCGTCATCCTTTCATATAGAGTATTCTATCCAATCATCAAGTCGGAGTAATTGATCATGATTATTAATGATTTGAAATCACTGCCATTTCCATATTTCATAAAAATATTTTCTGAGATTAATTTCTAGAGATAAGGTCCTAGCATTACTCATAAACATTATGATTTTTTTTTTAGTTTAATTAAGCCATATACTTAAAGGAGATGGTATTACATACATTAGGTGTATGTATTTGTGTGGGGTTTACCCCCTTGTGTGAGAGGGGATGCTAGATACATGCACCCATTGCATAGTAAATTTTCCTACTTAAAAAAGGTCATAGTGATTTGAAAATTCAGTTCTAAGGATGGGAACAATTATTTAGGATCCGTTTAGTTGAAAGGATTTTAGGGGGTAAAAATGGGAGAGAGAAAAGTGGAGAGAAAATGAATTTTTGGGGTGTTTGGTTGAAGGAATTTTTAGAAAAGAAAATTGATGGGGCACATGTGTTTTCTCCCCAAATCCACCAGATTTCAATCTTTCAATCTCTCCAAATTGGAGAGAAAATAAAAAGAAAAATAAGAAGCTTTGCTCTTTTTATGTTTTAGACAAAACTACCCCAACACCAAAGTTCAGCTGTTGGTTTTATCATTCATTTTTGGTTTTTTGTTTTTTCTTTTTAAATGATGTCTCACTCTTCTTCTTCCTCTCTCTCTCTCTCTCTCTCTCTCTCTCTCTCTCTTTATTTATTTATTTATTTTTATTTATTTTTTGTGCTCATCTGTTTCTTTTCTCACTAGTTTTGGCTTCTTCTTCTTCTTCTTTTTTTTCCCCCTTTTTTTTAAATAATAAAAAAAAGTTTTGCCTTCTTGAATATTTTGTGCCTTTTTTTTTTATTTAAAGAAAAGTGTCCATTCCATCATATAATAGTTTTTTAATAAAAATATAACGTGTTACTTTTTTTTTAAATACCATAGGGATATACTAGTAAATTTATACAAACTCAATTTTCTGTCATTTTATTTTTCTTCTCACTCAAATATTTTTTTTTTCATTCATCAACTTTTTCATCTCTAACCAAACACAAATGAAAAAAAAAAAAATCTTATCTTTTCACTTTTCCTACCCCCAATAAATATACCCTTAAAGATTCTTCACTAAACTTTTTTTAAAAAAAAGCTAACTAAACTTGGATGTTTCAGCTTTGAAGTTATTAATCTTTACTGAGATGCTTCAAAATTTACTTAATTTCATCTCTCTATGCATTCAAATTATAATCAATTTTATGCTTATAAGATTAAGTTGTTATAATTAAAGATAAGATTGATTAAGTTCTGGAAATTAATTTGAACTACAAAATTAACACAATTAATAATTATAGCACAGAAGTAAATATATGATGACAAAGAAATTGATTCAGACCTTAAAAGTATATAAAATTGGCCAACAACAAAATTTGTCAAAAAAAAAAAAAAAAAGGCCAACAAAAGGTCTCTAGTGTTCTTTTTTTTTTTTGGAGAATAGGTCTCTAGTTAGTGAATGCTGTGTAGAACTATTCGGTTCAAATCTTTAATTAGTCAATCCATATGCTAAGCACTAAGTAAAGGTAGACATTTTCTGTAACTTTTTCTTCCTATCAGACGCACTCACGATTATTTAATACATTTATACTTCACTTTCTCTACCAAAAGAGAAACACAGATTTGCCCTACCTAACGTGTTGTGCTCAAAAAGGCCAAATAGCACGACCCTTTTTAGTCTTTTTATAAACTCACGTTAACACAATTAATAATTATAGCACAGAAGTAAATATATGATGACAAAGAAATTGATTCAGACCGTAAAAGTATATAAAATTGGCCAACAACAAAATTTGTCAAAGAAAAAAAAAAAAAAAAGGCCAACTAAAGGTCTCTAGTGTTCTTTCTTTTTTTTTTTTTTTTTTTTTGAGAATAGGTCTCTAGTTAGTGATTGCTGTGCAGAACTATTCGGTTCAAATCTTTAATTAGTCAATCCATATGCTAAGCACAAAGTAAAGGTAGACATTCTCTGTAACTTTTTCTTCCTATCAGACGCACTCACGATTATTTAATACATTTATACTTCACTTTCTCTACCAAAAGAGAAACACAGATTTGCCCTACCTAACGTGTTGTGCTCAAAAAGGAGAAATAGCACGACCCTTTTTTAGTCTTTTTATAAACTCACGTTGGCCTTTATGGAATGCCATGGCCATATATGTTTGGTCACGTAACTCACGTTGTCTGCACTCTGCAGGAGAAATATCATCGTTATCCTTTTTCTATTTCTTTTTCTTTTTATAATCTTTATTATCCTTTTTCTCTATTGGTAATGATGGAAGCAAATAACAGTGTTTGGAAAAGAACTTAGTAATGTTAAAATTTTAAGCTAGGATAAAGTAATTTAGTGTAATACTCCTTATTTTTCAATGTCTTTCTATTTGGAGAGAGAACTACTGTTGACCATGATTTTAAAAAAATAATACTAAATATTAGCCATTAATTGCGCACTAATTAGTTTTTTTTTTTTTTTTTGGTGTGTGTGTGTTAATGTTTAACTGTTTAAGTATGAAAATACAAAACACTTTTATTATATCCTCTTTTTATCATTTTCCATATCAAAAAACACTTTCTCAAGTTTTTATTTTTTTAAATTTTTTTTAGGGACACTTTCTGAAGGTCTTAATTTATTATTGAACAGAATACGAGCTTCAAAGGACATTAACATTATAGTTTTGTCAATCATTTTAAACGTTAAAACTCTTTTTGGTTTGGACTTTTAACGCAAAAGGCCTACAACTAAAGTAGGTTCGGTATCTTAGGGTGCAAAAAAAATATGGATTGCATATTAGTACATATTAGTAGGAGTTTCAAATCTTTGATATATGTGCCTTGATATTTTTAATGAAATTATATATTCTTGGCTAATTGTCTTCTTCTCAACTAACAAAGGAACTTTGTGGTTTTAAAAAAGGAGTCAATTCTACCTTCTTCAGTAAAAAAAAAAAAAAAAAGGTGTCAATTCAAAACTTGGTTCACCAGTCTCATTTAATTGTCCATATTTTTAGTTTTGATATTATTTGACATGAGCCGGATTTTAAAGCCACTTGTAGGAGATATATATATATATATATATATATATGTGGTAGCCACCACCTACGCTATAAATGAACTTGGTCGAATCATCTTTATATGATATGTATGATAAATATTTAGACTTTTACTATGTTTGCCTTCAAAAAGGCAATGGTATTAACAAAAGTATAAAATTAAAACGTTGTACTTGGTGAAAATGCATGTTTGAATGTGTGCAGGTATTAGCCTTATTGGCCTCTTAGTACTGCTTCTGGGATGTTCTTGGATATATTGGGGATTGAAAAGAAGAAAGCTCATCAAACTCAAGGAAAAATTCTTCCAACAAAATGGTGGCTTACTATTAAAACAACAACTCTCTAATCATCAAAAGTCTGTCGAGACAACTAGAATCTTTACTACAGAAGAGCTCAAAAAGGCCACCAACAACTACGACGAAAGTAGAGTCCTTGGTCAAGGAGGCTATGGAACTGTGTATAGAGGAGTATTATCAGATAACACAATGGTTGCCATAAAGAAGTCCAAAATTGGTGATCAGAGCCAAATCGAGCAATTCATAAATGAAACGATTGTGCTTACCCAAATTAACCATAGGAACGTGGTTAAGCTATTTGGTTGTTGTTTGGAAACAAAAGTTCCCTTACTAGTTTATGAATTCATCACAAACGGGACTCTTTCTAACCACATTCATGATAAAGGCCTCTCAATCTTACTTTCATGGGAAAATCGTTTGAAAATTGCAACAGAAACTGCAGGAGCACTTGCATACTTGCATTCATCAGCTTCTATGCCAATTATACATAGAGATGTGAAAACTGCAAATATTCTATTGGATGATAACTACACAGCAAAAGTGGCCGACTTTGGAGCTTCAAGGCTAGTTCCTCTTGATCAAACAGAATTGAACACTTTGGTGCAAGGAACTTTGGGGTACTTGGATCCAGAATACATGCAAACTAGCCAACTAACAGAAAAAAGTGATGTATACAGCTTTGGTGTTGTTCTGGCAGAGCTGTTGACAGGTAAGAAGGCACTTGCTTTTGATAGGCCAGAAATTGATAGAAATCTAGCAATATCCTTTGTTTCTGCTATAAAAGAGGATCGCCTACTTCAAATTCTTGAAGATCACATTGTCAATGAGGGTAATATTGAACAACTAAAGGAAGTTGCTAATCTTGCAAAAAGGTGCCTAAGTTTGAGAGGGGAGGATAGGCCTTCTATGAAAGAGGTGGCAACGGAGCTAGAGAGATTGAGAATTTTGGGAAAACATTCATTGGGAAACATTGATGTCAATGCAAAAAAGACTGAGCACTTGCTTATTGCAACTAGTCACTCTTTCAATGTTGATGTTGACACTGGTTGTTCTACTAGTACAACTGCTGAGTATGACAGCATCAAAGACCAAGTATTGAAACCTGTGGAAGATGGGAGATAATTACTTAGTCCTCGGTAATATATTGGTATCAATTGATAATTGAATTTGATATGGTATTACGATGATCTTTGTAATTTTGAATTAAGTACTCAACTCATAAAGTTGTTTGAAAGTGTAGTAATTTGCATTTGTTTTGTGAGTTGTGCTTTAAGTCTTGACTATTGGTAATTATGGGAGAGGTTGTATGTTAAGGCTTGTTATATATGTATTAATGGTAGAAATGTAGGAGTCCTAATCAAGTCTTTTTTATTGATTTTTTAAAATGGTTGTTATCATTTGGTTAAGCATAGCTCTCATTTATCCATTTCTTTTTCTTAATTGTGCCAATGAAATTTCCCAATTTTTTGTTCCTTCCTCTTTCACCCACATTAGAATTGTTGATATATATCTCTTGATAAGCAAGAATCAATTAGACTATTTGATAGAAGTGGAGGTGCAATTGCACTTTTGTACGGCATTATTTTTGGGGTTTCTCTATTATATAAGATCCATTTTTTCTTATTTTCATTTGGATGTAAGTGACATGACAAATAAGGAATTTAGAAGTTAATTCACATACTCCCTCTATAATGCTATAGCTACGATATATTTTACAACCTTTTTATAAACTATTATTGTAGCAAATTTTTATTGGTTCTCATTTAAGCCTACTACTAACAACACTTTTTTCACTTATTAATAATCACTCGCCACATTAATAGTCTATAAAATATTTTGTAGTTCTAGCATTTTCCATCTCATAAATAGTGATTTTTTAGGGGAGAGAGAGAGGGGGGGTGGAAGAAGAAGCAAAAGATGATTGGAAAATCTATAAGGAGATTAAGGACAAAAAAGCTAATGTTTTTCTCCTCAATAATTGGGCTCACAACTCACAACATTACCAAATCATATTACCACGTCACACGGTCACATATGGATTATATGATTAATTAAAGCTCATGTTATTTCTCCTCATGAAGTTAAGACTAAATTCTCACTTCATATTATTCATTGCTCCATGTTGCACTTTGCTCATATTTACACAAAATGGACCTTAAAAGATACTTCTTCAATTAAGGGGGATTACATTTTACCACCTTAAACTATATCTCATGTTACACTTTGCACCCTAAACTTTTCGAATGCACGTTTTACACTCTAAAATATGACTCTTGTTACACTTTGCACCCTGCCATTAAGTTTGTTATTAACTTGGATGAAAATTCAAAGTTTAAGGTGTAAAGTGTAATAAGGAGTATAGTTTATGGTGGTAAAGTGCAATTTATCTTTTGTTTTTAAAGTATTGAGAAGAGGGGCTATTAGGTTTGTTAGGTTCTAAGGATTTAGGATCCAAATGTATTAGAACTTCAATGTGTAATGTTGGCAAACCATGATCAAAACTTAGAGTCTAGAATTAAGCTGCTCAAGGTATGTTTATTGTAAAGTTAGAATCTAGTAATTGCAGAAAATTATTGTTCACTTTCTGCTAGGCTCGATTGATCAAAAATTAGACTCGATTGATCAAAAATTAGACTCGATTGATCGAAACTCATGCAGATTGTTTTTCTGCAAATTTTTCCAACTCAGCCCATGCCCATATGACGTGTAGAGTTTTATGTTTTAACTTAAGTATAAAAAGAAAAACCCTAGCCATGTTTTATTGTTGTTTTTTATGTTGTGTGTATGAATCTCTTGTGAGATCTAAAGATGTTTGTCTTCATACATACTTAGGGTTATCAAGATCAAGATTGATGTCGAGAACTTGGTGATCATTTCAGTTGTTGCATGAAGAGCTTAAAGAAAAACACAAGTGGGAGTACTTGTGGTTGTTGTCAATCCCAAAAAGAAGTAGTTTGTGGACTCGGAGCTGTCACGTGGTTGTGGTAGTAAGTTTTCTACTCGAGGTAGCAATAGGATGTTAGTGGTCTAAGTTGCTATTGTAAAATTTCAATTCTTTCATAGTGGATCTGTTTTACCTTGAGGATAGCTAGGTTAAATCTCCTTAGGTTTTTTTTCGGTTTGGTTTTCTTGGGTTATCATATTGTTGTGTTTTTTATTTTTTGTACTGTTTCAATGATATGATTTATTTGTGTTAACTTAGATCTGTATAATTTACCTAAGTTAATCACTTGGTTAAATAACTAGGTTAATCTGTTTGTGTTTAAGGGGTCTAAAAATGTACAAGTGGTATCAGAGCAGGTTAGCTCTAGTATTTAGATCCTTTGATCTAAGAGTTGATCCTTGACTCCTGTTGTCATAGAACACAGTTATTCTCTTGTGATTCCACCTCACTTTGATGGGAACAACTATGCCTACTAGAAAGTAAGGATGAAAGCATTCCTGAAATCTATTGATGAGAGAGTTTGGAATTCCATTGAATACGGATGGGAGAAACCCACTACTCCAGTTAGTTAGTGGCAAACTTCTCAGAAAGAAGCAGCTGCTTTTAATAGCAAAGCTATGAATGCTATTTTTAATTCTGTTTCAATGGAGGAATTCAAGAGGATCTCAAATGTTGAGGTTGCTCATACTGCTTGGAATATTCTCCAAACTATACATGAAGGCACAAAGGCAGTTAAGATCAACAAACTGCAACAATTAACAACTTGATTTGAAAGTATTAGAATGTCTAATGATGAAAGTTTTGATGAATTCTATGCTAAACTTAATGATATTATTAATTCTGCTTATAATTTGGGTGAAATCTATGATCAACCTAAAATTGTTAAGAAGATACTTAGATCCTTGACTGAGGACTTTAGGCCTAAAGTGACTGCCATAACTGAGAGTAAGGATGTGGACTCCATCCTTGTTGATGAACTTGTAGGATTTCTTCAGTCCTATGAGTTAGACCTATCCAAGACAAACAAATTCAAATCAATGGCTCTTAAGTCAATTGATGATGTTGAAGGGAATGGATTTGATGACGAACTCTCTACTACAGAGATTGCTTACCTTGCCAAGAACTTTAGAAACTTTCTTAGGAACAATAACAGAAGGGCAAGAGGTAAAAACAATGCTAAACCTAGAAATTTTAGGAGGAATGAACCCATTAAGGTGAACAATAATGAAAAACCTAAAGTGAAAGTAGGTCAAACCTCTAATAATTCTATAGGTCAACAATGTTTTGGTTGTCAAAGGTATGGTCATGTGAAATCAGAATATCCTACATTCTTGAGATCAAAGGGTAAGGCTATGGCTGTAACCCTTAGTGATGGTGAAGTTTTTGATAATAAGTCTGATAGTGATGAGGATGGAAACTTCATTACTTTTACAGCTACTGCTGTAGTTAATAAAAGTGTTGTGGTTGATGAGAACCTTTCTGATGGGGAACTCTCTAAGAATGTTGATTTGCAAGAAGCCTATAATAAGCTTTACAAGGTTGCTGTGAAGGATGCTATGAATGTTGATTTAGGTTTACAGAAAATTGCTTCTCTTGAACTTGATAAGAAGAATTTGCTCATAAAATTATTTAATGCTAATGAATTGCTTGATAAGGTGAAGACTAAGAACATGTTGTTGCTTGATAAAGTTAAGAATTTAGAACTTGAATTATCTATTACTAGAGAACAAACAAATAAGTTGTTAGTTCTAAACTTGAACACATGTTGAGTATTTAGAAGTCTCCATTAGACAAAACTGGTCTAGGTTTTTAAGATAGTATCTTTGTGCCTAAGAATCATTCCACAAATTTTGTTTATTCTTCTAAGCCTCCTGTGAGTGAGATTGTAAAACCAGTAGAAGTTACACCTCCTAGAAAGATTAGGGTTGATCTCAAAGAGTCTAAACCTAAGACTTCTAACCATCCTAAGGACAAGTTTCATGATAGACCTGCATGGGTTTGTCATTTTTGTGAAAATTTTGGGTACATTCGTCCAAACTGTTTCAAGTTGCAAGCTGCCAAAAGTACTTGTACCTCAAACACAAGATCCCATGGTACTTATTGGTGAATTGGTAAAGTCTTTAAACCTTTATTCCAATCCTGGAGTTGCTTAGCATTCTAATATGAATAATAACTCTAATGCAAGATTTGCATCTAAAAAGTTTTGGATGCAAAAGGCTCTGTCTAATTAAGTCTTTCTAACATGGTCCTTGTGCTTCATTTCTCTATTCTTTGTGACCATTCCTTTTTGTTGTTTTGCTTTCTTTATTTTTTTCTAGGATTTGCATTGTATAACATTCATGCATTTCAAGCTAGGTTGTTTTTGATATTTTTTTATAAAAAACAAGAAACAAGAAAAAAGAGGAAAAGAAAAGAAAAATGTGTTTTGCATTATTTTTCTTGGATTTGAAATCAAGGTTGGCCACTAATATTTACATAACATGTTTATGTACTTGGTTTAGTTTGGATGAGCTTATTTTGTTGCACTTTACTAGTTTGAGTTTTGTAGTGCATATTGTGTGAGAGTTGTTTATAGTTGTTGATCACATGATCTTGATCTTGAAGTCACATGCTTTTGATCGTAGGGACTAAAAAATCCTAAGAGAAAGGCATAAATAACCATCTTATCATTGTTTACTAGCCAATCATGAACATCTTAGTGCATATCATAAGATTTTGTGCTCGAGAAAGTGCATATCATATAAAATTGGTGTGTACATTATCTTGGCTGTTTTAATTAGTTTCAAATCATATAAAATTGGTGTGTACATTATGAGACAAATCAAGAAACTTACATGATTGTAAGCTTGTTTTCTAGGAGATATGAAAGTTATATAATGTAACTCTTTAGGTGATAGTTACTTTCAAACTTATGTGATGAATTTTGTAGAAATTGTGATTGATCACTACTTACTTATCACCTCACATGTATCTCAAGCTCTTGCTAGTTGCACACACTACACAAGTTATTCTTTGCTAAACGTGGTACATTATATTGTGTGTGATCTTGTTATAGTCATCCAAGATTAAATGTTCCTTGATTTTAATGCAAAATGTGTTTAAAGTTTGAGAATTGGGGACAAATTGATTGAAAAATTTGTTTTTGGAAGATTTGGGTTAAATTCAATGGTTTTTGAAAAACTTTTCATCTCATACTCATGCATTTTATTCATAAAACATTGTGCTTTGAAGACTTTATGCATTAAAATGCTTTGTTTTTCAAAAATTTGATTTTTCCAGATTTTCAATCGATCGAACCTGTTGCTCAACCGATTGAAATTGCGATTAAAAATTTGGTTTGAATCTACCTGGCTCGATCACTGCTCGATTGATGCTGGATCGATCGAATATGTTTTTTGATCGATCGAACCTATTTTTCGATTGATCGAAAATCGGTCAAAGAGTTTTTAAAAACATGAGATTTTCATGTGTTCTTCACTATTTCAAAAGTTTTGAAAAAACTTTTCTTACTCTCTTCGGCCAATCTAGATTTACTATCAATTTTTTGTCGTTTTCCCTCAAATGTTTCTCAAGGTTTTTGTTGTCTAGTACCGGTAAGACCATTCTATCCTTTCATTTTTGGTTTAATTTCACTTTTCATGAATTTTTTCATGCATTTTAGGGAAATTTTCAGACCTAATAGATTTTGGGGTTCTTGATGTTTGAGATGTTTTATTTCACAATTGATCAATGGGTTTTTGTTGTTGGATGATGTAAACTTGTTCCTCATAGTTTAATTTGATTAATTTTGTGATTTGGGAAGAATTGAAAATCCTAGGGCTTGAAACTCACTAAATTTGGGGATTTTGTTCAATTGAGAATAATTTGATGAAATTGGCTTATGTCATTGATTAATTATGTCATTATATAATTTACTCTAACTTGTGTAATGATAAATTGATCAATTTGTTGAGATTATTGAAATTGGGTTTTTCAAAGTTTGGATTTTTGTTCTAAAACTCTATGTTCTAGCAAATTCTGTGTTTTAAAAGTATAATTGGACCATTCTCAATGCATTAGAGCATGCATCATGTGGTTATTCTGTTCATGCATCATATAGATTGTTCTTTTCTTTTCTTTTTCTTTTTTTTTTTTGTGCTCTAACCATGTCTGATGCAGTCTGCCCTTGGGTTTTTCTTTTTTTCTTTTGTCTCTTTTTTGTCTATCCTTTCCAATCCTTAGCATCATAGTTAGGAAGACTAGAGCCCATAGGACATCCACCTCCTCTTCTACTCCAACTTTTGATAGTGAAAGGTTTCTCAATGAGAAAAACCAAGAGATCTATGAGAAGTTGAACATTCTTAGATTTGTGTGGGTTGAGAGAAAAGTTGTTTTAGATGAGTTTGAACCGGAAATTAGGAGAAATTTTGAGCGTAGGAGCTTAGTTTGTGAAGAGTTGGATACGGGGTGAAGAGTATGTCATTACTCCTTCAGTAGTGGCCTTTGCTCTTGGGATGCCTAAGGTACGGCAGCCTATGTACCCTTATGATGAGTCACCTCCACTTGATGACATTATGTCATATCTGACTGGTACTTCCATTAAGTGGGGTACTGATCCTCTGATCACTTCTCATGTGTTAACCGAGATTCATTACTTGTTTTTCTGAATTTCTTGCCATTCTATCTAGCCCATCTCTCACTTGCACACCATTCCTATCAAGAGATATGCATTTTGTATGCCCTTGTCACAGATGCTCCTATGAGTTTTCATTATCTTTCCATTCGATCCTTGGTTGAGGTTCATAGGAGTAGTTTTTCTACTTATGCTCTTTTCTTCCCGATTTGTATTCATTGGATTTTATTGCATTTAAGTCTAGATGAGTTTCCTGCTTCTAAGCCCGTACACATTATAGCTTTTATAGGTGCCACCTTTCTTAGGTAGAGAGCTGCTCAGATGAGAGCTAGATCTAAATGCCCTAGAGTTGAGTCTTATTCGAGTGTTTCACCTCCTCCTGCTCTTTCTTCAGGTGATCTGATTGCTAATGAGTATGTTTATCCGACTGTTGCTGCTACTTCTCCACCTTCTACTTTAGATGATTCTAGCATTCATCATATGTTGGACACTATCATGACCATTTAGGTGGCTCATGGTTGGCTTTTGATGGATGTGCTCACGGAGCTTCAGGCTTTGCATATAGATTTGACGAGCTTTAGACGGTCCCCTCCGCCACCTCCTTTTGATGATGAGTCTTGACTGCCATTTGGCAATTTGTTACAAAAAGGGGAAGTACATATGGATGAAGATAAGGGGAGTTTTTTTTTTTTTTTTTTTTTCTTTTTTTTTTTTGGGAACTTTAGAGCTTTAGATTGTATCTAAGTGCTTCACATTGTACTTACTTTTTTGGCTCATGATATATTTATTTTGATGTCTTTATTTTTTATGAGTTGTATATGATAGGGGGAGATATTATGTTCTTATTTCTATTTCTTGTTTCACATTGTGCTACATTGGCTATTGATTTATATTTATGAGATTATACATGATATATGTCTTTTATTTTATGTTATGTGAAATTAAGATTTTATTTTATTTTACTTGTATTTTCCACACACACGTTTATGTGTTTGTTAAAGTGTTATAGGAATATATAGGTTGATTCAGTCATGCTGCTTTCTACACTTGAAACTGATAGATAGTAGTTAGGTTGAATTGTTTTTGGTTGGGCAATTATATTGTAATGGGCTGTTTTTGTAACTTTGAGCATTTTGTTTTATTACGTGTTTTGTCACGGATTGCCAAATGGGGAGTTTGTTAGATTCTAAGGATTTAGGATCCAAATTTATTAAAACTTCAATGTGTAATGTTGGCAAACCATGATCAAAACTTAGAGGCTAGAATTAGGCTGCTCAATGTGTGTTTATTGTAAAGTTGGAATCGAGTAATTGCAGAAAATTACTGTTCACTTTCTGCAAGGCTCGATCGATTGAAAATTAGACTTGATTGATCGAAGCTCGTGCAGATTGTTTTTCTACATATTTTTCCAACTTAGCCCAAGTCCATATGACGTGTAAGGTTTTATGTTTTGCCTTAAGTGTAAAAGGAAAAACCCTAGCCACATTTGATTGTTGTTGTTTATGCCGTGTGTGTGAATCTCTTGTGAGATCTAGAGGTGTTTGCCTTCTTACATACGTAGGGTTATCAAGATCAAGATTGATGTCGAGAACTTGGTGATCGTTTCAGTTGTTGCATAAAGAGCTTAAAGGAAAACACAAGTAGGATTACTTGTGGTTGCTGTGAATCCAAGAAAGAAGTAGTCTGTGGACTTGGAGCTGTCACGTGGTCGTGGTAGTAAGTTTTCTACTTGAGGTAGCAATAGGATGTTAGTTTTACCTTGAGAATAGCTAGGTTAAATCCTCCCCAGGTTTTTTATCGATTTGGTTTTCTAGGTTATCATATTGTTGTGTTCTTTATTTTCGGCACTGTTTCAATGATATGATTTATTTGTGTTAATCTAGATCTGTATAATTTACCTAAGTTAATTACTTGGCTAAGTAACTAGGTTAATCTGTTTGTGTTTAAGGGGTCTAAAAACGTACAAAGTCTTTTCACGTGTGTTATATTTTTCCATCCAAGTTAATAGCAAACTTAACATCAAGGTGCAAAGTGTAACAAATGTCATAGTTTAGAGTGCAAAATATGCATTCGAAAATTTTAGGGTGTAAAGTATAACATGAGGTATAGTTTAAGGTAGTAAAGTGTAATTTTGATGCATATATTTTGAAGACCCAATATCAAGTTGGTAAAAATTCCATCTGGTCTTAACTATCAAAGGCAGCCTAACTTGCCAATCCCATTTCACTAGAATGCAAAACGCATCACGGGAGTGTGCACTCAAGCACATGTGATCCATCGAAAAAGAAGCTAATTTGGTTCGTTAAGGAAAACCATATTTACAAAGGAAATTTCTCCTTATTATAAGGTAAAAAGAGTGGAACCGAACCAAGTATTAAAGCATGGTTTTCAGAATTGAGCCGTTCAATGAACCCTAAAAAAAACAAGTTCAAGGTTTTTAAGATTAGACCAAGTCTAGCTACAGGTGCAAATGTCTCATCAAAGTCAACTCCTTCCACTTGAAAGTATCCTTGTGCAACAAGTCCAGATTTGTTTCTAATAACAATTTGTGAGAGACCACGCCCCCGGCTCATTTTATAAGATGTAGGGCCAAACTCACGTGAATGGGTGAAGTCATGTTATTGCCTCTCAAAATAGAGGTTCGACTAGTTATGTTTTCCCCTTTAGATTAAGGGTTTTACAATGGAGTCACCACTTATTTAATTATTGGAATAAATAAGAAAACCAAAATTAAAAAATTCCTCATTTTATTAATTTGCAATTGAATTTACATTGATCATAGGAAAATTACATGGCTTTGGTCCTAGATACAATCTAAGATAAAGTACATAACTTTGTTTTCTAGTTACAATCTAGAAATTGAAAATTACAAGGATAAACATTGGTCTATCAACCCTTGATCTAAGTTTGGAGGCTATGTTACAAGGTGAGAAGGTGTTAGGCACCCACCTTGCACAGTGAAACCGGTCTTCTAGACTATGGTGGCCAACATTCATATCATATCATCTAATATATCAATCAATTTGCATGTTGAATTTAATGTGTGTGCATGTGATAAACCTTAATTCAATTTATTAAGCATTGCATTTGGACTGAAAAATAAATTCTAGTTAATGTGTGTAGATGGTGATAACCTAGACTAAAGGATTTGAAAGAATTATGAAACAAACATGTTTTTCATATTTTTGATGTGGATTTAAGATTAAAACTAGTGTTATGCATGAAAATGTGATGAAAAACTAAGAACATGTGAAGAACACATAGGAATACTAAGAACATTCAAACATATTCAAGAGAATTTAAATGATTACTATCATGCTTTAATCTTAAACTCTCATCATGGCAACACAAAAAACAATTAGGGAAAGCGATTATACCTTCATGCAAGATCCATATGGTGGAGGAAGAGACTCTTGAGGGAGATCTTAAGAGTGGAGGAAAAGAAGAGTTAGAAGTGGGAGAGTGAGTCTCACTCAATACCTTGAGTCTCAGGAAGACTAAGATATGACAAGACTACTCAACTTCACTAGAACTTAAGAGAGGAGAAGAGGGGGGGTTTATATAGTAGTGGTTGAGAAAATATGAATGAAAGGTCATTTAATGAGGGTTGACAAAGAATCATGAACCTAGACCTTATTTTAGCTTTTGAGGAAATCTGGTGCATTTAAATGTAGAGATTGGTGAAAGTGAGGAGCAAGCAAAATTCGGTTTTCCCGTAGCTATTGTAACAGCCTGTAGAGCAAAATTCAAAAAATCATATCTTATTCAATTATGATCGGAATTATCTCATTCTTGTGCTGAAATTGAAGCCTCGGATGCCTAGTTTCTGGGAAAATTAACCTTATTCAAAGATTCAAAATATTTTGAGAGATATCAACGAAATGATGAGCAGAGGTCATTTGTTAGAAAACAATTTCAGCACAATTAGCATTAATTGATCCCAAATTAGATTTCAATTAACATTAATAGGCTTCAATCAGTCCCATTTCAGACCTAATTAGTTCTAAATTTACCTTAATTAAAAGATAATTGCACAAATTACTCATTGAATGATTAATGTTTAACTATCTAGTTAATTAGGTGTGTGCAACCCTACCATAAAATATTGTCCTAACCAATTAAATTATGACACATCATTGATCTCAAATTGATTATACTTATAACTAATTGAAATCAATTGTTCATAATCACATATAGTCGAACTCAATTTGTGATAGTGCAACTCAGCCATTAAAACTTGATTTGATCGTTACAACATCAAGATTATTTTGGTGAAATGAGATTAAGGATCTAATGACTAGAATTAAGATGTATATTTCCAAGGCAAAATTACCCATTTACCCTCCAAGTGAGGGTAAATGTGAGTTGCAAAATGAAGGGTCAACAGAATGCTCCTCATTGACAGAGCTTGAAGAGCGAATGTCAATGTATGAAAATGACACCTAACTTTGCAATCAATATTTAACCGTGGTGAATGCAGATAAGAATGCGAACCGTCATGTAGTGGATCAAAATGTGGACCGAATCTTAGGGGAGATTGCCTACATACCTTTTGGTGAAATGATTAGGTCCAAACGTAGTTCATTTTGATGTATGAGCCTTTTCCTTCAATAAGCAAAGTACATGCCTTAGTTCTTCAAGAGGAATCATAAGAACATTGGACATGGAGGATCCTTTGCAGCAAAACCAAATTCAATTGCCATGTATGTGAATTCAACGGGCATAATGTTGGTAAAGCTAATTGGAGCAAGGGAAACAATAAAAAGGAAAGACCTTTATGTACACACTGCAATATGCTTGGGCACACCATTGACAAGTGCTATAAGCTTCATGGATATCCACCCGGGTACAAGCCAAAGGGAAAATCAAATGCTAACCAAGTCCCTTATGATCAAGAAACTTTGGTTGAGCATCCTTCATTTGGAACAGTCCAATGTCCAATTTCAAAGGCTCAATGTGAGCAATTGCTGGCTTACTTCAACACTAGCTTTGGTTCTAGTGACAAGCATCAAGCTGCTACTATAAGCAGTGGTGATGGAGTGCCCAGCTTAATGACTGCAATTGCTGGTGTGGCTTCTTCTGTTGGTGTTCTTGCTAGTGCTAGTATGGCAGTCACCACTTCACAACCCTCAGCTTCTAATTCCTATCTTGAGACTATGGCAGGTATGGCTTCTGGTTTGCCATTCATTTCCAACTTTAAGCATTCTATTTTCTCTGCCAAATTAGTCAGTAAAGATATGTTTTCATCCACTGATTGGGTCATAGACACAGGGGCTACTGACCATATGGTGCATTCAATTTCTTGTTTCACCACTATAACTTCTACTCTAAACACTCATATGAACTTACCAAATGGTGAAATTGCTTTAGTTATTCACATAGGAACTGTCAAAATTACAGAAACACTTGTTCTATATGATGTTCTCTGTTGTCCTACATTTAGTTTCAATCTTATATCAGTGAGTAAATTGGCAAAATTTGTTCTTTGTTGCCTCATTTTTCTTGGAACTTTCTATTTCATCCAGGACTTTGCTCGTTGGAGCATAATTGGTCTGGGTAGAGAGTACAATGGTCTTTACCTGCTGGAAGAGAGCAAATACATTTCCTCTTCAATTTCTGCAGTGTTTTCAGTTAACAAGGCTCAGCCACATGTTTGGCATCTCATATTGGGGCATTTGTCAAATGCCAAATTGGCTTTGATGAAGTTTAATAAAGTGCCTCTTCATGATTTTGTAAATAACTTTCATTGTGACATTTGTCCTATTGCAAAACAAAAGAGATTACCATTCAATAAAAGTTCTCATGTTTCTGAAAATTGCTTTGATTTGCTGCATTGTGACTTGTGGGGTGCCTTTTCTGTTCATACTATTGACAATTGCAAATACTTATTAACCATTGTAGATGATTTTTCTAGGTCTACTTGGGTTTATTTGTTGAAACACAAGTCATAAACACAATCTATCTTAGAGCAGTTTTGTAATTTGGTAGAAACTCAGTTTGCTAAAAGGGTCAAGGTTGTGAGGACAGATAATGGGACTGAATTCATAATGAAAGATTTCTTTGCACAAAAGGGCATTTTGCATCAATTAAGTTGTGTTGAGACCCCTCAATAAAATGCCATTGTTGAGAGGAAGCATCGACACATCTTAAATGTTGCAAGATCTCTTATGTTTCAAGCCAAATTACCTTTATATCTGTGGGGACATAGTGTCTTGATTGTAGTGTACTTGATCAATAGAATACCAAGTTCACCATTGTCCTATAAAACACTTGATGAAATCCTTTTTGGTCATGAGCCAACCTATGATCATTTGAGAGTATTTGACTGCCTATGTTATGCATCTACTCTTTCTCATAACAGATTAAAGTTTAACCCTAGAGCTAAAAAAATGTGTATTTTTGGGGTATCCTTTTAGGGTAAAAGGTTATAAAGTGTATGATCTTTCTACCAAATTAGTTTTTATCTCAGGGGATGTCATTTTTCATGAGGATATATTTCTTTTTGCTAGTGAAAATGTTGCTGTAGCTGATCCTTTTCTTTCAGATTTGAACTTCAAGGTAATGCTTCTTCTAGCTCAGGTATTGATTTATTACTCCTATCATTATACTAGATACTACAAGTGTTTTCTCACATACTTCAGTTCCTAATGTACTTCTAGATTCTATCCCTACTTCAGTTTCTAATTCAGCACCTAATTCCATTGTTAGCTCTCTACCTATTGAGACATCTGATTCCTTACTTGCTGATTTACTTGATACTGATTTCATTCCTTCTCATTTTCCCTTAGTTCCTCAATCTGCCTTACCAGAATAGGCTTTTACATCAACAACAGAATCATCACCTGCACCTACTAGAAAGTCAGCTAGGCCTTCAAAACCTCCAGCTTACTTGCAAGATTATTCATGTGCTTATGCCAGTCTCCTTGCTTCTAGTGGACCTTATGACATAGCTCATAGCCTCACTTATGCTCATTTAATGCCAAGCTATCAGTCCTATGTCTTGGCAGTTAATTCCAATCCTCAAGAGCCTCAAATTTTTTTTTTTTCAAGCAATCAAAGACCCCCTTTGAAGAGAAACAATGGATAAGGAAATCCAAGCTCTTGAACAAAACCACACTTGGGAACTTGCTAGTTTGCCTCCAGGGAAAACACCCATTGGATGCAAATGGGTACATAGGATCAAGTTAAAATCAGATGGAACTATTGACAGGTATAAGGCAAGATTAGTTGCCAAGGGTTATACCTAAAGGGAAGGCATTGACTACATTGAAACTTTCTCACCTGTAGCCAAGACAATTTTTGTCAGAGTGCTAATTGCTTTGGCTGCAGGTAGGTCTTGGTTGTTTCATCAATTAGTCATTAATAATGCCTTCTTGCATGGAGATTTGGTTGAGGAAGTATACATGACTTTACCTCCTGGTTTTCATAGTAAGGGGGGGAGGGGTGTTCGACTTCAAATTCTGCATCTACACCCACTGGTTAAGGCAGGCATCCAAGCAATGGTACAATAACCTTTCTTCAACCATTCAACAACTTGGCTTTGTTCAATCTCAAACTTAAGTTGATGGGTTGTAAGCCTATTAAGTCACCTATGGAGCAACAACTTAAGTTGTCAAAGAGTAATGGAGAGCTACTAGAAGACTCAAGTCAGTATAGAAGGCTTATAGGGAAGTTGATGTATTTGACTTTGATTAGGCCTGACATAACTTATGCTGTGAATAGGTTAAGTCAGTTTTTAGCTTAGCCTAGAGTTCTTCACATGCAAACAGCCAATAGAATACTACAATATATCAAAGGAACACCAAGTCAAAGGGTGTTTTTTCCTTGTGATTCAGACTTATAGTTAAAGGCATATTGTGATGCTAACTAGGTTGGATGTCCAGATACCAGAAAGTCTCTTATAGGGAGATCAAAGAAGCAGTCAATGGTTTCAAGATCTTCAGCCGAGGCAGAGTATAGATTCATGGCAACTACAACATGTGAAGTGACATGGTTGTTGTTTCTATTGAAAGATTTACATGTGAAGTATGACAAACCAGTTTTATTATACTGTGACAACTAGGTAGCACTGCATATAGCTGCAAATCTAGTATTCCATGAGAGATTAAAGCATATAGAAGCTGATTGCAACATTGTTAGAAACAAGGTTCTAGATGGAACAATTAAAACCTGTAAGGTTGAATTTATTTAATCATTAATTGGCTTTATTCCGTGCCAAATTTGCTTGTAATTCAGCATTTAAAAACCTTGTATTTATGTGGGAATCATGTAAGGGTGTGAGAGAGTGTGAAGAAAAGGTTAAGAATGTGCACTCAAGAAGGGCCTCGTGACTGGCAAGTTGCCAAAGGTGGCACACGTGTGAAGCATGCAAGGGAGCTGAAGGGTCACGCCAGCTATTGCACTATAAGACAAAACTTCTGATCTGGCCAGGCAGTTAGCTCGCGACTCAAACTCACGACTCGTTCCAGTTGCGAGACCAAGTTGCCAGAACACCCTATTTGGTTGTAACTTGTTAGGATATATGTGTTTTACATGTTAGGATCATATGTCACTATTTTATGTAATTGGCTAATCCTTTGAAAAAACGCACTTTACTTGTAATTAGGTAGTTCTAGGATGTTTTTGATACTTCAAGAAACAAGGTTTCAAGATCAAGTGTTGAAGTCATCAAGTCTATCCCAAAAAACAAGCTGAAAGTGCAAATTCATTAAAGCTCAACAGCTGCTTAACAGCTTATCTGCCGAGATTTAAGAAATTCAGAATTCTGATATGATTTCTTAGAATCTATGATTATGTGTTTAGGTCTTCTTTTCTCCTAACCTTAAATATATAAAAAGATTATTTTAAGGGCCATAAAAAAGGTTCGCAAGTTGCACAAGCATTGAGAAAACTCTGTTAAAGCAAATTGTGACCGGAGACGAAGTTCTTGCCCTAATTCATCTCTTTTTCTTGAAGAAGTTGCTGTGTATGTACACTGTAGGGTTTTGTGACCAAGCATCTTCTTAATCTTCATCGTGTGGATGAACTGAAGAACTTTGCAGCCAACAACCTTCTTAGTTGGTGATTGAAGTCGTGTACTGAGATCCGTGCAATTAGTTAATCACGTACTTGGGAGCCGTGCATCAAAAAGGGGAACTGTCATTACAGAACAAGTCCAATTGGGTATTGGGGTAAGGGTTCAATTGTAGGTTGGTAAGGTACTTGGGATTCCTTTACTTGTAACTGCTTGTTGTGTTAATAGTGGAGTTTTAGGAGTGGTGACCTGAAAATCACCTGGTGGGGTTTTTACCGTTAGGTTTTCCCCATTCGTAAACAAATCATCATGTCATTTATTTTCCGTTGAATTTTTATTTGTTTGGTGATTTGTTTGTACTACCACGTGCTTTGCATGTTAATTTGATTAATTAATAAACTTGGTTAATTGATTAATTAATTTGTCACAATGGGTCAATTGTTTTTGGGCCTATCAAGTAGTTTCAGAGCAGACACACTCGTTTTAATCTTTGCTGTGTTTGATCCATTGACCCTTGTTTGTCATGGATAGAGGACAGTCATTAATTATACCTCCTTCATTTGATGGCACTAACTATGCATATTGGAAAGTATGCATGAGAGCTTTCTTGTAGTCTCTAGATGAGAAATTGTGGCAGGCTATTGAGATAAGCTGGACCAAGTCAAAGGAAGCACCAGTAGACTGGGATGATGCCAAGATCAAGGTGGCGAACTTCAATAGCAGAGCATTGAATGCGTTGTTCAGTGCAGTCACCAATGAGGAGTTCAAGAAGATATCCTCAACTGAAACTACCAAGGAGGCTTGGACCATCCTTCAAACAACCTATGAGGGAACTAAAGCTATCAAAGACTCAAATCTTCAGAGGCTCACTACAAGCTTTGAAAAGATTAAGATGGAAGAGGATGAGTCGTTTGACGAGTTCTATGCCAAGCTTAAGGACATAGTGAACTCGGTGTTTAATCTTGGGGAGACCATTCCTGAACCCAAGATTGTGAGGAAAGTGCTCAGATCTCTACCCGAGAGATTTCATTCCAAGATCACTGCTATAGAGGAATCAAAGGACATTGACCAGATTTTGTTGACTGAGTTGGTTGGTAATCTGTAGACCTACGAGCTAGGGTTGACAAGGATTGACAAGACGGGTAAAGGCAAGAGCAGTGAGACAGATGAGTCTTTAGATGATGAAGATTCCAAGATGAAGTCCTACATCACCAGGTAGTTCAAGAAGTTTATAAAGAATGCAAATGGAAAAGGGCTTTAACAAGGATTGCAGGCAATCTAGTTCTTCTCAATTTAAAGGCCAAGAAAAAGGGAAAAATGATGCTAAGGAAGGTGGTCAGTACACTGTTCCCACAAGACCTAAGTGTTTTGGGTGTCATGGCTTCGGTCATATGAAACAGGAGTGTCCTACATATCTCAAGAGCATTGGGAAGAGCAAGGCACTTACTGCTACCTTGAGCGACACTAAGCCTAAGGACGATTCCGATGATGAGGATGACGGAATCCTAAATGCCTTCATTGCCTCTGTAGATCCTACTGAGGGATTGTAGAAGATGTGGATAAAGAAGATGATTTGGTGGAATCAAAGTTTGAGAAGATGGATGATCAAGATGATATCCACACGGCCTATGAGAAACTGTATAAACTTTCCAAGAAGCATGAGAAACTGTATAGGCTGGCCACCAAGAAGCTCAGTGATGTGGAACTTGACAGTGAGGAATTTCTCACAAAGTTTGATGAGGCAAATCAAACCATTGGAGCATTGAGGTTCGAGAACAATTTCTTGGCTGAGAAGACCAAGAAGCTTGAAGTGGAGCTATTTCAAGTCAGAGCTCAACTGGAGAGGGCTTCAAGTGCAAAGCTTGATGAGATGCTAAGCATTCAAAAATCAGCTTCTGATCGTACAGGTTTAGGGTATGATTTCTCTTCCTCTAATAATGCTTCTACTAGTACTACTGTTTTTGTTCGTCCAGCTAATAATATTAAGATTGAGAACAATAATGTTGAAATTGAATTAGCTAGTGAGAACTTAGACAAGAGTAAATCTATATTAGTAGCACCCCTTAAGCTTGAAAAGAAAATGCTAAAAACCTTAAGGCGAAGAAGGCTACCTTTCAAAAGCCTAAACAAAAGAAGTAGTATCTCTATCATCATTGTGGTATTGCCAGTCATACTCGACCAAATTGCTATAAGTGGTTAGCCACTCAACAGAGTAATGGCATGACAGCATTTGGGAACAAGAATCAGCTTCAATCCTTTCTTGCTCCTCTTGGAGATCTTCTCAAAGCCCTCGTGTTCCTTTCGAACTTGATCGGTTTCAATTCTTTCCCCTCACCATAGGTTCAAGGGTTTGCTCAAAGGAAATGTTCTTCCAAGGTGTGCAAGGAAAAGGGCTCCAAGTGATTCTATCACTTCTTCTTCTTCTTCTTCTTTTCTTTTTGTTTTGTTTTGCATAACTTGAGTGTTTTGTTTTTATTTGGGTCAGTCTAGTTTTGTTGCCTTGCTTAACATGTTGTTGTTGTTGTTGTTGTTGTTTTTTTTTGTTTTTTTTTTTTTCCAGTGTTGTTTATTTTTTTTTTCATATAAAAAAATTGAAAAATCAGAAAAATACAAAAACAATGTGTGTTTTGTGTACATTGGTACTTGTGTACCTTGGATGGCAACTGAAACAAAGTTTTCTAAATTTTGTATCTCTTGTAACTTAGATGAGCATCTCTATGCACAACTAAGCAAGTGAGCTTTGTGGCTCTTATTTGTGATGAGTAAGATTAAGTTATCTTTTGTACTTAACACTCATATCACTCTTTTTGACGGAAATGACTAAAAAATCCTAAGAAAAAGGCATAAATAACCATCTCACTATTGTTGCCCGCCAATCATAATATGACACCTGTATGCTTCAGCATAGTAAAAGTGCAGTGTCAATGACATCTGTATGCTTCGGCATAGTAAAAGTGCAATGTCAAAAGCTTAACTTAAATGAGTATTTCTTTTCTATCTCTTATATGCCCATGCATGTTTTGCTTAAATAAAAATATGCAAAGAAAATAAAAAGCAAAAAGATAAAAAATGCTTTAAATATGATTGCAAATGTGTTTTCTAGGAGACGTGGGAGTTATAGGATGTACTTCGAAGGTGATAGTCCCTATCAAGTAGTTATGATTGTGTGTGAGTTAAAGTGATTTTCTCATATCTCAAATCGTCATAACTTTTATACATTTATGCAATCTTGTGATGTTTGTCATACACAACACGCAATATTCTTTGCTACTTTGATACATGTGCAGGTACAATGTGATTTGGCCATCACAAGGTTTTACTTGTGTTAATGTATGCTCACTAAACTGTCTTGACTTGTTTTTGAAATATAAAATTGGTTAGACTTGTTTAGTGTGTGCATGTGTTTTTGAGATCCATGTGCTTTAAAAATCTTTGTTGAAAGATGTTTTTGAGAGCTTAATATGTTATTTGGATCATTGGTTGAGTTTCATACTTGATTGCATTCATGTTTGTGTTTTTCTCCTCTAAAAAAATTGTTTTGAAAAGCTGGCTCGACACCTCCTCGATAGCTAGCTATCTGTCGAGCTTCCTAAGTTTTTTTTATCGCAATCTCGTCAGCACCTCGATACCTTCTGGATCAATCGAGAAAGTTTCTGACCCCTCGATAGCTTCTCGACACCTAGTGGATCGATCGAGCCTCATCTCTTGCTTCTGGTGTTACTATTCCTCGACAACTTTTCGACATATGATTTGTCGACGTTGTTTTTCTCGACACCTACTCGACAGATGTCTCGACACCACCTCGACACCTCATTTGTCGAGATTTACTGAGGGTTCTATCTAAGCTTCTCGTGCGATTCGCCTGTCATTTTCTCGGTATCTCTCTCGATTGATTTTTGTTTTTGAAGATTTGATCTTAAAAACTTCATGCATTACATTACATTTGCATTATAACAGTATTATTATGCATTTAGATGTGTGCAATCTCTTTGTGTGCTGGTAGGATTGGATTGGGCTGAGCCTATGATGTACTTTGCATGTCACATGTTCATTCATTTTCCATGCATGTGTACTTCTTTTCACGTATTCTTATTATTGTGAACTGTTTTGGGACTTTTCTAACTGTCTCTTTCTTTCTCCCTCTTCTATTGGTTATGTTAGCAATGTCTATGGCACCTAAACGTAAATCCATTCTAGCCTGGAATCCTCTTCATTCCGGCTCGGAATCCTCTTCATTCCAGTGCCTCTTCCTCTTCTGATCATACACCTTTCTCTCTGGTTCCGTAATGATGATGCCCACAAGGCATTTTCGGAGAACTTCTCTTAATGAGGCATTCATTTAGAACGTCGAGTCATTTTGGGTCATTTTGGGAGTCTCTTTGTGACGAGTCTATCACTTGTCCTCTCGTGCTGATTTAGGAGTTCTACTCCAACATGCACGGGATTGATCGTTCCGTACCTTATTTCGTTACTTGTGTCCGAGGTATTTCTATTCCTGTCACACCGTAGCTTGTTGCGGATGTGCTTAGGGTTCCTAGGATAGAGTTTCTCAACTATCCTTCCTGTGAGCGTCTGAGGACTGTGTCCAAGGATGATCTCATGTTTGCTTTTTGTAAGCATCCTTTAGAGTGGGGTGAGCACCAGTTCACTTACTACTTGGGTTTTGCAAAAGGCTCGCGGTTTTTGAACATGGTGATGACCATTGTACTCTATCCTCTCTTGCACTACAACTCCATTACGGAGTCTCATGCTCGTTTCTTGTTATCCCTTCTTAAGCATCTTACCATAGACTTCCCTTCCCATTTTATTTTGTCCTTGATAGATGTTTTCTAGGATTCAGCGTCCTGTGATAAGCTCATCTTTCCTTCTGCTATCATGATGATTTTATGCCACTTTTCCGTCCCTTCTCCCACGTTCGACCCCTACACTTTCATATGTGCCATAAACACCGCTATCGTAAAATGTAGTGAGGCACAGTTTAGATCGTGACAACAGGATTCTACACCTCCTTCCCGTCCAACTCTATCTTGTTTTGCTCGACCCATATCCGCTCCCTCTTCTTCTACAAGCGATGTGTCTTTAGGAGACACCATGGCACAGCTTCAGCGCATAGGTGCTCGCCTCGATACACTCTTTACAGAGTTGTATCAGGTGAATGTCCATGTTGGCTGTATAGCTAAACAGCAGGTGACCATGGGCGGATTTGCTCTTGAGGCTACCCTTTCACCACCTCCTTTTGTGGCTTCTGATTCTGAGGATGAGGTTGATGATGATAGTGATGACGATGATGCTTCGGATGATGATGATGGAGATGCTAGCTCTACCGATGAGATGTCTACTTGACACTCTTACCCTTTGTCATTTGTGACAAAAAGGGGAAGTAGTTTTAGATATGAGAGTAGTCATTCTTAGGGGGAGAGTTAGACATTTTGTTAGGGGGAGTGCTGTTATTATTGAGGGATGTAGTGAGGATGCTATGTATCTTTTCTTTTCTTTTTTTTTTTAGATACATTGTTCTTGTACATGAGGTTTTGTGACCATTTATAAACATACATTATACTTATCTCTTTCTTTATGTTAATGTATGTTTTTATTTCACCTACCTTTTCATGTGTAGTTTCTTTTCTGCCTTTATACACATGCTTCTTATTACTTGTATGCAATCTATCTATTTATGTTTCGCACAAAGATGCCTTGATGAGTTTTGTTTTAAAGTGTTTCAGAAATACAGGTTGTCAAAGTCTACTTGCCATAAAATCTCTTCTTGCAAAGTTTTTCAAGAGTTTATGATAGGATAGATTTTATTGTATTCAACAAGTAAATATGAGTTGAGTGATTTATGACTTCTTTCATATGCTCATTTGTTTGTTGTGGTTTTATCACGAATTGCCAAAGGGAGAGATTGTTAAGACATATGTGTTTCACATGTTAGGATCATATGTCACTATTTTATGTAATTGGCTAATCCTTTGACAAAACACACTTTACTTGTAATTAGGTAGTTTTAATATGTTTTTAATACTTCAAGAAACAAGTGTTGAAGTCATCAAGTCTGTCCAAGAAAACAAGCTGAAAGTGCAAATTCATTAAAGCTCAATAACTAGCTCGACAGTTGTTTGACAGCTTATCTGTCAAGATTTAAGAAATTCAGAATTTTGATCTGATTTCTTGGAATCCGTGATTATGTGTTTAGGTCTTCTTTTCTCCTAACCATAAACATTTAAAAAAAAATTATTTTAAGTGCTGTCAAAAAGGTTCGTAAGTTGCACAAGCATTGAGAAAACTCTGTTCAAGCAAATTGTGACCGGAGACAAAGTTCTTGCCCTAGTTCATCTCTTTCTCTTGAAGAAGTTGCCATGTATGTACACCGTAGGGTTTTGTGACCAAGCATCTTCTTGATCTTCATTGTGTGGATGAACTAAAGAACTTTGCAACTAACAACTTTCTTAGTTGGTGATTGAAGTCGTGTACTGGGATCTAAGCAATTGGTTAGTCACGTACTTGGGAGCCGTGCATAAAAAAGGGGGAACTGTCACTACAGAACAAGTCTAATTGGGTATTGAGGTAAGGGTTCAACTGTATGCACAAGCATTGAGAAAACTCTGTTCAAGCAAATTGTGACCGAAGACAAAGTTCTTGCCCTAGTTCATCTCTTTCTCTTGAAGAAGTTGCCATGTATGTACACCGTAGGGTTTTGTGACCAAGCATCTTCTTGATCTTCATTGTGTGGATGAACTAAAGAACTTTGCAGCTAACAACTTTCTTAGTTGGTGATTGAAGTCGTGTACTGGGATCTAAGCAATTGGTTAGTCACGTACTTGGGAGCCGTGCATAAAAAAGGGGGAACTGTCACTACAGAACAAGTCTAATTGGGTATTGAGGTAATGGTTCAACTGTAGGTTGGTAAGGTACTTAGGATTCCTTCACTTGTAACCGCTTGTTATGTTAATAGTGGAGTTTCGGGAATGGTGACCTGAAAATCACCAGTGGGGTTTTTGCAGTTAGGTTTTCCCCATTCGTAAACAAATCACCGTGTCATTTATTTTTCGCTGCATTTTTAGTTGTTTGGTGATTTGTTTGTGCTACCACGTGCTTTGCATGTTAATTTGATTAATTAATAAACTTGGTTAATTGATTAATTAATTTATCACAATGGGTTAATTCATTTTTGGCCTATCATAACTGATTCTTTGCATTCCATACACACCCTACTATAAATACCCTTATACTCACGAAATGTAGAAAGTTTCTAGGGATAATTTTGAGAGAAAACCCTAGAGAAAAACAAGATTAACTTATCCACAATCTTTATCTTTTGATTCTCTAAATTCCTCTATTCTCACCCTCTCCATTGTTACATCCTTGAGAGGTACATTAGCCAAATCCTTATCTCACCATACCCATATATGTGAGAAGGTTATTTGGTGCTTAGGAAGCAATTAGGAAGGGACCAATTGATATTGGTTGATGTAATGGGCTAATTACGAGATCCAGTAAGCTAGAGAAGACAAAGGTTCGGCGTAATCTCGTTGGAGTAAGAAGCTTTGAGGGTTTAGGTACATTGGGTAGATTAGGCTTGGAGGGTCTTCTGCTATTCATATATTCCAACTTCATTCTCTAGTGGATTATTGACCGCTTAGAGGGCGGCGAAAAGGTTTTACGCTAAGGACTTTGGTTTCCTCTTTGACAACACATCATTGTGTTGTCTTTGTGTTTGCATCTCTCTTCCCTTAATCTTTGCCATTTAATTACTGTTGTGGTTATGATTAATTTTGGTTTAGATTGTTCTATCAATTTTGTTTTATCTTATTTTCATATTTCACACATACATTGTTTGATAATAAGCTTGAATTGGTAATTTATAATTTGGGGGTCTAAACGTTCATAGGTGTTTTACACACCATTTAAACATTCAATTGGTATCAGAGCGGGTGCACTTCTTGTGGTTTAATTATCTAAGTGCGATCCTTGAACCCTCTAGAGGTGGATTGATCTCAATCTCTAAACGCTCCACCATATTTTAATGGTAGCAACTATGCCTTTTGGAAAGTCCGGATGAGGGCATTCTTGTGTTCAATCGATGAAAGTGTTTGGGATGTAGTAGATGTAGGATGGACTAGGCCAGAGGCCGCTAAATCCACTTGGGATAAGGCAGCCCTTGTGGCGGCAAATGCAAATAGCAAGGCATTAAACTCTATTTTTTGTGGTGTATCTCCAGATGAGTTTTCACTAAGGTTTTAGGTGTAGACAACTATCTAAGATTGATCAAGAAGTTGGGTTTGATTTATATCTTTGCTGCTAGTGTTGAATTTCCAAAACTAGTGTAAAAAACACAAACTGCAAGAGCCTTGCTCTTGGGGGGGGGGGTGTTAAATTGATGCAATTTGCTCAAAGCTTAAGGAATTATCTACTAGGACTAGTGCATGGCAACAATCCAATGGTGGAGCAGGCCAACAAAGCAAAGAGATGGTTGGTAGCTATACTTATGCTAGTACAAGCAGAGTAGCATCATCACTAGCAGACAAGGTTAGCCACAACAATAAACAATTATGTAGCAAACGTGTAGTAGAAGCAATAGATACAGAGCACCAATGGGCTTGCAGGGATGTGCTAGAAACCATTAAGGCAATACCTTATCATGAAGTCTTCATACATACCTTTGGAGACTATGATACACGTGGTTTGTAATAATTAGGCTGTCATGTATATAATGAAACACTATTGTACAATTAGCATACTTAGTAACTATTTTCCTGATTTTTAGGGACATAGTCTTTTTGAGACGTGTATATATAGGATAGCTCTTATGTATTAAGATCAGTTGCTTGTATCATTCTTTTCTGATTCAATAAAATCTCTGATCTTCTATTTAGAGGGAAAGAGAGTTCTAGATTTTATAGGAGATAATTACTTAATCCTTGGTAATATATTTGGTATCACTTGATAATTGAATTTGATATGGTATTATAATGGGCTATGTAATTTCAAGCAAATATTCAACTCACAAAGTTGGAAGTTTTAATGTTGTTTGGAATTGTAGTAATTCTTAATTTTCAATGCTCTAAGAGCTAAAATTTATGCAAAATGAACCCTAAAATAAACTTGCTCAATTAAAGGTTAATCAAAGGAGTGGCACGCAAGCACATGTGATCCATTGAAAAACAAACTAATTTGGTTCCAGGGTATATATACATACATACATACATATATATATATATATATATATATATGTATGTATGTATGTATGTATATATGTTGCTTAAATTGAGTATTTTGCAATAATGCCACTAGCAAAGGATATTACACAACATATACAGATCCTAACCATAACACCACAAGGCAGGTGCTGTACAGGATCTTAGCACAATACACCGAAACTAATAACAACATATACACTTCAACTATGAGCATTTCCATTAGACTAGATAAACTAGACTTTGGCTAAACAAATAGATAAACCCGCGCAATTGTGCTATGCATCAGCCTCCTCAAACTAGAACAAAAAAGTAGCGAATGAAGAGTACTTTGTTACTATTGACGAGGGTACTGTTCATTGCTATTAAAAAAATCAACTTTTATTTAATTCTCTCTCTTTCTCTCTCTCTCACACACACACATACACACACACACACACAAACCAATCCACATAGATCGGTGGTGTTGATTTGTTCTGGGGTGTTGGTGATTTGGTGCAAAGTGGTGGAGCTTTTCTCTCGGTTTGACTCTATCTTTCTTCTCCCTCAAGAATCATCCATCCAGATCGACATGCTTTGCAAGTTAGTGGCAGTGTAGATTGATTTGTTTGGTTTGGATTAATGTTTGTACAATTGGTGTTGTGTTTGTTCTAGGTTGGTGATTTTTTATGGGAATTTTGGTTAATCTGGGTTTGAGTTCTCTTTTGCCAACATCTGGGTTATTATATGGTGTTTGTTTATGTGATTTTGGAAATAGAAAATATAATATTTAAATGAAATTGAAATAGAGTATTTATGTATGAATAGTGCATTAGCTAAAGTAATAAAAGTAGAGTTTATTGGCACTACAACAAAATGTATTTTTAGTGACAAAAATTAGTGAGGATATATTTTTCGTCACTAAAAATACAGATTTAGTGACGAAATATGGATTTCATCGCTAATAATGAAAAAAATTATAAGATTTAGCATTGAAAAGTAATTTTTGTTGCTATGGTGATTTGAAATATGGGCACTAGTAGAGAAAAACTTAGTGCGAAGTAAAATAATCTATAGCAACGAAATATTTCGTCGCTAAAAGTTGAAATTTTTAGTGACGAAACATTTCGTCACTGTAGGTGTTGCTATGAATAGTATTAGCGATAAAAATCATTTCGTTGCTAAAAGAAAGAATTATTGATAGAAAAAAATCATTGCTAAAATAGTCATATTGGTCTTTCATTTTAGAGTTTTGGCAACGAAATTAGAATTCGTCGCTAAAAGTATGCTGTAGAGACGAAATCTGAATTTCGTTGCTAAAAATCGTAACAAAATTTGTGACCTTTGTATGCTATAGTGACAAAACTACATTCGTCACTAAAAGCATAACAAGAATTTGGGACCTTTTGCGATGAAAAATTAGGCAATAGCGACTAAAAAGTTTCATTGCTAAAGGTGATAGTATAAATATATCAGTTTAGATTTTTTCCTGAAACCCTAACATTTTTTTTACTCACTCTCACTCTCTCTGCACCGTTCACTCTCTCTCTCTCTCTCTCTCTCTCTCTCTCTCTCTCTCTTTTCTGTTCTCCCTTCACCACCGACGAGGAGCTCCCTAGCTTTAGTCGCCGATGATCCCCCTAGCCACCACTGTCGAACTCTCTAGCCATTATCGTTGAGCTCCCTAGCCATCGCCGATCAACTTTCCTTCTTGTGTTAGCAACAAAATGCAGATTCTTGTAAGAAAAATAATGTAAAGAATCTTGCACAAACAAGTATGTGCCTTGAGAACTCAATAAGTACTCGCATTAGTTTCCTTTTTTCTTTTCATTTTTTATTGTTGAGTTTTTGTAAAATTTGGACTGAATTATGAAGTGGGTATCTCTCAGATTTTCCCATTTGTATTGAATGTTGGTAAAGATGGTAGCTTTAAGGGACTTACTTGTATGTTTTGGTCTATAACATTTTCTAAAGCAATATTCTTGGGATTTTTTAACAAATATTTCTTATTGCTTTTTAATTTTTTCTTTTTTTTTTTTTGGTTTCTCTAATACTGGGATTGAAATAGTACATTGGTACTGCTCAAATAGTCATTTAGTATTGTGGACTAAAAGCTTAAATTTTTGTTGAATAACTACCGTTTAGCTTTTGGTATAAGGCTTGATGAGAATTTGTTCAGTATGTTAATGGAATTTTCAAAGTTGTATTGGGATTGGTAATATATATATTATATTTATAGAAATTTACGCATTTGGTTTTTGCTTTAGTGTAGTTTCTGGCATTGTCTCAACATTGTACATGGTGCTTGTTTTAATTCTTGCATATGAAATAAGAGTGTCAATCATCTACTCTCTATGGTTAGAGTTATTCATGAATATGAAAGCAATAAGTACTCTTTTCTCATGGTTGTTGTTGTTGTCGCTTTTATCTTCCTCTCTTAAACATTTTGTCAAAAATGTAGTTTGTGGGTGCACTTTTCGTGTAGTCTCTGATGCTTGTGGGCGTCTAGTGTGTTCTAGTGCAAGTTTTATATTGTTTTCTCTCTCCCTTTGGTTTCTATTCAACATGAAGAATTCAAGGTTTTTTTATGTGTGGCAGTTCTATTGAACTAGTTACTTTAGGCTCTGACTTTGTCTCTCTTTTTCTTTTTTCTTTTTTTCTTTTTTTTTGCTTTTGTTTTAGGATGTGAAATGCCAAGGCTGTTTCAACATGTAAGTAGTTTATTTATTTATTTATTTTTAATTAATAGTTTGTTTACATTAATGTTATGCCTGGGAATTTAGGATTCCTTGTATTGTTTTGATTAGAAATCTACTAAGATTCCCGGAAATGTGCTGTACCCATGTTTGGTTTATTATTATGAATCTTTTAGGAACTGTTTTTCCAACATGTGAATTAACTTTTAGGAGTCCTGGGAATTTAGGATGTTGGAGGTGGGACGGTGGATGAAGCACTTGTAGTTTATGACAGCACAAATTGGGCAGAGGTCACCGTGACAAACTTCAGTAGTTTATGACAATCACTAGTGCAAGGTAATTGATAATCATATGCAATTTTATGCTGTACTGAATCACATCTTTCTTTGCATAGATGAGAATTAGATGGAGTTGATGAAAATTGGGCATGATTTGAATGCACTAAATCATGTTATTATAATTTTGAAATTTAGGAAAAAAGAAGGAAAAATATCATGGTCGTCAGAAGGGCCTCATCATTGTACCAGAAGGAAAGCTGGGTAGTGGGTGGAAAGGATTTGGATTCCACCTACGTAAGGTGATATCTCCCAACTCACTTGTCGTCAAACCGCAATCTCTTTCTGTCCTGATCTCGGCAGTAAAAAAGTTCAGGCAACAAAAATCCTTTCTGTCAGCAGCGATAGACGGTGATCGGAAAAACAATGGTGGAAGCAGAAAAGGAAAGCATTTACTACCCAACATTCAAAATTCAAACAAAGCAAATCAAGCAATCAAATCAAGCTTGGGCAGTCAGAACCAGGATTTGCATGATAGGGGTGCTGGGCAGGTAAGCGCAGTTTCTGAGGCTAAATTCACACTGGTTTTAAAGGACGACACTATTAATGGTGCCAAATCTCCTCCGTCGCTAGAAGTTTCTTTAAATTTGGAGCGTGGGCTAAACGGTAAGTGGGATATTAAGCATTCCAGCATTAAGGAAGTGGGTTGTGTAAGTCCTTATGGTGTTGGGCCCACACAAGCTGTCTTTAGGCCCAATACTCTTGTTGAAGCCTTTCCTCTTAACCCACCTCAGGTCCATGTATTTAAGCCCAAGCCCACTTTGGTCTGGTAACCCAAAAGAAAAGAATTGTCCACCAGGTCTTTCCTGATGCGAGAGACCCAACCTCCAGGGAAGTCCTCGTTGTGTCTATGCGAGAGACCCATCTAGCCTTTGTCGTGTCCAGCGTTAAGGTCGTTGATGTCGTTGATGGTCTCTGATGACGCCGATGCTCGTTTTCTCAACTCTGATAAGATCGATGAAGCCAAGAATGAGTTATCGGCGCTGGTTGACTCAATTGACACGAAGCAAGTCTCCGATGTAGTCGAGTCTGAGCTTCTCGACTCTAACGAGTCTGAGGTGGCTAGCAAGGGGTCGGTTTGTACCATAGATAGCGATGAGAGCTTAGAGCATGACCTCTGTTTGATTCTCTAGGAGCATTTTGGCAATATAGTCAAGAAAAAGGGGAATTCGGAGTAGTGGGTTCTTGAATTACGTGATGGGAAGAGGGTTGCGGTTCCGATATAGATCTCTTTGCCTCAGTGTGTAGCTACAGAGGTATTGGAAAAGCAAAAACAGCTGGCCTTATTTCCATTGGAGTCTTCTGACGTTTCGAATGTGTCATCGGCTCTTTTCGAAGAGGATGAAGTTTTGGTGGAGGATTGGGTTTCGGATACTTACTCGGAGGAAGCTATTCAGCCCCTAGATGTTGAACCAATTGCTTTTTCTCTACCTTTGGCCATGGCAGAGTAGTCACCTGTGGATATGGAAAGTTTTGTGGGTGTGGACACTTCAGAGAGTCAGGAACCTTATTTTGATTGGTTTCAAAAGAGATTCAATAATTTCGATAGCTTCCTTGGCACGTCCCTTGTGGGTTTGGAAGATCAAGCAACAGAATTTTTATTGGCTGTTGAAGCTGAATTGAATCGAAGGGCTAAGGTAAACAAGAAACCATGTGGTTTAAAAGGTTCAGGGGGGAAAGGTTTAAGAGAGCTGAAAGGGTTGTTCATTCTATTAATTATGGTTGTACACTCCTAGGAGAAGTGGTATTAATAGGAATCGGGTCTTTTCTGTTGCTCAATAAATTTGAAGCTTCTTCCCTAAAATGTCAGAGGGCGGAATGAAGTTGATAAGAGGCTTCAGATTCGTAACTTGTTGCGATCTTGGAAGGCTGATATTGTGTGTCTGCAAGAGACCAAACTAAAGTGGATTACTAGAGGTATTGTTCGAGTATATGGCGTTATCCATATGTAGATTGGTTGTACCTGGGTTTGGATGTTGCTTCTGGAGGTATCTTATTGATGTGGGATAGACGAGTGGTGGAAAAGGTGGAGGAAGCAGTGGGGCATTTTTCGGTTTCTTGCATGTTTAAAAATGTAGGCGACCAATTTAAGTGGGCTTTTACTGGCGTATATGGGTCAAATTTGAAAAAAAGGCGTAGGTTGATGTGGGAGGAACTTACGAGGTTGATTAGCTGGTGGGATTTGCCTTGGTGCCTCAGAGGGGACTTTAATATTATTCGTTTCCCATTAAAGCGTTTGGGGGCTGCTAGCTTCTCTTAGGCTATGCATGGATTTTTTTTACTTTGTTTCTTTGCATGGGTTGATGGATATTCATATGGAAGGGGGCCTGTACACTAGGTCTAATACATCCTCAGCTTCTCGGCTTGATCGGTTCCTTTTCTCCCTTCTTTTGGGTGATCACTTCACTCAGTTCACCAAAAAAAGGATTTCTAGAGTTCTTTCTGACCATTTTCCTATTTTGTTGGAGGGTGGGAGTTACCGAAAAGGAAGAATTCCATTCTGTTTTGAAAATATGTGGTTGAGGTGGATAATTTTGTTGACAAAGTGAAGAAGTGGTGGACTTCCTATTTGTTCCAAGGAACCCCAAGTTTTATTCTAGCCAAGAAGTTGGCTGCCTTGAAGTTGGATTTAAAAAAGTGGAATGAGGTTGAGTTTGGCAATGTCACATTTAAGAAGCAAGACCTTTGGAGCAAGCTGAATGTTTTGGATTCTAAAGAGGAGACTCATAGATTAACAGTTGAGGAGAAGTTAGATCAAACGAATCTTCGTACAGATATTGAAAAGTTGACTCTTATGGAAGAGATTAGTTGGAGACAAAAGTCTAGGGTGTTGCACTTGAAGGAAGGGGACGCCAGTACCAAATTCTTTCATAGAATGGCTAACTCTAATAGAAAAAATAATGGTATAGAAAGCCTAATGGTTAATGGTACCCTGTCTTCAGATCAGGGTATAATTGCAGACTACATTACTCATTTCTTCAAGAATCTGTACTCTGAGTAGTAGGCTGATCGGCCGTTTCCGGACTCGTTGATTTTTCCAATGATTTTTGGTGATAATGTGGATTGGTTAGAGAGACCTTTTGAAGAGGCAGAAATTTTTGATGTCGTTCAAAGTTTTCATGGTGATAAATCTCTTGATCCAGATGGCTTCCCAATGGCTTTTTTCCAAGCTTGTTGGGGGATTGTTAAACCTGACCTTATAGCTGTATTTCATCATTTTTTTTCCAATGGTTAGTTTGAGAAAAGTATAAACGCAACTTTTATTACTCTCATTCCTAAAAAGCATGCAACAAGTGAGATTAGGGATTTTCGGCCCATTAGTTTGGTTGGGGGGTTTATAAAATTATTGCTAAAGTCTTGGCTAATCGACTCCGCACGGTAATGGGGGATATAATCTCAGCATCTCAAAATGCTTTTGTGAGGGATAGACAGATCCTTGACCCTGTTCTTATTGCTAAGGAATGTCTTGACAGTAGATTGAAGTCTGGGGTGCCGGGGCTGATTTGCAAGCTGGATGTAGAGAAGGCTTTTGACCATGTAAGCTGGAGTTTTCTATTGCAGATGTTAGAAAGAAGTGGGTTCTCTGCCAAATGGAGACAATGGATCTTCTTTTGCCTATCTACAGTCTGTTTCTCCATCTTGAGTAATGGCTCTCCATGTGGATTCTTTGGTAACACCAAAAGTTTGAGGCAAGGTGATCAATTGTCTCCATTGTTGTTTGTTTTGGTGATGGAACTTCTTGGAAGAATGTTGGATAAAGCAGTTCTTGAAGGTCGCATGTCAAGTTTTAGTGTGGGTATCTTGGAAGGAAGATCCATGGCAGTGTCTCATCTCCTTTTTGAGGATGACATGCTAATTTTTTGTGAGGCTGATTTAGACCAAATTATGATTCTTCGTATGATTCTTATCTGGTTTGAGGCGGTGTCGGGTCTAAAGATTAACCTGGGCAAGTTAGAAATTGTTCTGGTTGGGGTTGTCCATAATATTGACCTTTTCCTAGTCGTTCTTGGATGCAAGCAGGGTTCTCTCCCTATGAAATATCTGGGTCTTCCTTTGGGTGCTAAATTCAAGGATAAGTCTTTATAGAATCCAATTCTGGAGAAAATGGAAAGGAGATTGATGGGTTGGAAACACTTATATTTATCCAAGGGAGGTAGAGTCACCCTAATTAAAAGCACCCTTTCTAATTTACCCACTTACTTTCTATCTTTATTTCCTATTCCTGCTAGTATGGCTAACCGAATTGAAAGGCTCCAGCGGAATTTCTTATGGGGCAGTTTTGGAGATGATCCTAAAATTCATTTGGTTAAATGGGCTTCTGTTTGTGCTCCTATTTCTTTGGGTGGCTTAGGGATTAGGAAGTTAAGTCTTTTCAATGAAGCTTTACTTGGGAAGTGGCTTTGGAGATTTGGGATTGAGAAAAATGCCCTTTGGGGACAAGTGATAGAGATGAAATATGGTTCTGTGTGGGGGGGCTGGTGTGGCCCTTATAGTGTTGGTTTATGGAAAAATATTAGTCAAGGATGGCCTTCTTTCTCAAGCCATATTTTGTATGATATTGGTGATGGGTCTAGAGTGAAGTTTTGGCAAGACCAATGGTGTGGAGAGACTTCTCTTGCAATTAGATATCTTGACTTGTTCAGATTTTGCAGGAACAAGGATGCTAGTATGGCTGAGCTTATGATGTTCACCAATGGTGTCCTCTTTTGGGATGTGAGATTCTTTAGGGGGGTGCCTGTTCGGGATCTAGAGGCTTTGTCAGATTTCATGGAATCCATTTAAGCTTCTCCTTTAAGGGGGCTAGGTGAGGATAAAATGTGTTGGACTCCTAACAAGCATAAGGGTTTCACGGTTAGTGATTACTATAAAATTTTAGTTGGCAACAGTTTCCTTGGTTTTCCTTGGAAAAGTATTTGGAAGAAGAAAATTCCCTCTAGAGTAGCTTTCTCTGTTTGGACTGCTGCCTTAGGGAAATGCTTGACGATTTATAATTTACGAAAGAGGAAGGTGTGGATTTTGGATTGGTGCTACATGTGTAAGAGAAATGGTGAATCGGTTGACCATCTTTTCCTTCATTGTCCTTTCGCTATGGATCTATGGTCTATGGTTTTGGGTCTATTTGGAGTTACTTGGGTTATGCCGCACACGGTTTTAGGGCTGTAAGGGTGTTGGCAAAGCAGCTTTGGTCGTCATCGAAATGGTTATATTTGGTTCATCATTCCTCATTGCTTAATTTGGTGTCTTTGGAGGGAGAGAAATAGTAGATTTTTTAAAGATATTGAGAGATCCATTCCGGACCTCAAACTTCTCTTTTTTAGAACTTTAAGGGATTGGTTGTTTGCCTTGCAAAGACAATCATTCCCTTCTTTTATTGATTTCCTAGACTCTTGCTATTTTTGTATTTGATTTCTTTTTCCCTTGTTCACTCCTTGTGTACTAGGGTGTTCCTTTTTTTATCAATATAATTTTATTACTTATCAAAAAAAAAAAAAAATTCTATGAAAATTATTCTTACTAACCCAATTATATTGTCAAATAGAAAAGTTGAGTAACTTAACTAATGCCCTAGCATTATATTATTAGGAGATTGTGGATCATTTTAAAATTTTGTGGTTAAATTATTAAATTCACCATATCCTAATAGTTTAAGAGTTTAGAAAAATCAGTATAAATCTAGGTTAAGTCAGATACAATGTAGGAAATATTTTCACAACTTAAAAAGCTGGTGTTTGGTTTAAGAAGAATAGAAACAATTTTTATGTTAAAGAAATTTCGAGTTGAGAGGGAAAAAAAATGGTGTTGATGTTTATTTCACGAGAGACAAAATGTGTTTAGTTTTATACTGTATTGCTTTTAATGTAATTTTCCACTTTTAGTTTTAGCTTTTTATTCTATGTACCTTATGATTTTAAACTTTTTTGTGGGGATGTGTTACTACTAATAAAAGGAAATGTTAGGAGTAAATTTGTTATATTTTCTTTTATTCATATTTGATATTTTTTTGTAAAGTTGTTTTAACAAGTTGTATATATGACCATTAAATATGTTGTAGGATTAAAAGTACATGTGGATTCTCATTTAAGTCACCACATATAATTGTAGGTTAGAGAAAGTTAGAACGAAAATTATATCCTTAATAGAAATGGAAGTTTCATAGTTTGCTAGTTACCATCATTTAACGTTTACAAAACAAAAGTCATCATCCCAATTCCTCAAATTTACCTAATCCTTATCCTATCAAACTATTTTATTTCCCTAGATTTTAAACCTGTGAAGGGTACTGAAAATGAAATACCTCTTCTTGTCAGTTTTCCCCCTTCCAAAAATTAGATATTACAAAGTGTGCTATTTTTTTTTTCTAATTCAGTATAAAATTAAAGAAAGAGATGAATTGTTAAAAAACAAAGTGAACAATATAAAAGTCAAAAGTTCCTTAAAAAAAAAAGAAAAAATAAATAAGACTATGGTTTTTTGTAGATAATTAATTAGCTACAAGAAGACCTAATTTTCCACTAATAAAACAAAGGCATTAAGAAATCAGTCATATGGACCATTAAATTCAAATCTTTATGATTCACTACAGTAGATTTTTTGTCCATATTTGCAATGATATTACATAAGCATCTTGGGGTGGTTGAGCATTTGAATGAGCATACACAAAAACAGTGCACCAAGTTCTTTAATTGATTAAGACTTTAATTTTCATAACTCCTACTCAAGTAATAAAACAATGCCCACAGGACCAATTCAAAATCTATGCTAATAGTAATACTATATATACTTGCCCATACCAGTCTGTTTCCCATGTTCCAAAGTTTGGCAAAAAGAAAATAAACATTTTTGAGTTCATACTTTGAAGTCATAACTCATAATAAGCTGGCCCTCAAACTCAACCACTCAATTGTTATTTGTTATCTATATGTTGTAAGTTTGCAATTAATGCAGTATCTCACTTCTCACCACACGTGCATGTGATGACCATGATGATACGAGTCCATATACTTCAAGTTGCGGGCCAACTAGCTTTTTTAATTTGTACAAATATGAAAAATCCAACTTGCATCTCTCAATTTTCTTAATATTAGTAATATATATATATATATATATATATATATATATATATGTTTGTTCTTTATCTCACTCATGTGCAATTACATGCTTAATAGCTAGCTTGTCTTATTTCTTAACGCTTAGTTTGTTTCAATGGAAAAGTTTGTGTAAAGATAGTTTCGCTTCGTTTGTTTCAATGGAAACTTTTGTATAAAGATAATTTTACATATTTTCCAGTATTTAGTAGTATTATAAAAAATGAGTTAAAAAAAAAAAAAACAATCTTTGGTAAATAGAAAAAAGTATGTCTTATTTTTAGAAATTTTTTTCCATTAAATATTTTTGCAAAACAACTCTATCTCATAGTAAGCTAAATAAGGGAAGTTAATTGAAATATTATTTTTCAACTCATTTAAAGTTGCTACCAAACATAAAAAAATGAAATAATTTTATAGAAAATAATTTTTGGAAAATGAATCGTTTTCTAGAAAATATTATCTTTAATTTCTTCTAATAATGGGTTCTAAACCCTATCCCCATTCCTTTTTGGGATTACAGATTAGGCTTCTGTTTAAGCTCTATGGTATTCGGAGGCAAATACATATGCACATACTCAAACAATCAAGAACAAAGTTTTTTTTTTTTTCTTCCTAGGAAAAACTTTTTAATCTACATCATTCCTCTAGTTTTAAGTTAACATAAGGTCACATGGGAAGTTTCTACTTAATCTAGATTTCAAATGGAGGTACAGCTATGCAGGGCCGGCTGAACCATATAAGCAATTGATGCAATCGCCTAAGACCCCAAAATAAAAAAAGGCCCCCACTTAAAAAAAAAAAATTTATATATATAATATATTTATCTATATATTTTAATTACAAAAAAAAAATTAGGTACTTTTATTAGCCAGTAAAATGCATTAAAAAAGTCACATTGTATCCTAAAATGTAGAATACTGCACAATAACTATGTACACAACTTGATAGGATTAGATTGCACAGTGCATAGTGCACTATATAGTCTTGTCCATAAGCCCCAACATGGCAACATATCCCAAGGCCCCCACACGACCCCACACTAATTAATAAGTTATCACCTTTTTTTTTTTTTTTTTTTTTAAATGCAAACTCTTACTTTATCAATTATTATAAATTATCACACCAATTAATTATTTGATGTATATTATATCAACTAATTTGTATTATAGTGATCCTAATTTATTGAACCATGTAATAAATTAATTTTTATTTGTACAAATTTAGACTTTAAAGTTAAAAAAAGAATCCAATTAAAATTTTCGCCTAAGGCCCCCAAAATTGTTAAGCCGACCCTGCAGCTATGTACACCAATGTGGGAGAGCATAATACAATTAATAACCTAATTAAAATAATAACGGGATTTAATTTCTTCTGTTTTAATTCAATTCTAAAAAAATGCCAGGTGCTTTGGACCACACATGATTGGTATGTTTCCATGCTTTTGCTTTACTTTTGACAAATCTTTGTTTCGAAAATGACAAATTTAAGATGAACAATTACTACAAATTTAACACCATAAATGGAAAATGGAGACCACATATTATAGACTATAGAATCGAACTCAAACACAGTTAGATCAAGATGAATAATTATATAATATATATATATATATATATATATGTAGCTAGTAGTCGACTCTAAAATAAAGGGATGGCATTTGACAAATTTAGTTGATTTTTGTATGTGAAAACTTTCAATGAAAGTGGTCCTTGGTCATATATATGACTTACCTTGTAATGACTTCTGTTGCTTAATGGCTGCAATTATGCAACTAAATTTTTTGAATCTGATGTGTGCAGATCCATATAGTGATATGATACTGGTTGATGGTATAACTCTCCTTTGCAATGATATTCCGGTAGTTTTTTTTAAATGCTGGTCAGTTATTATTTCTTGAAGACTATAAGGTTTTCACAACTTGGAATTTTGTAATTTCTTGTCATCAGCTGTTTGTACCTTATGGGTCATCTTTTCGTTTTTCGTTTTTCTTAAATAAGAGTTCAATTAGTTATTTGGTTAGCTATAATAAATTTGATCTTCACAATTTTAATGATATATGGGTCTTTGTCTTTTGGAAGGTGGATCCGCAAGATATCGTTATGGTATGTATAATTCTATGAAGCTATTGCTATCCAAGGCATGCATAGCTAAATATCTTTTGATTGTTATGAAGAAAGTACCCTTAATATGAGGTTTAAATTCAAATCTAAAAGCTCTGACCCTGTAGTAGCAAGGAAATTATTATATAAAATGTAACCGTGTTGAAGTGTTTGGAAATTTGGCAAGAACAGAGTTTAAATTTTGATTCTCAATCCCCTCCCCCTTGCTCTACCAAATACACAAAACAGGGAAACTATGGCTGTTCATAGAGTCAGAATATTTTCAGTCTTCATAGTTCCCCTTTGTTTATGATTTGTATCAGTATGTATAGCTTATGAATTGTTTTGAATACATGTTTTTGCTGCTGTTATTGCAGCTAGTTGTTTCATGGCACATGAAAGCTGCTACCATGTGTGAATTTTCCAAGCAGGAGTTTATAGGTGGATTACAAGGGCTAGGGTAAGTATATACATAGTTATTTATGCTATACTTATTCTCGAGTTTAATGATATCGAATATCAATTAAGAGTTTGGAACTGCTTTGATTAAGGCTTTATATTCTGATGGCAGGGTAGACTCTTTGGAGAAGTTCTATGAAAAGATTCCATTTATGCGCATGGAGCTGAAAGATGATCGTATGTGCAAGTGTTCATGAATTATGATTTCTTCTAAACTTTAGTTTTAATATTGTAATTCATGTTGCTTTTAGGCGAAAACACTCCCAAAACTGATATATTTATTGAAAGGTCAAAGTGATTGGTTTTGTTAGCAATTTCTTTTTTTAAAAGTTTTATTTATTTATCGGTAAGTTAAACACGCACCCAAAGGTCATGAACTCTTGAGCGCACTCTTCACCTTGCTTTTACAAGGGAGGAGGTACCATTTAAATTGAAGCTCATTGGTTGGTTTGATTAGCAATTCTAAGCTAGAGATACAATTATTGTGCTTTTGTTGCTGAAAATGATTTTTGCTTGTATTTGTCCAGAAAAGTTCCGTGAGATATATAACTTTGCGTTTGGTTGGGCAAAAGAAAAGGTACTCTTTTCTCTATGTGAATGCTTGGATTCGTACATACTCTTGACCTAAGGATATTTATTTCCACTGCTGAAAATGAAGACTTTAATAGGCATAAAGATGATGGTGATCCAGAGGGTGAGCTGCCAGGCAACAATGGTGAGGGTGATCGTGAAAATAGCGAAGGAGACCACATAGTTGGCAAGGGACAACGTCCAGTTCTTAAGGGAGAGCCACTTGGTGATGAAGAACCAGATTTGTTTGTGTCTGTGTTTGTGTCTTCCATCTTCGTTTTAGGCTCTACATTCCCAACAAACACAAAAAACAAAATTAACAGAGTGAATTTGAAAATAAATTTTAAACAGAATTAATTTATGATTAACATTAAATTTTTTAAAAAAAAGTTAAAATATTCTCTCTCACAGAATACAACAGCTCAATAGTTAACAAATCCAATATCAGTATAACATCACAAACACCTTAACCCATAAACCAAACCCTCACCCACCCAAAACCCAAATAAACATTATTATTATCATCACAACAAATTCAATGAACCACCACACATAAGACATTAAAAGTTCACATATCCTAATTATGTTAAATAAAACAAACATAATTAATACAATCATAAATAAATAATAATAATAAAAAATACTGGAGAGTAATTCTGATTCATGCTTTTCTCATGAAAACAGTAGCCCTTAGTAGTTAACAAATTCAACATTTTTATTAAAAACACACTCTAAAATCAATCTGTATGACATGAAAGCATATCAACTTTAACTGAATACTACTAGTGCCCAACTACAAACACAGCTGTATCTAAAGAGAGACCAAACTAAACATAAAATTCGATTTTTATTTTTTGTTTCGTAATTCCTCATTTTTTTGTCAAATCTATTTCTATCCTATAAATTGTAATACTAGCCCATGAATATTGTTAGAAACTTGTATAAGACAAAATCCAAATCGCAAAAAAAAAAAAAAAAAAAAAAAAAAAATGAAGAAGAAGATATAGATTCACACCTCTGAAACCGAAAGTCCAAGATCCTCAGTGATTGCGGTTTGAGTAGGTGATGAATACCTAGACTGCAAAAAGTACATGAAAACAAAAATAGAAACAAAGTTCTCTATTTAGTTGCTATGAAATCAAGTTTGAAGCTTTGTTGCTGTTACATATGTGACACCCAGAATAGCAAAAAGCATAATTTGTTGCTTAAGAATCAACAAGAAGAAGATTGCTTACAGTGAAACCAAACTGGATTGGTCCTAAAGCGACAATCAAAACACAAGCTATGACAGAGATAGAGCTATCACGAATGACCTGAATCGAGGAGGAGGGTTTATCGCTAATTATTAAGAACAAAAGTAACTAATAATATAAAAAAAAAATGAGATTATTAAATGGCACTTGAAGGCTGAAGCTGATCCTCTTCAAAGGAGGCGTGACTGACTTAGTGACTGAAGGAGTGTGGGAGTGAGGGAGAGGGAGGGTCAGACTGAGGGAGGGAGGCACGAGGGAGTGTCGGAGTGTGGGAGTGAGGGTGATGGAGTGTCGAAGTGTGGGACTGGGTGGAAATGAGGGAGAGGGACTGTCGAACTGAAGGAGGGAGGCTGCTGAAGAGTGAAGAGTGAAGAAATGAGGGATTAGTTAGGGTTAGATTATAGGTATATATATATATATATATAGGGTATTTTTGTAATTTTAGGGTACTGGGTTTTTATATGGGTCAGGTTTCGGGCCGAGTCTCTGGTCGGGTCTCGGGTCTTTTTAATAAAACCTGGATATGACCCGGACTCGCTTCGGGGTTTTTTTTTTAAACCCATACTTGACCCTATTCCTAATTGGACCAGGTAAAACCCGGCCCGTTAAGGTCGGGTTGGGTCGGGTCGGGCAACCCTACTTTTCACTTTTCTTAGTTTCTTTATTTTTATTTTGGGCTCATGGTTAATCCTGGATTGGTTTTTTTTTTTTTTTGCCAATTTATAATGTTGATTGTTTCCCCACTTTTCCACTTGTTCTTGTTCCTGCTCCCTCTAGTCTTTTAGATAGGTATAGTACTTGGTATTGCTATTTTTTTTCCCTGAATAATTCCTTTTATTAGAAAAATTAGCATATATTGGAAGGTGATATCACTTATTTAACATTTAGATAAAGTGTATGCACAATAAGCTCGTCTTTTTACTCTGAACTCAGAATGGGGTGTGCTCTGAATGTGCTGGAGTTGCTTTATGCCCTTTTGTTATCGTTAAAAATCAACTTGATTAATTCCTGCATGCAATCCTGCCATTAATTTTGAGTGGAAATGTCTAGACTTAGGTGCATTTTGGTATGGATGTTAGATCCATGAATGCAGATGTTCTCCTGGCTTTGAATTTGGTTTATTTTATTTTTTAATATCTGTTTCTAATTCAGTGATGTATAAGTGAACTATGAATTGACCGAGGCATACAAGATGTAGATGTAACATTATTATAGAATATCCAAAACAGTAAATTTTGACTTATTCATGAAACTAAAAAACAATTTTGTTAGGTTCTAAAAATTTAGGAACTAATGCATTTAGAACTCTGATGTGTAATGTTGGCAAACCATAATCAAAACAAGTGTTTGTCTTGTTTTAGACTCGCTCAAAGTGTGTGCGTTAATGTAGAGTTGGAATCGAGTGGCTGTAGAAGTATTGGTGACTTTCAGCATGGCTTGATCAATCGAAGAACAGGCTCGATCCATCGAATCTCAGGCAGATTGTTATTTTCTGCAGATTTCCAACTCAGCTCGAGCTCATTTAAAACGTTTAGGGTTTTATGTTTTTGCACTAAGTATATAAGGCAAACTCTAGCCACGTTTTATAAGTTGCTTATATTGCGGTTTGTGTAAATCTCTTGTGAAATCTATGAGGAGCTTTCCTTTACACAAGCTTAGGATTATCAAGAGGAGATTCGTTCAAGAACTTGATGATCATTCAGTTGCTGCATTAAAGAACTTAAAGAAACACAAGTAGGTGTGCTTGTACTTGCTGGAGAATCCAAGAAAGAAGGAGTTCGTGGTCTCAAAGCTTGCACGTGGTCGTGTCAGTAAGTTTCTACTGGTGGGTAGCAATAAGATGTTAGTGGTCTAAGTCGCTATCGTAAAACTTTGATTTTTTCATAGTGGATTCAAGTTTACCTTAAGGATAGCTAGGTCAAATGCTCCCCAGGTTTTTACCGTGTGATTTCCTAGGTCATCATATCATTGTGTTATTTCTTTTTTCGCTGCTTTGCATGATATGATATCTTTGTGTTAATCTAGATTTGTTAATTTGACTAAGTTAATCACTTGACTAATTTACTAGGTTAATCCAATTGTGTTTTTAAGGGGTCTAAAAACAAACAAGTGGTACCAGAGTAAGTAGCTCTCTTGTTGTTGGCCTTCTGATCTCTGAGTTGATCCTTAACCCCTGTTGTCATGGAACACGGACATTCTCTTGTTATTCCTCCTCACTTTGATGGGAATAATTATGCTTATTGGAAAGTAAGGATGAAAGCATTCCTGAAATCGATTGATGAAAGAGTCTGGAACTCCGTTGAATACGAATGGAAGAAGCCCACTACTCCTGTTAGTGAGTAGCAAACTTCTCAAAAAGAAGCAGTCGCGTTCAATAGCAAAGCTATGAATGCTATCTTTAACGTTGTTTCTATGGAGGAATTTAAGAGAATCTCTAATGTTGAGGTTGCTTACATTGCTTGGAATATCCTCCAAACTGTGCATGAAGGCACAAAGGCTGTTAAAATTAATAAATTGCAACAATTAACTTCTACATTTGAAAGCATTAGGATGTTTGATAATGAATCTTTTGATGAATTCTATGCTAAACTGAATGATATTGTTAATTATGTTTATAACTTGGGTGAAATCTTTGATTAACTTAAAATTGTTAGGAAGATTCTTAGATCTTTGACTAAAGATTTTAGACCCAAAGTGACTGCCATCTCTTCAATCTTATGAGTTGGACCTACCTAAGACTAGCAAATCCAAATCAATGGCTCTTAAGTTAGTTGATGATATTGATGTTGCTGGATTTGATGATAAGCCCTCTGCTACAGAGATAGCTTACCTTGCTAAGAGCTTTAGGAATTTTCTTAGAAACAACAATAGAAAGGCAAAAGATAAGAACACTATTGAACCTTGAAATTTTAGGAAGAATGATCCCACTAAGGTTAACAACACTGAAAAACCTAGAGAAAAAGTAGGTCAATCTTCAAATAATTCTATGGGTCCTCAATGTTTTGGATGTCAAGGGTATGGTCACATGAAATCTGAGTGTCCTACTTACTTGAAATCTAAGGGTAAAGCTATGGCTGTAACCCTTGTAATGATGAAGTTTTTGATGATGAGTTTAGTTGTGACGAGGATGGAAATTTCATAGCTTTCACTGCTACTGCTGTAGTCAATGAAGGTGTGTCTGCTGAAGAGAACCCTTTTGATAGGGAACTCTCTGAGGATGCAGATTTACAAGAAGCCTACAATAAACTTTGCAAAGTTGCTGCAAAGGATGCTATGAATGTTGAATTAAGCTTAAAGAAAATTGCTTCTCTTGAGCTTGAAAAGAAAAATTTGCTTGTTAAACTGTTTGATGCAAATAATCTTTTGAATAATGTGAAGAGTGAGAACATGCTTTCGCTTGATAAAGTTAAGAATTTGGAACTTGAATTATCTGTTGCTAGAGAACAAACTAATTGGTCTGCGAGCTCCAAACTTGATCACATTCTAAGTGTTCAAAAGTCTCCATCTGACAAAACTAGCTTAGGTTTTGTAGAAAGCATCTCTGTGTCTGCACCCCATTCAACAAACTTTGTTCATTCTTCTACTTCTAAACCCCTTATGAGTGAGGCTGTTAAACCCTTTATGAGTGAGGCTAAACCGATAGAAGTGACACCTCCTAGGAAGATTAGGGTCGATCTTCATGAGTCTAAACCTAAAGCTCCCAACTCTTCTAAGGGCAAGACATATAATAAGCCTGCATGGATTTATCATTTTTGTGAAAAGTTTGGGCACATTCGTCTAAACTGTTACAATCTGCAAGCTGCTAAGAGACCAAACAAACCAAAAGTACCTGTTCCTCAAGCACAGGATCCTATGGTACTTATTGGTGAATTGGTAAAGGCTCTAAACCTTTATTCCAATCTTGGAGTTGGTAATCATTCTCATGTGAATAAGAACTCCAATGCTCAAGGTGCATCTAAAACTGTTTGGATGCAAAAGGCTTAATTTAATTGAGTCTTTCTGACATGGTCCTTGTGTTTCATTGCTATACTCTTTGTGACCTTTGTTTGTTTGTTTGTTTGTTTTTTTTTTTTTTTTTTTTTTTTTTTTTTCTTTCTTTCTAGGATCTATATCGCATAACATTCATGAATTTCATTCTAGGCTTTTTTTAAAATTTTTTTTTTAATAATAATAAAATGAAAAAAAAAGGAAGCAAAGGGAAGCAAATTGTGTTTTGCACTATTTTTCTTGTTTTTGAAAACAAGGTTGGTCAATCTATTTTCACATAACATGTCTTTTGTACCTTGTTTAGCTTTGATGAGCTTACTTATTGCACCTTACTAGTTGAAGCCTTGTAGTGCATGTTGTGTGGGAAAAATGTTTATGGTTTTGATCACCTTGTCTTGATCTTGAAGTCACATGTCTTTGACTGTCAGACTTGAACCTTTTGAGAAATGAATAAATAACCATCTCACCACTGTTTACTAGCCAATCATGAACACCTTAGTGTATATCGTAAGATTCTGTGCTCGAGAAAGTGTAGCACATGCACAAAAAGAACATAAGGTGTAGCCTCGGTTTAAATGCTAAATTTGGTGTGTACATTATCCCGGCTTTTTAATAAGTTTCTAAACAATTAAAATTGGTGTATATTATGAGGCAAAATCAAGAAACTTACATGATTGCAAGCTTGTGTTCTAGGAGATGTGGGAGTTATATGTTGTAACTCTTTAGGTGATAGTTTCTTTCAAATCCTATGTGATGAATTTTATAGACTCTGTGCTTAATTGCTATTCACATATCACCTTACATGTATCTCAAGCTTTTACTAGTTTCACACACAACATAAGGTACTCTTTGCTAAACATTATACATATAATTGTGTGTGTCTTTGGTCTGACCAACCAAGTTTGCGAATACTTTGAATTTTTGTGCAAAACATATTTGATGCTTGAGAATTTATGAAGAATGTTTGAAAATCTTAAGTTTGGGATAACTGGGTTTAAAACTTGTGTTTCTGAAAATCTTTGCATCTCATACTCATGCATTTTGCTCATATTTTTCAATGCTTGGAGGATTTTATGCAAAAACTGGGCTGTTTTTCTCAAAACTGTGTTTTTTCTGGAATTTCGATCGATCGAGGCTATTTTTCAATCAATCAAAATTGATTCAAAATTTTTGACTGAGCCTCTTTCTGTTTTGATCGATCGAACCTAAGGTTTCGATCAATCAAAAATCAAGTGGGACGTTTTTTAAAACCAGTTTTTCAAATGGGTCAAACACTTTTTCAAAAAGCTTTCTACCTTTTCTCTCTCCGTACGACTTGGTCAAGGCAAATCTTCATTTTTTTGTCGTTTTTGATCTGTCTTTTTGCAAGGTTTTCCTCTCTCCAAGTCGGTGTGTCCATTTCACCTTTCTTTTTGCATTTTATTTCATGTTTTCATGCATTTCATTAGGATTTTTGGAACTTTTCAAATTGGGGTTTTTGATGATTCAAACCACTTTTTCTGAAATTGATCATTGGGTTTTGTTCCTATAATGTTATAAACATGATCTATGATGTTTAATTTGATCAATTTGGTGTTTTGTGAGACATTGAAAATTCTAGGGCTTGTATTTACCCAAAATTGGGGATTTTGTTCAAATTGGTTTCAATTGATAAAATTGGCTTGTTGAATTGATGTAATTGATCATTATTTTATGTATTCTATCTTGTGTGATGATCAATTGGTCAATTTTTTGCAAATTGAACAAGTGGTTTTTAAGATTTTTGGGGTTTTTTGTTAGAAACTCTATGTTCAAGTCAATTTTGTGAATTTGAACTTAAATTGAACTTAATTTCATTGCATTAGAGCATGCATCATGAAATTTAAACTGTTCATGCATCATATAGATTTTTGTTCTATTATTTTTGTGCTAACTTGCAGTCTGCCCTTGGTGTTTTTTTTTTTTTTTTTTTTTTTTTTTTTTTTTTTTTTTTGTTTTGCTCTAGTGTCTTTGTCATTATGCTAGCACCATTCCTAGGAAGACTAGAGCAAATAGGACTCCCTCCCTTTCCTCTGAGTCTCCTTCTAGGAGTGAACTGTTTAAGAATAACTGATGCAGAGAGGTGTTTGAGAAACTAAACTATAAGAGGAAAATTTGGGTTAAGCGTTCTGTAGTGTTAGATGATGTTGATCTTGCCATTAGGGCAAACTTTGAGAGTAGAGGCTGGCTGTCTTTGTTGGAGGTAGATCATCCACCCCTGACCGCCCTGATTAGAGAGTTTTTTTCGAATCTCTCTTGCAATGTCTATGATTCCAACACCCATGTTAGGAGTTGGATACGAGGTGTTAAGTTCACCATTATCCCTAGGGTAATGGCTGATGCTCTTGGGGTTCTGGTCGTTAGGGAGCCTGCCTGTCCTTATGAGGAGTCTCCACCCCTAGATGACGTTATGTCACACATCACTGGGTCTTCTATCCAGTGGGGTTCTGATCCTTGGATCACGTCCACTAAGCTTACTGAGACTACCTATCTTTTCTTTAGGATAGCCTGTCATTCTTTGTGGCCTATCTCTCATCTTCACACCATCCCTTTTGAACGATGTGTGATTTTGTACTTTCTTGTTTCTAGTGTGTCTATTAGTTTTCCTCATCCGTTTCTTTGTTCTTTGAATGAAGTTCATAGGAGTTCTGTTGTCGCCCATGCTCTTGTTCATCCTATTTTCATTCATAGGATTTTGTTGTTTCTTGGTCTAGTTGATTTCCCTGTTGGTGAGCCCGTTCATGTTATTGCTCCCATAGGTGCCACATTTCTTAGGCAGAAGGCTGCTCACTTGAAAGTTGGCTCTATGCGTCCTAGAGGTGTGTCTTCTAGTGATGTTCCCCCTCCTCCCTCTTCTACAGGTGCTGATACTGTTGAGGCGTCTGGTGCCGCTACTATTGATGCTGATATTCCTCCACCGACTACTTTAGATGTTTCAGACATTCAACGTACGTTGGATCATGTCTTGACCGTTTAGGCGGCTCATGGACAGATTTTGGTGGACGTGCTCGATGAGATCCTTGGCTTGCGTGCGGAGTTGGCACAGTTTCGACGATCTTCACCTCCACCTCCTTTTGATGATGGATTTTGACTGCCTTTTGACATTTCGTCACAAAAAGGGGGAGTACTTTTAGGTTTTGAGACTCTTGTAGAGTTTTTTGTTTTTAGGGGGAGATATATATATAAATATATATATTTGTCACTAGAGCCTGTGGAGATTAGATTGAATCTAGGTGCTTCACTTTGTATTTACCTTTTTGGCTCTTGATGTATTCTTGTTGGGCTATTCATTTTAGGGGGAGTTACATTTATTGTTTCATATGTTTCTTGTTTCACTGCTTATTGACTTATATTCATGATGTTATTCGTTGATATTTGTTCTTATTTTGTGTTTTGTGAAATCGAGAATTTATTTTGTTTACTTGTATTTTTCACACTTGCGTTTATGCATCTTGTTTAGAGTTTCAGGAAAAATACAGATTGATTTAATTAAGTTACTGTCTACCCTTGCAACTAATGGATAGTAGTTAGGATTGAATTTGTTGTAATGAGCATGTTATTTGTAAAGGGCTTTTTCTTTGTAAACTTTGAGCTTTTAGGTGTGTTTTGTCACGGATTGCCAAATGGGGAGTTTGTTAGGTTCTAAAGATTTAGGAACTAATGTATTTAGAACTCTAATGTGTAATATTGGCAAACCATGATCAAAACAAGTGTTTGTCTTGTTTTGGACTCGCTCAAAGTGTGTGCGTTAATGTAAAGTTGGAATCGAGTGGCTGTAGAAGTATTGGTGACTTTTGGCTTGGCTTAATCGATCAAAGAACAGGCTCAATCGATCGAATCTCGGGCAGAATGTTATTTTCTGCAGATTTCCAATTCAGCCCTAGCTCATTTAAAACGTTTAGGGTTTTATGTTTTTGCCCCAAGTATATAAGGCAAACCCTAGCCATGTTTTATAGGTTACTCATATTGCAGTTTGTGTAAATCTCTTGTGAGATCTGTGAGGAGCTTTCCTTTACACAAGCTTAGGATTATCAAGAGGAGATTCTTTCGAGAACTTAATGATCATTCAGTTGCTACATTAAAGAACTTAAAGAAACACAAGCAGGTGTACTTGTACTTGCTGGAGAATTCAAGAAAGAAGGAGTTCGTGGTCTCGGAGCTTGCACATGATCTTGTCAGTAAGTTTCTACTGATGGGTAGCAATAGGATGTTAGTGGTCTAAGTCGCTATTGTAAAACTTCGATTCTTTTATAGTGGATTCAGGTTTACTTTAAAGATAGTTAGGTCAAATCCTCCCCAAGTTTTTACCGTGTGGTTTCCTAGGTCATCATATCATCGTGTTATTTCTTTTTCCGCTGCTTTGCATGATATGATATCTTTGTGTTAATCTAGATTTGTTAATTTGACTAAGTTAATCACTTGGCTAATTTACTAGGTTAATCCAATTGTGTTTTTAAGGGGTCTAAAAACAAACAAGTTTGAGAAAGAATGATTAAAGGTGTCTAAGTATATTTGATACCTGTGTTCATTTCATGTTGTGTGACACTAGCTACTCATAGAATTTGAATTTTATTGGGAAGATAGCTTAGATTGAGGTGCTAAAACTCGAACCAGGGATGTACGGTTTTTTGCATTAGTTCTTAAATTATATAATGACCTATTCTTTTGGATTTTATTATTGTCCTGTTGTGCTGAGATATATAGCATCCTTGTATGTCATAATACCAACACGAAGTCACTACTGCATGTATATAGCAGGAATCGGAGCTTTTGACAACTACGCTAAATGACTGAATCTTTGATGGATAGGTGCCTCTTAAAGCTTTCATTACTATTATCCCTAGATCAATGGCAGGGGTTTTAGATGTTTTAAGTTTCATTTATACAATGTTTCCTTCCCCTTTTTTGTTGGAATAAACATGGATAGGTGAATTTTTGATAGGCAGAGATGGCGAAGCTAAATGCATTTTTCCAGTTCCCTATGGACGATAATTTCCAGAAATTTTACAATATGGAGAGACGTGCTGACATTATTGAGCCAACTGAAACATAGCAAAGAGACAATGAGCCACTTGCTGAATTTTTTGCGAAGTGTTATGGCTGTCTAGGTGGATATGATCCTTGATGGGTGTGAAATGTCATTTAGCTTAAAAAATTGTTCATTCAAAAGCATGGGGATGCATGTGTGTATGCATGCACACAACATGTGCACGCAAGATTACAAACAGATTTTTCCTTCAGCTTCTATGACAGCTCTGTGCTACGTTTTATATACTTTACTAAAAATTATATTTGACACCTAAAAATTCAATTATGTATGTGTTTTTTTTATACAATGTCATTGTCACCCAAATTCTGGTTACATATGCAGGTAGCTAATTTTTCTTAGTATTTCAAGGTTAAAAATCTTTAGCATTGGATACAGCTATTGGAATGTGGCAATTACTATTTGCCGAAAAGCAGTGGCCATTGGTTGATCATTGGTACTTGTTCTTACCATCCATATTTTGATCTAATGAGACTGAGTAGTGAATTCTTGTGACCTATGGTGAAAAGAATTATGTAGCTAGCATCATGTTGGGATTAAGGCATTGTTAACTGAGCTACAATAGGAAATGAGAAGAATTATATTGCTAATTATGTATTTATGTTTATTATCAATTTAACCTTTATGCCCTCTGGGGATCTATCTTCAAGTCTCTGTGATGTTATAAACAGCACATAGGCATCTATGCCATTGTTAGATTTGTTTGTCTGTGTTTGTTTTTGTGTTGTTTTCATCTTCTTTCTTTTCTCCCTAACCCCCCAAAAGGATTCACTCATTGTGAGACAAAATGCTTGGGGCTTTTGGCAAAAATCCTACCAACCAACCATGTCAACATTGTTGGTAACTGCTGTTATCAGTCGGGTTGGTGAAATTTTGTCAATGGTGGAATGTGATGGTTGGTGGGTGAACAGCTCTACACCTAGGATCATTGGCTAATTTGCCTTCATAAATTATTTAATCCAAAACTAGTTTGGTGGTTGGTTGTGTGACTGGACTTTTTGTGATTCTTGGTTTAGTTAGGCACCAGTGGTTAATGTATATGACCTATCTAAGCACATGATAATAGATATACGCTTAGGTGCAAGCTTTATTTTTCATAATAAATACCTTGTGAAATTTTCTGTTGTTCATTACAGTTGCTATAAAATAGGTATTGAAAAATATGTATTGTAGGTACATTACAAGTTCTAAAAAAATTTTAAAAAAATTTAAAAATTGCCTATCTCGGCGGTTTTGAGAGCGCTGGAATAGGTACTGTCTATGTCAGCGCTTTCAAAAGCGTTGGTATAGGCCTTTTAAATTTTATTCATTCAAGACCTATATCAACACTTTTGAGAGCGTTGGAATAGGTACTGCCTATGCCAGTGCTTTCAAAAGCACTGGAATAGGGCGTATGCTTTTCCCAGCGCTTTTCAGGTCTGGCGACCCTATACCCACATTCACTACGTGGCGGTTTGAAGCGCCTGGAAAAAAAATGCTAGGATAGGCATTTTGACCCTATCCCAGCACTTTCTGGGGCTATCCCAACGGTTTTAAAAACACTGCGATAGTCCCCTTTTTTTGTAGTGACAGGTTCTCCTACTTTTTGTGTGTTTATTTGCGTGCACAAAGTGACTAGTGTGTTCCAATGCAAGTTTTATGTTGTTTTCTCTCTCCCTTTGGTTTCTATTCACATGTGAAAATCAGTGTGATATTGGCAGAAAGATTCCAAGTTATAGTGAGCAAATGAGCATGTATTTCAAACTTGGTATATGTTAAAATATAACATAGTTTGCATTAGGATACGCAATTTCATATATATATATATATATATGAAGTGGGGTGGCCCCTTTTGTTTCGAATAAAAAAATATGGGTTAATAAGCATGTAGGCAGTAGCCTTAAAAAGGTACTAATTATTACTTATTACGTTTTATATATATATATATATATATATATATTGATCAGAATTAAAGAGTCCACATATAACTTAGCCATTTCCAATTGAAGTGGGGTGGCCCCTTTTTTTTTTTCGAATTGAAGAAAGCCATTAAATGATACTCAGCTTTGGACCTTTTTTTTTTTTAATAATTTTTTTTTCTTTGTTTGTTAGAAAAATGTCAGGTAAAATTACCTAGCTATTTGGTCATTCAGTTGTTCACCTAAGTTTAATTTGGTCCATGAACTATCAATTGACCCAATTTAGTCCCCGAACTTTTAAAATATGATTAATTTAAAGAAGGAGATTTGCTACAACCTTGTTTGTAGCAACTGCTACATACAACAATCCAAAGTAAGGTGACAGCCAAAGAAACACCACCCCTCTTCTCCCACTTATAATGAAGAACACCACCACTATTGGACATCCTCTAATTTCAATCAATAACTACTAGTAACTTACAAGCATAGTAACTTTTTTATTTTTTTGTTTTTGCCAAGCAACTTATTATTTGTTTGTGGTTATTTTGGATTTTTTTTGTTAGAGGTGTGTGCTGGCTTAAGCATAGTAAGTAATTTCTTATTAAATTCTTGTAAACACTATATTTTGGGATGTTGATAATTAGTTTTGTGATGGGTTGTTGTATTGGAGCAAGTGGGTGGCTTGCATGGTATTATAAGGTGGTTTAAATTCATATTGGGAGAATTTCTTATTTTTTGGAATTGTGAATGGATATTGTTGATTTATATGTGATGAATATTATTTAATTGTTTTCAATACTTGTAAGCATTATACATTGTGATGTTGATAATTGGTATTGTGGTGGGTTGTTGTGTTGGAATAAGTGGGTGGCTTGCATGATGTAATAAGGTGGTTTAAATTCATATTGAGAGTGTTTTTTTTTTTTTTTTTGGGAATTGTGAATGGATATTGTTGAATTATATGTAATGAATATTATTTAATTGTTTTCAATACTTGTAAGCATTGTATATTGTTTTATTGAAAATTGGTATTGTGATAGGTTGTTGTGTTAGAGCAAGCGAGTGGCTTGCATGGTGATATAAGGTGGTTCAATATTATATTGGAAGTGTTTCTTATTCTTTGGAACTGTGGATGGATATTGTTGAGTTACTTTTGTATGATTATATTAACGTTTTTTTGAATATTTGTAAATATTTTATATTGTGATGTTGATGATTGGTATTGTGGTGGGTTGTTGAAATGGAGCAAGAGGGTGGCTTGCATGGTGTTATAAGGTGGTATATATTCATATTGGGAGTGTTTGATTGTGCAATGTATGTTTGTTTAATTATTAATATAGACAATAGCATTCATGAATGAGAAAGGACTTTATCTAAGTAGTTTATAGGCTTAGATGTTAGAATACATTATGCATGAGTTGTCTTTTTTTTTTTTTTTTATATGTTTTAAGATTAAATACTTATATTGAGCATTATGCTATAACACTGAGCATTATATGCTATTGCTAGTAGTGATGATATAGCTAGTAAGTGTATTGATAAACTCATTATAAATTAGTAGTGGACTAGACTCATTGATGGGAAATGGACCAACAAGGAATGACTGGTAAATTATTTATGCGTATATTATTATTATTCAACGTTTACTATATTATGTTGTCAAATGATTATATTAATACTTAGATGAAGAAAATGTATACTGTAAGATTCATGATCTAATAAATATCTTGAATGTTCATTATTAGAAAAAATCAGAAAAAAAAAAACTCTGAAAATAGGAAAAAAAAAAAAAAAAAAAAGCCTTTAGGCAAATATAGATGTAGGACAAAGGCACTTGCTGTTAGGGTAGATGAAGGGGTATGCGTTTTTTCATTTTCTTAAACCTTAGTATATTACATGTTGTGATTAATTAACTATATCTATCTAACACTCGAATGTTAATTAATCAGACACATAATAATGGAGATCAGGTTCTTGAATTGGCAAAAATCTTCAAAGATGTTCATTTCAATCCAAAAACAAATGTGGATACACAATGAGGATGAAGCGACATATGTATGTGTATCACTCCATCCCTATCACGTTTGTAAACCTATAACATATGTAGTATTAATTTTGTGATTGTTTGTTTCTTTCTCTCTTTCAAATGATAGAAAAGTATTATCAAAGTGCAAGAGGATCATTGTCGAGATCCTAATGCAATTCCCCTTACACAAGAGGAGATCTCAAACTTAGTTTTTAAGAAGAAGTCCAGTATTGAAAAAGGACTTGGCATGAGACCTTCATCTTCTCTAATAACCACCACCTCATCTAGTTCCTTGGTGGAATATATCCATCGTCTAGAAAGTGAGATAATTCAGCTCAAAGAGCAAGAGCTAGGGACCAAGAGGCGCAAGCTAAGTAAGAAGAGGTCTAAAAGAATATTCTTAATTTTAGCAATTGAGCCGCACTATATGGTGTGAATACTTTTTTTAATGCATTATTTGAAACTAATTGTATTACATTACACTTGAAAATCTATATTTGCTTTCTACAAGATATACATTAGGAGTTGTGATTTTAATTAATTGGTGTGGCTAATCTTAATGCATTGTTAGAAATGTTTCTTATAACATAGTTAATGTTTTTACTTTACGATTTTAATATGGTATTGTTTTTATATTTGTGTAGATTTCTTATTGGTGGCTTTTAGGGCATTTACTTTTGGCATTACTTGAAGACATTTGAAGACATCCTTCTGTTGGCCCTAATTATATTATGCTACACTAGTACACCTTTTGTATTGTTATAAAACATCTTGTGTTATTGTATGTGTTGCAAACAATTATTGTAATTATAGGTTACAAGTTAATATCAAAGCCATGGAAAAAATAAAAATAAAAACAAAAAATAAGTTTTACCGATGAATTTTTCCATCACAAATATAGCAACAAAATTTTTTTTTTATGATTTTAGTGACGAAAATTTTCGTCGCTATATGTGCCTAGGTTTTCTTAAAAATAGTTTTAGTGACGAACTTTTTGGTCACTATATGTACCTGAAAATAGTTTTAGTGATGAAATTTTTGGTCACTAAATATGATTTAATAAACCAATGTGTTTTTGGTGACGAAATATTTTCGTTGCTGAATAGTGTTTTTAGTGAGGAAAACATTTAGCGACGAAACGTTTTCATCGCTAATTTTTTTCTTTTTAAAACAAATCAAACTTTTAGTGATGAAATTTTTCGTTGCCAAGACTTTTAGCAACGAGGTTTTAGTGACGAAATGAGTTTCATCGCTAATTAGTAGATTTCGTCACTAAAGGTCCTCAACAACGAAAAACTAGACTTGTAGTGACGAATATTTTTGTCACTGAAAATACATTTTGTTGTAGTGTGGGATAAATACTTTGATGTAATCATTTTTTATTTTGAAATTGTTATAATAGAGCATTGAATAATTTGGAGTGGACTGGTGGCGTCTATTCCATTGATTAAAGCATTACAACTCACCTTATCTTTTCTCTTTTGGTAAGTTCTCACTATTGTCAAAATGTGAATTTTAGCTTAAATGTATTGTGAGAATAATAAATAAACACAAAGATGCAATTCAATTTTTGGTCTTGGAACAAGTTTCTGGTTTATTGCATTTATGTATCACTTATTTCTACCTCATTAATGGTGCTGCATTGCTACTAGATGCTACATTATGTGAAAGAAGATATTTCAGTAATTAGGAGGAAGCTAGTCGGATATACCTTTCTAAATTGAATCCTTGATTTATTCACATCTTTAATTCTAATTACGAAATTTTGGTTTATGATTTAGGTTTCTCCAACTTATGATATTATGCAAGTTTGAGCAAACTTGGGAACTCCAAGTGAACCTTACATAGATTTTGATGTCAAATAAGTAGACAGAAGCATTGATGTTGAGATTGACTGTCAACAGTGGGGGAGCTTCCAATTCCAAGTTTCCAACAATTTTTCATAACAATTCAGAGTTCCAATTCCAATTCCAAGTTTCGAACAATTTTCTCGCATACCTCTCTATTTGTGGTTTGTAGCCTTTTGATTCTGTGGTTTACAAGTACTAAGTTCTAAATTGTAAGACACATTTGGTTGTTAATTTTGATTGTGGTTGTGGGGAGTTAATGGGGAATTTTTTTCCCCCTACTTTTAGGTTTTAAAGCAAAATTGGGTTTTCAAAGGTTAACGTTGTTGTCTTTGACCAATTTTTTTCTTGGTGGGGAAAATTTATGTCTAGAGCTTTGAGTTTTTCATTAGTTATGGGATTTTTGGGGAGCTTCTGATTTGAATCCCATTTGGCTGTTAAGTTGCCAAGTAGGTGTTGATTGTAATGAAAGCTTGAAGATTTGAGGTAAAATTATGTGCTTTGGAATTTGGTTCAAGATAAAAGGTTTGGAATTTGTTAATTTTTATTTCTATTTTGAACTTTAAAATGTGCAATTAGGCTTCTTTTTCGTTGATTATGTGTTAAGTGTTATCAAAATTACTAATTCTTTTGAGCAAAAGGATTGATGGATCATAAAGAAGTAGATGATTCATGGAAATTGATGGATTGTGAAGAAGATCACACTACAACAAAATCTTTTGTTCTTATTGATAAAGATGCAAAAAAATTAATTCAAATGAATGCTGTAGAGCTTTCTCCAAAAGTATCTAAATTCTTAGCCACTTTTGATTTGATACTTATGTCAGTCATTTTTATTAAACTAACTTTAATTTTTTTTTCATCTTATTGATATTATGCAGAATCAAGAGAAATAAAGTACCTCAAAAAATTCAAAACTTACTTGGACTTAAACACTCCAAATAAAAGCTGATGATTACAATGTCAAAGAGGATGGGAAATTTATGCAATACAAGTGTCTTTAAATTTGGGCATATTTTGTATCATCAAACACTATTTTATCTATTTTATCAACTCATTTTATAATGCACCCTACATTCCAGTTTTTATTTTTACATACAACCCAATAAAATAATATAAACTACCTAATAAAATAATATAAAGTACTATTCTCTCTCTTTTTCCTCTCATTCACTTTTTCTCTTCACACACAATCACAAGATTAAACTAATATAATTTTTTTACAACCTATGAATAGTAAGGTTGCATATATGCAACCTTACTATTCATAGATTGCTAATTTTTTTTAAATTTACAAACCTAGATGGAATGGGTTTTGGGTGGCTTGAGTTGTAAAATAGCAACTGAGGGGTATTTACACCCCCCAATGCTAATGCTCCAAGCTTGGAGGATATAGTTGTTGACAACTATTGTACAAGGACAAATTATATTTTCATTTGGGTAACATTTTGGTTCTAAGGGTGTACTTAAAAGATGAAACTTCATGGAAACAACATCATCAAAATTGGTAGAAATATCCATTTTAATACTTTTGAGTGCCTTCTTTTTTCTTTTCTTTTTTCTTCTTCTTTAACACCAAGATATTTTTTGGCGCAAAAAAAGAAAAAAAAAAAAGATAAACAATGTTCATTTACATATTGTCTAAGCCATCGTGCCAATCAACCATGGCTAAATGGATTAAAAGATCGAAGAAATATGATAAATATTTTTCCTTTTGTATTACACTAGCCTAATTATAGCAATCCTAATTATTATTATTATTATTATTATTATTATTATTATTATTGGTGTAAGAAAATCCAATGATCATTGTGTTTTCACAAACAAAATTTTTTTGTTATTCATTGACAACATAATTACCACATAACACAATTTTTATGGAAACTAATATTTTATATGTTCAATAACCTCCGCTTAACATTACAAATATCACTACAATCGAATATTTTCATGCATAAGCATGAATTTAATTATTTTATGTAACAAATAACATAAGGAGTTTAAAATAAAATTTAAACGAATGTCCAAAATCAATCAATTTAATTATTATTATTATTATTATTATTATTATTTTCGAATTTACCTATTCTCTCAAACTAGATCTCACTCTCTCAACATCTCATGTTCATTCCAATTGAACGAGCTTTAGCTTGATGAGGTCACCACATACGACGGCCTATGCAAGTTAGGCAAGGCCCTCAAATTCATATACAAAAAATAAGTTTTTTTAAAAAAATAAAATAAAATAGCCTACAAATAGTACAATGGGACCCATAATAATACCCAAAAAAAGAAGAAGAAGAAGCTAAAACCTTATATAAGCTACATTTTTTTATGCAGATTTAAGCTAAATTTTAATATGATTTGAAACAAACAAACTTTTAATCTTTTTTCTTTTTAGATGTGATGTAGTCTTTGTTAAAATTGGAGTAATGATTACAAGTTTTAATAATTTGGGTGTGCACATATAGATTTCCTCGTGCAATTAACCCTAATAGGCAATTTCGTGAATTAAACTTTTTTTTTTTAAAAAAAAGTTTAATTAGTGCTTTGGTGTATTACTTAAGTAAGTATAATTTTAATTTAGACCTTGTCAAAGTCACACTACAAAACGTGGGGGTGTCTGGCTGCGTTTTTTTGGGCCGCGTTTTTAAAAACGCGGCCCAAAACGGCCTAAAGCCTCGTTTTTAAAAAATGGGGCTTAAAGGCGCAAGGCCCAGCCGCGTTTTATACGCGGGGCCTTAGCCCAAGGGTGAAGCTGCGTTTTTCTGCGTTTTTTCCGCGTTTTTTTTTTTTGGATGGTCTTAGGCCGCGTTTTTAAAAAACTCAGCCTCAGAACCTACAGTGACAGATTTTGAACCCTATAGCTATCACCCTCTGAAATTTTCGATCACCCTCCATCTTCTCCGATCTGAAGTCGTCAGCGTCGCCCTCCATCTCTGATCAAAAACCCTCGCCTCACCCTTCAACTCTCGTCTCTCTGTCTTTGCTCTTTCTCGGCAGCTAGGGTATTGGCGTAGCTCTCTCAGTCTCCCACATCAGGTTCGATCTCTCTTTTGGTCTCTTATTTTAGCTGAGATTTTGTTGTTTTAGGTTTGGTTGCTGTGTTTGATTTGGTATTTCTCTATGGGTTCGTTTTATTTTTTCTTTTTGAAATGGTGGTGGTAGTATTCTGTTTGGGGGCTTTGTTGATGATGGGTTTGGGATTGAGAAGAGTTGCGTTTTGATGAAATTTTTGGTGTTTCTGGGTGTGGGCTTATGAACGGTGTGTGTGTTGTTTGGGTGCTGTTGTAGCATCAGCGTTCTTGGTCGGAGAATTGAAGTTAAAAAAAGGATATATACTTTTATCATTGACTTTTTTGTACTTAAGATATAATAATACCTTCAAATTGAAATTGCAACTCTCATTTGCTTCTATTCTATTTGTATTTTATTTGGATTTTTTTTGTTTTTTTGTTTTTTGTTTTTTTGTTTTTTTTTTTTTTGTGTGTGTGTGTGTTTTTTTACTGTGAAATGCTTTTTTTTTTCACACTGTAAGGATGAAAAATAAATTTCATTTGACAACCAACATTTTTTCTTTTTTGAGAACAACAACATTTGGTAGTTGCAAAGAAATCTAAAAATTCAAAATTTAAATTGTTTGCTATTGTTTCAAAACATCAAAATTGATGGTAACTATGTGCATAATGAGTTGAAGACCTTTGTTGTTTAGTTATCATGTCTTTCTTTTGCAGTTCAATTGCCTATACTATTTGCTGAGTTCGTGGCTACAACCTTCCTGCACAATCAGCAACTTATTTTCAAAGTACATGAACGAAATAAACTCTGGGTTGTGGTAGACTGGCACTGCGTACCTCATCTTGATTGGCCTAGAAAGGGAAAAAAAAAAAAAAAAAAACATAAACTATAGCCGCATTTTTATGTGGCTATAGCCGCGTTTTTAATGTGGCCAAAAAGTAGTGTCTCGACGGTCTGTTTTCTGCCCTATGGTCGCACTTATTAAGCGTGGCCTAAGGTTATGGTCTTAGGCCGCCTTTTAAACGCGGCCTAAGATTTGAACTGTAGCTGCGTTTAATAACCGAGGCTATATCCCGATATATTAGGCCGCGTTTTAAACGTGGCCTAAGACCATAACCTTAGGCCGTGTGTAAAACGAGCCTAAGGTATATGTCTTCGGCTGCATTTAAAATGCAACTAAAGTACTGACTTTAGGCCGCGTTTTTCACGCGGCTATAGGACCTGGTCTTGGGTCGCGGTTAAAAAAGTGCGGCCTTAGACCAATCAGGCCTATAGTTGCACGTTTTAGGCCGCGTTATAAAACGCAGCCTAAGAAAACGCGGCCTAAGGCAAAATGGGGCTTAGGCCGTGTTTTTCTGTCCTATGAAAACGCAGCCTCAGGGCCTTTTTTTCGTAGTGTCAACGTCTACCTTTATTTTTTTATTTTTATTATTATTATTATTATTATTATTTTTTATGTATCAAGTAAAAAAAAAAAAATGTCAAATGTTTACTTTGTGGTCTACCAATGAGGTGAAGGATCCTGTCCATAAAAATGCACATCGAGATTTAGGACTCGCGTAGTTAATAGGTCTTCTCTTTGTGCGATAATTTTGTGCCACCAATCATACTCTTCTATATTACAATTATGGTAGAAAATTGTGAAATTCTTTTATAGTTTTACAAATTTTCTACGCGGTGAGCGCTTTTAAAAGGTCCAGCATCTTAAAAGCTGATACGTACCAACTTCCAAGACTCTAATCTTAGACGCTCATCTGGGAAAATAGTGGGCCTATGGGTTTCCATTCTATGCTTGTGCAAGTCACCTGGGTTGGTGTGATGTTAGCAACAATAATGGCAGCCGGAGCAATAGCATATCCATTAGCCTTGCCTAATTGCTCAGATAGCTGTGGGGATGTAAAAATTCCATATCCCTTTGGCACAACCAAAGGTTGTTACAAAAGAAAGTAGAGACTTTTTATCAACTGTAGCATCTCGTACGGCCAACCTCAACAAATGATGGGAAACCTCAACGTTACAAACATTTCCATTGAAGGAGAGATGGACATCTTGATGTATAACACCATTGACTGTTACAACCAGTTGGGTACACCTCTGGAAAATAATACGAACCCAAGTCTCACGGTTCCTAGTTTCACAGTTTCCATCACCAAAAACAAGTTCGTGGCCGTTGGTTTTGACCCTTACGCATACCTTAATGGTATTCTCAACGGTGAACCGTTTTCCATCGGCTGCTTCTCCAAATGTAATAACTAATAACACACAGAACATAGTAAATGGGATTTGCTCTGGGATTGGGTGTTGCCAGATAGATATTCCTGAAGGTTTGAAAAATATTGATTTTGCATCATATAGCTTTAAGAGCCACAAAGAGGTCTGGTATTTCAATCCATGCTGTTTTGCCTTTATTATCCAAGGAGACAAGTTCAATTTCTCCTCAGCTTATCTAACCAGTCTACAAAACAATAGCACCCTTCCAATGGTTCTTGATTGGGCAATTGGTAATGAGACATGTGAAGTTGCTCTAAACAAAGGGAATTACATATGTGGAGCAAATTGCAATTGTTCTAATCACACCAACGGTTCTGGGTACCGTTGCAACTGCAAGGAAGGTTACGAGGGGAACCCATACCTCAAATACAGTTGCCAAGGTATATTTTTCAATTTACTTATATATCTGTAGAACAATTTCTAAAATGTCACATGGCTTTATTTTTGAAACACAAAAGAAAATTTTTAATTTTTTTCACAATTGTTTGACTTGATAGGTGTAATTTGTGTATAATAATAGTGAATCTATGTAATAGTAATATTATTCTCATCATAGCTTATTATCTTAATAATCTGTGATATTTTTTGTTTTCAAAAGTTATTGTTGCAAGGCAATAATTGTTAACAAGTGCGCGAATGACACAAATTAAATATTAATAAATACTTAATTGTAAGTTATAATACATACTTTTCAAAAAATTTAATATAATTTTTAAGGATTTATTGGCTTAAATACATAAATTTATTGTGGTTGTTTATACCTTTTGAATATATGTATACAATTTTAACTTTAATTTTTTGGAAAAATGTATAAAAACTGTGTTTAATATAAAGTATTAAATGTATCTTAACCACTACTCTTAAAGCATTAGTTAACAAAATCATTTTTTTATTTACTTTAAAATGTGTACTTTTCAACTGCAGATATTGACGAATGTAAAGGGATCAACAATTGCACAAACAAACAAATTTGTGTTAATAAACCCGGAAATTATGAATGTTTGTGCATCAAAGGATACCATCTGGAGAGCGCAGTATGTGTCTCTAATCAATCATCACTAGCTATTCACCTTGCGGTTGGTGAGTATCTTTACTATATATCTGTATATTGCACCCTCGGTTTTCTGCTCACAAACAAGGTTTTCAGACCCAAACCGTTTATTGAACCGTAAAAAAGAGAGGTTCAAGGTTTTTAAGGTCGAACCGAGGTCGAACCGGGGTCGAACCGTGATGACGTCATAATTAATTTAATAATTATTTTAAATATATATAAAAACATTAAATTAATAAAAAAAATAGAAAAATTAACTAAAATAGTCCAAAACAAATATAAATAGTATTTTTTATAACATAACTTTCATAATACAAATAAAAATTATTAAATTCTAAAAAAAATAAATAGCAATTGAGTTTCTAAATTATTTTGAAATCATGACAAAGCACACTTTAGTACCCAATAATTTTTATTTTATGAAACCTGATAAAATACTAAAAATAGTCAAGAGATAAATTAGTTTATTTGCCAAGCCCATTTGACTGCCCATTTGACTGCCGACCATTTTTTGTTTCCAAGCCCACTTGAATAGTTACTTTTTATCATTTATTATGAATTAAAAAAAAAAAAAATCAAAAGCTAGATCGAAGAATGAAGATATCCATGAATTTAAAAATGGTTAAAGTTAAACAAATAACAAAACCCAAGGATGAAGTGTAACAAAACCCAAGAATGAAGTGCTTGACAGCAAGCAAGCATTTATGTGAGTGGTTGACACGCACAGTAAAGAAGAAGTCTGCCGAAGTGTGAAAAGTCCACAACATTTTTAGCAATATTTTCACAATAAAATTTATATAAAAAATTGTTACTATTTTTAATTTAAACTCACTATTAAAATTATTTTTTTACTTACCAATATTAACTAATAACAATCTATTACTTAAAATTTATTGTGAAATATTGTGAAAATATTATACTAACATTTAATTGTAATTTTTATTCTTTTTATTATTATTCCCTTCTTTCCTCGCATCCATACGTTTCTGTTTCTTTTCCTTTTTTTTTTTTTCTCTTGTTTTATCTCCGCCACACACATATCCCCATCCCCACTCATCTTGTTTTTATTTTTCTAGACTCTTCTTTCTCAACACACAGTGTCCTCCGCTTTTATTTTTCTTTCTTTATCTCTAGCTCTCTGTTTCCTATTCTCTCTCTCACACTCTCACCCTGTCACAGACACATTAACAGCGGAGAACAAAGCTAGAATTTAAAGCTTGCTTCGCCCAAGAGAAGAGTTTCTAAAGAGAGGGAGCTGCGTGATGTGCCCTGAAGAGAGAAGAAGAAGAAACATAAAGACATGTTGTGTTTCTCTGGAGATAGCAATGGCAGACATGATTTACTTTTTTTTTTTTTTCTTTTGAGAGGGAGTTTTGTTTCTGTGTTTCTCTGGAGAGGGAGTTGTGTTTCTTTTTCTTTTGTTTTTTTGTGTTTTTTTTTTATTTTTTTTTATTTTATAAGTTCAGATTCAAAGGGAACCGTGAGAAACGGTCTGATTACGGTTCTTAAAACCGTGCGGTTGAACCGCGATTCGAACGGTTTCTTGCTTTTTGGATATAGACCGGTTCTTGAGCATAAAAAACCGTGATTGTGAGAGGTTCACGGTTTTTCCGGTCGGACCGTACGGTCCGGTCCGGATTTCAAAACCATGCTCACAAATAGAGGATTTTGTCATGTATATAGTATATCGTGTTGGGAAGGTTGAAAATTAGAACAAGTACCATACTTCATATTCATAAAAACATTTTTCTGAGATGACTTTTTGGATATGTAGATCCTAACATTACTCGTAAAACATTTATTATGGCTTTTTCTCAGTTAAGCAATATACTAAAGAAAAAAATTATGTCTACAATAATTTTACAGCACTTTTACAATAAATTTTAAATGGTAGGTGGTCAATAAAAATGTAATTTAAATTGTAAATTTTAATTAGGACCAATAACAACTTACCACTTATGATTTATTGTGAGAATGTTGTGGACGTAACACTTCTTTGTCCTAAAAAAAGATGACAATGATTAATAATTCAATTATAAGGCAGCAATAACTCAGAGACTACTCAGCTAGTGCGGAGCATACCACCTAAAAGATGAAAAAGAATATTAAGGTAAACTTAGAATTTTGGCTATAACGTTAATAATCTTTACTTGGATGTTTCAACTTTTAGTTAATAGAAATAATTGACTGACGTGGTTGTCTATGTCGAAATGAAATATAATATCCACCCATCTACAAAATGACCACTTAATCTTATTAATTAAATAAAACAATAAATAAATTCTAAAAAATATATTTCACTTACAAAAAACAAATACATTGAAAACTTAATTACCATCCCCCCCAAAAAAAAAAATTTATTAATTGACTTTGTTAATTTCTTTTTCTTTTTCTTTTTTTTTTTTTTTTTTTTGGTAGAAATCTCATAATTTATCGTTTAACATTTTTTGGTAAGAATTATAGCTTTGGCAGAAGAAAATAAACCTTACATTAAATTTCTATTATATTCTTATATTAAATTATTTTTAATAAATTTTGTGATAATTTTTTTTTTCTCTATGCAGAAGATCAAAATTAACAAATCTGGATAGAATATAACTATAACTCGTTATATTTTCATTCTTACATTGTTTACTTTAACCAAAAAAAAAAAAAAAAATTGTAACACTTTCAATTCAGTTCTTATACATTGAATTGTATAATTTTCTTTCTTGAAATTTCAAATTAAAACTTCTTAAATATTAATTGATCTTATCCTTTAATTTTCAAAATTTACTTAATTTTATTCCTAAGCTTTCAAATTAAAGTCAATTTTATGCTTGTAAGTTAAAGGTGACATAATTATTGATATATTTGATTTAAGTTTGAAAAGTGAAATACAAAATTAACACAGTTAGTATAATTAAAGGACAGAATTAAATATATACGAGGAAAAAAAATTGAAACAGGTCTAAAGTACAATTTGGCAATCAAATTATTGATCTACTTTTGTTTTCTCTGAATTTGATATCTTCCTCGCCCTTTCATTTTTCTTTTTGTTTTGGGGGGCACGCTCTTTTTAACTTTTTCTTGCCTATCAAAACGCACTCACGATTATAAGTCAATTTCTTTCAACCAAAAGAGAAACACAGACTGCCCTACCAAATGGACTTATCATCTTAATTTTCTTTTGTTTGCTGAATTTACGCCACTTTCTCAACTAAAGACAAACGTCTAGTTTTCAAAACGGAGAAATTTCTCGACACTTTTTTAGACTTTGTTAACTCACGTTGGCCTTTTTGGAATTCCATTGCCATGTTGATCACTTATCGTTATCCCTTTTTCTTCTAAAAAAAAGATTTTATAATCTTTATTATCTTTTTCTCTGTTGACCTGATTACAACAAAACAAACCATTGTTAGGTTAAAAGGATATCATCAACGATTTGAAAATTCAAAGATAAAGACGGAAGCAAATTACACTGTTTGGTAGTGCCTAGCACCCTATACCTTTATGCTATGTTTGGCTAAACTCCCTCCTCTTCCCTATCCAAAGACTTAGGATTAAAATGTTTGTACCCCTTACAACCGCATAACAACTTGGTAGTGTTGAAATATTTTTTAATTTTTATAATTTGATAGTAACAACAAAAGAGGGAGATTTAAATTTAAGATGTCATAAAAACATAAGAAACTACCAATTAATTGGGTTACAATGCTCTTAGCTTAATTTTAAAATATTTAACGAAGGGTAAATTTATTTAGTCTAATACTCCTTATTTTTCAAAATAATACACAATGTCTATCAATTTGGAGACAGAACTACTGATGACCATGATGATAAAAAATAATAGTAAATGTTAGACATTAATTGAAGTAAGTAGGTTCTGTTTTTTTTTTTTTTTTTTTAAGGTTTAAGTATGAAAATACAAAACACTTTTATTAGTAAATACTCTTTTATCATTTTCCATATTGAAAAGCACTTTCTCAATTTCTGGATTTGGTTATTGAACAGAATAACAATTTCAAAGCACTTTAACATATATTATTGTCAATAATTTTAAACGTTAAAACTCTTTTTAGTTATAACTTTTATCGCAAAAGGTTTACAACTAAAACTCAAGAGTGTACTTCTTAGGATATGCGTAACAGACCCTCAATATTAAACATGAGAGTTTTTAGTTTTATTTTTTTTTAGTAGGTGATGACTGACGAGTAGAGCTCTTCAGTGGAAGAAATGTTATTAACCCGATGTTTTATTCTTGTTTATTATCTATTTAATTTAAACTACAATAAGAAATTTAGACATATTCAACCAAGAAAAAGAGAATAAATTTTAGACTTTTCTGCATTGCTTATATAAACGAGACTATTGATTCTCAACTAGGTTCGCTACCCCAAAGTGCAAGAACAATATGGATTGCCTCTTAGTACTAATAATGGGAGGTTCAATTCTTTGATATATATACCGTCATATTTTTTAAGAAATTATATCTTCATGGCTAATTGTCTTCTTCTCAACTAAGAAAGGAACGTTATGGTTTTTAAAAAGGATGTCAATTCAAAACCATTGGTTCATATTTTTATTTCTGATATAATTTAACATGAACCAGATTTTAGAGCCACTCATAGGAAATTTATATTTATGTGCTACTGTGGCAGTCACCATCTACGCTATAAATGAAATCTTGATCGAGTCATCTTCATATGATATGTAAGTTAAATATGAAGACCTTTACTTATCAAAATGTTTGCCATCAAAAAGGAAATGGTATTAAGAAGAGTATAAAGTTAAAACGTTTTACTGAGTGGAAGTTCATGTTTGAATATGCGGAGGTATCAGCATAATAGGCCTCTTAATACTGCTTTTGGGATGTTCTTGGATATATTGGGGATTGAAAAAATGAAAACTCATCAAACTCAATGAAAAATTCTTTCAACAAAATGGTGGCTTACTGATAAAACAACAACTCTCTAATCACCAAAAGTCTGTGGAGACAACCAAAATCTTTACTACAGAAGAGCTCAAAAAGGCTACCAACAACTATGACGAGAGTAGTGTTCTTGGCCAAGGAGGTTATGGAACTGTGTATAGAGGAGTATTGTCAGATAAAAAAGTGGTTGCCATTAAGAAATCCAAGATTGGTGATCAGAGCCAAATCGAGCAATTTATAAATGAAATGATTGTTCTTAGCCAAATTAACCATAGGAATGTGGTTAAGCTATTTGGTTGTTGTCTGGAAACAGAAATTCCCTTACTAGTTTATGAATTCATCACAAACGGAACTCTTTCTACCCATATTCATGATAAAGGCCTATCACCCTTACTTTCATGGGAAAAATGTCTGAAGATTGCAACAGAAACTGCTGGGGCACTTGCATATTTGCATTTTTCAACTTCAATGCCAATTATACATAGAGATGTGAAAACTATGAATATACTATTGGATGATAACTACACAGCAAAAGTGGCTAACTTCGGAGCTTCAAGGCTAGTTCCTCTTGATCAAACAGAATTGAACACTTTGGTGCAAGGAACTTTGGGGTACTTAGACCCAGAATACATGCAAACTAGCCAACTAACAGAAAAAAGTGATGTCTATAGCTTTGGTGTTGTTATGGCAGAGTTGTTGACAGGTAAAAAGGCACTTTCTTTTGATAGACCAGAATTTGATAGAAATCCTTTGTGACTGCGATAAAAGAGGATCGCCTACTTCAAATTCTTGAAAATCACATTGTCAATGAGGATAATATTGAGCAACTAAAGGAATTTGCTAATCTTGCAAAAAGGTGCCTAGGATTGAGAGGGGAGGATAGGCCTTCAATGAAAGAGGTGGCAACAGAGCTGGAGAGATGGAGAAGTATGGGAAAACATCCATTGGGAAACATTGATGTCTGTGCAAAAAAGACTGAATACTTACTTAGTGCAAGTAGTCACTCTTTCAACATTGATGTTGGCATTGGTTGTTCTACTAGTACAACTGCTGAGTATGATAGCATCAAAGATCAAGTATTGAAACTTATGGAAGACGGGAGATAATTACTTAATCCTTGGTAATATATGTGGTATCACTTGATAATTGAATTTGATATGGTATTATAATGGGCTATGTAATTTTGAAGCAAATATTCAACTCACAAATTTGGAAGTTTTAATGTTGTTTGGAACTATAGTAATTGTGTTTGTTTTGTGAGTTGTATTTTGTCTATTGGAAGTGTAGCAATGGTGGGAGTTGTTTGTTAAAGGATTTTCATATATGTATATTAATGGTGGAGATGTTGAAGACCTAATCAAGTCTTTTGTATTGATTTTTAAGTTATCATTTGGTTGGGTGTAGCTCTCATTTATCCATTTATTTCTCCTGTTGTGCTACTAAAATTTTCATTTTTTTTTTTGTTTATTCCTCGTTCACCCACATAAGAATTATTGATATATATTTTTTGGTAAGCAAGAATCAATTAGACTTTGATAGAAGTGGAGTTGCAATTGAACTTATTTATGGCATTGTTTTTGGGGTCACACCCTTCTATTATTTTAAGGACATTTTTTCTCCAAACTAGTTTGAAGAGAAATCTTTCGAACTACTTTTAAATGGTGATATGTGTTCTTTCCGCTTGACCCAAATAAACCCCACAACACCTACGATTAAGTTGGGTTAATTGGATTTTATTATAATAAAAAAAATTCTCAAACCATGGGTAGAAATAGAAGATGCTTGAAAAATCTTGATGGAAATTAGGGACAAAGCCACAATGGGCTCAAAACCCACAATGACATTACCAACATCAAATAGTGACTTATGGCCCATATCTATCTCCATATATTTAAGATCAATGTATTTCTCTCCTCAAGAAATGTAGACGAAATTCTCACTTCATATTTTTCAATGCTCTAAGAGCTCAAATTTATGCAAAATGAATCCTGAAATAGACTTGCTCAATTAGAGGTTAATCTAATCACCTCGACTATTAAAATGCCAAATCTCATACATATATTTTGAAGGCCCACTGACCCAGTACCTAGTTGGGAAAATCCTCCATTCGGTCTCAAAGACGACCTAACTTGCCAAGCCCAATTCACCAGAAGGCAAAAGGCATCAAAGGAGTGGCATGCAAGCACATGTGATCCATTGAAAAAGAAACTACTTTGGTTCCAGGGTTGACCATAGGGCTTCCTATTAAAGAAAGGCCCTCAAATGTGTGTAGGCACAGAGAGAGAGAGAGAGAGAGAGAGAGAGAGAGAGAGAGAGAGAGAGAGAGAGAGAGAGAGAGAGAGAGAGAGAGAGAGAGAGAGAGAGAGAGAGAGAGAGAGAGAGAGAGATTGCTTAAATTGAGTATTTTACAATAAAACCCCTAGCGCAGAAAGCAAACCAAGGATATTAGAGCATTCTCATCAAGAGTTGTAAAAATTTTAGCATTTAGCATCTAATAAAAACCTAACTTTATAGCATTTAACACATCACTTTACAATATTCCTAACATCAAAACTTTTATTTTTTTTACCATTTCATTTAAATATTCTTTCTTTATTATTTTTTATTCTTCCTCTCTCTCTCTCTCTCTCTCTCTCTCTCTCATAGCAAAAAAAAACATTAAAAAATTATAATATCTTGCTATAGTGTGCTCTAAAAAATGAGAGCTCACTGTAGCAAGATTTTAAATTTTTTAGCATTTAGCATCTTTAATGAAGTAGGTTTTTGTGGTTATAAATGCTAAAAATAACATTTTAACATTTATAACAATCTTGACGAGAATGCTTTGAACATATACAGATTTAACCATAACACCACAAGGTAGATGTCGTACAGGATCTTAGCACAATACACCAAAACTAATAACAACATATACACTCCAACTAAGCATTTCCATCAGACTAGATAAACTACTCTTTGGCTAAAAAAATAGTTAGACTGTGTTTGGTTCTATGTAAAATGTTTTCTAAGCGTAAAATATTTTCAAGTGAAAATATTTTCAGGTGTTTGGTGGTATTTTAAAAAATATTTTGAAAAATATTTTTTCGTGTTTGGTTATGTTCTTGAAAATACGATAGAAAACACATTTTCTACTTGTTGCTCAATTTTCTCAACTTCCAAACAAATATATAATATCATTTCTCAATAGATAAACACAAAAGAAACAAAACCAAACAAAAAAAATTCATCAAATCCGGTCAAATTGAGAGAAGAAGGAAGAGAGAGAGGCAACTGGGTTCGATTAAGAGGCAACGAAGGCAAGATCACACAACGGAGGCAACTAGGTCACAGTGGGTCGCTCAACATGGGTAGAGAGAAAAAGGGTAGATTGGTGACATGGGTGGCAGAGGGAGGAAGAGAGAAACAGGGCAGATTGATGGTGGAGTCGATCTTTGCTTGATCAGCGGTGGGAGGCATGGCCCCGACGATGGTGGAGTCGATCTTAAGTTCAAGTGACCATCATCTCTTTCTCTGACGGTGGGCAGTTTTCTCTCACTCTCTCTTTCTCTCTCTTGGTTCGGTTTTTTTTTTTTTCTTTTTTGGAAATGGTTTGAAGGTAAAATAGATTTGTAATCTATTGTTGGCTTTATTTCGTACCAAATTTGCTTGAATTTCAGCAATTAGGTGGGATTCTTGTAAGGGTGGTGAGTGAGATAGTGTGAAGAAATGCTCAAGAGTGCGTAAGAAAAACAGGGGCTCGCGACTGGATCTCGCAGGTGACTCGCAGCTACAAGCCACCAGAAACTGCTCACGTGCCAGGCATGCCAGAAGTTGAAGGGTCATGCCAGCTGAAGCACTACAGGATAAAATAGGACAACTGCCTGTTCAGTTACCTCACAACTGGAACTTGCGACTCAGTCAAACCGTGAGCCAGCCCTGTTTTGAAAAACCTGACTCTTCACATTCCATTCTCACCCCAGTATAAATACCCCTTTTACCCACGAAAGAAATAGAGCTTCCAGAGAGAATTTTGAGAGAGAAACCCTAGAGAAAAACAAGATTGATTCATCCCCAATTTTCATTAAGAGACTCTTTAAATTCCTCAACTCTCTTCCTCTCCATTGTTAAATCCTTGAGAGGCTTATTACCAAAACCTTTTCTCACCATATCCATTTCTGTGAGAGGGTTGTTTGGTGCTTTGGAAAGCAATTAGGAAGGAACCAATTTCACATTGGTTGATGCTATGGTCAAGTAGCGAAATCCGGGAAGCTAGAACAGAAATAGGTTCGGCGCAACCTCGTTGGAGCAAGAAGCTTGGAGGGCTTAGGTACATTGGGTAAATTAGGCTTGGAGGGTCTATTACTGTTCATGTATCCAACTACATTTTCTAGTGGATTACTTACCACTTGGAGGGCGGCGAAGAGATTTTATGCCAAGGGCTTCGGTTTCCTCTTCAATAACACAACGTGTGTTGTCCTTGTGTTTGCATCTTTCTTCTCTTAATCTTTGCCATTTAATTTCTGCTGTGGATGTGATTTTATTTGGTTTAGATTGTTTATCAATTATGTGTTAAGCTTGTGTTCATATTCCGCACATTAATTGTTTGACATTAAGCTTGAATTGGTAATTTGTAAATTGGGGGTCTAAACGTTCAAGGGTGTGTTATACACATATTGAACTTTCAGCAACCAAACACACGGCAAGGTGTAAATTTTTTTTCCAAATCCATTTTCAGCCAAAATAAACGCAACCTTAAACCCACACAATTGTGCTTTGCATCAACCATCTCAAACTAGAACAGAAAAGTAGCAAATGAAGAGTACCTCATTAGTATTGACGAGGGTACTGTACTGTTCATTTCTATTAAAAAAATCAACTTTTATTTAGTTCATTCTCTCTCTCTCTCTCTCTCTCTCTCTCTCTCTCTCTCAAACCAATCCACATAGGTTGATTGTTCTGGGGTGTTAGTGATCTGGTGCGAAGAGGTGGAGCTTTTCTCCCAGTCTGACTCTGTCTTTCTCACATTACCATTGCCAAAGAAGCATGGGAGATATTGGAAACCACCTATGAAGGCACGAAGAAAGTGAAAGACACCAAGTTGCAAATGCTGACCACTCGGTTTGAGGAGCTCAAAATGAGTGAGGATGAGTCTTTTGACTCTTTCTATAGCAAGCTAAATGAGGTGGTTGTTAGTAAGTTCAATTTGGGGGAGAAAACGGAGGATTCTAAAATAGTAAGGAAGATCCTTCGGTCATTGCTAGAAAGCTTTCATGCCAAAGTGACAGCGATTGAAGAGAGCAAGGACATCAAAGTCCAAGAGCTGATTAGTTCTCTTCTGACTTATGAATTGTCGTTGCCCACTCAACGGAAGAGCAAATCCCTTGCTCTTAAGACCATTAATGAAAGGTTGGAAGTCCATAACTCATCAGATGAGGATGTGGTTGACAAAGATATTGCATACCTTGTGAAAAAATTCAAGAAACTCTTGAAATTCAAGAATAATGGTAAATTTGGTGATAAAGGGAAATTCCAAAGTTTAGGAAGGGATAAAAAGGAATTCAAAAAGAAAAATGGAAAAGAATCTCAATCTACACAAGGTGTCACTTGTTTTGAATGCAACGGGCATGGACACTTTAAGAAAGAATGTCTAAATTATTTGAAATCGAAAGGCAAGGTGTATGCCACGACACTGAGTGAATCGGATTCATCCAACTCTGATTCTGAGGAAAGCTGTGACAAAGAAGGGAATTACTCTGCTTTTATGACTATTGCCTATGTTGAGTCTTTAGATAAGTTGAATTTACTTGTACAAGAGCTTGAAGAACATAGTGATGAAGAATCATTGGGAGGTGTTGAAGAATCAAATGCAGAAGATGAAAGCACAGCCAATCCTCAAAAGAATTATAATTCACTCCTGAAGAAGTCGGGTGAGTACATAAGGGTGGCCAAGGCAGCTGTGAAAAAGATGAAGAAGGCCGAGGAGGACTATAAAAGTCTCCTAATTCGCTATAAAAAGGCTAAATGTGAAATAGAGACACTGAATTGTGAGCTGTCAAAAGCTTACACAAAAGTGAGATTTCTTGAGCAAGAGGTTGTGCAAACAAATACCAAGATAGAGAGGGTCTCCACCAAGAAGCTAGATGATGTTATTTCATCTCAAAAGAATTTTTCAGACAAATCCGGTTTGGGATATACCAAAGGGAGTAGCTCATCGGGTAGTGTCATCAAAGAAGTGAAGTTTGTAAAGGCCAAAGAGCAAATTGAAGTTTGTCCTACTATTGAGAAGCCCAAAATGGAGGAGAAGAGGAATATGGATGACCAATGAATGTTGAACAACTCCCGTAAGCAATTTGTGGGCAGGTCTGAATCCCGAGCTAAGTCTTGTCCATGATCACAAAGAGGTCCTAGATCAAACTATGTGTGTCATCAATGCGGACTTCAAGGGTATACCCAACCAAATTGTCAAAAGCTAAGAGCAATCAATAGTGTAACTGCTCCAAGGTCATAAGGACCTACAAATTATAGGAGCAATTGGGCTGGTGAACCATTAAAAGATGGAAATGGTGATCCCAGAATGATGGACGTGATGAAGATGATTGGTGCATTCACCAACTGCTTGGAAAGCTTCACACGAAGGTTTGAAAGCCCTAACTCTCGTACCCAATCCTATAAGGAAATCACCCCAAATGCAAGTGACGTGTGGGTGAAAAAGGGTACTCATGTATAAGCATTACAACATGTCCATGCATCAATACTTCCTATACTTTGTGACTTTGTTTGGTTGTTTTGATTATCGATTGTATAGGTTGAAATTTGTTTGTTTGTTTTTTGCATACTTTCATTCATATTTTTTTAATGTTGCTTTTGATCAATCTTTTCCTTCTTATGTGTCAAAAATCCAAAAAAAAAAAAAAAAACCACATAAAAAGTAGAAAATCAAAAATTTTGATTGACATTGTTGAGTCTTGCCTCAAAACTTGTTTTGCCTTGTACCTTTGTGCTAATGGCTTTGTGCATTTACGAACGTAACTTGTTCCTTTGCACTTTTATCACTATGGAAGAAATCTTGAAATCTATGTGATTGTTGTAAATAGATCTTCAAACTTGTCATGAATGATTAGTGAATGACTTTGTTGATCTTGAGACATGTATAGACTTGTGCCTATATATCTTCCCACTCTTTATTTTTTTGTTTTTGCTAAAAAGAGCTCTCCAAATGTAAATCTTCAAATGTAAAGAGATATTAAGCTGCAAAAGCCTGTTGCACATACTAGTATTCGATTAGCAAAAATGGAAAGTGACCAAAAATAAAGTGTATGATTTTTCAAAAAGCCAAAGGCTATCCCATCAAGGTGAAATATCAAACGTCATTCTCACAATGAGATGTGATTGTTTCAAAATTATCAAAAAGACCTGATGTTATGATTGAAAAATGGAGCCAAATGTAAAGCTCCAAGTTATGTAATCAAGTCATGTGGGAGGTCATATATGCATACTTCTATAATTGAAATGGGTTACATGATCTAGTGCTAATTGTGTATGCCTTGGTTGAATTGATCATTGAAGCTTCACATTAGATTAAGGACTATCTCATTGTTGATATCCACACACAACACACAAGTTTATGTTCAATGAATGCCATATTCATTTGTGTGATTGTACTTGATAAAATATGTTTTCACATGCTCAACCCTTGTTGATTCAAACACAAAAATATTTTTGAGTGTTTTAGGTGTTTTTGGAAAGTATTTTGTTTTTACAAAAATTGAAAAATTTCAAAAACAGTGTTGCCTTGTTTTGGCGACTCAGTCGCGGGTCATCCAAATTGCTTGCTACAGCCACGAGCTCGCGGGTCGGTTTCGGTGACTTGTTCACGAGTGAAAGGTCTAGTCGCGAAGGGTATACAGAGATTTTCATGGCTCAACTCATGACTCCCTCGTGAGTGAGACTTCCAGTCGCAAAAAACACTTAGCAAATTTTTTCAAATCTTTTTGCTTGAAGTGTTTTGGCGGGTGACCCTAGTGACTTGTATCAGTCGTGAAAAACATGTGTTTTGTGTTTCAAAGATAGTTTTTAAAACTTTTTCAGTTTTTTAAAACTTTTTCAGTTTTTTAAAACTTTTTCAAAGATAGTTTCAAACATGTGTTTTGGGAGTCTAAATGTTCATAGTGTATTTTACACTATTTGAACTTTCAATTGGTATCAGAACGGGTGCACTCTTTGTGGTTTAAACACATTAATGCGATCCTTGACCCCATATTGAGATGGACCGGTATTAATCTTTGAATGTTCTACCATTTTTTTATGGAAACAATTATGCCTTTTTGAAATTCCGGATGAGGGTATTCTTGTGTTCAATTGATGATACTGTTTGGGATGCCGTAGAAGCAGGTTGGACTAGGCCGGAGGCTGCTAAATCCACTTGGGATAAAGTAGCCTTTGCGGCAACTAATGCTACTAGTAAAGCCTTGAATGAAATTTTCTATGGTGTTTCTCCAGATGAGTTTCATAGGATTTCACACATTACCGTTGCCAAAGAAGCATGGGAGATATTGGAAACCACCTACGAAGGAACGAAGAAAGTGAAAGACACTAAGTTGCAAATGCTGTCCACTCAGTTTGAGGAGCTCAAAATAAGTGAGGATGAGTCCATTGACTCTTTCTATAGCAAGCTGAATGAAGTAGTTGTCAGCAAATTCAATTTGGGGGAGAGAACGGAGGATTCTAAAATAGTAAGGAAAATCCTTCGGTCATTGCCGGAAAGCTTTCGTGCCAAGGTGACAATGATTGAAGAGAGCAAGGACCTTGATGATATCAAAGTCCAAGAGCTGATTGGTTCTCTTCAGACCTACGAATTGTCATTGCCCAATCAAAGAAAGAGCAAATCACTTGCTCTCAAGACTGTAAATGAAAGGGTAAATGTTCATGACTCTTCGAATGATGATGCAGTCGAGAAGGACGTTGCCTATCTTGCCAAGAATTTCCAAAAGTTTTTTAAGTTCAAAAACAGTGGTAAATTTGGTGAGAAAGGGAAATTCTAGGAAGAGAGAAAAGGGAATTCAAAAAGAAATATGGAAAAGAATCCCAATCTACACAAGGTGTCAGTTGTTTTGGATGCAACGGGCATGGACACTTTAAGAAAGAATGTCCGAATTATTTGAAATCGAAAGGTAAGGTGTATGCCACAACACTTAGTGACTCGGACTCTTCAAATTCTGATTCTGATGAGAACTGTGACAGAGAGGGAAATTACTCCGCATTTATGACTATTGCTCATGTCGAGTCTTCGGAGGACTTGAATTTGCTTGTGCAAGAACTTGGAGAACATAGTGATGAAGAATCCATAGGAATTGTGGAAGAGTCGGATGTTGAAGAAGACGAGAATGCAGCCTGTCTTCAAGAGAATTATAATTCTCTTCTTGAAAAATCAGGAGAGTATGCACATGTGGCCAAGGCGGCTGTGAAGAAGATGAAGAAAGCCGAGGAGGACTATAGGAGTCTTCTAATGCGTCATAAGGAAGCTAAGTGTGAGGTAGAGAAGTTGAATGGTGAGTTATCAGAAGCTTACACAAAAGTGAGATTTCTTGAGCCAGAGGTTGTGCAAGCCAATGCCAAGATAGAAAGAATCTCCACCAAGAAGCTAAATGATGTCATTTCATCTCAAAAACAGTTCTCAAACAAGTCCGGGTTGGGATATACTGGAGGAAGTAGTTCATCGGGCAGTGTCACCAAAGAAGTGAAGTTTATAAAGGCCAAAGAGCAAATTGAAGTTAGTCCTACGGCTGAGAAGCCTAAGATGGAGGAGAAGAGGAATGTGGATGACAAATAGATGTTGAACAACTCTCATAAGCAATCTGTAGGCAAGTCTGAATCCCGAGCCAAGTCTCGTCCTCGATCACAAAGAGGTCCTAGATCAAACTATGTGTGTCACCACTGCGGACTTCAAGGGCATACTCGACCAAATTGTCAAAAGCTGAGAGCAATGAATAATGCAAGTGCTCCAAGGTCTCGAGGACCTAGAAATGACAGGAGAAATTGGGTTGGTGAACCGTCAAGAGGTCGAAATGGTGATCCCGGAATGATGGACGTGATGAAGATGATTGGTGCATTCACCAACTGCTTGGAAAGCTTCACATGAAGGTTTAAAAGCCCTAACTCTTATACCCAATCCTATAAGGATATCACCCCAAATGCAAGTGACATGTGGGTGAAAAAGGACACTCATGCATAAGCATTACAACATGTCCATGCATCAATACTTCCTATGCTTTGTGACTTTGTTTGGTTGTTTGCTTATTGATTCTGTGATTTGAAATTTGTTTGTTTGTTTTTGCATTCTTTCGCAGAAATTTTTTTCACTGTTGCTTTTGATCAATCTTTTCATTCTTATGTGTCAAAAATCCAAAAACCACATAAAAAGTAGAAAATCAAAAGTTTGATTGACATTGTTGAGTTGTTGTCTCAAAACTTGTTTTGCCTTGTACCTTTATGCTAATGGCTTTGTGTATTTACGAGTGTAGCTTGTTTCTTAGCACTCTTATCACTATAGAAGAACTCTTGAAATCTATGTGACTATTGTAAATAGATCTTAAAACTTGTCATGAATGATTGGTGAATGGTTTTGTTGATCTTGAGACATGCATGGACTTGTGCCTATATATCTTCTCACTCTTTATTTTTTTTGTTTTTGATAAAAATAGCTCTCCAAATGTAAATCTCCAAATGTAAAGAGATATTGAGCTGCGAAAACCTATCGCACATACTAGTATTTGACTAGGAAAAAGGGGAAGCGACCAAAAATAAAGTGTATGATTCTTTAAAAGGCCAAAGGCTATCCCATCAAGGAGAAATATCAAAAGTCATTCTCACACTGAGATGAAACTGTTCCAAAAGATCAAAAAGATCTAATGTAATGACTAAAAAAAAGAAATGGAGTCAAATGTAAAGCTCCAAGTTATGCTATCAAGTCTTGTGGGAGTTCATATATGCATACTTCTATAATTGAGATGGGTAACATGATCTAGTGCTAATTGTGTATGCCTTGATTGAATTGATCATTGAAGCATCACATTAGACTAAGGACTATCGCATTGTTGATATCCACACACAACACACAAGTTTATATTCAATGAATGCCATATTCATTTGTATGATTGTACTTGTTAAAATGTGTTTTCACATGCTTAATCTTTGTTGATTCAAACACAAAAAGATTTTTGAGTGTTTTAGGTGTTTTTGGAAAGTACTTTGTTTTTACAAAAACTGAAAAACTTCAAAAACAGTGTTGCCCTATTTTGGCAACTCAGTTGCGGGTCATCCAAGTCGCATGCTACAGCCGCGAGCTTGCATGTTGATTTTGGCGACTTGTTTGCGAGTGAAAGGTCCAATCATGAGGGGTGCACAGAGATTTTCGCGGCTCAGCTCGTGACTCCCTCGCGGGTAGACCTTTTAGTTGCGAAAAACACTTAGAAATTTTTTTCACAATTTTGACTTTGAGAGTTTTGGCGGCTTGCCCTGGCGACTTGTTTTAGTCATGAAAAATGCATGTTTTGCGTTTCAAAGACAGTTTCTTTAAATTTTTTAAGTTTTTCCCTCGACTTTTGTGACTATTCACTGTCTTCCCCATTTCTTTCTCAACTGAAACTGACCCAAACACTCCTCAAACTCCATTTCTACATCATTTCTTCTCCAATCTTCAAGAAAAACGTATGGGTTTTCTCTGTCTCACTTCATTTTCCATGTTTTGAATCTGCTTTTCTTGTTTCTGTGAGTGTATTGTTGTCATTATGTTTTTGAAAATTGTCATGCTCGTTCAAGGGTTTGCTTTATCTTGGTGATTGTTCATTGTTTGAGAGTTAGTGTTTTTTGACTTTATTACTGGTGTTTATATGAAGTCTGGGGTCTGTGCACTGTTTTATGATAGTGGTTGTTTCATTCATATCATGTTTATGGTATTCTGTCACATTATTTGTCATTTAAATCCTTGTAATGCTCAATGCCCACTTGATTCTGAGCTATTAATGTTCATCTCCATATTCGATTGCCTATTCCACTTATTATGTCCATGTTGCTTATGGTTACTTGTCTTTAACCTGATTCTTGTTTTTGTGATTGAGTGAAATCTCTCTGTTTCACATTCTTATACTTGAATCTAATCAAACTGATGTGTGTACCTTGTGGTACTGCATTTGGCTCTTTGCTGTGTGACTAGTCTCTTGCAGATGACTCGTCGTTCTCCTAAAGGCAAAAACATTGTAACCAGTGATTAATCAACTCCGATTGCTAAACGGACTCGACTATCATCTCAATCATCTAAAGACTCCAATTGTGAGAGGTTTAGAACTCCTCTTAACTCACACATCTACTCAAGCATCTTTGACATGGCATCTCTTATAGTGGAACATATGGTTGAGTTTAACACTTTGAAGACCAGTTTTGTCCCTCGGATCTTTGAATCAAGAGATTGGGCAGCCTTATTCGAGAATTTTGAAGACCCAATGGATGAACTGGTCAAAGAATGCTACTCCAATATTAGTGACCTTGGAGTTAAACTGATTTGCTAGGTGAGAGGAAAGAAATTTATCATCAACCCGAACTCCATAGCTGATATTCTCCATATTACAAGACCTTAGAATGTGAATCTAACTCCTTATGATGATAGAACTCCAGAGATTCAAGGCATTCTACAAGTTCTTGGACCTGACCATGAAGTCTCTAGTAAAGGCACATCCATAAGTATTGCCAAGTTTGCACTTGAGCTGACTACTTTGAAGTTGATCATGTTTTCCAATCTTTATCCGCTGTCCAACACGACTTTCATCAATCTCGGAAGAGCTCAATTCCTATGTGATCTTATTACAGGAGAGTCTATTGATATCTGTGCCCACATCTTTCAAATCATAAGAAAGACCGCGGCTCGATCAGCAGCACAAGGATGTATTCCATTTTGCAATCTCATTATGAAGTTCATTCTTCGTGAAGGTATTAATCCTCCCTCAGATAGAAAAATGATGACCCGTCCACATCCAATTTCTATAATCACTATCCAAGCAAGCAAGAGTCATTCTTCTAGAACTCCTAAGAGTGAGCCATCCACCTATGAAACTCCACATGTTCATGCTCTAGTTACACCTGCCCAATCAACTAGCACTTCAATCGTTCCCCCTGGGTTTCAAACAGCCAAGCAAAGCCACTTGATTACGAATGTGGCTCATCAGATATCCAAGTTAGAACGGCTTCTTCACTCCTTTCACAATCAAACTCAAATGTGTCTCACAACTATTGAGACACAACTAGATGCTATTCAATAGAAGCTGGAAGAAAGACTTTAGCTATTTGTGCCAAAAAAGGGGAGAGCAGCATATAGTTAGGGGGAGAGCAGCACAAGAATGAGAAGGAGTGTGCATATTGAAAGGGGGTGTTGTGTGCTCACATATATTTATACCTGTCTTTACTGTTTTTTTGTTTATGGTTATAGTTTTGTGTTTTGAATAATGGTTGTTATTATGGGTTGGGTTTGACACACTGTGATTATGGTTAATGTTTGTTTTAAACTTATAACTCATGGACGGTTTTGAAACTTTGGTATATTTTAAATATTGATGATGTTTTTCAGTATATAATGCGGTTTGTACCCATGTTGCTTTTGTAAGCTTTTAGGGTTTTGTTTTATGCATAGTTTGAAGGCTTTATGGTTTGTACCATGCTTTAAGCAGCCTTTATGCATTGTTTTTTCAGTACTTCTAATTAAATGTCATGCATTTTCCTTTTAAGTACTGTCACTCTTGTGCTCTTGTAGGATTGTTCCTAGATGCATATACTTATTGTATTATGCATTGGTTGAGTGTTAGGCATGCAAGTGATTTGCATTGAGCTTATTAGCTTGTATGTCCAAGTGTTCATTCCAAGTGTGAATGAGCATTATGGTCACTACCTTGTAATGATTCATTGTTTGATCAAGCCATGGTTTGTTTCTTAACTCCATCTTTGCTTGATCACATCATGCTTGCTTCATATGCATTTCATGCTTTTCTGCATACAATGATCATGGTGTATTGTTGTATTTCAAGAGATTCATGTTCATATGATTCACAAGCTTCACAGCTTCTAGAATTAGGTGTGAGTGAGTTATGTTCAACTATTCCCAACTCACATGTTAAGTCTAGAGTCTGTTTTAGGGTTTTGTCACAGAATAGCCAAAGAGGGAGATTGTAAGGTTGAATTTAATCAACCATCTTGTTGGCTTTATTTCGTGCCAAATTTGCTTGTATTTTAGCAATTAGTAACCCTGTATTTAGGTGGGAATCATGTAGGGGTAGTGTGTGAGAGAGTGTGAAGAATTGCTCAAGTTTGTGCAAAGAAGTAGGGACTCGCGGCTGGATCTCGCGGGTGGCTTACGGCTGCAAGCCGATAGAATGATGCACACGTGCCAAGCATGCCAAAAGCTGAAGCGTTGCGCTAGCTATTGCACTACAGGACAAAAGTTCCAGGCTGGCCAGGCTGTTTGCTCGAGGCTTGAACTCACGTCTCAACCCAGTCGCGAGGTCAAGTCGCCAGAATACCCTGTTTAGGAAAATCTGACTTTTCACATTCCATCTCACCCTACTATATATATACCCTTATACCCACAATTTAGAGAGAGCTTTTAGAGAGAATTTTGAGAGAGAAACCCTAGAAAAAACAAGATTGACTCATCCACAATCTTTACCTAAGAGACTCTTCAAATTCCTCTACTCTCTTCCTCTCCATTGTCAAATCCTTGAGAGGCTCATTACCAAAACATTTTCTCACCATATCCATTCCTGTGAGAAGGCTGTTTGGTGCTTTGGGAAGTAGTTAGGAAGGAACCAATTTCACATTGGTTGATGCTATGGTCAAGTAGCGGAATTCGGGAAGCTAGAAAAGAAATAGGTTTGGCGCAACCTCGTTGAAGCAAGAAGCTTGGAGGGCTTAGGTACATTAGGCTTGGAGGGTCTATTGTTGTTCATGTATCCCAACTACATTTTCTAGTGGATTACTTACCGCTTGGAGGGCAGCGGAGAGGTTTTACGCCGAGGGCTTCTGTTTCCTCTTCGATAACACATCATTGTGTTGTCCTTGCGTTTGCATCTCTCTTCCCTTATCTTTGCCTTTTATTTTCTACTGTGATTGTGATCTTAATTGGCTTAGATTGTTTATTAATTCTGTTTATAGCTTGTGTTCATTTTCCACACACTTTGTGTTTGTCATAAAGCTTGAATTGGTATTTTTTATTTTGGGGTTCTAAACGTTCATAGTGTATATTACACTATTTTAACTTTCAATTTTGAAGTTTATACATGTTTTGCATGTGGTATTAAGTTTTAGGGTTTTATAGATGTGGCAGCCAAATGATACATGGAAAGACTTTTATCACATAATAATGATTTAGCAATCAATATATAATTATATTGTGTAACAACATTTAAAAGGAACAAATAAAAACTAAGTGTAATTGTTTTGAATTATCCATTCATCTTAATCAGAATTTAACAAACTAAATTTGATAAAATGGTTTTCATATGAATAAAGTTTTATAAAGCTTGAGTTAGTTTCCTCTTATTTCCAAAAGTTTCCACATAATTCATCCAACAAAGTCTACAACTTTTCCCAGAACTTACCAAACCTAGAAGAAAAGAATGAAAGAAAACTTTAAATCAAATAATCATTCAAAGGAACAATTGCAAACAACCATGAAAAATTTATGACTTGAGTTTTTATTCATTGAAATTGAATATTTACATGTTTCCTCCCATAAGGTTTTGGTTTCTGACTCCAATTCCAAATGCCATGTCGTTTAATGTAAAGTTGCAAACTATCAGCTTCTCATCTCTTTTAGGAATCCATCACCTCTTCTCAAAGGCATTATACCTAGCACGCTGAGCCTTCACCATCTGTGTTAAACTCTATCCCAAATAACTATATAAAGATGCTTGAATCCCAAACATACTAAATAAAAATTCAAAACTTATCCCTACACTTTCTTAATAACCAAACCAAAATTATTATTAAAACAAAAAATACAAACATGCACATAATGATACAAAAAGAAAGAGAGTGTTTATAAGAAAACTTAGATAATACCCAACTGTGATAATCAGAGTCCTCTGGCAGCCCATGTAAAAAATACTTGTAGTCAATAACAATGCAATGCAATCTACTACATAGATTAAGATCATTCACCCTAAAAAAAGAAAAATAAAAAAATGCGAAATGGGAAGGGACATTGATAATAAATTTGAACATCTTGATAAATCCTATGAAAATTTCAAAGTAATTTGACTTTCAAATGAAAATTTGCTAGAGCACACATCAAGGAATTTAGGATTTTGAGCAATATTGAGTCAAGATCTGTAACAATGCACAAAATAGTCCATCAAATTTGTGTAGACAAATCATCAAATTTAAATGGGATTAATTCTAAAACTATTAACATCAAATGGAGGAGAAAAGAGAACTCCATGAGAATGAAGATAAACTAACTCTTCTATTGTTTGTGCATCGCAAGTAATTCTGAAAACAATGCACACATTTTTAACTCTCATTGCACCTTTGCTATTAGACATAGAAAAATAGAAGGAAAATGTTTAAATTAAACACTTCAACAAATTAAAATAAATATATAGAGTAGATTAAAAACCATCTTTTCTATGGGAGGTAAGGTTAATTTAAAAACACAAACCGGTTAAGTTTCAGATTCTTCCTAAAAACATATTACCAATTTTGATGTAGCCAGAATTAGTAGAGATCGTCACTGATATCAACGGCAACAACATTTCCTTAAATCTCAAACATTTCAAATATAAAATTTTCTCTCACTTTGAGTAAACATGAAAAATTTGTACCAAAGTCAACAAAATGTTTAATTGGACATGTGAGAACTCTAAAAGAAAACTAAAAGAAGCACACTTAGCACAATTTTTTTTTTTTTTTCAATTTCTTCTCCCAAATGAAATATCAAGGTAGCTTTGATATGGTAAAATCTGACCACCCAATTACTATAAGGCAAATCTATGTCCAACACCTTAAGTAGCCTATCACCACATATTGACTTCCATACATAAAGGCAAAGGCAAACAGTATGTAGAGGCTATAGGAAGGCATGGCTTAGTTCATGTACTCAAAAAAATTTATTATGAGAGGGATTTGACTCTAAATTAAGTACCCGTTCTCTCATCCATACAAAAAATATATATAATTTGGGTATCCCCAAATTCATCAAAAACACAAAGTTTAAACCACTATTTGCCTATTAGATTCAATAATTAATATATCAGCTTGGATCATAGTGAAGTCTCTCAAAATATGCTTCAAAAATAGATATGGAAGAAAAAATAACACAGCTCTACCTTTTCAATTTGCTATTGCTAGAATTTGTAGACAGCTTCTAAACTTTATAGGTTCAGTCCTTCGCTGTGGATGGCAAAAAGCAGAAAATAAAAGTTAGTAGTAGGAACGAATCTTAGCTTCCATGGTTATACCAAAATTTAAAATACAAACCTTACCATAACTAACAAATAAAAGTTGTAGATAAACAGCAAAACCAAGGTTGCAAAAGGAGGACACTGGAAAAGAAGCTGGGGTTTGCAACCAAACAAAGAATCAAACAAAACCCCTCAAAAATCTAGATGCTGCTCTTAAAGAAGATTCTAATCAAATTTATTTTAAAAAAAAAATAGCATGATTCTTTGATAAAGTACAAATTCTACATACCCATAAAAATTAGATAAAAAAGTAATAAAAACAATGGTAAACTTGAGATAAAATAATAATTAAGCTAAACATAAAACCTGCACGAGGTAAACAATTAGTTTTTATTTCTTTGAAATTGAACCAAAAAATAGAACTGTACGTATGTGAGGACAGTGAAAATGATGTCGAATATTATCATTATGAAGAAATTGGAAATTCACAACTACCTTAAATTTAAAGAACAAAGATATTTGTTTCACAGCATTAAACTAAATGATTAAAACCCTTAAAAATGAGTGAAGAAGACAAACAGTTGTGCAGACCAAGAACTGAGAGTAAATTTGTAGAATTGTAGAGTAATGCCTTCTTTTGTATGCAAACATATCTCCAAAGTACAAAGCATCTAATGGAACCATAGAACATGAAAATATATGTTCTTCTCACTATCATACAAATAGCTTAATTAAATTTATGACTAATCAACAACAGCATGGTATGGAAATTGTTTAACAAAAAAAAAAAAAGGAATATCTAACAATCAAACATATGTATCTATTAATTCTAACCATAAAGCAACTATAACATGAGAATCTGGTTCAAAGTATTTAAACAATAACTAAATTTACAAAATTCCTTTTATATATATTTATAGTGATGGTGTGATGCCCCACCAACAGTGATAGGGCCTCACCTATTCCACATATGCTCATTGTCCATGGAGGTATTCCTAGAATTCTTGTTTTGCACTTCACTGAGCATCTTATTTGCATCTCTCTTCCTTAAAAAGAAAACAGAATGAACAACATGAATAACATTCTCCAATGAGGGTTTCAATTACAAAAACTCATCAAGATTTACAAAAAAATAGAAAAGAAAAGACAAAACTAAAAATTGTTTTTTTTTTAAAATAGGGCATTAACAAATTAGAAATTCAAAGCCAAATACCAATTATTATTCAACATCATGAAAGCTATGATGAAACTAATCATTGAAAAGAAACACTCCCAAACGAAACCCTAAATCATATTTAACAACCAAAATTATAGAACAAAATAAAAAAACTTACCGGTAATGTTTGCGAAGAGAATCTGGTCTAAAAAAAAAAACAGACGCCGACAAATATAGAGCTGGAGAAGGGTGGTGCCAGAGAAGGTGGAGCCGTTGAGTTGTGAGAGAGAAGGACTGATGATGGGTCATTGGGGTCATATTATTATTATTATTATTATCAGCAATGGCAGCCGCAGCAACAGAATATCCATTAGCCTTGCTTGGTTGTGCCGAAAGTTGTGGGTGTAACTGAAGAGTGTGATCACCTAAAAGACACTAGTGCTAGAAAATTTTTAATCAATTTTACCAACGCATCCGGACAGCCTAAATCATTGACTTTAACATTGCAAAAGTTAGAGAAGAGGAAAGTGATTGCAAGAATGTAAAAGGGACACTAGATATAAGTGGAAAACCCTAAGAAAGGGATGAAAAACCACAGTTTGAACAAAAATGTTCCATTCTTGTTCTGTTTAGCTTTGTATTATGTGGAAAGAAGAGGTAATTCTTGTACAATAGGATGTTCTTCCTTAAAAGAGAGAATTTGTTTTCTATCTTCTTATCTTATCAACTTTCTACTCTCTTCTCAAAAGATCTAACTTGGGTTCTTACCCTAAAAGTCCAGATGCATGTTCCTCTTATACTTTGAGGAATATGGCTGAGTATAAAGACAGGTGTCAAGTCATCATTTTCTTATTTTGGACCTTTTCACAGCTGTGGTACTATTTGGTGACTGGGGGAAAGAGAATGTGCCAACTTGACATTGTGGCCTACTGATAGGTGACTTTGCCACTACTTGGGAAACTACTTTTGGACAATGAGAGGGACATCAGGAATACTGTAAGTAATACACATTTCTTTGAGGTGGTCTAACATGCATTCAACCAATAAAGGGTGTTCTCATAGCTGTTGACCTTAGAAAGTCACTATCTCCCTTTTTGTGAGTGCTTGAGTACCATGTCAGGTGCATATCTTATTCCTTCCTAAGGCAGTCACACATTTGGCATGGGCCAATGATAGGATTTTGTAACCAATGCTTCCTCTTCTTTTGCTCACAACCACTCAATGTGTAGGGTCCAAATCTAACCACATAGACATTCTCCCATGCCTTGCTTGGTGTAATGTACAGTGGATCAAAGCTAAATGACCAGTTTATTAATGTGGTAATTGTACTTTCGCAAATTAATCATAGAAATGTGGTTAAACTATTGGGTTGCTATTTGGAGACATCAGTTTCTCTACTAGTTTATGAATTTGTACCTAATTAATGGTACCCTCTTCGAGTACATACATAGTGAAAGCAAGGTGTCCACTATATCATGGGAAATTTGTCTTAGGATAGCTACAGAAACAACAGAAACACTATCTTATTTGCATTCTACAACTTCAACACCTATAATCCATAGAGATGTGACGTCTTCAAACATATTGCTAGATAGTAGTTATGTAGCAAAGGTCTTAGTTTTTGGAGCCTTGAGATTGGTTCCACTAGATCAAGTAGAAGTAGCGATAGTGGTGCAAGGAACTATGGATACTTAGACCTTGAATACTTGCACACAAGTCAACTAACTGAGAAAAGTGATGTTTATAGCTTTGGAATAGTTCTCATTGAGCTATTGAGAGGGAGAAAGGCACTTTCATTTGATAAGCCTGAGGTGGAGAGAAGTTTGGTAAAATATTTTCTCCTTTATTTTAAAGAAAATAGATTGTTTGAAGTTCTTGAGAAATATATAGCAAATGAAGGCAATGCTAAGCAATTGAAGGAAGTGGCAAATCTTGCAAAGAAGTGCTTAAGATTGAAAGGGGAGGATAGGCCTACTATGAAGGAAGTAGCAATGGAATTGGAGGGTTTAAGAAAGATGGAGAAGCATTCGTGGGTCATATTAACTACAACTTCGAATAGACTGAACACTTGATCGCTGAGACGTCAGATTCTAGCAAATATGATGTTAGGAATAAAAATACTTAGGTATATGATAGCGTGAGAGACCATGTATTACTGGACTTTGATGATGGGAGATGACCTTAGCTTGATTGCATACTTTTATTAGTGCTAATTTTTTAGTTTCCCTTATTTACACGCATCATGTACATTTTCCTTAAATTTTATTTCTTAGGGGCTTTATTCTAAACTAAGACTGGTGAGAAGAATAATGAACTTGAAAATGAATATCATACTGATTTTCTTTCATATATATCTTCCTTTATTAATATTATTCTTTAATATTTTATTTTTATTTTTTTGCTTCCCAATGAATATAGATTAGATACTAAGTAGAATGTATCTAGTCCATCCGTTGTGTGTATCATCTCGTTCACAATACATAGGTCTCCCCATTATGAGAAATCTTATGAAATAGAGATTATGCATATTCTGAAGCAATAATATAATTATTTCACTCTCTTAATGTTGCCTATTTATAGGCTTGATTGATCATTTTAGAATAGTGAAAATGCGAGAGATACATATTTTTTTACAAATCTTTTACAAACTGTTGATGTACATGATTATTAGTAATTAAAAAAGTGACGTTATTGCTGGGCCCAACTAAGAACCAGTAAAAAGTTGACCACAATAACAATTTATAAAAATGTTGTAAAATAGTTTATGTTTGTAACATTACTCGCTCTTTAGGACAGATGTTGAGATAGCTACCATAATTGGACATTAAGTAGAGATATCGGATATGTATTATTTAGCTCTTTATTGCTATGAAAGTAATATGTGGGCGTTAAAAGCTTGTTGATTGTTTTGCATTGTTTCAAAAATTGTGTGTACGAGTTTGTTTTGATTGGTTCATTTGATTATTTGGTTGGGCATGCTGTGTAGTTGGACATGAACGTTATGGATTACGTTTACGAATCACTTATGCTTTGAAATTTTACGCTATCAAATATCTACTGATTAAGTCATTCCCAATGACGTCGAATATCTGGAACTGGAAGACAAGCTTTACGCTATCAAGTATCTAGACAAAAGAGAATGCTTGTTGAGATTGAAAGTTGAAATGCCATTTTCTTTTTTTAGCAACTTGTAAAAACTTGCAATTTTTAAATGTAGTCAAACCAGGCTTGAAATACCAGCATTTGGATACACACCTGTCTAACTTGTGGACAACAGTATGATACAAAAAAAATAAGAATTCTTTGAAGCATATATATAGTCTTTCCGTATAAGGTTAGTTTTATTGTCACCTCTGCTAAAAGAGAGTGGACTCCAATTTCAGAAGTCCAATTGACATATCTAATTGTTGCAAGTGACTAGTAATTTTGAGACAGCACGCTCAGTGAGGAAATTGTCGTAGTTGTAACCTGTGAGGGTAAAATTGGTCGTCAAGTCTGGTTTGTCCATTTCGTACGGATTACTACATGGTTAAGGTTAACTGCATGGATTTTTCTTTTTTGGTTGAACTATCTATGGTTTAATTTAAAATAAATTCTCATGTAACAAAACATAATTGAATGGTACAACTGCAAGTATGAGGTTATACACCAAGCTGTGATACAATTAATTTATATTTCTCTTAATTTATTATATATAGGAAAAATTACAGATACTACCCTGTGTTATACCCTAAAAACATAGAGCTATCATATGTTTTATTTTGTAACACTTACCTACTTTATGATTTGCTTTACGAAGCATTTACCACATTAGTGTTATTACATATTCTTCTAACTCTTTAATGGAACTTAATGACATGGCAATTGCCAATACTTACTTGGGAGTTGGGGGGGGGGGGGGGGGGGGGGTGGTGTTGGGGAGACTATTGAGGAAGAATTAAAAAAAAAAAAAGATTGTTTTAACTTAGAGAAGGTACTTACTTAAGTAGACTATTGCCAATACTTACTTAGGTACTTATAGAACCATTAAACTATTCTATTAACCTATATGACCTTATTATATTTGTTCTATTATTCCACGTACACATTAATAATCTTAATAAATCCATGCATTTAGCTAATAAGAGACCCGTAATAGATTTCTTATTTGTGAACCCTCTTATTATATTCTCTTCCAATATGTAGATAAAATAGGCAAATGCATGCCCTAGACCTAATCTTTGCCCACATCAAATAAGAGACCAAACCATTGTTCAATCACCCATCACATGTTCACTTTTGATTAGTCTCCAAATCAGGCCAAAATGGGCAAATGCCCTTTTTGTGCAAAAAAATCAGCGTTGTGCCTCTTTTCCCAAACTAATTATGGAAATGCCTCTGTTTTGAAACTTGATTTTTGGACAATCGAGTTATAGCAAACTAAAAATTTAAAAAAATTAAAATTAAAATTTCTAGAACTCGAGCTCCATGAACTCAAGTTTCATGCAATTTTTTAAAGCCCTATAGTGGCATTTTAAAACATGTAAGTTTTTTTCTTAAGTTTGATCGCTCCATAAAGAGCCCTATAATGGCGTTTTAACATGCAAGTTTTTTTTCTTTAATCTGATTGCTTTATAAGGAGCTCTATAGTGGCATTTCTTATGGAACTCGAGCTCCACGAACTTGAGTTACATGCAATTTTTTAAAAAAAAAAAAAAAATTTACTTACAGCTGTGTTTCATGGAGGCCTATAGTGGCATTTTTAATGGAACTCGAGTTCCATGCAAATTTTTTTTTAATTATTATTATTTTTTTAAGTTTGACCGCCCTATACTTGATTTTCTACAAATCGAGTTTTACATTGAAACTTGATTCTAAGAAAATCGAGTTTCAAAATAGGGACATTTCCCTAATTAGTTTGGGAAAATGAACAAAACACTGATTTTTTTGCATGAAAATGGCATTTGTCCATTTTGGCCCTCCAAATTGTGTTGTAAAGCCTATTTTAGTTAGAATTTTGAGAATATATTTTTGGCTTTTTGCCCTTGGCAATTGTGAATTATATAAAATTGCACATCTATTTTTTGATTTAGTTAATTATGTGATTAAGATTATAATTTTGGAAAAGTTCAATGCATAATACTATTGCTGGAGTTTAACACATGCACCTCCCCCCCCCCCCCCCCCCCCCCAAAAAAAAAAACCTAACAACCTTGGTCCTCGTTTCACAAACACTAGAGCTGGTTGTTTGGCTTTCCTTTGAGTTACTTGTAAGAACCCATTTTTAAAGAACTCGAAAAAAAAAAATATATATATATATATATATATTTCAAATTGAAACAAAAGCACTTTCTAGTTATAAAAGTTTTAAAAGAAAGAACAATTTTTTTTTCTAGATGTAGCAAAAAAGAAAAAAAAAAGAAAGAAAGGATTTTCCTCTTCCTATAAATTTCATTCTTGTCAGTATATATTGACATGTGGAATGAGACTCTATCTTTATTCTCGTACGATAAATTTTATTAATAAATATTGGATTTTTTCTTCAATTTGGATCATTCAGAACAACTCTTTTAATACATAAATATAGACAATAGAGAGAAATATTCTTACCCAAAAAAGAAAAAGAAAAAAAGAGGATAACATTGTAGTTATAATACTATTATTATTGATCAGTCCAAATAGTACAAATTAGCCGTTACTAGTTAGTTCTTTTTTTTTAAATATATATTATTGTAAATTTCTTTTAAAAACATTTTTTATTCTCCTTATATGTGTGTTAAAAATACTTAATATTTTTTAAAAAAATAATTAATCCTTTTTAAAAAAGAAAAATTGATAATATACTCGTTAGGACATTGTTAAAGTCTACCTTTGAAATATTAACGCAGCATGCACTTCTAAAACGTACAAGTTTAATTAATCACAAAGACTCATGGTGTATGCATTGAACTGACCGGGTCTTCTTCCCGTTTGCTTTTAAAAAGGGTCGGAAACATTGGGGCTACCTATGGGTTTCCAATTCCATAGGAATGCTTATGCTAATCACCAGGGTTGGTGTGATATTAATGGAACTGAAACAATTTCCTTTAGCTCTGAAAGGTCAAGCTAGAAATTTTTCTATCAATCGTGACTCGTCGTCCGGTCAACCTCAACCAAAGACTGGATACCTCAATGCTCCAAAACGTTTTCCATTCATCACGATATGGACATCTTGATGTCTAACTCCATTGACTGGTACAAACTTACAACGACTCGGGTATGCCCGTGGAAAACAATACGAAATTATTTCTCAATGTCCCCAGTTTTTTCAACTATTTTTTTGTTGAGCATAAAATTTTTGTAAAATTTTGTGAAACGTTTTACCAAAGAAAATTTGATAAAACATTTATTTAAAAAAAATAAATAAATAACACAGTAAGACACTATTCTCGAAAATATGGGTTTCCGTTTCTCAAAAAATAAAAAATAAATAAATAAATATGGACTTCAATCACCTGGGTTGGTGTGATATTAATGGCAACCGCAGAAACATTAATTTCGTTTTGCTATGCCTTAACTGCCCCGGAAGCTGTGGATATGTACAAGTCCACTGACTGTTACGGCGTGTCGGGTACGCCTCTGGAAAACAATACGAAATCGTTTCTCAATGTCCCCAGTTTTTTTAAATATTTTTTTGTTGAAAGATAAAAATTTGGCTAAAATATCAAATTAACCTGAGAGTTTAAGAGGGTGTTTGGTCATTGATTTCAAAACATATGTTTTAGTGTTTAAACACTAAACACTATTGTTCAAAAATAAAGAAAATATGTTTGGTAGACCATTCCAGAACAGGGGTGTTTGAAAAATATTGTTCAAAACATATGTTTAAAACAATGGTTTTTGAAATCACCTTCAAGCTGATTTTAAACAACAAAAACTAGTGTTGAGTGGCACTTTCGTAATTAGATTGAACAGTATTATGGGTCCACCGGTCAGCTTTTTGAAAGAATGGATCCACCGGTCAACAAAAACTACTCTCTCACCCACACAGATAGGCAGGACAGCAACCCAGTAGCATTTAAAAAATATTTTATATTTCTTTTGTACTTTGCTGATTTAAAAAATATTTATTTTGTACTTTGTTCAGCTTTTTTTTACCATCTAACACACACATACCAAACACATATTTTATATTTTTGAACACTGAAACATGTAATTTAACCATGATACCAAACACATTTTTTTGTTTTATAAACACTAAAAACATGTATTTCAATAACACTTTTTAAACTACAATTTTCACATCTTTTTAAACAACAATTTTTAAACACTATAACCAAACGGGCCCTTACGTTTATCGTTTTAGTCTTCTAAATTTTAGTTTTGTCATTTTAGTTTTTTAAATTTCAAAGTTTGTCAATTTAACCTTCCGTTACCTTCTGTTAAGTATTGTCGTTTTTAATGATTTTTTTTGAATTTTTAAATTTTATTTTATTGAAAAACATTAATTACCAAAAAAAAAATCTTAAATTTGCCATTTAGAACAACCAGAAGACCAAAACTTTTTTTTTTTTTGTTCCAGTTAATTCAACTAGTAAAATCTTTGATGGTTATATAAGAGATCTAGGGTTCAATCCCTGCCTACACCAAAAACCGATTGGTGTCTTGGTCTAATGATAATGAATTATCATCAAGAACGGACGTCATAAGTTAAAACTCTCTCTCTCAAAAAAAACAGAAGACCAAAACTTTTCAGAAACCCAGATTATCATTATATCAAATACACCAAAAAAAAAAAAGAGCAAAGCTTTTCATTTACATAATCAAAATCCAATCTTTTTCTTCATTTCTTTTCCCCATAGTTCCACACACCAACCGAAACTAAAAAAAAAAAACATTGGCATGTACCCTACCTTGACTACATTGAGAGGGTTAGTGATAATAGTAAAAGAGAAAAGCGTTGTCGGTGGCGGAGATAGCTCGCTTTCCGAACCCCAAAGTCACCCCAATCCCACCTCTTCAACCTGCTATCCACAGCCTAATCCTGGCTGTCCATCTACATTTGAGAACAATAGTGTTGAAGAGTACGGTTAAGCATGAAATTTGAAGGTCAAATATGATGATGATAACAAAATCAAATTCAATTTCGAAGCGAAACAATACAGTCAAGAAATAAACTTGTTTTATCTAGAATTACATGCACCCATTGATCCTTGAATAGAAACCTAGACGATCTCAAAAGCTTTCTACACGACTCGAGAACCTTGTCCCTACTCTCTGGACCCAAATTGTTCAAATCCACCATCCTATTCTTCCTAATCAAAAAGTTGTTCACCGTAGACATGTTTGGGCTAATAACGCTTTTTAGTAAAATTAACTTAAGAAATTAAATAATAAAATAATCATCCAAAACAGTGTTAATTTGGTTAGTTAACGACATTACTTGACAGAATGGTAACAAAAAATTGAATTGACAAATTTTGAAACTTAAAGAATTGAAATGACAAAATTGAAACTTAGAAAACTGAAATGACAAAGGGTAAAACTTAGAGGGTCAGTTTTGCATTTTAACATAAAAATTTTGTTAAACGTTTTACCAAAAAAAAAAAGAAAAAAAGAAAAATCATTTAAAAAAAGAAACCACAAAATCAGGGACAGAGCTAAGACTTTGAGTTAAGAGAGGCGACTTTGACCTCAAGTTTGGCGACTTCTTAGACACGGAGGGTTTTTTTTTTTTTTTTTTTTGACGTGTGCGTTTACTAGGTAAAGATAAAATTATTCTATTTAAAACTTTTTAAATTGTCAGTTCTTTGTTTGAGTAAAATTGGTTAATTGGACTTAATTTTTTTTAGCTTTGCTATTGGTGATTTTTGTTGTTGCACAAATGTTTTTGGGCTAGTATATGTTGTCTTAGATTTTAGATCTATAAATTTTTTTAATGGCCTTTAAAATGAGGAAAGTATTAGAGGTATATTGCTGATATGGTGAGTGATTACTGGTAAGTAAAAATGTGATGTAAGTGATAAGTCTAGATGCGAACTAATAAGAATTTGTACCTCAACAGTTTATAAAATATTGTAGATAAGTTTGTAACAGTAACGTTATTCTAAAAAGAATTAATGATATTGTTAAGGGGGCAAAATGTAATTTTATAAAACAAAATTGCTAAAATTCATGCATATATATATATATATATATATATATATATATATAAATTTAGGGGCTATTGCCCCCCAGCAAATTAATGCCTCCGTCCCAGCACAAAATAGCTCTCCCTTCACAAATCTAGATGTTGGGAGACACTAATTTTAATGGTTTTTGCTTGAAAAATTTTAACTGAAAATATTTTACAGTGAAACAAATATTGGAAAATTCATTCCATTAGCTTGTCATTACTTTCGATTATAGTACAACTACCAATTAACTTAAAATTTGTTTTTATTTTTTTTGGACAAATGCAGCCATTAACGAATGTGATGTTGAAGAGCTAAATAACTTCACAAGCAATCAATATTGTGTAAATGAACCCAAAGATTATCATTATTTCTGCATCAAGAGGTACCATTGAGATGGGTAGGCATGTGTCCCCACTCGTAAATCATCACTAGTAGTTAATGTTGTAGTTGGTTAGTATATATATTTTGTATGACATCCTTGGGTCCTTTTTTGTTGTATCATCAAGTTGGGTCAAATATTGATCAAAATTAAAGTTCAAAGGTGGTCAATTTGGATGAAGGATGAGTAAAGGAGAGTAGAGTAAAGTTGATTAGCCAAAAATTGTAGTAAAAATGATCATTAGTGCCATTACCATATTTCATAAAAATGTTTTTATATTGGATTGAGTTTTAAATGTAAGATTTTATATAAAGTCTCTTAATTAGCACCATATAATATATATATATATATATATACACACACAATACATTTAGAGTAGCATTAAGGGAAAATATCTATACAGCTATACACTAAGGGAAAAAAAGAGGCAAGATTTGTTCAATACATTATGGTAGTCACTTATTACAATTCTATTATTATTATTATTATTTTGAGAAACAAACACATACAAAAGGAAGAGGAAAAATGGTTCAAACACAAAGACACGTCACAGCTCCATTATTGTAGGTGTTAGAGCAAGTTTAATAATCACGCTTGTCTGTAGCTCCTGGATGTTCTTGATAATCAAGCAAAGAAAGCTAATCAAACTTAAAGAAATGTTCTTTTAAGCAAAATGATAGTTTAATGTTACAACAGCACAATTCTCTAGACAGGAAAATTCAAATGAAATTATACCACCAAAATCTTCACCACAAAAGAGATCAAGAAGGCTACCAATTTTTTTTGCTGAATATATTATTATTATTATTATTATTTTTTTTTTTTTATAAAAAATTACTATTATAGTAATTTTTTTACTAATAAAAAAATTTATTATAAAACTTTAATCATTGGTCGGGGAGGTTTTGGTATTGTTTATAAATGATTTTTATTGAATAATAGGATCCTGAAATCTAAAATGGTGAATTAAAGTGTTGGCTTAAGATAGCTTGACCCCGATTAATTCATTCAATTACCCAAGTTGATTAATTAGGTTTAATTGCATGCAAATAATGAAGGCACCAACAAATCGCCAAAAAAACTAAATGCAGTGGAAAATAAATTTGATACGGTGATTTGTTGACAAATGGGGAAAACCTTATAAGACAAAAACCTCATCGGGTGATTTTAAGATCATCATTCCTAAGAATCCACTAATCAACAATCAAGTGGTTACAAGTATAAGGAATCTTACCAAATACCCTAGCCTATCTCGAAATACCAGTCTACAGTTGAACTTTCGCTCCAATACTCAATTGGACTTGATCTTATAGTAGTCTTCTTTCCCTTGATGCACAAACCTCCAATTTGTGACTAACTCCTTTGCACAAATCCCAGTACGTGACTAACTCCAACAACTTAAATGGTTATTGTTGGCTGCAAAGTTCTTCACTTCATTAATAATGAAAATCAAGAAGCACTTAGTTACAAAACCCAACTGCATACAAACGCAGTAACTTCTTATAGAGAAATTAAGCACTTGGTCATTGTATTCATATATGACAGCTTTTAAAATAAGCCTTATATATGTCTAGGGTTGTGAAAAAAGAAACCCTACACATACACATAAGCTTGGGCTAGATTTCAAATCTAGAAATTCTGAAATCCTAATTCTTGATATATTGAGCTGGTGTTGAGATATCTATTGAGCTTCGAATTAAGTCTCAATAGCAACTATCTGTCGAGAATTAATGAGCAGATTTTCTTCACTTGTTTCTTGGATCAATCTTCATATCTTTAATACTTGACTTGAACAACATATTTCTTGAAGTACTAAACTCATCTTAGATCTACCCAATTGCAAGTAAAGTGAATTTTGTCAAAAGATTAGCCAATTACAAAAAATATGACCCTAACAACCTCCCCCTTTGGCAATCCCTAACAAAACCACAAACAACAATTATAAGAGAAGTCTAACACAAATATCCCATAACTTACAGAAGTACATAAGTCTAACACTACTACGAACTCTTGAAAAACTTTGCAAGAAAAGAGATCATGGCATGGTAGACTTGCAACCTGTCTTAATTGAAACACTTAAACAATATTCATCAAGGCATAAAGTGTGAAACATAGACAAGTTGTATAAAAGAAGAAACATGTGTACAAAGAGAGAAAAGAAACAACACATGTGAGATAAGGTGAAAAACATACATCATCATATATAGAAAGAACAATACAATGTATGTAAAAATGGTCACAAGACCGTGGTACATGAAGTGAGAAAAGATGCATCAACATCTCACTACATCCCTCAAAGCACTCTCCCCTATTTAGTATATCCTATGTTAGCTATCCTTCTAACATAATGACTACTCTCGTATACAAAACTACTCCACCTTTTTGTCACAAGTGACAAAGGGTGCATCACTGAGAGGTCGTCAACTCATCATCACTAGAAGAGCTAGAACCATCAGGATCATCATCATCTCCACCAGAAGAGGAATCCTCAGCAAGATCAGGTGAGGGCGCAAAACCACCAAGATGAGATTGGCAGCGAGCAATGCGACCGATTCTGGTGTTCATCTGATACATCTCATCAAATAAATGGTTGAGATGACTACCAAAATCAACACACATGTACTAAAGCTAATCCATGATGTCAGCAAGAGAGACATCGGCCCTAAAGGAGGAAGAAAGGGCAGATGAAGAAGAAGGTTGAGGGGTAGGGGCTACATTTGTCATCTCCACATGAGGCCGCTTTGTAGCTAGCTGCGTTGCACTCCTCCGAATAGACTCCTTACTAATGACACCCATGACATAGAAGAAAGGAGAAGGAGAAATGGTGACATGCATGAGTGTGAGGAGGATGTGTGTGATAGTTGAAGGAGAGATCAGTTTATCACATGTAATTGTGTCTTGATAGACCTCTATAATAGACTCTATCAGTGTGATAGAAAATGTAAAGAAATATCCTCCATGAGCGAAAGAAGAAAGCAAGCACGAGGCTCAGTGATAGTGTTATAGTGTGATTATGGAGTGAGAATAAAGGCCATCACCATATTAAGGATCCTTGGACCCTTAGCAAACTCGGTTGTGGAGAAATTTAGGGAACTTAGCCACAACATGGCCTTCTCACAAAATAGTGAGGCCAACTTGTCTCTAGAGATAGAAGAGAGATGCTCATGACTAGGGTAATCTGAATAATCCACCTTAGGGATGCATAGTATCTTGGAAATGAGCTATGAGGTAACTATGATACATGCACCACGAAATACCGTAGTAAACTGAGGCACAGAAGTATCGATGGCGTGCATATTGGAGTAAAACTCCTATATGAACACATTGGGACACCTCAAGAGTTTCTCACATAGAGAAGCCCATCCCCAAGAGTGAAATGCATCGGCTAAAGGAGTTTTTGGAAAGTCAAACAAAATGACTTGGCATTTCGAATGAATTGCCCGGTCAGAGAAGTTCTTGTCGAAGTCCTTTTGGGCATCTTTGTTATGAAAATGAACAAATAGAGGAATAGAAGAAGATGAAGAGGCGGAATGACGACATGAAATCGAGTTCTGGGAGGGGACTGACTTTTTAGGTGCCATAGACAAGAAACTAAACGAGAAGAGGGAAGAAAAAGAAAACATGAACACAGCAGAAGGTTCAGGAAAGAAGGAAAGAAAGAACTATGCATGGTAATGCATGAGTATATTACGTGCGAAAGTAAATTGCATCATGGGCAAAAATCTAATCCAATCTAACAGCACTTACAAGATACAATCAATTACACAATCCTAGAATGCATGAAACAATTTTGTAATGCACATAGAATGCAATGCATGAACATGTGATAACAATTAAACAAGACCTATCCCAAAAATTTTAGCAAAAACACAAAAACCCCATAATTTTCCCACAACTAAAAAACCTAGGTCGAAATGCATGAAAAAGGTGAAAAAGAGAGGATTAAGAACACTTAACAAGAAATTGAGGCTTGGGTAAGGCCGAAATCTTGAAGGGAAAAGAGATATTAGTGAAGAAGGAGTGTTTGGGTCGAGAAAGAAGAGAGAGGTGTCGAGATGTTAAAGAGTGAGCAAAACCGAGTCGAACCTTAACTATATATAGAAAAACATAGCTTGATAGATCGAGGAGGTATCGAGAATTAGTTCTCGATAGATCAAGAGGTATCAAGGAGGTGTTGACGACAAAAAGGCCTTGATAGATCAAAGAGGCGTCAAAAAGCTATCGAGCTGATAGAAGCTCCAAGAAATTAGCTCAATAGATCGAGCTATCTGTTGAGAGGTCTCAAGAACAAACCTAGAAATCTCGAGAGAAGAGGCATGTGTCGAGCTGCTGTCAATATGCTATCAAGGAGGTATCAAGCAGCTATTGAAACGCCAGAAATAAGGTTTTTCAAGGAGGAAAAACAACACAAGATGTATGTAACAAGATAGACACTATAACAAACATCCAAGTAGCATGCTAAGCACTCAAACACACCATCAACTCTAGATGCATAGCATTCCTAAATCAAAACATTCTAGACAAGTCTAACCAATTTTATTTTCAAAAACATGTTTAGACAGTTTAGTAAGCATATATTACCACATGTATTCCTTGTGATGACCAAATCACATTGTACCTATACATGTATTAAGAGTAGCAAAGAGTACGTGTGTTGTGTGTAAAAACTTTGCAAGAAAGCATAAGTGATTCATATTATGAAGAGTAATAATATGAGAAGATCAATTACACCCCCACACAATCATAACTGTTTGATGGGGACCATCACCTTCAAGGTACATCATATAACTCTCACATCTCCTAGAAACATGCTTGGAACCATATTAAAAGCACTTTGATTCTTTTTACTTTTCATGTTCTTTGCATATTTTTCTTTTAAACATATCATGCATGGACATATAGGAGAGAGAAAAGAAAATACCCAATTATGTAAGCTGAACATCTTGATTTTGTTGTACAAGTGCTACACCTTACCGAGCACGGCTTTTATGAATTACACATAGATGTTTTATGATTGACGAGTTTTAGTAGTGAGATGGTTATTTATACCTTTCTTTTAGGATTTTTTTAGTCATTCCCATCAAAAAGAGTGATATGAATATGAATGATAAAAAATCAACCAACCATACCCATCACAAAAATAAGCCACAAAGCTCACATTGTTTAGTTATGCATTGATATACTCATCTAAGCTACAAGTGATACAAAGTTAAGAAACTTTTTTTCAAAGGCCATCCAAGGTACACAAGTACCAATATACACAAACATACACTGCTTTTGTATTTTTCTAATTTTCCCCTTTTTATTTAAAAAAGAAAAAAGAAGAAAAAAAAAAAGCAAGCATATAAAAAGAAAGAACAAAAACTAGACTGGCTCAAAACAGAAAACATAAAACAACAAGCACACAAGCAATAAGGGAGAAAAGTGATAGAATCACTTGGAGTCCTTTTCCTTCCAAATATGAGACCAAGATGAGGAACCTTTCTTTTGCATGAACCTTTGTTCAGGTAGATAAGAAGGAGAATTGAATCCATTGAAATTTGAAAGAAGCATGACAGCCTTAAGAAGTTCTCCAAGAGGAGCCAAAGAGAGTTGAAGTTGATTTTGGCTGCCAAAAGATGACACACTATTACTCTATTAAGTGGCTAGCCACTTATAGCAATTTGGACAAATGTGTCTGGATGCTCCACAATGTTAACAGAAGTGTGGCTTCTTTGGTTGAGACTTCTTGCTGATAGAATGATGGTCATTTTGCTTGGTATCTTTCTTAACAGTCTTAGGGGTGCTCCAATAATAGATTTTCCCTTATCATTTTTACTCTCACTTGCACTTTCAATTTTACATTAATTATCCTAAGAGTTATCATTATTAGTAGGAGGGATAAAAATGACCTTATTATGAGCACTAGTAGAAGTATTATGAGAAGAGATAGACTGATCATACCCCAAATCGGTTTTGTCAAAAGTTGCTTTCTGGAAGTTGAGCATTTCATCTAGCTTGGCACTTGAAGCCCTTTCCAATTGAGCTCTGACTTGGAACAAATTTGCATCCAATTTCTTGGTCCTTTCAGCTAGAAAATTGTTCTCAAACTGCAAAGCTCCAATGGTCTGATTAGCTTTATCAGCCTTGGTGGAGAGTTCTTTTTGTTCCAATTCCACCTCACTGAGCTTTTTTGTAGCAAGTCTATAAAGTTTCTCATGTTTCTTGGAAACTTTGTTCAACTTTGAATAGGCTGTATGGATGTCATTTTTGTTCATCCATCTTCTCAAATTGATTCCATCAGCTCTTCTTCTTCATCAACTGACTTAACTGCTTCCTTAGGGGAATGGCTTTGGCAAAATAAGGCCAATCAGGTCCAATACCCTTTGATCCAGTAAACACTATTTGGCTCACAAAAGCTCAAATCCTTTTGTAAAGGATAGGAGTGAAAACTAATAAGAAAAAACATGATGAAAAGAAACAAGGAACAGTAGAAAGTTTCAACAGTAGGAACTGCATGAAGAAAAGAAAAGCCAAACCAAAGGAAATGACAAACATACCAAGAAATGCATGAAGAAAAAAGACAAAGATAGTAGCAAAAAATGTGTTGATGAGAAATAAAGCAAAATCAAAGAAAAGACAAAAGAAAACAAGGCAAGCCCAAGAGCCTATATCCTTTTCCACAAAGGACAAATACAGGCAAAGGAGACATGTAGCAAGATGAAACAAAAGCAATTTGCTACAGTAGAAATGATGTGGGAATGAAAGAAGACAAGAAAAAAAAAAAAAAAAAAAAAAAAAAAAAGATATTGGAGTAAGCACATAAGGGTCGGAGCACCACCAACCTGTAGCTAGCCAATACAAGGGAGGTGAGCCCACAATCAAGGAATTTAGAAGGTGTAGTTTGGCGGTGAGGGAAAAGGGATCTGTATTTTGTTTCTACTTGTGGCTTCTTTTAGGAATATACCTTACTAGGATGATATCTTACCTAAAGAAGGAAGTAAATGGTTGGGACCATCTAATGCATGCCATAAAGGTTGGTGATAAAAACCCAAATTCTTATCTATTTGGAACTAAAAGGTAGTCACTCACGGTAAAACCAAACAAAGGGAATTTTGTTGTGAAAAAAGTAGTGGTGCAGCAAATGTGTACTGAGCAATGGTGTTGGCTAGCCAACCAATGGGTTGGTGGGCAGTCCTAAAAGAATGCCCACAATGAATTAAAAACAGTTGGTGAAGCCCTAAGGGTAAAAGAGAGAAATCTCATTGAATTAGCTCACTATAAAAAGGGGAGGTAGCCATATATGAGGAAAGGAGGGAGCAACCCATTGCAAGATAGAAGTAGGAACAACCCATGGGAAGATAGCAAAAAGAAAATAAAAGTAAAAAGAACGGAGAGAAATAAAGAAAGTGGTAAAGAGAAGAGAGAAAACACGGCAAAAATAGGAGTATGCATCAATAGACTATATTTCCCATCCCTCTTCAGTAAACCCACTCTTTGAAGTCCCCCAAAAGTAATAGCTAGTAGCCATTTAGGCCTATTCTCCAAAATGCACAATTTTGATAGTAGAAGCCTATGACAAGGTTGTTCAAGTTGGAGTTCACGTTCCTTCTTGGTTTACTTTTTCCACAGAAAGATTCCACACCTGATGTTGGTGGCAAATACATTTGATTTTCGCTCGTTAGAACTTATATTTGTCATATTAGTCGTTCTGTAGTGGCATCTTTTATTATATATGCTATATTTATTATTATGTCGTGGTATCTTTACTTGTTGTACTAGTTATTCTGTTGTAGCCCATTTTTTATCACATTTACCGTGTTAGCTATTATGCTAGCTAAACCTTTCTACTGAAGCTTTCTTATTTCTTTGTTATAATGTGTTTTTCTTTTAACATGAACTAATTATTATTCTGCCATATATATATATATATATATATATGAGTGTGTGTGTGTGTGTGTGTGTGTGTGTGTGTGTGTGTGTTAATACATATAAGTATATATACACATATATGTATGTATTTGTATTTGAGAATATGCTAACCCATGTAAATTAGCATTTGCTTGATGGGTATTTTCTTTGGGTTTTAGATTTGTTTATGTGTAGGAAGTAGAAAAGTATTTCTACAGTAGAAAAGGAAGAGTAGTCATTCATGTTGCAGAAAAGTGCAGAAAACTTTATTGCTTGTAGAAAAGTGCAGAAAACTTTATTGCATAGCAGAAAGCTTTACTGCACAGCATAAAGTTAAGGAAAGTTAGTTCCACAGTAGAAGTTGGAAAAATATTTCTTTTCTAGTAGAGATGGAGAAAAGTCATCCACATTGCTAAAAAGTGTAGAAAACTTTACTGCACAGTAGAAAACTAAGGAAAGTTAGTTCCGCAATAGAGGAAAAAGCTTCCTTCCATAGTAGAGATGGAATAAAGTCACTCACGTTGCAAAAAATGTGCAAAAAACTTTACTACAGAGCCAAAAGTTAGGAAAAGTCAGGGGCAGAATAAGCCCAGTTTACAGCTCCTCCTTGGGCTTTGAACTCAATGCTTGCGCACAAACTGGCAGTGGTAGAATGAGATCTTGGAGCCCATTCCGTGGAAGCGTCAGCCCCAACTTCCTTCTTAGAGAGAGCCTAGAATAAATGTTTTCTAATAACATCAAGACACGTGTCTAAGGTACAAGAAACGTCAAAAGAACCCTCAATAGTAAGTATATATTTTTTTGTATGACATCCTTGGGTCCTTTTTGTCATATGATCAAGTGGGATATATCTATCAAAATTAATGTTTGAAAGTTATGGTGAATTTGGATAAAGGAGGACTAAAGGAAAGTAGAATAAATTTAGTTGAAAATTGTAGCCAAAATGGCCATTAGTGCCATTATGTTTCATAAAAATCTTTTTCATGAGATTGAGTTTTAAATGTGAGCTTTTATATAAAATCTCTTTATTACACCATATATATATATATATATATATATATATATATATATATATACACTAGCCTCACCACATGCGCTCTGCATGTGCAATGAGGCTTTTTTTTTTTGGTCTGGTGTCATAATTTTCCTTTTTTTTATTTAAATTTTTGATAAGTCTGTTTTGAAAACATGGATTAGTATAAAAGTGTCCTATTTTGTAGGCATTTTAAGTAAAGTTTGAGATATATTTTATCGGATTGTTCTCAAGTTTTTTTTCCTGTTAAACCTAAGGTTTAGGGGTATTTTTGAATCATATAAAAATATAGTACAAAGAAGGGAATTCTCTTATAGATAGTATAGACTAGCCTCTTAGCTCATGCTCATGCGTGTACTTAGAGGCTCTTCTATTTTTGTTTAAAGATTAATAATTTTCATTCATCATAATTCACGATTGTTTCATTCTTCAATCACAAAAATAGCTAAAGGTGTGATGAGATTTATATGAAAAAATTATTTCACCCACAAACGCATAATTTCATCACACCTCTAGATGTTTTTCTGATTGAAGAATGGAACAATCGCGAATTATGATGAATGAAAATTATTAACCTTTAAAAAAAAATAGAAGAGCCTCTAAGCACGCCCTCCATTTTTTTTGAAAGGCTAATGCTTTTTATTTATTTATCTTAATTAAGAATTGATGTATTTTTTCATTCATTGAAAAACATAGAGGTGTGATGAGATGTAGTCTTTTAGGATCGATAATGCAAATGTTTTGCATTTCCGAACGGGGAGGAGAATGCTTTAACTCAAAAATCAATCTTTATTTCATCCACCATTATTCAAAGGAACTTTTGGGATGTTGTTTGGTTGCTTACAACAACAATTTTTTTTATTTTTTTTTAAATAATACATACCAAAAATATAATTATAATTAGTATTCACCACAGGTGGGGATATTTATTTTGACGTCAAGACATTGAATAACAAAATAAAACATGCAAAAAATTACATGAATCTTTGATATTCAACTATATAAATTCTTTACATACATACTAGACTTGCTATGTGCATTACTATTCAAGCACCAATATCCATTTTTCAACCACCCCTTCAACCAAAAAGAAGAAGAAGATAACGGTCTTTGATAATTTGGTGGATCAAAACCAAACCACTTTTCTTAATCTATTGGACAAAATTGGCCTTTGCCCCTATCTATCAAACAATCCAGCATTTTGCCCAATTTCCCAAACTAATTAGGGAAATGCCTCTCTTTTGAAACTCGATTTTCTCAAAATCGAGTTAAGCCTTATAGTGACGTTTTAAGAAGCCTATAGTGACATTTTAAGGAGCCTATAGTGGTGTTTTGGAACTCAAGCTCCATGAACTCGAGTTATAGGTAAAAAAAAAAAAAAAAAAAACAAAAACTTGCATGGAACTCGAGATCATGGAGCTCGAGTTCCAAAACGCAACTATAGGTCCTTAAAACATCACTATAGGCTTCTTAATGATCTCGAGTTCCAAAACGCAACTATAGGTCCTTAAAACATCACTATAGGCTTCTTAAAACGCCACTATAAGGATCCGGATTTTTTATTTTTATTTTTAACTCAATTTTGAGAAAATCGAATTTCAAAAGAGGGGCATTTCTCTAATTAGTTTGGGAAATTGGGCAAAATGCTAGTTTTTTTTTATTTTTTATTTTTTGAAAGGGGCATTTGCCCATTTTCTCCTAATCTATTGAATCAACCTGCAAATAAGTTAAAAAGTGAGTTATTAATGGCAATATTTTGGTTGTTGGAAAAAAAAAAGTTCTCAACAATTAACTAATAATAAAAATTTCAAATTTCCTTTAATTTTCTATGAATCCTATTCACACAGAAAAAATCAAGGAGTATTATAGTGCAATTAAAAAAAAAGATATAAAAAATATAGAAACAAATTTATTTTGTGAAGGTTTGAACAAAAAAGGGGGGGGGGGGGGGAGATACGAAAAATATGTGAAAGGGATTTTAGTCCTATAAACTATTAGTAAATCTATAAATGTACTATTCTAACTCCTGTTTTAGAACAACAGAAAACTTTTATTAAATTAAATCAATTGTTTATACTAACGTAGAATTTTCACTTAAAAAAAAATCCTTTCTTATCTATGTTTAACAAAATACCAAAGCAGATTTTCACCTAGAATATTGCATAAGAATATCTGCACGTCAGCAAATTACCAATCCATTAAGCTACAAACTTTGAAAACACAAGTACACATATATTTCAATTAACTAAAAACTTACCTCTTTCGCTTGTTGTACTATTTATTATCAGACTTGGGTTGCTTAAAGATTTTGCCTTTCCACCTACAAAGGAAAAGAAAAAGAAAAACCTTTTTTTACACAAGCGTGGGATTCTTTAGGAAAATTGTGGAATTAAGAAGAGAGAAAAATATAATTGCTACATAAAATAAATGATCTCTAATTCTTTGAGAAAGTTTAATCCCATAATTACTTCTCTCACTAATTGATGGTTGTAAAAGTAATTTAGAATTACATATTGTTTTATACTTGAAATAAATCAGGTTGGAGAGCAAAGAAGAAACTTGGTCTCAGTTGCAAACTGATCTTCTACATGTCTACAGATGGTTATGGATAGGGGCGGAGGGAGGGGGAGGGAGGGGGGGGGGGGGGCGAGAGGGGGCAGGTGCCCCCTCTGAACTTTCAAATTTTTTTACTTATAATATTATAATGACCTAAAATGTCTTATTTGCCCCCCCCCCCCTCTTGACACAAAAGACAAAAAAAAAATTATCAATTCACGATACCTTTTCTCAGTGGACTTCTCCTCCTACAACAATTCTAATATATAAAACCAATGGGTCCCACTTAATAATGATTAAAAAAAAAAATCTCTCTACATTGAATAGGATAAGAGTCTGAACACACTATACAATAGCTTGATGGACTTTTAAAAACAAAAACGTACAACTATAATATAAAACAATGGGTCCCACTTGGAAATTATTAAAAAAATAATAAAAAAAGATGTTTCATATTCATTAGTTTACTCAGTAGTGACTTTGACATTGATTTTACTAGTTGCAACAGTTACAGTTGAAATAGCTTTTTCGGTAATGAACATAATTAAAAATTGATTACGTAATCGAATAGGAGATTAATGAATGAATGATTGCTTAGTCACATATATTGAAAAAGATATATTCCAGACTATTGAGTGTGAAGAAATCATGCAGCGGTTTCAAGATATGAAAAATCGTTGAGGGCAATTGAGTAAAATATGTTAGGTGTAAAAAAATAAATTAAAGTTTACATTTTATGTTAGATTCTGTATAACAATTACATTATCATATAGTAGTTTATTTATTTTGTTATTAATATTGATTAATTTTTTTAGATTAATTTTTTACTTTCAATCTTGTCTTTTGATCTTGCTCCCCCTGACTTAAATTCCTGACTCCGCCATTGGTTATGGATGGCCTGCAATGTGTTGATAACTTGACTTTGACTATGGTTTGCAAATACTGGCAGTCTACATATGAAAGTTATTCAGATAAAAATGCCTGATTGGTAATAGATTTCCATGGCTAATGGAGAAAAAGATAAAAGATAAAGAAATAATGCACACAAATTTAGAAGAATAAACCCATGGGAAAAAGATAAAGAAAAAGAGATTAAAAAACATGTGAGATTAGTAAAAAAATTACAAAACCAAAATACACAAACTAATATATTAATAATTTTAACAATGTCAAAGGAAACAAACCTTTTTGAAATTGGAGATTTTGATGAAATGATTAGGCCTGTTCAGATTCCGCCCGCAGTCGACAAAACCGGTCTACATCAATCTGAACCGCATCCATTTGAGCTTTACCGGAGGTGTATGGTGCGGTGGTTGGAGATGATTTGCAAGTACTGACGACGGCCGTTGCGGTAAGCGGTTGTGGGTTTTGCAATCCGATGTGTAACCGAACCGACTGCCATGTATATGTATGTATATGTAATCATGTTTCAGTTTTAAAATAAAAGAAATTTCTAGAGAGAGAGAGTACCAATGCAGTAGAGAAGAGAGGCATGAAAGTGAGAAAGGAAAAGGAAGGAAGAAAAGAAAAAAAAAAAAAAAGAGTTAAGTTTAGTGATTTAAAATTACGTTGTTCCATTAATTTTTTTTTAAATTTAATTTTATATAAAACAATGTCGTTTTGGAACTAATATTAATTTTAATAATAGGTTCAAAATGATGTTGTTTTAGTTAGAACTTAGGTTAAATTTCTGAATCTCTTTTAAATTTTATCTTCTCTTATCTCTTGTCCGCCTCTCCCCCTTTCCCCCCTCTCTCCCTATCATTCCTCAGTCCTGCCTTCACCACCAAGCCAGCCACCGTCGTCCACTAGATGCCACAGTTTCCAAGGTTTCCCCTCTCATCTCTCCTCTTTGTCACAATTATTATCTAGAAATTTCAAGAGAATGTTTTGATGCTTAATACCTAGCTACTATGGTTCTCCTTTCTATGCTTTTCTTCCAGGTACGAAAATTTACATAATGCTCAATATATACCTGCTTCTCCTTGCAATGCTTTTTAGAAAGATGGAGAATTTATTTGAAAATTTTGTGAAAGATTTTGAACATGTGTTGTCTATTTGTTTTTTGTTTTTTGTTTTTGTTTTTGTTTTGTTTTGTTTTGTTTTTTTTTTTGTGTGTGAATATTTGGGTTGTTTGATATTTCTATGTGGGTTGCTTGATGATTCTTTTTTTCTTTTAATTATTTGTTTGTTTTATTTTTGCACCGAATTAATCGCACTTCCTCACTATGGTAAACCGAACTTGGTGTAGATCAGTTCTTACCCTTCACACATGAGGTGTGGTCAAGCATGAGGGGAAACCACACCCTATAGGTGTGGTGCAATATTCCCCCACCACCCCCCCCCCCAAACAAAAAAAAAAAAAAAATCAGCCACACTGTACTGTGTACAGGCCTATAAGTGACCAAGAAATTGAGGCAATATAAAAGTCTGTGAAAACCGCAAAGAAATCGAAAAAGAGATGTGTGAGATATTTTTAAATAGAGATAGTGTGTGCTTATTTTTTGGAAAAAGATGCATCAAAAGTGTGTAAGATGAGATAATGTGTGCTAATTTTTAGAGAAAAAAAGATGTGTTTTTGAAAAAATATTTTGAAAGTAGTCTACTAATGGTGCATTTTTTAGATGGTAAAAAAAAAAAAAAAAAAAAAAACATTAATGGTGCTAAAAAGTTAAAAGTAAAAACTTGCGGCCATTTGTTTTGGAAAAAAAAAGCAGTTTTATCCATTCACATTAGGAAAAAAAAAAGACGACATAAGGAAGAAATGTGGTTATTTTTATTTTTATTTTTTAAATTTAGGTAAAATTTAGGAGCATGAGCAGTTTTATCCCTTCATGTTAGGGGGAAAAAAAAATCTGGAGGGAGAAACGTGCAAACTGTTTTTTTAAAATTTTGGAGTTTTTTAATTAGTAATTTTACATATTTAACCCTATTATTTTAACTTTTTAAACAATGACAATGCATTTTTAAGTAGTATAGACAATGCATTTTTGAGTAGCATTAAGGGAAAATATCTTTACAACTATACACTGAAAAAAAAAAAAGGAGGCAAAATTTGTTCAATACATTATGGTACAAGAAATTTGTATCTTTTTAATTGATAAAGATGAACAATATATTAAATGATAATTCCTCAAAAATTTTAATTTTCTAAACAAAATCAACATTTTGGGAAGGAAAGAGGACGTATTTTAATTAGTTTTATTTTTGAAGCCTTAAATATCAATCATCATACTTCACTAATCCATGAAAATTTTAAAAGTTATAAATCTCATGTTTTATAGATTTATTTGAAAGACTGAGATAAATTTAACTTTGATTACATTCGTAAATAAAATAAAATAAAATAAAACTTTGATTTTTTTGCATAGGAAATCTGGAAATGTTGTGTTCCTATCAACTTTGAAGAGAACTTGTTTAGCAAAAATAAAACTTTGACGAGGACTTCGTATCCAAAAAAAAAAAAAAAAACTTTGATGAGTACTGTACTTGATTTTTATGCATTGAAAACTTTGACGAGGACTTCTTCCTCTAGGTGTTCACTGTTCAGTCACCATGACACAGTCAACTTTGGAATAGTGCACAAAACAAGAGTATGGGACCCACCACCACCCTTCTTGGTTCTTGCTCCTTGCCGACAGGTTCACGTGGGTGAGACTTTTGGGTTTGGATATAAAAAGGTTTTAGAAGAAAGAGAAAATTATTAGGTACTTCCGGAGTATTATAAATGCGTATTTCTTCATCTCATATAAATGGTGGGTCTTATCATGAATTTAATAAGTGGGATCTACCATTCATGTGAGAGGAGGGAGCATGCATTTATGGTACTCCGGGAGTACATAATAATTTCCCTTAAAAAACAATGGGAAAGAGCTGGATTTTAGGAGAAATTATAACTAATTCGTTGCGTACAAGCGAGCATCTATCATTTTACTAAAAAAAATTTATTTATTTAAAATTATTAAGTTAAAAATTTTTTTAAATAAAAATTGATTACTGATTTAACAATAATTTTAGATAAATAAAATTTTTTTAGTGGAATGATATATAAGTGACGTGATCTACCAAAATATTGTATAATTTCTTGGATTTTAAAGAGAAAAATAAATAGATAAATACAATTACTACTAGATCCAGGATTTGTATATGTGAAAATTCTAAGTTTTTAATGAATTGCATAAATTTTTTGGAAATACTAGCAAGTGTTTTTAGAGTATTGGTTAATAATTTATTTTTTTAAAAAAATAACATACTCCCTCCGTCCCACTTTGTTTGTCCTCTATTCCATTTTGAGATGTCCCAAAATATTGTCCTGTTTCTAAAAATAAAAGTCATTAATTTACTAATGTTTCTATTATATCCCTATTAATTTACTAATTTAATTTTTTGATAAATTTATTTAAGGGTAGTTTTGGAAACTTAAACATTTTTAAAAGATAGACAAGACAATAAATGATGTTCCCTTAAAAAGTTTGACTTTTCAAACAGGACAAACAAAGTGGGACGGAGGGAGTAATTTTTATGAAAAATGAAAAAAAAAACTGTCAAAATATTAATTACTTTTTTTTTCTCATAAAAATTTTCTTTAATTAGATTTTTAACTAATATTTTAAAAGCACTTGTTAGTATGACCCTAAATTTTTTACCAATAGCACTTTTTTATTTTGTTTTCTTTAGTTTTAATTTTTTTTATGTATAAAAAAAAAAAAAACGTGAAACGGAGGAAAGAGACATAAATGAAAAAAAAAAAGAACAAAAATATATATTTACTTTCATTTTTAACAGGAAATTACATAAGATAAAGTGACAAACTTTAAATTAAGATATTATTAAAATAGGTCTTACTATAGACTAATCAATTCATTGAGAAAGTCAAGGTCTACCCATGCCCACATCCACTTGATCAATATGAAAAATAAACAAAAATCCACCATAAACACTCACTTCAAATCTAGCGTAGTAGGCGAGCCTTATCTTTTCGTCTGCTTTTAAATGGTCCAGCATCTCTACGAAGTTTCCACACACCGAAACATCAATCTTCTGGGAAAATTGTGGGGCTATGGGTTTCCTTGGGATGCTTATGCAAGTCATCTGGTTTTGTGTGATATTATCCGCAACAATGGCAGCCGCAGCAATAGCGTTTCCAATAGCCCTGCCTAATTGCTCCGACAGATGTGGAAATGTTACAATTCCATATCCATATGGCACAACTAAAGGTTGTTATCTCAATGATACTGCTATTTTTGGGTATTATTTTATCAATTGTACTACTACCAACGCGTACGGCCAACCTCAACCAAAAATTGGAAACATTAACGTTTCAAGCATTTCCATGGAAGAAGGTGAGATTGAGGTCCGGATAAAGAACTCCCTTGACTGTTACGACAAGTCAGGTACGTCGTCTCAGAAAAACAACTTTACAAGACTCAAGCTTCCCACTTTCACAGTTTCCGCCACAAAAAACAAGTTCGTGGCAGTTGGCTGTGACACTTACGCATACCTTAATGGTATTCTGAACGGTCAAAACTTCTCCTTGGGCTGCCTGTCCAAATGTCAAAACATAAGCAATGTAGTCAATGGGACGTGTTCTGGAATTGGGTGTTGCGAGGTGCAAATTCCTGAAGGAATGAAAAACGTTAATTTTAAAGCATATAGCTTTGAGAGTAACCACACAAAAGTCTGGGATTTCAATCCATGCAGCTACGCCTTTATTGTCCGAGCAGACAAGTTCAAATTCTCCTCAAACTATCTTATTAATCTACAATACAACATATCCTTTCCCATGGTTCTTGATTGGGCAATTGGTAATGAGACATGTGAAGTTGCCCAGAACAAAGCGAATTACCTATGTGGAGCGAATACCTTATGTTCTAATCTCAAAAACCAAGCTGGGTATCGTTGCAAGTGCAAGGACGGTTACGAAGGGAACCCATACCTCAGTTGCCAAGGTATATATTCAATTTACTTATGAATCTCTACGACAAAAATTAAGGAAATAAACACAATAAAACATCTTTTTAACGATTTTTTTAACATATATGTGGCAATACATTTCACATTTCATTTTCGTTTTAATAGTTTGTCGTTGCTTTTGATTGTAGATGTAGTAATTGTTTTATGATACTAAAAAATTGTACTTTTTTTGTTTATTTATTATTTTACAATTACAGACATTAACGAGTGTGAAGCTAAAGAGCTTAATAACTGCACAAGTTATCAATATTGTGTCAATGAACTCGGAAGTTATAATTGTTCGTGCATGGAAGGGTACCATTCGTATGGGAAGGCATGTGTCCCTGATCAATTTGCTTCTAATGAATCATCACTAACAATTAAACTCATTGTTGGTAAGTATATTTATTTGAAAGTATTGATTATAACACACTTGTCATTGCATACTCATTGTATACACAATGCCATGTGAAATAAAATCATGTTTTCAAAATATGAGTTTAGTTAAAATTGTGAAATCTTGTTTTTATGAAATCTTATTTTCAAAGGAGTGTACAGTAATAAGTGTGTAATAAGATTTTCCCTAAAAATCTTTCTATAGTCTCTAGTGTCTTTTCCAATCATGACACATATGCATTCCACAAATTCTTATTCATCAAAAAAACAATATAACTAGAATTGACTAAAATACTTATTATTACTAATTTTCCTTTTGCTTTATTAAGAGCGTGTTTGGATTTTGGATAGAGTTTATTTTTTATTAGTTTATTATTCTAACAATAAAACAAAACTGCATAATAATTAGTCTAATTTGTTAAACAAAACAATAAAGTAATTCTAAAAATTATGGTAATTCATAAGGGTGGTAAAATTGGACATGACTTGCAAACCCGATATGACACGACACGAAATTAGCAGGTTATGAGTTGAAGTTTAATGGGTCAGTGTCATATCCGGATAGATATGACTGACCCGTTTAATAAACAAGTTAGGTTAGTGTCCAATACATGGAACCTTTCAAATCCTAGGTATATAAACTTGTGGGAGCAATTTTTGCCTAGACCATATGTTGCACTTGTAGTCATTTTTGGCTTGGAGAGTCCCATATTGGAAAGATATCTTTCCTCTTTCTACCTTATAAGGCATGAGCCAATGGAAAGAGGAAAGGTGTCTTTCTAAACTAGTGGTACTCTAACTCCATTGGCTCCTGTCTTATAAGGTAGAAAAAGGAAAGGTATCTTTCCAATTTGGGACTCTCCAAGTCAAAAATGACTACAAGTGCAACACTTAGTTTAAGCAAAAATGCTCCCACAAAACTTATTAGTTGTTGTGGTTTATTTTCTTTAACATATTATGATTGATTATTTGTGATATTGAGATATGTTTTAGTTTTGAATGATTATTATAATGCAGTTATTCATTAGTTTTGAATTTTATACTAAAAATATTTATTTTTTTGGTTTTTCATAACACAATTTGGTTAATACTTTTTTTTTTTCTTTTCATTTTGATAAAATCTGATAAATAGATTGACACGATTAACTCGTTTAATAAATAAATTATGTTAGGGTTGAGGAATCTTAACTCGTTTAATAAATATGTCGTGTTAGTATTAACTCATATAGTTAGATATTAATGAGTCGACACGACATGAATCCACACACAAACACGAATTGCCATCCCTAGTAATTCATTAACAAAAAGCTAAGGAGCTTAGAAACTTACAAGCTCACCATAGAAAAAAGATTTATTAATGAACATTGTTAAATTTATTATTGTCATAGTAGTGAGTTTAACCTCTACTAAATATTTAATTAGTCAACGATGTGATAATTTCTTACTAAAATAGAAGTTGATAATCAATTAAAAAATTACTAAAAGTTGGCCAAACCCAGTAAATCTACCTTTACTCCTTTCAACTAAACGTCAAACCCAATACTCATAGAGTCATATAGTCTTATGTAGCTGTGGAATCAATCAAAGCAGAGAATTTTCAAACTTTTTGGAATGCGTTCCCCTACTCATAACATTGTAATCTAACGATACTGCGTAGATTCCACGAAGTTGTACAAGGCTCACAAGCTCTTTAATAGTGTGGTTAGATACAACCTATTCGGTTAAAATTAAAAAATTATTCCTGAAAGGATTATAAATAAATATAAAAATTAGATAAAATATTATATTGAAGTTCATAAATAGTATTAAAAAGTGTACTAGAATTATAAATAGTAACAAAAATAAGTTAAATAGTAAAATAATTTTAATTTTTCATTCTTATCCAAATGCACACTTAGTACACAATTAGAAAGCATGTTTTACGCATTTATCAAACTTGCGTTTTTTTTAAGTGGGTTCTACGTACTATTCACGGGATTCATAAACTTTTTTTCAGTAAAATTTTCATAAAAATAGGTCCTACAGTACTATTCACATATTTAAAAATTATTTTACTACTATATTTTTAATTTTCAACCATAAAAAAATATCTAAATAGATCTTAAATACTTTTGGAATATCATTAGACTCATTTGTCAACGTTATCTGCTGGAAAACAATGACTAGACACCGTAAAGATAAATAAAAATTAGTGCTTTTTTTGTAATGGGGAGAGGGCATTTAGGACTTACTCAAAAAAAAAAAAAAAATTTATTTACTTTAACATGTCATATCACAACTCACTTTACATCAAATTTCTTATTTTTCATATCTACTCATTTTTTTTATTCTTCTCTTTCTCTCAACAGCCACGCCCCCAACAACTATCCACCACCATACTATCACCGTAAAACCTAAAATCACAACCAAGCACTACTGAAAATCCACCACTACCACTAAATTTGCAACCCACCACCCACCCACCACCACCACCACAAGCCTTCACAAAACCCAAATCAATAAAAATTCATCACAGAACATAAATTAAAAACCCATCACAAAACATAACTGATTAAGTAGTGAAATTCTGTATTGTAAAAAAAAAAAAAAGTAAAAAAACTAATCTCATTTTCAAAACTTTTAAACATCGAACCAGGTTGGGGTCGTCCGGACCGCAATACGCAAGGAAGTATCTTATGTTTTAACAATTATGGGCCCATATTTTAAAGAAGCCCAAACTGTCCAATACAGCGAAATCCCAAATTTGTATACGAAGGTCACAAACTCAACCTGCTTTAACAATAGAAAACGCCCATGTTGAGTTAGGACTTAGGACCCAAACTAAAGCCCACCTATATACCATTCCTTCTTGAACAATATATCTGTCACTCGCTTCACGTAACCCTGGCCCTGTATACCTTGAAAATTTTGGTAGGGTATGCTTGAATGAACTTATTTTCATTAATAAAGAAGTTAAATAGATTATAATTGTATCTAGAAAATAAAAATTAAAAAACTTTATCCAATTATATAAATAATATAAATAAACAAACCCTAAAGCTGCAAACCATACTTGGAAGTCTCAATAGCATATTAACCCATATATTATAATTTGGTCACCTAAATTATACTTTAAATATATTTGAACTTCCAAATTTATTTAGAAAATTTAATAAAAAAAAGCTTATTTATACTAGAGTGAATTTAATTTTTCTTAGAAAGATAATATTGTGTTTTGAATTTAATTGAGAATAATGTACTTTATTTAAGAACTGCTACCACCACCGCTGCTGCTACTGCTGCTGCTACTACTACTACTATTATTATTATTATTATTATTATTATTATTATTATTTATTTGTAATTCTACACCTATTGTTTATAAGTGGCCCAACAAAATGACCGGGCATTTGTCATCTATCCCCGGTCTGTTGTTTAGACTTTAGAGTTTAGACTCTCAATTGGTTAAAAAAAAGAGATTAAATTTTGTAAGGATGTGGTGTAAAACCTATGTTTTCCCTCTCTAATCTCAACATGTCACATTATTTTATTACATATTTAAGAATAAACACAATCACACCCAATTAATTCTAATACCCATATATAAATCCAACAAAATTAGGAGTTTATTAAGATGTTATTAGGTGTAGTAGGATGTATTGAATTTTAAGTAAAATGTTAATGTGGTAATCTCTTATTGGATGGTGTAAAACATGATTTTTACACCCCCATCCTTTGCAAATTCAGACTCTAAAAAAAATTAACAAAAAACAACAAACAAACAAAACCCCATAGAATTTTCACTCTTTTAAAAGGACTTGTCAATAAAATTACCTTAATTTATATGCAGCGTTGATTATCTGAGAGCAGGTTATTATTGGTTTTTATCTAGGCTCACAATTAACATCAATTTTTCATTTATCAATAATACTCACCACATCAGTAGTTTATAAAAAATTTTGTAAAATTGTTTGTATCTTTATCATTATTCTAGTATATACGTAGTTACTCAAATCTTTCCACGGTGGAGGAATGCCATTAAATAGGTCGAATCAATTTCTCTCTTTTCTCTCTACAAATCACAATCTCAAAAATAAATTCGGAAAAAAAGTTTAACTCCTATTCATAAGCAAAATTTATAAAAGTTAGTCATGCTTTACTACCTTTCTGAAAGAAATTAATAGCAAGGATAACATCAAAATTCATTTTTAATTGGTTTCTTCTTAACTACGAAAGAATGTTAAGGTTTTAACATTTGATTGGCTTCTTCTTAACTACAAAAGAATATTGTTAAGGTTTTAACAAAGGACCCCAATTGAAAATTTTGGTTCACCAATTCTATTTTAGTTGTTATTATTTTAATACTTATGTAAGTTGGCATGAATTACATTCAGAATCGATGAAAAATATATTCTGATGCAGTAGTCATTAACTACATTGTAATTCAAATATTTAATGGCTCATTGTATATGATATATATGTTAAATATTTAGTTCTTAAATGTATTGAGAAATATAGAAGGGTTAAAAAGTTCTACAAGGTGAAAATGCATGTCTGAATGTCTGAATGTGTGTAGGTATCGGTGTTGGCCTTTTAGTCTTGCTTGTGGGAGGTTCTTGGATATATTGGGGATTGAAAAAAAGAAAGCTTATCCAGCTAAAAGAAAAATTCTTCCAACAAAATGGCGGCATACTATTACAACAGAAACTATCTAATCATCAAGGTTCTGTGGAGACAGCCAAAATTTATAGTGCAGAAGAGCTTGAAAAGGCCACCAACAACTATAATGAGAGCAGAGTCCTAGGACAGGGGGGTTATGGTACAATTTATAGAGGAATATTACCAGATAACAAAGTGATTGCTATTAAGAAGTCCAAAATTGGTAGTCAGCGTCAAGTTGAACAATTCATAAATGAGATCACTGTGCTTACTCAAATTATTCATCGGAATGTGGTTAAGCTATTAGGTTGTTGTCTGGAAACAGAAGTACCCTTACTAGTTTATGAATACATCACAAACGGGACTCTTTCTGACCACATTCATGATAAAGGTCAGTCATTCTTCCTTTCATGGGAAAAGCGTTTGAAAATTGCAGCAGAAACCGCAGGAGCCCTTGCATACTTGCATTCTGCAACTTCTGTGCCGATCATACATAGAGATGTTAAAACTGCAAATATATTATTAGATGATAACTTCACAGCAAAAGTGTCTGACTTTGGAGCTTCCAGGTTAATTCCTCATGATCAAACAGAATTAAACACATTGGTGCAAGGAACTTTTGGGTACATGGACCCAGAATACTTCCATACTAGTCAACTAACAGAAAAAAGTGATGTTTATAGCTTTGGTGTTGTTTTGGCAGAGCTTCTAACTGGTAGGATGGCACTTTCTTTCAATGTGCTTGAAAGTGAGAGAAATCTAGCAAAGTACTTTGTTTCTGCAGTAAATGATGATCGCCTATTTCAAATTCTTGAGGATCACATTGTCAATGAAGGTAATATTAAGCTACTAAAGGAAGTTGCTAATATTGCAAAAAGTTGCTTAAGTTTGAGAGGCGAGGATAGACCTTCTATGAAGGAAGTGGCAATGGAACTGGAGGGCTTGGTTATCATGGAAAAACATCCTTGGGGAAATGCTAATGTCAATATAGAAGAGATTGAGAACTTGCTCAATGCACCTACACAATCATTCAACATTGATGTTGGCACAAGTTGTTCCAGCAATACAACTACAGGGTATGATAGCATGATAAACCAAGTATTGAAACCATTGGATGGCGGGAGATAATTGGTTAGTCCACCATAGTATACTTGCATCAATTGAGACTAAATTATTGATATATCTATTATTTAGCTACAATCATTTTAGACTAAATGATAGAATTGGAGGTGCAATTGAACTTATGTATGACATTATATTTGAATATGTAGATTGGCTCGTTTTGTGTATGACATTATACACATGTTGTAGAACAGATAAAATTTTGGCACATGGCCAAAGGAATATGCATTCTAACCGAAATGTCTTGGTGGTATTCTTTTTTTTTTTTTTTTTTCCTTATTTTTTGACAATTTGATAATTAGGAGAGGAAAATTTGAATCTTGAATATTTTTACTAAAAACATTAAGTATTAGTTGAATTACAAAACTCTTGCTGTTTAGGTAGTCTTCAATATATCATCTAAGCCATACTAGTTGATATTCTACTTTCAATGGTTGAGGTAGATTCCACCGAAGGCCCTGTATAGGTGAGCAATCATTTTGCCTATAGTTGTCATAGTGTAGATAGATTTAAATATATGGCTTTAAATCTCTTAATAGTCTAGCTGTCTAGACTTAATTACCACAAAAAATAATCAAGATCTCAACAGAGACTGTGGAGACATATTCTGTGATCCAATGATTGAACTTTTCGCTGAATCCAAGGTTGCACAAAACTAGCCTTAATTAGAACCCCATTTGACTCTATCAGAGGCCTTTCGGTGGTCTGACTTAGTAGCTAGCATACCGTCCTTTAGGTTTCTCCTCCTGAAGCTATGAAGAATCTCTTGGAGCACTACTTCATTCTTTGCAAATTCACTCCCAGGGATACATGCTGATTGATTAGGGGCAATTTGACTCCTTAGTCATATTACAATAAGCTTGATAATCATTTTATATACCACATTACAAATGCTAATAGGCCAAAAAATGGCTAAAGGGGGTAGGGTTTTGGATCTTTGGGACAAGAAGGATTAGTGAATTATTTACCTCTTTTGGTATTCTTCAATGTTGAGGAAACTAGCAACTACACTCACCTTTGCTCAAACACTCCCCCCGCCAAAAAAAAAATACTTCTTGTAAAACAAAAAACACTAAGAAACTATCAAGACTTGGGGATTTTAGTTCTGCCATGCAAATCCCACCCTTCTTAATCTCCTGTGGGGCTGGAATTTTACATAATTCCAAGTTTTCAATGTCACTCACACAAGGTGTCATCAAGACTTGAGGATTTTAGTGTTTCCATGCATGTCCCACCTCCAGGCCAAAATGGGCAAATGCCCTTTTTGCGCAAAATATACAGCATTTTGCCCCCTTTCCCAAACTATAATCATTTTATATACCACATTACACATGCTAATAGGCCAAAAAAGGGCTAGAGGAGGTAGGGGTTTGGATCTTTGGGACAAGAAGGATTAGTGAATTATTTACCTCTTTTGGTATTCTTCAATGTTGAGGAAACTAGCAACTACACTCACCATTGCTCAAACACTCAACCCCCCCCCCCCCCCCCACCCACCCAAAAAAAAAACTTCGTGTAAAACAAACAATCCCACCCTTCTTAATCTCCTGTGGGGCTGGAATTTTACATAATTCCAAGTTTTCAATGTCACTCACACAAGGTGTCATCAAGACTTGAGGATTTTAGTTTTGCCATGCATGTCCCACCTCCAGGCCAAAATGGGCAAATGCCCTTTTCGCGCAAAATATACAGCATTCTACCCTTTTTCCCAAACTAATTAGGAAAATTGACTATGGGGCGATCAAACTTAAAAAAAAAAAAAAAAAAAAAAAAAAAAAAAAAAAAAGGCATGGAACTCAAGTTTCATAAAAAAACGCCACTATAGGCCTCCATGAAACGCAACTATAGGTAAAACTTTAAAAAAAAAAAAAAATTGCATGTTTTAAAACGCCACTATAGGGCTATAAAACGCTACTATAAGGATCCCTATGGAGTGATCAAACTTAAAAGAAAAACTTGCATGTTTTAAATCACCACTATAGGGCTTTAAAATGCCACTATAGGGTCTTAAAACGCCACTATAGGACTCCCTATGGAGCGATCAAACTTAAAAAAAAAAACTTGCATGTTTTAAAATGCCACTATAGAGTTTTAAAAAATTGTATGGAATTGGAGTTCATGGAGCTTGAGTTCCAGTAAATTTTTTATTTTTATATTTTTATTATTATTATTATTTTAATTTTCAGTTTGTTATAACTCGATTGTCCAAAAATTGAGTTTTAAATTGAAACTCGATTTTGAGAAAATCGAGTTTTAAAATAGGGGTATTTCCCTAATTAGTTTGGAAAAGGGGGGCTAAACGCTGTATATTTTACGCGAAAAGGGCATTTGCCCATTTTGGCCCCCGCCTCCATAATCTTTTGCGGGGCTGGAATTTTACTTAATTTCAAGTTTTCAGCGTCACTCACACAAGATGTTATCAAACCCCTCTAAGTTTGGAGGGCAGTCAATATCTAGTTCTCTAAATAAATCCATGTATTTGGCTAATAAGTGATTACCAATAGATTTCTTATTTGTGATCCCTTCTATTATAATTTCTTCCTATATGTAGATAAAATGGACTTGGCTTGGATCTAGTGCACAGAACCATTAGACCTAATCTTTGCCCACATCAAATATGAAAAGCAAACCAGTGTTCAATCACCCACCACATGGTCACTTCGGATTAGTCTCCAAATCGCGTTGCAAAACCTATTTGAGTTAGAATTTTAAGATGATATTTTTGCCCTTGGGTATTGTGAATTATACAAAAGTACACATGTCTTTGATTGCATTAATTACAAGATTAAGATTATAATTTTGGGTCTTCTAAAAAAAGTAGATTATAATTTTGGGAAAGTTCAACACATAATACCCGTCTTCTAAATATTTTGAGAAAGTTCAACACATAATACCGTTGCTGGACCCCCCCTTTCTTCTCCTTCTTCCCAAAAAAAATATAAAAAATCCAACCTGACAACCTTGGTTCTCATGTCAAAAACCCTAGAGCAGGTTGTTACTTAGGCTTTTGTGGAAAAGTTTAGAATTCATTCGAGAATTTTGAGTTACTTGTTGATGTAATTAAATTTAGACAATCGAGAATAAGTATTAGGCTAAATTTTATCAGCTAAATGCACAAAGGTTACAAAGTCAATTAAAGAAGAAGAAGCGTGCAAGCCAGTTACTAGACAGTTAGAGCATTTGAGCGGTTAAATAGAGTTTATTTCGTAGCTTACTTATATAATATATTTATAGTACAAATATATAAGTACTCGGTCCCTTCACTTCTGTTTTTTGAATAGAGTAAGCATCAATAAGTTTTGTTTTTTGAAGCCTTAAAGAAGTTTAAAGCTTGTACTATATATTCAAGAGTTAGACACTTTTGGATATACATCACTTTAAATTTTTTTAAAAACCTTCTCCTCTCTTCTGGTCCGTGTGTGTTAAAAATACTTAGTATTCTTAGAAAAAAAAAAAAAATCACTAATCCATGAAAATTTTCAAATTTATAAATCCTCATGTTTTATAGATTTATTTGAAAGACTTAGATATATTATTATTAATAACTTTGATTACCTTCAAAAATAAAATAAAACTTTGATTTCGAAATTGTCTCCAACTTCCCACTTGCCAGCAATGGCAACCTCGGCATTGCGCCTCTCATCTTCTCCATGTTTCCTCCATCGTAATCCCTCGCTTCCTCATCCTGGATATACAATAATACAAATGCTTTGATGGGTAATCCAAATTTTTAGATCCGAGAGTGAGAGGTATGTTGTCCTTCTATCGAAGTATGATAATGCTTGCTTCAAGTTTCAAGCAATGAAAAATCCTGAGTCTTCTTTCCCTTCCTTTTTGTAAGTTGAAATTCCTGTATTTCTTAGCCCTTGAAATTTTCTGCCATAGATGTTCTTGATTTTTTTTGTTTGGCTTTTGTTTGGTTTCCTTTGATATCCTTGTCAATCTCTTTCATGATTATGGTTAATCTTTGAAGGAATAATGTATCTTGAATGATTTTTGTTTTGGGTATACAGGGGTTTAAGGCCAATTGATATCACAACCTATGTTCATTCCTCCCGTCATTGTGCTCTACGCATTTGATAAAATGCCCCGATGAAAAGACTTTCATCTTTAAATAATTTGGGTATAGACTTCATGAAACTTGTTTATTTCCATGAGAAAAGCTTAGTTCAATCATCAAGTCTCATTCTTGGTCATGTTATCATGTGAACTCTTGAGTGCTGTTATTTAGCCATAAACATTTAACTTTGGTTTGCAAGTACTTTTAGTTGCTAGATCTGAGGTGCAATGCTCCAAGATTAGTGCTCTGACCATGCTATTGTTGAGTTAGTGGAAGCTCTGACACTAGATTATTGAACAAATGACTGAACAAGAGCTTTTATTTAAAAACTTGACTCTTTAAATTACAACACTTTACAAGCACCGATGCTTTGACTCTCTAACACCACACGGCAAAGCTACTCTAGACACCTATGTACTGACACTACACAATAGCTCTTACTTATTTCTCCACTTCACAATCTTCACAAGTCTCTTACACACCTTACTAATCTCACACTACATCTATTTATACTAGATGTATGTTGGTTAGGAAACCAACTTAAAGCTTCTATCAACTTCCTTTTTATTGGCATTAAATGAATGTCATTCTCCAACCTTCTAGAGTATTCTATAAACATGTGGCTAAGATTTACTTCTTCATAGAAGTCTCTAGAGATATCTCATAGAGAAATCCGGAAAGAGCATCATGGAGAAATTTCCGGAATGCAAGAGAACTTTATAGAGAATTCCGGAGAGAAGTAAATTGAGTGAAACTCTAGTTGATCGTAAATTGAGTGGAACTTTCGCGACAGAGAGACTTTACATTAGTGAAGTATTGCGTGATCGTCATATCTTGTTGTGCTATTGACATTAGCTCATTCTCAAGCAATTGTAGCCTTACATCATTCTTCTTTGAAAATAGTGTTGAAAAGGTGTCCCACGCAGCCTTTGGTGTGCTTACATGTCTAATGTGCTCCGGCATCTCTTCCTCGATGCTTATCTTAATTGCAAACAAAGCCTTCCCAGCTTTAATCTTCCACTTCCGCAACGCTTCGGCAGTCTCAGGAGGTGTGGTTTCGCCACTAGCCACGATCTCCCACAAATCTTGCCCCTGCAAGTATGAATCCATATAAGTCGACCATGTGTTGTAATTCTGGTTATTGAGCCTTCTACCGACAACTTGGAGGTCTGCCATCACAACTTGGTGAAATCTCTCGCTCTACCAAATAAGCTTGGTCCCAGATCACGAGCTTCACAATCCCAGACTGTACACGGGCAGAATGAACACCTCCAAAAATACTGTCCTAGACACCACAAACACGGTCCCTGACCGCCTCGCTCTAATACCAGATTGTTAAGTTAGCGGAAGCTCTGACTCTAGATTATTGAACAAATGACTGAACAAGAGCTTTTATTTAAAAACTTGATTCTTTGAATTACAACACTTTACAAGCACTGATACTTTGACTCACTAACACCACATAGCAAAGCTACTCTAGCACACTTTGCTTTTACAAGACACACACCAACTCTCTAGACACCTATGTACTGACACTACACAATAGCTCTTACTTATTTCTCCACTTCACACTCTTCACAAGTCTCTCACACACCTTACTAATCTCACACTACATCTATTTATACTAGATGTATGTTGGTTAGGAAACCAACTCGAAGCTTCTAGCACCTTCCTTTTTATTGGCATTAAATGAATGCCATTCTCCAACCTTCTAGACTATTCTATAAACATGTGGCTAAGATTTACTTCTTCATAGAAGTCTCTAGAGATATCTCATAGAGAAATCCGGAAAGAGCATCATGGAGAAATTTCTAGAATGCAAGAGAACTTTCTAGAGAATTCCGGAGAGAAGTAAATTGAGTAGAACTCTAGAAATTTCTAGAGTATTCTAGAAATCTCTAGAAATTTCTAGAGATAAGAGAGTTAGTGTTGATTTCTAATAGCTATAAGTTTTATTCTTTGTTTATGAGTGTTGTGATCATTTTGGCCACTATGTTGTGCAAAGTGAATCTAACTAGAAAATTTGCATACATTTGGTTCTTCTCTTGTATCTTGGGATATCTCATTTAGTTATTTGATCAAATGCATGCCACTATTGGATTTATGATTGAAATCTTCCAAGTGCTTTTGTTTCTCCATTTATAAAATTTCCGAACTATTATAGATTTGCCACATTTGGGTATTGATATTTGGTAATTGATTCATAAATCTCTCTTTGGGTTTGAAGTTCAAGTTATCCTTACCATGAACAAAATCTTATTCTCACAACCAAAGGTAATATTTGATAGTATAAAGGCTTGTCAATCTGATTGATAGTAATAATAATTGATATTGTATTAGCAAACTTGTGCATGTTCTAATGTACTTTTTCCAAGGATGAAGATGAGGATGAGTAACAGGCCAAGGATGAGGAATAGTGAGTTGAACATGAAGGAGCTGTTATTATCAACTTTGGATGAGATGGATAAGTGATGAAGTTCGAGATTGAAGGTTGGTTGGTCTTCTTAGCCAGAAGGATTAGTTAGTTAGAGAGAAATTATTAATAGCTTGTTTCCTAAACTTTCTAAAGTGTAGAGGATAGGATTGGGTTGGTTGCTAGTTGTTATCAAGTTTATCTTATGAGTTGAGTGCTTATCATAAGTTGTATTGCCCATATGTCGTGTCCTATATGCTATTTAAAGGGAAACAAATTAATAAAGATGGAACCAGAAAATTAACACTCAAATTCATTTTTGATCACAATTTCAAGGTGCTAGTTCATAACGCTCAAATTGCAGCAACTGTCTTTGGAATTGCAGCTTCTTATTCCCAAGTTGATTTCCCATAGTATTCTCAGCACTAGTAATTTCTAGCACTATTAACCACCCGTCCAAAGCTTACTATATGTCTTGAGCAAAAAGATTTAAAAGTTGTTCCATAGTAAGCATAGAATTAGGCCTATTAAACATACCTTCTACTAGAAATGAAACTATGTAAGAAGCAAAACAAAATTCCTAACACTTTTGTTTTAAAGGAACATGAGTTCAAAGAGGCACGAAACTGAACTCCATTTCCAAAACCAAAAAAAGGTTCAAAATTGCAACTACAAAAAAGAAAAGAAAAGGGGAACAATAAAAAGAGAAAACAATGGAGAAGTGTTCACCCATTCAGTAGATAACTAAAACTCTACGAAGCATTTTAACAAACATGTTCAGTGCCTAAGATGTTTAAACCCACAGATTGGTAAAAGAACTAAACATTCAAAGATATTTACAGTTCCATCCAGGCCAAAAAAAAAAAGAAAAAAGAAAAAAAAGAAGACAATTTCTTGAACAGAAAGGAGAAAGCAAAATGAAACAAATTGGGGCAAAGAAGGTTTGGTTTGACCATTAAAGCATCAGTACTTAGAAACAGGTGAAAGACTAAATAAAATTAAAAAAAAAAAAAAAAAAAAAAAACCTAGTCCCTAAAGTTCCTAGCAATGGAGGCTGAGATGAAGAGGGCACTTGAGAAGTTGCTGTAGTAGGAAGAGAGGGATAGGGCGATTTGCAGCTTAACATTTTGGGCGAGGTTGAGCGGAAACTGAAAGAGAGGTCACCGTCGGAGTTGGTGGGGTTGGGTGTTCTGGTGGACGAGCAAAGTACTCATCTAGGAAATATATTTGCCAATTGCCAGATTCAAAGGTAAAACTGGAAAAACCAAAGAACAAAGAGTTTTTATATTCCCAAAAGTTTTAAAGACTTGCATACTCAATTCAAATCTAAAATTTAGAAGAAAAAAAATTGAATTGGTTTTAATGGGTTAACGGACATTAGAGCACCCACAACAGATGTGCCAAATGTGTCAAATGCTAAATATTTGGCACACCAAACACAAAAAACACCTCTCATCAGATGTTGTATATGTGCCAAAATTATACCATCTGTGTTCGTACCATTGCAAATTTGCAACATTATGGACACAAATGCTAAACCAAAATATTGTTTTTTATTTGGCTTTCTCTCTCTTCTGGTCTTGATAGTTTTTTATTTGGCTGTAGCGCAACTTCTGGTCTTGATTTTTTTCTCTCTCTTCTCATGTTAGACCTAGCTCCTCCCTCAACAGAGAAAGAACAAAATGACACTCTGATCACCGTAAGCGGCATGGGCGAGGCCACTCCGATCATTGCCATCGTCATCGCCATTGTCATCGTCGATCGTCATCTCCGCTCTGATCTCACCGATCTCTCTCTTTTTTGGTGGTTGGTTGTTTTGATTGTTGGTGGTTGGCTGATTTTGGTTGGTGGTGGTAGGTTGATCGGGTTGTGGGTGTGAGATTTGGGATGGGTATGAGTTTTAGGATGGTCTCAGATCGGGTTATGGGTTGTGGGAGTGAGATTGGGTTGTGGGTGTGAGATTTGTGGCTGTGGAGTGTGGAGGGGTCTCACCAGCGTCGCCGCCGATATTGGTTGTGGTGGTTGATGTTATGGTGTTTTTTTTTTGGTGTAGGGGCTGATATTGGTTGTAGTGTTTGTTTGAGTTTTTTTTTTTTTTTTTTTTGGGTAGCAATGGTTGATATTGGTGGTTGGTGGTTGATTTGTGGGGGTGGCCGGTGGTTGTGGGCTGTGGCAGTTGATCTGTGGTGTGGGTTGTTGTTGCTGTTGTTGATGATAATGGGGAGGGAATAATATATTATTTTAATGTGTAGTAAATATTATTTTAATGTATAGAATTGAATGATAAAACATCTGATAAATGAGATGTTGTAAAATGATGTGGTAAAATAATTGTTTGTGAAAAAATAATCTGCAAGCACACAGAATCATAACAAGTAGTAAAGTATTTTTAGAAAACGAATGTCGAACTCATAGGGATTAATTATGTTATTGAATATAGAAATTCACTAAATTAATTACTATTTGGAAAATCGAAAATGAAAGGAACGTTCTACTATCTAGATTAAATTAAACTATTTAATAAAAATAAATCTAGCAAAGTGTAAAAGTCTAAAAGTGTAAAGAAAAAAATGTGATAAGAATGGATCTAGAGCGATTAATTTCACCTAACAAATCCCACACAATTTATTCTTTCTAATTATTAAATTCTAATAATCTCCAATTGATGATTAAAAATTCCTCAACTATTCAATATCTTCTCTCGAGTAATATCAAAAATATCTTCAACTAACAATTCCATATCTCTATGCGAATTTAATTAACTGGAGACTCATTACGTACTTTGAATTTTCTAAAAAAAATCACACTAATCGCGGTAAAGCATCTCTACTTTCGCTCAACTAATGGTGTTTAATTCTAGAACTAAAGTTAACAAATCACCTCTCGGCCTCATTGTAATTCAATTGATCAAACAATAATTTGTACAAAAAATAGTAAGCATTAAGAATAAGAATTAAACACTCAATCATGGAAATATTAAAAATAAAATAACTTAGAATATAAATTATGTGTTCCTTGCTAGACTACATCAACGCTCTAGAAAGTAAAATTTAGTTCATAATAAAATTGAAAAGAAAACAAATAAAACTTATGTCTTTCATCTGAATTGATTGATCAACATGAATCTCTAGCCTTTGTCCTCAGAAAGACTCCAAAGAAGATTCTTCAAATGTGGCACCCCCTTTTCCTCTCAGGTTTTCTCTTCTCTCTTTTTTTTTTTCCCTAAAGAGCCTTTAAATAGGTCAAGGAATCCTAGTTTGTAGAAAATCCCAGATTTTTAGGTTTCAGTTAACCGACGATTTTGGCCTATTTAACGTCATAATTCGGACTTTTGGTAAACTACAAAGTTGTAGCCCTTTAAGTTAACTTTCCAGTTCAACTTAAAACATCTTGATTGGATATCTAAGCCGAAAGTTATACCAAAAATACTAACTGATGTGCAGGCTGAAATTCTAATATGAATTGGACTTGGATTTGATGCAAATTTCCTTTGATTCCTTACTCCAATTGGACTTGAATTTAATTGGGTTGGTCTTCTCTTGAATTCATTCCTGGCTAGATGTAAGTTGACTTGATTCAATTGGCATAGCCCCACTTTGCATGTAAAGCCCTTGTAAATTAATCTAAAATCTTCTCATTCCTTCAAAGCACAAATGAATAGATAAATATAAATAAAAATCAAATCAAATCAAAAGAAATAAAGGAAAACTAACAATTTTAATAAATAAGAGGATAATAAAAATCATGTAAAAATTACATTTATCAATAATAAAGTAGACATTTGATGTGGCAAAATGACATTTTTTTTTTGCCACATCTGATGTGGATGCTCTTAGAAGAGTTAGATTTATTGGGTTGACATGGCAGGTAAGATGATGTCATGATTTTTTTAATTATCTGTCTTTTTCTCATTGGCTTGGACTACACAATAATTTTGCCTGTATATTATAATTTCTTCCATAGGTGTTCTGTCACTTTGGAATAGTACCAAAGCGTGTTGTGGACTGTCAAATTTTAAATTAAACTTATTTTTGATAAAATGCTAGAAATTCAAATTAGACTACATGCGGACAACATATTTTGGTTGTAGTGGATCATGAATTATACAAAGTTTTACACATCTGTAATAAATTGAGTTAATTATGTGATTATGAATATAATTTTGGGAAGGTTCAACTCCTAATACAGTTGCTGAAGTTAAAACCTAAAAAAAATTAAAAGAAGAAGCTAACTTTGGTCCTTGGAGGTATGTATCGAATAGTTCACATACACTAGAGCAGGAAAAAATTGGCCTTTGCCCTTTTTTAAAAAACAATCCAATATTTTGCTCTCTTTTTTAAACTAATTAGGAAAATACCCCTCTTTTGAAACTCGATTTTCTCAAAATTGAGTTAAGTCCTATAGTGACGTTTTTAAAGAGCCTATAGTGACGTTTTAAGGATCTATAGGGGCTTTTTATAACTCAATCTCCATGAAGTCGAGTTATAGGTAAAATAAAAGAAAAAAAATTGTATGTAACTCGACTTTATGGAAATTTAGTTACAAAACGCCACTATAGGTCTTTAAAATGTCACTATAGGTTCCTTAAAACGCTACTATAGGGCTCTAGAATTTATTTATTTATTTTTTTTTTATAACTCAATTTTGAGAAAATTGAGTTTCAAAGGAAGGGCATTTCCCTAATTAGTTTGAGAAAGGGGACAAAATGTTAGATTTTTTTTTTTGAAAGGGGCATTTGCCCATTTTCTCCCACTAGAGCAAATTGTTAGGTTTTCATTTGAGTTACTTCCAGTTGTTATTATAGGGAATACGTGATTCTGAGTTTTATTAATTTTGGAAGTACAAATTTCCTTATGCAGTTATCACTCATAGGCAATTGATTATATTGTTTTTAAAGCATGTTTGTCTCTCAACTTTTGCTACAGCAATAAATAACATGTGTAATTGTGAGTAATGAAGATGAAGTGATTGGTCTATATAAAATGATAATTTACTAATCACAGTCACATATATTATCACATTATGCACAAATAATTGTAGCAAGTTTGGTTATCCTAGAAGAAATGATCATTCTTAACTCACCCCCGACCTCACCCTGAAAATAACTGTTGAGATTTTAATGTATGAAAAAATTACAGTAAATCCACCTGTAATTAGGCATATTTTAATATTGTTTACTCCTAATTTGAACTTTATTACTTTCTCTACTTGAGGTTGCCTAGGCCTCCGTAATTCACATATGCCATATACTAGTAATTTCCAACTTACTGGTGTTAATTCTAACTTACAAGATCACACGTGGTTTATGCCAATTACAATTATTAATGCTCCTATTGATCAGAAATCACCGCGTCATTAGTCTCGATATTTTAATCTCAATATTAGTGTGGTTTCCATTTTGTTTCCAAGAACACAGTTTAGTCTCGATCATAAGACCAATTTTGGCATTCACGTCAAGACCAATTTGATATAATTTTTTATGGTGCAAACAGGATAATTTTTATCAAATGTGACAGCTAATATGAGAAATTGAGAGTTCGTCATTGTATATGTAATGTATATTACACTATAAAATGAGCAAAGGTAAAGACTAAAGAGCCTTTCAAAGTGTAATCCAAGGGTTGGATCATGGATGGGTCACACTCGCTGACGAGGTCGGCCTTCAGTTTGAAAGTGATGGAAGAGCCGAAGAGATTTATGAGATATTGAGAGCAACTCCAGCTTATGGCTAGTGATTCGGCTGGCTATAGCTGATTGAATGCGGGCATGAACAGAAATTGGGAAAATTTATGGGGGCATTTTTGGCAACACATGACATTTCATCAAAATGAGATTTATTTATTTATTCTTTTTTTTTTTTTGGGAGAAAAAAATGAGAAAATAAATTAAGTAAAGACTTCATATAAAAATAAACACCAAAATCCAAAAACGTGGAAATGGTTTGAAATCACACGCTTTCACAAAGTAAAACTCCTAAAACAAAGTACTAAACAAAACATAAAAAATAGGATGACACCCATGACAAAGCATTGCTGAAGTTGTTGCTTGTAGATTTGTGTTAGAATTATATATGTGGTTAAATAATAATGGTTTACGTCTTTTCTACACTATCTCTCATTTAAAATATTACATGTTGAGCTTCATTTATTAAATGGTAGTTTGAGCCCACACATGAAGGAAATTGTTATAATTATATAGTTAAATGATTAAATTTACTATTTCCTATTAAATGCTAAGTTGTTCTTTTCTTTTCTTTCTTTTTTTTGGGGGGGGGGGGGGGGGGGGCGGGTTTAGAAGGAAATCTATTCTTGCATTTTATTCAATGAACTAGAACATCAATTAAAACATAATCAACAACATCTGATGGAACCGACTCCATCCAAACATACAAAGGAAAAGACAGTCTTGCTCTCTAGGCCAAGGCATGTGCAACAGTATTTCCTTGCCTAACAATGTGAGAGAGATAAACTCCGTAAGGAGCTAACATGAATTATAATATCTCTAGCTAAATGACCAAAAGATGAGGAAGACATAGTGCCATCTGTAAAGGCTAAAGCTTTAATCACAAGTTCTGAGTCACCTTCAAAATGCGCTTGTTGTAGTCCAAGTTCAGCAGCAAAAATAACGGCACGACTCGCTGCCAATGTTTCCAAGTGTTCCACTGTACAGGGCTTCCTAATTTTTTCTGCCAATGATGCCAGGACCTGACTTGCAGAATTGCGAACTACAATGCCAATTCCTGCCTGTTGGCTTTCATTAAACATTGCGCCATCGGAGTTTAATTTATATTCACCCGGTTTTGGAGGCTGCCACCTGCGATTTCTTGCTGGATTTCTAGGCTTGCATCCGCACAATGAGTCTCGGCTAGCATAGAACAGTTCCAGGTAAGTTTTGGCCGTGTCTCTAATCTTGTCCAGCGGTACAGCTTGCTCCTTGAGTCTGGTTTTGTTTCGATGGACCCAGATATGCCGAGCGGAAATAGCAAACAACTCTGCCTTACCAGATTTTGATACCATTCGGTCAAACAGATCCAAGAAGTTTCCTTGCTCAGCTTCAAACCGATTGACCCAACCAAAATCGACACACCAAACCTGTTTTATCGCTTCACAATCCCATAAAGCATGCTTCGTATCCTCATCGCTTTTTCCACATTGGTGGCACAGCGATTCCGAAATGATTTTTCTCCTCAACAGATTTGTTTTGGTTGGCAAGCTATTTGTACAAGCCCTCCAAAGAAAGTGTTTGATCTTCCCTGGCACATTGAGCTTCCAAATCGTTGACCATATACCTGATGTTGCTACCGAGTTCGAGATTGAAGCTTCCTCTTGTCTTGCATCCTCACAAATAGCTTTGTACCCCGACTTCACCGAGTACACATCTTTTTTCCAATGACCAGTACAGAAAATCCGATCGGGGAGATACAACTAATGGAATAGCTTTTATTTGTTGTCCTTCAAATGGGATGAAACAAGAGTTAATCACCTGCTCATTCCACTGACCCAAATTCTGCTCAGTCAGATTGTCCACTCTAGCCTCACTGCCTAGTGCCGTGGGGGATGAGGTGATTTTTCGTTCATTTGTTTCAGGCAGCCAGCTATCTTCGAAGATTCTAATTGACTTTCCATCGCCGACTTTCCATCACCCACTCTCCATTTTGCACCCATGGAAATAACTTTTCTTGCCATCAAAATGCTTTTCCACGCAAAAGAACCCGCAGATTGTTTGGCCTAAAAAATGGTACCATTTGGAAAGTATTTTAACTTAGAGACACGATAAAACAAAGAATTTTTATCATGAATAAGTCTCCAAACCTAGTTAGCTAGCATTGCATCATTAAACTTTGCTAACTCTTTAAAATCCAGCCCTTCTTCTTTCTCTAGTTTGCAAAGTGTCTTCCAATTTTTCCAATGGATCTTCCTGCGCTCACCATGTTGTCCCTACCAAAATTTCCGAATCAACTTCTCAATGTCCTTGCAAAGTCCTAATGGGAGTTTGAAACAGCCCATTGCAAAAGTGAGTATGGCTTGCACTACTGCCTTTAAGAACACTTCTTTCCCTGCCTGAGATAGGAGTTTTTCCTTCCACCCTGTAGTTTTTCCCAAACTCTATCTTTATATAGTATAAACTTGCTCTCCTATTCTTCGCTGCCACTGTAGGTGGCCCTAAATACTTCTCATATTGCTTTATCTCCGAGACACAAAGAAGATCTTTTATTGAGTTTTTTGTTGACTCAATCACTGATTTGCTAAAAAATAGAGCAGCCTTCTCTGTTTTTATTTGCTGGTCCGAAGCTTTTTCATAAACCTTCAAAATGCTTTGGATGGTGTTTACCGCTTCCAATTTTGCTTGACAAAATAGGAGACTGTCATCTGCAAAAAACAAGTGAGAAATTTTTGGTCCTCCCCTACAAAGAGAGTAACCCCAAATATTCCCTTCATTTATAGCATTATTTATCAAACCATTTAGAGCTTCAAAGCATTAAAGAAAAAGGTAAGGAGATAAAGGATCCCCTTGTCTCAATCCCCCTGTCGGTACAATGTTACCCCTTGGTTCCCCATTTACCATAATAGAGAAAGAGACTAAGCTAATACATTCATACACCCACCCAATCCATTTTTCACGAAACCCCATCCTCTCCATAAGTTTTACAAGAAAAATCCACTCCACCCTATCATAAGCCTTACTCATGTCTAACTTCATAGCCATAAAACCCGTTTTTCCCATCTTCTTTGTTTTCATATGGTGTAAAATTTCAAAAACTACTAAAATATTATCTGAGATAGCCTTGTTAGCCTAGAAGGCACTTTGAAATTCAGAAATAATTAGAGGCAATAATTTTTTCAACCTATTTGCTAGCACCTTTGAAATAATTTTATACAAGATATTGCAAAGAGCTATAGGTCTAAAATCATAAACTTTCTCAGGATATTTTAACTTTAGGAATAAGAGTAATATAGGTATGGTTCAAACCTGTAAAGATTTTCCTAGTGTTCAAACAGTGCAGGACTGCATTAGTCATATCATCTCTAATATTTTGCCAATAATGTTGGTAAAAAGTTGGTGACATTCCATCCGGTCCTGATGCTTTCAGTGGTGCCATTTGATTTAGAGCCAATTCAACTTCAGCTCTTGTAAAATCCCTGGTGAACTCCTTGTTCATTTCTTCCGTTACTACCCACCCAATATGTTGTGTCACACCATCTATCTCACTTGAGTTTGAGGAGGTAAATAGTTGCTGGTAGTAGTTTTCTAATAGACCCACCACCCTATCATCTCCTATACACATCACAGCCCTTGAGTCCTTTAAACCCAAGATCCTATTTCTCCTATATCGTTGGGAGGCTTTATTGTGGAAATAGCTTGAATTTTTATCTCCTAACTTCATCCAATGTGCTTTGGACCTTTGCTGCCACATCTTTTCTTCTTTCACTAATAATCTTGCCAAATCACTTTTCAATTTTACCTACAAATCCACATTGTTACCAGCCAAAGCTGCCACTTCTGCTTCCCCCATCCTCCGCTTTTGTTTTTGTTTTTTTTCTCCTTTGCAATTTCCCATGTAATATTGCTAAAACATCTCGTGCTCCACCATTTTAATTTTTCTTGGCATCTACCCACTTTCTCCACCACCTTACCCATCGGTGAATCCCCTTCCCCATCTCGCCAAGCTGATGTCACTGTGTCATGGCATCCCTCATCTTCCAACCACATTTGTTCAAATCACCAAGGTTTGTTAATCCTAATTGGAATGCCACAAGGATGAATAATCAAAGGCTTATGATCTGACGAACCACATTCCAAAATCTTCACCTTTATAGCCAGGCATTTTTTGAACCAATCCATAGTTCCCATCACCTTATCCAGCCTCTCCCACATTGGATTCCATCTGCAAAATTTTTGAACCACGTGAATTTACTTCCCACAAAACCCAAATCCACGAGACCACATTCATCCAACACATCCTGAAAATTTTTCATCTGATTATAAGGTTTTAATCTCCCACCTTTTTTCTCATTTAACCTTGTAATCTCATTAAAGTCTCTTGACACAACCATGACACCCTGAACCTCCCATATAAGTCCCTCATAAGGTTCCAAGATTCCATCCTCCTTTGTGTCTCTGGTGCCCTATAAAAACCTGTAAACCTCCACCCATCATCCTTCCCCTTATTAATCGATACATCAATATGATTTAAAGAAGAAGACTCAACCTCTAACTCCACTCCATTTTTCCAAAATAGTGCTAATTCACCGCCCAATGTTACCTTTGAAACTCCAAAATAATTACCCATTTCCAATTTGTCTCTAATTTCACCTAGCCTAGCTTCAACCAGCCATGTCTCGGCTAAAAACACAACTGTAGGATCTTGTGCCCGGACCAAATCACCACGCTCTTGAACTGTCTGCCAATTCCCAAGCCCTTAATAGTTCCAACATAAAATACTCATTGTGTCTGGCAGGGTTGGGAACCAGCCTCCACCATTTCATATTTTTCTTCCCTACTCTTTGAAACCATCTGCTTCTTAATAGGTAACTCAGAGGGATTTTCTTCCGCCACACTAGTTCGTTTTTGCCCTAAAAAAACATTCATCACAGAGGGCATGATTAGTCTTTCCTGTTTCTTCCTAGACCATGTAACCAGTTTGTATAAATTTGGGAGAGATTGGGACTCTATCTGATTGATGCCTTCTTTTAAAGTCCTTGTATGATTCAAATTCTTCATCATACCTTCTTGGGAAGCCTTGGATAAGCATGCCACCTCCTTAGTACTTTGGTCTTGCTCAAACTCTATCAACTCCTTTGGGTGTGGAATCATGGAATGTTTTGAGATAGCCTATGCACCTCCAGTCATGTGCTGCTCATCAAACATTTTTAATTCAGAATCAAGTTCTTCAATGCACCGTCTGAAGAGTTCATTAGGACAAGCACGTGGTATTTCCTTAATGATCCATTTGGATTGAGGTGGAGGGAGGGGGAGTAGAGTAGAGTAGAGTAGAGTAAATTTAGCACAAAATTAGCTTATTTTTAGCCAACTCTACTCTACTCCCCTCCATTCCCCCCTCCATCCAAACAGGCCATAAATTTCTCCAACCCTCCTTCACGTGAAATTGAGTCCGTTAGTGCACTGTTGGTTGATGTTAATTCCCTTGAATCATGCTTCAAATAATTTATTTTTGGAATGGGGAGAGAATCTTGATTACTTTGAATAACTTCATCCACAATACCTGCTGCCAAATTGATTTCCTCACCCGTTTTTGAATTTGTAACCTCCCCCACATTAATACCATCATTAAACCCGTCCCCAAACTCCTCAGATTCCATAATTGAGTCGTCTTCCACTGTTGCCACCCTACCAATATCTCTAACCACTGTATCACTATGCCGCCTCCCTGTTCTTGGCATGTCCTCATCTTGCAGCCCGGACTTATCATAGAAATTTGGAACAAAAATCACCTCTTGATTTGATGGTCTATATGGTGGTGCTTTTAACAACAAGTAGTCCCTTTCACCATGAACCAGCTTACCACACCAAAAGCAGAAAATTCGCAAATGCTCATACTTAAACAACACCCAAGATTTGTCCCTGCTCTCAAGGGTAATCACACTTCCCCTACACAAATGTAGAGAGATATTAATCTTAACTCTTACCCTTATGAAGCTACCCCCTTCCTCAGTTTCAGCTCCAATTGATTGACCAACCTCCCCAATATTCTCACAAATCTTTTCAACCACTTCAGTACACATAAAATGAATAGGGATGTCGTGAAGTTGAACCCAAAACATTGTTGTCTCAAAACTTAAAGAATTCAAGTGAATCCCTTTGTCATATTGTTTCACCACCACCAAATGTTTATTGAAACTCCATCATTGATTTGACAGAATTCGATTCACATCTCGTTCATCATCAAACACAAACAAAACCTTATGATCCTTAAGATTTCGAATCTTGAAGCCATCATTGCACCTCCAAACTTGTTTAAAGGTTCTTCCCATAGCATCCATGTTCAATGCATGCATGGTTAAGAATTTTGCCGCGATTATAAACTCATTTCTCTTGGGAATATTTAGTAGTACAAAATCTGTATTTTCCTTCTCTGAGAGTGATAATTTTCCCCATGATCTGTAAAAATCCTCCATGACAACAAAAGAAACTATTTCTTGATACCCCGAAAGAAAAACCCACAAGCTCTACAAGCACACTTAGTGCTTAAGAGAACAAACACACCTACAAAGAGGGACAAGGTTCAATTGCCTAAGAGAAGATGGGGAAGCTGTCTTTATTAGCTACAGAGAAAAAGGAAGAGCTCTTAATGCTAAGGTTAGTCTAAACAAGTAACAAGGTTTTATCATTTATAAAAACTAAGTTTTGATAGAAGTTGTAAAATAGGAGGAAAAATAAAATATGTAGAGAGAGAAAGGGAAAATGGAATTAAAGAGAATTAATTATGTGGTTCTCAACTTAGGAAAACCTACTTAAAAAGTTCTAAATATTTTCACAATAAATCATAGGTGGTTAATTGCTATTAGTTCAAATTTGAACCTACCACTAAAATTACTTTTTTGTCCAACCGATAACAACCTGTAATAACTTACCACTTAGGATTTATTGTGAAAGCATTGTAAAAATGTTATGAAAATAACATTTCACTAAAAAAAAAAAAAAGTACAACGTCTACAACATTTTCACTACAAATCTTAGGTGGTTAATTGAATTATACCGCAATATAAAAAACATAAAGATAAATTCTTTGTGACCTAGAAGCCAAAATCTCTCACCGTCTCTCTTTTTCTCTCAGCAAAATATAAAAATCCAAAAAAAAAAAAAAAAACAGTAAAATGAATTTTTTTTTTTTTTGGTTATTATCTTATCGCTAGAAAATTTTATTTTATTTTATTTTTATTTATATATATTTTATCTTCATCTTAGGCCCCAAAATGCATAGAGTTGCCCCTACTCTCTCCCAATATATAGACCCCACATCTATATGAGATATGCATGTTATGATAGAGATTATACACATAACAATGCAGGTTATAAATGCTTCTTATCTTTTCATTAGATTTTGTATAATTTAAGTTTCATAACGACCATTTTGGAAAAATTTTCTGTAACTGCCACTAATTGTAGGAATGAATCTTTTTGAGGTGGCTTTAAGATGCAAATTTGAGGTGGCTTCAATATTATGAGTCAACCGTTGAGAAGGGTTAACTCATAATATTGAAGCTAAAACCTAAAAAGTGAAAGGGAAAAGAAAAGAAAAAAAACCTTAACTATATATGGTACTTGGTAGTGTCACAACATTCTTCTCAAAAAAAAGTAGTGTCACAAACATTTGGAGTAGGCTGTTCCGTTGTTAGGCATTAACTGAGTTGAATTTGTCATTTATACTGCCCTTCACAAGTTCCACAGCAGGGATGGACCTATAGTAGGGCAAAGGGGGGCCATGCCGCACCCCCCCCCCCCCCCCCCCCCCCCCAAAAAAAAAAGCATATATAAGAAATTGTGTTTGTGCTTGAGACCAATGATTGTTTGAGTGCACTAGATTTGATAGCACTATTAATGCTGAATTTTGAGTATGCATCATTCTTTTCGTAGAAGCAGATAGATGAAATATACATGGGAGGCATTATTTGATCGAAATAGATGCTAGATAATGATTGTAGAAGTCTTTGGTACTATGTTATTAAATTTTATCTTTGTTACTTTGTGTGGTGTGGGCCGTGTGGCCAAATATTATATATATGAAATTATGTTTGTCTCTTGTGATTTAATTTAATTCTTTGTGTGGTTGTGATTTAAGTTTTTGATTTTTTACATTGAAAATGAGATTGTTGCAAAATTTTGTATAGAATCAATCATAGACGACTTCAGAGATTTAAAATAGCGTCGACTTCCATTTTGATAATGTGTTGAAATGTTTAAGAAATACTTATTTTGTATGTAGTATTTTGTTGAATATGAAATAGATGTTAGTTTTTACTTTCATAATTTTTTTTTGGTTTTAAGCTTTGGTCCCTCTCAGGCTAGAATCCTGGTTCCGTCCCTATGTCCCACATCTTCGTGAAGCTGATACATACCAAGACATATTAATCGTAGATACTCTTATCGGAAGATACTGGAGCTATTAGTTAAACCCGTTGAGAAGGTCTAACTTATAATATTGACCATAAAACCTAAAAATTATTTTATCAATTGTACTAGCAACGCGTACGGCCAACCTCAACCAATGATTTGGAACATCAACGTTATAAGCATTTCCATGGAAGGTGAGATTGACATCCAGATGTATAACTCCATTGACTGTTACGACGAGTATGGTACGCCACTGTCGAATAACAACCCATGGCTTAGGGTCCCCGGTTTCAGAGTTTCTGTCACCAAAAACAAGTTCATGGCAGTTGGGTGTGACACTTACGCATACCTTAATGGTATTCTGAACGGTCAACCCTTCTCCGTCGGCTACCTGTCCGTATGTAATAACACACGGAGTATAGTCAATGGGACTTGCTCTGGGATTGGGTGTTGCCAAATCGATTTTCCTCGAGATTTGACAGGTGTTAATTTTAAAGCCTATAGCTTTGAAAATCACACACAAGTCTTGAAGTTCAATCCATGCAGCTTTGCCTTTATTATCCAAGAAGACAAGTTCAATTTCTCCTCAGATTATCTTATCAGTCTACGAAACAATGAAACTCTTCCCATGGCTCTGGATTGGGCGATTGGTAAATGAGACGTGCGAAGTTGCTCGGAACAAAGCGAATTACGTATGTGGAGGGAATAGCATGTGTATTGATCTCAATCCCAACAACGGATCTGGGTACCGTTGCAATTGCATGGTTGGTTACGGTGGGAACCCATACCTCAAAGACGGTTGCCAAGGTATATTCAATTTACCTACATATCTACAACAATTTTTCAATTAATGAAAGTAAAATAATGAAACACATTTTCAACGAATTTCTAATATATATTATGTGGCAATACGTTTCAAGTTTCATTTTCTTTTCAATAGTTTGTGATTGCTTTTGATTCTAGTACTTCTTCAAAGTTACATAAAAATGGTTTCTTTTCCCCAATCACAGACATTAACGAATGTGATGTTAAGGAGCTCAATAACTGTACAAACAATCAATCTTGTGTTAATGAAGTCAGATCATATCAATTAATGTTCGTGCAACAACGGGTACAATCTAGATGGGGAGGCATGTGTCCACAATCAACCTGCTCCTAAATTATCACCAGCCATTAGCCTCACTTTTGGTAAGTACATTTAGTTGTACTTTGGCAAACTTTTTGTTTCAGTTTTTTTTTTTTTTCCTTCTTAATTTAAAAAAATTAACTCTTTTGAAAATTAATTAGCTTTTAATATTTTGGCACACATTTAGCAAAAAAGCATATATATATATATATATATATATATAACCTATATATAAATAAGTTACTAGAAATTCGGATAGATTGAGTGTTAACTTTTAATTGTAAGATCATATATAGAATGACTTGCAACCATTGTTCCAAAAAAAAAAAAAAAAAAGAGTCATTGTTGGTTTGGAGAAAAGAAGAGAAATTTTAAGACATGTTTGGTACTGTAATATTGATTATAATATAATAAGAATAAGTATTACAATTCTTATTAAAAAAAAAAAGTATTACAATGAATAAAAAGGAGACGGAATGGAATAATATTTCCTATTCAATCATTTGGTAATAACACATGAATAAGGTAGTGGAATGATATCATATTTAGTCAAATTTTCCAAAACACCCTTTTTACAAAATTATATATTTACACGTTGGATTATGTTCTGAATTAACTTTCAATTGTTATGGCATCAAAATAGATATAAACAATCTTTCAAAAAAAAAAAAGTTATAAACAATAAAACAAACAAGATTTTTTCAATTTAATAATATCAAACTAAGGAAAAAAAAAAAAAAAAAAGGAAAAAAAGCATCTAGCTTTAATCTCATGTTTGCATTAGAGAAAGAAAGCAATGCTGGGAATAGTTGAGTATGTTATCCTTCTTGTATTAGTTAAAATGATATAACTAATAGAAATAAAAATTGAAAACTATCGATAAAGAATTGTATGTCACTCTTGACAGTCAAAAAATAAAGTTGGGTCTCTTCCTTGTGGTACTAGAAGGAACAACTTGAAAATTAAGATAAGAAATCTCATCAATTAAGAACAAAGCCAAGAAAGACTATGTACAACTTAGAGAATAAATGAGTCACAAAAAAATGAATCGTATTTGCATAAAGAGAGAGAGTACCTGGTAGGGAAGAGTATGGGCTTTTTTGGAACTTATATTTATATAAGTTAAGGAATAACAATTATGCACTTCTTTTTATAATAGTTACTCCTAAGGGATGACAACTCATTGCAGGGATGAATCCATGATTTTGAATTAGGGGGGCCAAGGTATAAGTACCAAAAAAAAAAAAATCATGAAATTTCAAATAAGTATCTATTTATTATTTACAAACTATTAACAAAGATAAATATACAAAATTATTGTTTTGTAATATGTTATAATACAATTATCTACTAACAAAGACAAAGACACAAAGCATCACTGTTTCTTACTACATTAGAGCATTTACATCAGTCCATGCAAATATTTTAGTCTATTTTAGCATAATAACATTATACATACATACATACATACATAAATATATATATATATATATATATATATATATATACTCACTTTTCAAAATACCTTATATCAGATTATTTATTTTACATTACATTTTATCAAAATACTGTTTCCTTATAAATTTGTTATTATTATCTCAAATCATCTCTCTCTTCCACAACCAAAAACCATTGCCCTCAATTTAAATAATTTCTAAAACATTCATTTGCATAGCTATAATAATTGTGTAAATTTTCTTAATCAACCCAAAAATACACCCACATCAGTCTATGTATCATTATACAAAAATATATTTGTGCTATAGTAATTATGTAAATTTATACAGTTACTACAGCAAAAATGTATTTTTGCGCAATGATATATAGATTGATGTAAGTGTCTTTTGGAGTTGATTGGACAAATTTAGGGTCTAATGTTATTTTACAACGGATGCAAATGTTATTAAAATAAAATCAATATAAAATTGTAGAAGAAGGGGCCCAAAATTTTTGAATGAAGGGGCCCAAATATAAAATTGTAAAAAAAATACCTCTATATATATATATATATATGATAGGATACTGAATTTGTGCGGTCTCCAGTTCGTCCATAAGGATCGTCCAATATCAAAAGTGGACAATGTCAGGAATCGTTGATAAAAAGACTAACTCAGTTTTCTTAGACTAAGAATAAGGTATACAGTTGACGAGGCCTTCCTTAGACGATTATTAGGTCGTCCGTGGAATTTGTCTATGGACTACAGTGAAGTCGTCCATGGACGTCGTCCATGGACGTCCTCCATGGACGATAACGAGACATGGACGATTCAATCGTCCATACAACGGACGGACGAACAGGCAACACTTGGGAAAATCCGACATGATAGAGTAGTTGATGAACCCATGACTATCGCCCAAAGTTCTTGGAGCAGTTGATCTCTATTAGCAGTTTCTAGCCGTTGAGGAAGTTATCTCCGAACTCATTGGCTTCCGAGAACCTTGGGGAAGTTATTGAGGAAATAACCGCCCCAATGTCCCTATATAAAGGACCGGTCTGAACAAAACGATGGTAAGAAAATCCCTTAAACACGGAACTCCAAAATCAAGTTAGAATTTCATCCCTGTGAGACTAACTTAATCATCGGAGGGTGTTTGGTCGGTTCACTCCGACCCTCTTTCTGATTTGGTCTTTATTTTGTAGGCCTTCCGTCACCATTCGTAGTCCACCGAAGTCGGAGCATTCAATCCACTGATCTTGTGCAGCATCAGTTGGCGCCGTCTGTGGGGAATACGACATATTACACTTGTTTGTCTTCCCTGGACAAAGGGTTGAATGGTTCGAACTAGGTCAAGGGCTACCAGCCCAGGCCATCAAGAGAGTAGGGATGCTTCAAGCCATCCCCAACGCGACCGTCAGTCAGCCCCAGTGATGCCACAATCCTCGGTTCAACACATGCATTCTATGGCAGCCGCTATGGCGGAGTTAACACGACGGAATCAAGAATTGATCAGGGAGATTAATTCCAAGAAGCAACACAATGAAGGGTATGCTGAGGGTCAGGCCCAAAGTCAGGAAGATGGGGGAGACGCTGGACCAGAGAGCCAATCAAGGGGTACCACATCTAGAAGGGTGCCACAACTGGAAAAAGAGATGAATCAAATGAGAAAAGTTATGGTTGAGATGAGGGAAAATATGAGAAGGACGAACCCAGTAGAAGAGCTAGTCCACCGAACGGATTCTCCTTTCACGCCTTCCGTCAATGGACACCCTTTGCCCCCAAAGTTCAAAATGCCTTCACTGGATTCGTACGATGGAGTACGCGATCCCTTTGATCATATTGCAACATTCAAGACTACCATGCACCTTCAGGGAGTCCCGGATGAGATTATGTGTAGGGCCTTCCCTACCACTCTCAAAGGGCCAACGCGGGTGTGGTTCAGCAAAATACCCCCTAATACAATGAGTTCTTTTGAAGAGTTGAGTAAATTATTCGTCAACAATTTTATTGGAGGGCAGAGGCACAAACGTTCCTCGTCCAGCCTGCTGACAATAGAGCAAGGAGAAAATGAAAGCCTGCGTTCCTTCATTACTCGGTTTAACAGGGAAGCCTTGACTGTGGACGAAGTTGATGACAAGCTACTCTTAGCGGCCTTCCACAATGGGGTTAATTCTGATTTATTCATCCACAAGCTATATGAGAAGGAGCCTCAATCCATGGCCGAACTCGTCCACTCGGCCCAAAACTTCATGAATGCAGAAGACGCAATTATAGCCAAAAAGAGGAAGAGAGCTGAGAGGATGGAAGCCAATCCTGCACGTCACTCTGAACAAGGTCCTCGTCCAAAGAAGGGACGAATGGAAGATAAGAAAGACAGGGATAGTAGGAAGACAGGCCCCCCAACAAGGAATCAGAATTATACGCCCTTGAATGCCCCACTCGATCAGGTACTCATGCAAATCAAGGACGATCCTTCCTTGAAATGGCCAGAGAAGATGAAGGGAGACCCTAATAAGTGGAATAAAAATAAATATTGTCGCTTCCATAGGGACCATGGGCATGACACGGACGAATGTTTTGACTTGAAACAGCAGATTGAGAATCTTATCAGGCAGGGAAAATTGAGACATTTTGTTGGGAGGGACCACAAAGATGAGAAGTTGAAGGCAAAGATGGAAGAGCCGTCACGGCCCCCGTTAGGAGAGATAAGGGTCATCATCGGAGGAACTACAGCCGGACAAACTTCCAAATCGAAGAAGACGTATCTTAAAGTGGTACAGAATGTACAACTCTTTGGACGATCCCCAAAGACGAAGGGAGTTGACGAGCCAACTATTTGCTTCACCGATGAGGAAGCTGAGAGAATCCACCATCCACATGACGATGCAATTGTCATTACCTTACTTATTGCAGATTACACGACTAGAAGGGTGTTGGTGGATAACGGGAGCTCGGTGGATATATTGTACTATCCGACCTTCCAGCAGATGAGGCTTGGACGGGACTTACTTCGTCCAGCATGCTCGCCGTTGATAGGATTTGGAGGAATGAAGGTGCAGCCTATAGGCACCGTTACGCTGCCTGTAGTGGTAGGGTCATACCCACAGCAAATAACCAAGTCGGTCAATTTCCTTGTGGTGGATTGTTCGTCCTCGTACAATGCCATTATTGGAAGACCAACTCTAAACAGTTGAAAGGCAGTAACATCCACCTACCATCTATCAGTCAAATTCCCTACTGAGCATGGGATAGGGCAAGCACAAGGAGATCAGTTGGAGCAAGAGAATGTTACTTAGCCATGATGGCTTTAGACGAGCAGATGCAGGTGATGAGCATTGAAGAAAGAAGATTTGTGGCAGAACCCACTGAGAAACTGGAAGATGTTCCTTTGGAAGAGGGTAACCCCGAGAAGTTTACCAGAGTTGGAACCAATATGGAAGAGAAGACAAAGCAAGATCTCATCCAATTCTTAAGAGAGAACATCGATGTCTTCGCATGGAGTCATGAAGACATGCCGGGTATCGATCCAGGTGTTATCACTCACCGTTTGAATGTGTACCCATCTTCCAAGCCAGTTCGTCAAAAGAAGAGAGTCTTTGCTCCTGAGAGAGACAATGCTATCAAGGAAGAGGTCCAGAAGTTAACCACGGCGCAATTTATTCGGGAAGTCTATTACCCAGATTGGTTAGCCAATGTAGTGATGGTTAAGAAGGCAAATGGCAAGTGGAGAATGTGTGTAGACTTCATTGACTTAAACAAAGCTTGCCCCAAGGATAGTTATCCCTTGCCACGCATTGATCAACTGGTAGATTCCACAGCAGGTCATCAGTTGCTTAGCTTCATGGACGCCTTCTCAGGGTATAATCAGATAAAGATGGACGAGGCAGATCAAGAGAAAACGTCCTTCATCACCAGCCAAGGGTTATTCTGCTACAAGGTGATGCCCTTCGGATTAAAGAATGCAGGGGCAACTTATCAGAGGTTGGTTAATCATATGTTCCGTCCACAGATAGGACGAAATGTGGAGGTGTATGTAGATGACATGCTGGTCAAGAGTCTGGACGAAGATAAGCACCTGGACGACCTAAAAGAAACCTTTGATATGCTTAGACGACATCAGATGAAGCTGAATCCAAGCAAATGTGCATTCGGAGTCTCCTCAGGGAAATTTCTGGGATTCATGGTTTCATAAAGAGGAATCGAAGCAAATCCGGATAAAATACGAGCAATATTGGACATGGAGCCGCCAAAGAACATCAAGGAAGTCCAGTCTTTAACAGGACGAGTTGCAGCACTGAACAGGTTTGTCTCTAAAGCTATAGATAAATGCTTACCCTTCTTTAAAATTCTCAGGAAGGCGTTTGATTGGATGGACCAGTGCCAAAAGGCTTTCCAGGACCTTAAGGTCTACCTTACCACAGCTCCGCTGCTAAGTCCATCTATACCAGGTGAGGAGTTATACTTATACTTAGCAGTATCCCCGTATGCGGTAAGTTCAGCATTAATCAGAGAAGAAGGGAAGGCGCAGAAGCCTGTGTATTATACGAGCCGAGCACTGAGAGGAGCAGAAGGACGATATCCGTTGATGGAGAAATTAGCATTTGCATTAATAACGGCTTCCAGGAAGCTGAGGCATTATTTCCAAGCACATGCGATCGTTGTTATGACGGATCATCCACTAAAGAAGTCGATGAGCAAGTTAGAAGCCGCAGGACGACTGGTCCAATGGGCTATTGAGCTTAGTGAGTTTGATGTCAAGTACAAACCAAGGAATGCAATAAAAGCTCAAGCCCTAGCAGATTTTATTGCAGAATTCACTCCAAGCCATGAAGACTTAGACCACAGAGAAGATGATAGAACATGGGTCGTCCATGTGGATGGGTCGTCCACACTACACGCAGGAGGAATTGGGGTGGTTCTGAAATCTCCCGAAGCAGATACGCTGAAGCGGAAGGTGCGTTTACACTATCCAACAACCAACAATGAAGCGGAATATGAAGCTCTCCTCAAAGGCCTGGAGTTAGCAAAATCACTAGGGGCAGAGTCAGTACTCGTCCAAGGAGATTCACAGTTGGTTATAGGTCAAGTGAATGGAATGTATGAAGCTAAAGAGGAACGAATGAAGAAGTATCTCAATAAGGTGAGGCGCCTTATCAAGAAGTTCAGTGAAGCTCATTTCATCCAAATTCCAAGGGAAGAAAATATGGAAGCAGACACTTTGGCGAAAGAAGCATCAGTGAACGAAATAACGGACGGGTTCGATGAAATCCAATACATGCCTAGTATAGATCTTCCAGAAGTGCAGCAAATAGGGGGTGACGAAAATTGGATGACTCCAATAGTTGGTTACCTAAAAGAAGGGAAGCTTCCACAAGGAAAAGATGAAGCCCGTAAATTAAGGATCAAATTAGCCAAGTATGTCCTGATGGACGAAGTGTTATACAAGAGGGGTTTTTCCCAGCCTTACCTAAGATGTTTAGCCTCGGACGAGGCAAATTATGTGCTAAGAGAAGTTCATGAAGGGGCATGTGGAAACCATTCCGGAGCCAGATCACTCGTCCATAAGGTCGTCCGTGCAGGATATTACTGGCCGACCATTCAAGCTGATGCCAAAGCATATGTCAAGGTCTGTGATCAATGTCAGAGGTTCAGTAACATCCCTAGACAGCCATCGGAATACCTTACCCCAATGATGGCCCCATGGCCTTTTGCACAATGGGGGCTGGATATTTTGGGTCCCTTCCCAACTGGGACCAGACAAATGAAATTTTTGGTGGTGGGAATTGATTACTTCACCAAGTGGGTGGAAGCTGAACCCTTAGCGAAAATTACACAGCCTGGCATGTCGCAGTATAAAATTTGGACATAGCCTGTGCATAGACAAAGGCAAGTTAAAACATTATTTTGGAAACATATTCAAAAACGCACCAAGACGAATAAGACTTACCTTGAAAAGGTCATGGATACCAGAGCGTTCAAATTCCTTCACTGACATGTTGTAGCATTCATTAACTTCATTGTCAGTGACGATCCCTTTGAACGTTCTCCATGCATAGCTTTCGTCCAACACCAGGTTAGAAGGATGATCAGATTGCTCTGACGATGAAGGCTTGCGAGAAGTCTTAGTTTGTGGGGTAGGTTCACTCTGACCAGGATGAATTGTCTGGACGGGCTCTACGTCTACTGGAGATTCGTCCAAATTCACCGTCGGAGGTACAAATTTAGGCACCTTAGGAAGAGGAGCCTTGTCAGCCTTAGATTTTTGTTTCTTAGGACCTCGACGACTTGGAAGGTCGTCCAGATCCACAGCAGAGGAAATAGGCTTGGCTTTTCTCTTCCCAGCCTGGACGGAAGTTTTCTGGACGATCGGAGTAGCTGTAGCGTCCTCATCCCCACTTGTTATGTTCTTCTCCCTATTTTCTCTCATGGTAATTATTCCTGTGACAAGGAAAATTAAGTTAAAAAAAAAAAAAAAAACAACAACACAAAACGAGGACGAGAAAGGGAAAGATGAATTGAGGATACTCACTTCAACGGGTGGTTTCCTCGTGATTAAGGTTCTCTGCAGTAGGCAGTGGACCAAGTCCCCAAGCAACTAGACGACTGAGAGTAACCAAATCGTGAAAGGTTCTCCCAGGGAAGGCACGTACTTGTTCAATACGCTCTAAATGAAACTTGTCCAAACGTGGACGAATGACAGCTGTATCAATATAAAGGTAGTTAGACGATTGAAAGATAAAAAAAAAAAAAAAAATTGGGAAGAAAACATACCCTCAGGACGAAGGCGACCTATAGGACTGGTAAAAGGTGGGAAGGGGGCTCTATGCACATCTACTGGGTCCCCAGCCCAGTTTCCAGAAATAATAAAAAATTCTGTTTTCCAGAGCTTGTCAGACGAGTTGCAGCCCTTAATTAAACTATAGTGAGAGCCTCTGGACGAGAACTGATAAAAACCAGCAAATCTCTTTATCTCAGAAGGCTTATAACAGAAAAGGAACTCGTCCACGGTGATAGGACAGTTCCCTTCCAATACTTCACGCCACAACACTTGCATGGCCACTACCATCCTCCATCCATTGGGGTTAAGTTGGTTAGGTCCAATACCCAACCTATGGAGGAGACCTCTACAAAAGGAATTCAAAGGAAACCTAAGACCAGCTAGAAGATAAGAGCTGTACACTCCCAACCCAGAAGAAGGAGAACAACACCATTCACCTTCTTTGGGCAGACGAGGATTAAATTCTTTGGGGATTTGATATCTATCTACAAGGGTTTTTAACTTAACGTCGTTTAGAATGGATGCTACTTCAGGGGCACAACTATATATAATTTTACTCTTCTTCCTCCTCGTCTTGAGGGCTAGGGGGTTGTCTAGACGAACTAGCCCCAGACGTAGAGCCCTTCCTACGCTGCAATTCCTGGAACTCCTCTAAAGGAATGCCAGGTACCCCAGATGAGTAATGCTCGTCTGAGGACTCACTACTAGCTGTACTACTATCACTACTCTCATAACTACCGTCACTCCCAGAAGACACGTCCTGATACTCGTCTATCTCCCTCTCTAAGCTACTATTGGACGAAGACATAACTAAAGAAAGTATAAAAGGAGAACCTAAGAAGGAAGAATAAATACCTGGAAACTAAGAAGGAAGCTAGACGAGGATCTTGGACGAGTTGGCAGGAAGGGAATTATTTGAGATATGAGGGGCAAGAGAGAGAATACACACATATATATAGGGCCCAGAAGTAGGGACAACGAAGCGACGTCACCCACTCAGCGCGTAACACGTGGCGAAGTGGGACAACAAAACGACGTCGTCCATCCAGCAAGTGACACGTGTCGCAATTGTTGGAAAAAGCAATCGACGCAATAGTGTTTGCGAAGCGACGTGCACCAATGAGAAGTCGACACGTGGCATTTCTTGGGAAGACGAAATGGACCCAGTAGGTCAATCAATAATTTTAGGACACGTAGCTCGCAAAAACCCTTGTGAACGAGCTGTAAATTACGTCTTTATCCTGGACGACCCTTTGAACAAAGGGGCAACTGATAGGATACTGAATTTGTGCGGTCTCCAATTCGTCCATAAGGATCGTCCAATATCAAAAGTGGACAATGTCAGGAATCGTTGATAAAAAGACTAACTCAGTTTTCTTAGACTAAGAATAAGGTATACAGTTGACGAGGCCTTCCTTAGACGATTATTAGGTCGTCCGTGGAATTTGTCTATGGACTACAGTGAAGTCGTCCATGGACGTCCTCCATGGACGATAACGAGACATGGACGATTCAATTGTCCATACAACGGACGGACGAACAGGCAACATTTGGGAAAATCCGACATGATAGAGCGGATGATGAACCCATGACTATCGCCCAAAGTTCTTGGATCAGTTGATCTCTATTAGCAGTTTCTAGCCGTTGAGGAAGTTATCTCCGAACTCATTGGCTTCCGAGAACCTTGGGGAAGTTATTGAGGAAATAACCGGCCCAATGTCCCTATATAAAGGACCGGTCTGAACAAAACGATGGTAAGAAAATCCCTTAAACACAGAACTCCAAAATCAAGTTAGAATTTCATCCCTGTGAGACTAACTCAATCATCGGAGGGTGTTTGGTCGGTTCACTCCGACCCTCTTTCTGATTTGGTCTTTATTTTGTAGGCCTTCCGTCACCATTCGTAGTCCACCGAAGTCGGAGCATTCAATCCACTAATCTTGTGCAGCATCAATATATATATATATATATATATATATATATATATATTTTTTTTTTTTTTCTTTTTGCTTCTTAAGACCAGGGTGTAGGGTCCCTCGGGCACCTACCTAGTTCTGTCCCTGATTCATTATAATAAAAAGCACAAACAAACAATTAAATAGTTATTCCTAAAAAATAGCTATTCCATTACAAGCTTTGTTACAATCTACCAAGCGTACACTTAAACTTTTTCTGGTCTTCGTTCTCCACATTGTTAATTGAGACTATCAATTCAATGTTACAAAAAGTCCATTGACTAAATTTAGTGAAAAAAAAAAAAAATTCCACAACTTTTTTTTTTTTTTTTTAAATTTTGAGAAGGCCCTATGGAATATTAAATAATGTAGAAAATGTATCTAATGTAATTAACCTTCAACTTGATTGTCGTTGTGGGATAGTCTTGAGTCTTAAAATAGTATGTCATATAGTCCATTATTAATAGGAAAAAGTTAATGAATGTATTTGTTAGGGAACTACTTTTAAAAAGGTTATTTTTTTTTTTATTTTTTTTTTCATAAAAGTAATATAAATATTTTTATAAAATGATTCATTAATGAATAGCCTAAAGTAGGGACAGACCCAGAATTTTAAGTTAGAGGTGGCCGGAGTATAAGAAAAAAAACTACAAATAGGTATCTATATAGTATTAACAAATTATAAATACAAAAAATCGTTGTTTCTTAATATATTAAGATGCAATCATCTATCGACAAAGATAAAAAAAAAAAAAAAAAGTTTTCTTTTTTTTAAATATTATGCTGGTTAGGAATTTTTATTTTATTTTTTAAGTTAGAGTAGTAGTGCTAAAAAATTTAGCTTTTATAGCACCTCAAAAAGTTATTTTATCTATTTTATCATCTTGCATTACAATATACCAAACATCAAATATTCTATTTTTTACCACTTCATTTAAAATAATATAAACGACTCATATATATATATATATATATATATATATATATATATATATATATTAATAGGTAAAGCTTAGAAAAAATCTAATTAGATTCTACAATTAAAGTCCAATTTTACGCCATGTGTTATATATTATTTAATTTTAGAGAGATTTTTATTTCTTAATTTTGGAGTCAAATGTAGGACCATATCATAAATATCCATCCAAATAAGTTATTGCGTACAAAAATCAAAGAGTTTAGAATTAAGGAACATAATTTTTTTTTTTTTAAATGGACAATTTACATTTTCTACCTAATAATATTCTTACAAGACTTTTTAAAGAGTTAAAAAAAATAAAATAAAATAAAGAATGACTATCAATAATATTTAAATTATATATGTAAAAATTATGCTAAGTATCTTAATATATATATTTTAAGTATATCCATGCATATACATGAGGTTACAAACTAGTTAAAATAATAAATGAAGAGAGAGAAGTTGAGTTTTTTAATTGAAGGTAGAGAGATAATTTTAACAAAATACTGTGGTTTATTTTTAACAACTTACTACAGTTAACTGATATTTATATCAATTTACTGTAGTTGAAAAAAAATATAGCTTTAACTTCTCCAATAACACACGATATTTTGGTTCTTTGGTGGTAAAATAGGTTTTTTTTTTTTTTTTTTGGCTAAAATACAATCACCATTGTAAATATTTTTATTGTTTTTGTTAAGTTTTTGGGTTGGATAGTTGCTAGTTGAGCTAGGCTAGATAGACTAATTGAGAAGGAGGGAGGCTTAAGGTTTTGGAAGGGGCCCTACTATAAAAATGAAATATATAATAAGTATAAAAAAAAAAAAATTGGGCCATGGATGCTTGGGCCCCCACCTAGGTCCATCGCTGCCCTGAGGATACCCGTTAATCATACATTTATTAATATTCTATTACTTTCAATTGTAGGTACTGGCATTGGCTTGATAGTCATGCTTGTTTGTTGCTCTTGGCTGTACTTGATAGTCAAGCAAAGAAAGCTGATCAAACTAAAAGAGAAGTTCTTTAAGCAAAATGGTGGTATAATTTTACAATAGCAACTTTCTGAACAAGAAAATTCAATAGAAACTGCCAAAATCTTCACCATAGAAGAGCTCAAGAAAGCTACCAACATGAAGGCCAAAATAGTGGATCAAAGTCAAATTGAGCAATTCGTCAACAAGATAGTTGTACTTTCCCAAATTAATCATAGGTATGTGGTTAAACTACTAGGTTGTTGTTTGGAGACATCAATTCCATTATTAGTTTATGAATTCATTCTTAATGGTACCCTCTTTGAGTACATACATAATGAAAAGAAAGTGTCCACCATATCATGGGAAACTTGTATAAGGATAGTTACTGAAATAGCAGAAGCACTATCATACCTACACTCTGCAGCTTTTATACCTATAATTCATAGAGATGTGAAGTCTTCAAACATATTGCTAGATAGTAATTACACAGCAAAGGTATCAAATTTTGGAGCTTTGAGATTGGTTCCATTGGACCAAACAGAAGTAGCAACAATGGTGCAAGGAACTATTGGATACTTAGACCTTGAATACTTGCACACAAGTCAATTGACTGAGAAAAGTGATGTTTATAGTTTTGAAGTGGTCCTTATAGAGCGATTGACTGGGAGAAAGGCAGTATTATTTGATAAGCCTGAGATAGAGAGAAGCCTTGTTACATATTTTCTCATTTCTTTGGAAGAGAATTGATGTTCTTGAGAAACATATAGCAACTGAAGGCAATGTTGAGCAATTGAAGGAAGTGGCAAATCTTGCAAAGAAATGCTTAAGATTGAAACGAGAGGATAGGCCTACTATGAAGGAAGTAGCAACAGAATTGGAGGGCTTAAGAAAGACGAAGAAGCATTCGTGGATCAATGTTAATTCCAATTTCGAAGAAACTGAACACTTGCTCGCTAAGGCATCAGATTCTAGCAAATATGATGTGAGGAATAGAAGTACTGAAGTATATGATAAAAGTACTGAAGGACCATGTGATGTTGGACTTCGATGATGGGAGATAATCTTAGCTTGATGACATATTTTTAGTAGTGGTAATTAATGTGTTACATAATTTGTGTAGTTTCCACTCTTTACACTTCCCACGTTCATCTTTCCTTCTTCTTTTTTTATTCTTTCCTTTTATTTATTAGGAGATGTATCCCAAAGTGAAAGTGGTGAAAGATTCCATAAAATAAAGGAAAATAAAAAAAGAATAATCACATTGTAAATAAATATCTTACTGATTTTTTTAATTCATATATTCTTTTATAGGGTAATTCCACAGTACCCCCTCTTTTTTTGAGGGTACGATATCCACTAATTGGCAACCTGCTATACCAGGTTACCAACATCACATTTGATGGTTTCGTCCTCATATTGTGTAGTTCCAACATTACATGTGACAGTTCTTTTGTCACATTTGGTGGTTCCCTTATTTCTTCTCACATTTAACAATTCTATCCTTGCATTGTGTAGTTCTAACCTCACATATGACAATACTTTTGTCACATTTTGTGGTTTCCTTATCTTTTTTCTCACATTTGACGGTTTCATTCTCACATTGTAAAGTACTAACATCACATATGACTATACTTCTATCACATTTGATGGTTCATTTATTTTTTCTTACATTTAACGATTTCATCTTCATATTGTGTAGTCCCAAATCATATGTGACTGTTCTTTTGTCACATTTGGTGGTTCCCTTTTTTTTTTCTTTTTTTTTTCTCACATTTGATGATTTCATTCTCACGTTCGGCAGTCCCAACATCACATTTCACAATACTTTTGTTACATTTGGTAGTTCCCTTTTTTTTCGTCACATTTGATGGTTCCATCATCACATTGTGCAATACCAACATCACATAATTTTGTCACATTCAGTGATTCCTTTATTTTTTTTCTCACATTAGATAATTCCATTGTCACATTAGGCAGTACCAACATCACATATAATCGTATTTTTCTCACATTTGATGGTACTTTAATTTTTTTTTTCTCATATTTAATAGTTTTATTGTCACATTGTGCAATACCAATATCACATGTGACCATACTTTTGTCACATTCGATAGTTCCATTTTTTTCACATTTAATAGTTCCAATGTCACATTAAGTAGTACCGACATCATATATGACTGTACTTTTGCCACGTTTAGTTGTACCTTAATTTTTTTTCTCACATTTAACAATTTCATCGTCACATTGGGCAGTACCAAAATCACATGTGACTATACTTTTGTCACATTCGATTGTTCTCTTATTTTTTACTCACATTTGACTGTTCCATTGTCACACTAATTAGTATCAACATCACATATAGGCGTAGCCAACCCAACTCAACCCCACGGAATTGCCTAATAATCGACGAATATATATAACCTAAAACCTCTAAAATTTCCGAAATACCCTTAAATATACTAAAATTACCAAAATGCATCCTAGCACGTAAAAATGACTAATATAACCTTGAAACTCACAAAAATTACTAGGATATCCTTAAAACCTAAAAAATGACTAAAATGACCCTATAACCTAAAAAAATGATTGAAATACCCTTAGAACCTTAAAAAAATTACCTAAATGACCATGAAACCTAAAAAATGATTGAAATGACCTTGTAACTTAAAAAGTGATTGTAATGCCCTTAGAACCTAAAAAAATGACTATAATGTACTTTAAACCTAAAAAATGACCAAAATACCCATAGAACCTTAAAAATGACTGAAATGACATTGAAACCTTTAAAAAAAATTGAAATACCCTTGAAACCAATAAAATGAATAAAATACCTCATATAACTTTAAAATGACAAAAATACTCCCGAAATCCTCAACAATTACCAGAATACCCTTAGAACCTAAAAAATGACCGAAATACCCTTAGAACCTAAAAAACGATCAAAATACCCCCGAAACCTAAAACTAGACCCAAATACCCTTATAACCAAAAAAATGGCCTTAGAACCTAAAAAATGATCAAAAGATCCATATAACCTAAAAAATGATCATAATATCCATAAAACCAAAAAAATGACCGTTATGCCCCGAAAACCTAAAAAATTACCAAATTACCCCTAAAACCTAAAAATGACTGAAGGACCCTTGAAATATAAAAATGACCAAAATAACTCGTGAAATCTATTTGCAAGACCAAAATGACAATAAAAATGTTCTACAACCACTCTATTTGCTTGATTTGAAATCCATTGATTTTAAAATTAATGGATTTAAAAACCTTGATTTGAAATTCATTGATTTTTAAATTCCACTGTTTGGATGTCTAAATTTGGATTTGAATTTAGGATCAATAAAATATTTTTTCCAATTATTATTTTCTTAAACCTTCTACATTTTAATTTTAGTAACATTTTTTAATAAATACATAAGGTAATGAAAAGGCCATTGATAATCCAATTGACAAGATGATGACTCAGAATTTGTCATCATAACCAACTAAAACAATTTCTTGCCAACTATTGACAAGTAAAATGTTTTATATCAGTAGAAAGAGAGAACCCTAATGCATGAGTTTTTTCACAACATAAAAATTGTTTCGAAGTTCTTAACTACTAAAAAGTTATATATCAAGAGAGATGATAAAGTATCCAAAATATGGGTTTTTTACACAAAATTTAAAAGAACAAACTAGCACTCAAAATATGTGTCATCATCAAGTTACTTCTAACCTGTTTTGAGATTCAAAACATCAAACAAAATTTATAGGCCTTATGTAACACAAATTTCAATTCTTTTTTTTTTTTTTTTTTTGGTTGTTGAAAAAAAAAATACAAAGTACCCTACAATAGGAACATCAAACAAAAATCCAAGTCCACTTTCTTCGTCACTTCTTCTTTGAAGAATTCCATGATTCAATTCAATTAGGAAGCTTATATATTCCTCATTTTCACACACCATCATTTGAAACATACCAGTATATATGACCTCTGATTCCTTGGCCTTTTTGTGATATTTTTTCTTCTCTTTATCATTCAATCTCTCCTATCCTTGTCTTGCATCACCACCTCCTTTTTCAGTTTTATTGATGAATCAATAAGGTTTTTATTGACTAAGAAATCAACCAAAATACAAGGCAAAACAACCAAGCCATAGCAAAACTAAGACTAGCCTCTGTAAAAAACAGTTTATAACAGACCAACTACAACAAAGCAGCAGGTTATGACAGCTTACACCCCTTAGCAATGTGCCATGATCTCAACAAAGCAAGCTAAAACTGGCCACTCCTAAAACACAATCTACAACAAAATTTATACATTAACATCATCAAGCTATTACAACTTGTTAACACAACAGCAACATGTCACAATTGAGTAATGAAACAACAGATCCACCAGGCTTTGACAATAATAGAGCACCATAAGATATCTAGCAATACAAAGCTTTCAAATAATTCTCCATCATAGGATAGATCAGTCACTAGTTTGATAATGTAGTATGCATTTCAGATTTGAGTCCCCATTAATAGCAAAGGATAAGATTAAGCATTGAGTCATAACTGCATAGTTTGCTCTGTAGTCTCCCTTGAACATCCTTCTTTATAATGCAAATAAGTTGATCTTCAATGTATACCTTCCCAGAAAATATAGTAGAATTTCTTTGTGTCCATACATGATAAACAGTAGCCCTCAAAACTAATTTGCAAAGGGTTGTTCTTAAGCATTTTTCTTTAAGATTATTTCCCCCCAACTCATACTAGAAACAAGTTAATTATAATTTTCCGGACCCTCTCTTGGTAAAATAAGAACCGAAAAATAAATGGTCCTTGAACTCAATGCCAGAGCTGCAGAAAACAACAAACCATCCACTAGAACTTGAAGACCCCATTGCAAGACTCTAGCTTTGGTTGAAAGCTTACTAAGAATAACTATCCAACCAACAAATGAATGTTTGGGAATGGCCAAGTTAAACTACAGTAAATGGCACCATTCCAAATTACTACCTCTACTCCTAATTTCATTTCAAATTCCAACACAATCAAATTTATAAGAACCAACCCATAAAGCTCTGTCTTGCTCACGAGTTTAACTAACAAATGCTTACTTTGGATATTCACTAAGTGGTCTAATCTGGCAAAGCAATTAAACAACACAAACCCATAAACACATGCCACTTCAAAAGAACAAACAGACAAACACTAGAAACCCACATACCCTTATATGCGAAAGTTTACAATAATAATAATAATAAATAAATAAATAAACATAACAAATGAATATTGATACTGTTAATCAACTTATATAACAAATCATGGAGAAGATTAAAGATTCCTCCCCCCACCCCATACCCAATACCCATAAAAAAAAATATAAAAAAAATCGACATTAATTGTAACACCCTGACCCAACTTTATAATTAAACTGTGTGTTTAAGTGGCTTATTATTATTTTGGGTCACTTACTTTCAAAAATTAATACAAGAGTATTTAATAAACATATTATTTTACAATGCCATTGAATAAGAATTGTAAATATTATAAATAAGTGAATGGCTAATTGTATTATAAAAATATACTAAGTATGTACAAAATTATATTAAGTGGTTTAAATTATTAGATACATAGTTGTTGAGGTTTAATTAAGTATAAAGGTAAGGGTTTATATGTAAAGTTATATTGTTGTTTGGGCCTTTGTAGAATATAAGCTTATAAGCGGGAGGAAAATGAATTTTTAGAAGTTCAAGGTTGACTCACCAACACTTTTCCTTTAGCATTACACGTGCTCCCCACAAAGTCCATTTCCTTATCTTTTCTTGGCTGCACCAGAAGCTTCATTATTCTTTCCCTATTCCTCTTCTTTGTTCTTATCTCTTTCTTTTTCTCTTGTTCTTACACGGCAGCCCCTTCTCACCAACAGCTTTCTCTCTCTCTCTCAAAGACCATATATCTCACTCTTAAGGAAGAAATTAAAAGATTAGCCCTAAGATTTCAGCTTTAAAGTTGTGGGTATGTAAATAAAATCTTATCTTATTTTGGGTATTTTGATATTATAACTGTTTTGTTTAGTTTTCTTCTTTATTCTCTAGTATGATGGTTGAAAGTTGGTATTTGTGGTTTGTAAAATTAGGAAATCATGAACTTGTAAATCTATATATTTATAGTGTTTTAAGAAGCTTTGAAATTGTGTTGGTGATTTTTTGAAGGTAGATTAGGGTTTTTACTAATTAATGATTGTACATGATTAAGGAAGTAAGAAAAGGTTAGGATGAGTGCTTTTGATGTTACTGCTGGGATTTTTATTGTCTTTGATTTTGCTCTAAATGGTTAAATGACTGTATATAAGTGTTTTCTAACATGTCTAATGAGTGTATAAAAATCCCCATATGAAAATACCATTGTTTGATAATTTTTTGTGAATTTACAAGAAAATGTTTCAAAGCTGCCTCTGTGACAGATTCTGTGTTTATGCATGATAAATTATGTATTAAATTGTATACAATGAATTATGATGCTATGAGTAGTTCTTATGTAAGATAAGACACATATGGTTGTTATGGAAGTGGTCTCACAGAATTTCGATCAATATAAAAATAATGGTTTAATTTCTAAGTTACAAGAAATTCTGTCAGGACAGATTTGAGCATGTCGTCTTGTATGATTTTTAATAAATCATGGTTATATGCTTTGACTCCAAAATTTTTATGGTATATACTAGACATATAGGGGAGTGGTTATATAAAATTTAATGACATTTAGATGTGTATGGACAGCCCATTTGTATTTTACAAATGGGGCATATGCTGCTGTAATGAGCAGTGAACAACATATGCTACACCTGACTTTGAGGATTTAATTCTAAAGTTAGGATGAACGTTTTGAGTTATAATTTAATATGCTTATCTTTTGGTATGTCTAGATCATAGATTAATTTTGTGTACTCAAAGGAGGGGTTCTAAACCTTGCGATGGTTGTATTTATGAATTTGTTTTGTTCAACGTGTTGTATGTTACCATATGAATGTATATAGTAACACGACTATGCTTAAAGGATTTTATGTTTATTCATGAATTATTGCCTAATCTCAAAGCATCTTTTCAAATGAAGTTGGCTCTTCTAGAGATATGAGTTTAATGTGAGAATGTTGGTTTCTCTATGATTTAGTACATCATGTTGTCTGATCAATGTATTTTGTGTTTGTGGGAACCTCATTGAGGTGGGATTAGGACTTCCTTGATTTTAAGAGATAATATGTAAGTTGATGATAAGGAATAATTGATAGTAAGTATTAAGTTTTGATATTTGATTTAGGTGTTACCAGTTCCCCAGATCTAAGCTCCTTTGACTGTAGGCTCTAGGTTCCTTTGCTTTCAGGTAAGGGATAAATTATATAAGCATTTGGTAAGTCATGAGGTTATTTCAAAGTGTATTATACATTAAAAGGTTTTTTATTGGAGATATGGCATATAAGCACGTTTCAGACAAAAATATGTTCGTGAGCTTTCGAAACCTTATGTATATGATTTGAGCATATTGATGCTATTACTAATTCTACGAATATGACGTTTAAAGAAAAGAATGGAAATGCTATTATTATGAAATGTTATACAAATTATAAATTTTAGTATGATATATAAGTAAGAAATGTTTTTGGGTTATATCCTCTGGTAATCTGAACTCGATTAAAGTATGTAACGAGGATGGCGGTTTTTCCATGCTCAATTAAAGTATGTACTAAGGATGGCGGTACGTCCACGCTCAATTAAAGTATGTATTGAGGATGGCGGTTCGTCTGCACTCGATTAAAGTATGTATTGACGATGGCGGTGCATCCATTCTCATAAGTACAAACTTATCAGATATAGACTAACCAATAAGTTATTTATGAACAGTTATATTATGTTATTAATCATGAGAGAATGATTTTGTTAAATACACTGTGAAAAGTTAAAGGGTCTCATGAAAATAAGAAGTTTCTGATGAAAAGAAAGCTGTTCATTAAAGATAAAAGTTTCTAAAGTTCTGTTGTGCTTTAAAAATAAAGAATCTGATGAAAAAAGTTTTAGTATTCTATAAAGATAACGTTTCTAATGAAAGTACAAGTTTATGTTAAAAAGTCATCAGATATCTGTTCTTTATGAAACGTTAAGTTTTATGACTATGAAAGTTATAATATTTTACGAGAAGAAGATTATAAAGAAAAGTTTTCTTATTCGTCAAGATGTTTCCAGTTTAAGACAAAGTTACCAATTATCTGATTTAAGTTAAAATGATTATTTTGTAATGAAAATACATATATATTGATATTAAACAATCAAAATTATATTTGATGACTTTGTAAGAAATGAAAGAAGTTCAATCTAAAGGTTTTGGTAATATTATTCGAATAAGAAAAGGGAGAACAATTATTTTCCTATAAAGAGTGTATAAGTTATTGTTATGAGTAGTATAAAATATTATGCATGAAAAGATGTTCTCCTATCTGAATACTCATAAAATGAAATGATTTGATTTACATGTATCCTTAGTTGAGTTTTGGAAGGAGCTTGTTTTCGTTTTATATGTATAGATCCTAAATTAGCAATTTGATGTTTAGACTTGTAGTATGGTGTATTTTAGGATCTAATGAAAGTTGTGTACCTTAAGGTATTAAGAAATGTATTATGTGAAAGTGTGGAGATTGAATGACTAGTGGATTATGTTATTCTTTGAGTACAATGTAGATGTTCTGAATATCAAGTGAAAAGTTATATCATGAAGTAAAGAAACAAGAACAAAAAGAAAGAGGAAAGTTTTGTTAAAAGTTTTAGTTGGTACTTGTTAATACCAGGTTTAGGCTTGATATTAACATGCTAGTCATGGTCACAAATCCGAGTATCGGGTTTGGGCTGTGACATTAATCCTTTGAAATAATTGCATATATCTACCTTTGCAAATGGGTATCCCCGAAAAACCAACAAAGAAAAAGGGATACACAATGAAACTAGGTTTCAATGTTTGGTCCTTACGTTTAACAATATCAAAGAGATGATGATCATGTCAAGAAACCTTCACTGGATAGTAAGTCGAAGAGATGCTAAAGGAGAATGACAAAAAGAATGCAAGAAGAAGCAATCCAGTTTTTTTGAGAAGAATTGAAGAAGCAATCGGCAAAAAACTCAGAGAAGGTAAGAGAGAAAGGTGTGAAAGGAACCATCTAAATTTTAATTTTAGGTTTATATATTTGACCTACTCTACCAGTAACCTATAATCCATTAAAATAAAATGAACCGTCAAGATTTAAACTCCACCAAATTTATGGTTATGATTTGTGTGGGTACCGTACCCCCTAAAATAATTGGGGGTACCATAGAAATGGGTCATTCTACGGTACCCTCAATTTTTTTGGGGTACGGTACCCACTAGTAGGCAACCTATTATACTAGGTTACCAAATCCTCACATTTGACAGTTCCATCATCACATTTTGCAGTTCCAACATCTCATATGACAGTTCTTTTGTCACATTTGGTAGTTCCCTTATTTTTTCTCACATTTGATGATTACATCATCACATTATGCAATTCTAACATCACATTTGGCAATACCTTTGTCACATTTGGTGGTTCTCTTATTTTTTTTCTAACATTTAACGATTTCATCCCTACATTGTATAGTTCCAACATCACATTTCCAACATCTTTTGGGGTACAATACTCACTAGTAGACAACCTATTATACTAGGTTACCAAATCTTCACATTTGACGGTTTCATCTTCATATTTTGTAGTTCCAACATCATATGTGACAGCTTTTTTGTCACATTTGGTAATTCCCTTTTTTTTTCTCACATTTGATGGTTACATCATCACATTATGCAATTCTAATATCACATTTAACAGTACCTTTGTCACATTTGGTGGTTCCCTTATTTGTTTCTCACATTTGATGATTTCATCCTTATATTGTGCAGTTCCATCATCACATTTCCAACATCACTTATGACAGTTCTTTTGTCACATTTGGTGGTTCCCTTATTTTTTTTCTCACATATGATGGTTCCATCTTCATATTATGCAGTTCCAACATCACATTTGATAGTTCTTTTGTCATATTTAGTGGTTCCCTTATTTTTTTTTCTCACATTTGATGATTTTATCATCACATTATTCAGTTCTAACATCGCATTTGACAGTACTTTTTTTTTTCATATTTAGTGGTTCCTTTATATTTTTTTCTCACATTTGATGGTTCCATTTTCACACGAAGTAGTACCAACATCATTCTGGGATACCCTTAAAACCTAAAAAATAACCGAAATACCCTTAGAACCTATAAAATGACCGAAAGAACCCTAAAACCTAAAAAATGATTGAAATACACTCTAAACCTAAAAAATCACTAAAATACCCTTAGGACCTAAAAAAAGACATAAATGACCCAAAAACCTAAAAAATAATTGAAATAACCTCATAACTTAAAAAGTGACTGAAATACTCTTAAAATCTAAAAAATGACCGTAAAGTACCTGAAACCTAAAAAATGACCGAAATGACCCTGAAACCTAAAAAATGACTTAAATGACCTTGTAATGTAAAAGGTGACTGAAATACCCTTAGGGGTATTTGATTCGATATGATGTTCCCTTGATGTGATTCACATTACGATGATGTAACATTAATGTTTTTGATTTATTTTTTTCTAATATTACCATAATTTAAAATTTAAAAATATATCACATCATCTAAATCTCATGACCTTCCTAATCAATGTAATGTTATATTGTTATTGTAATAACATAATATTACGGCGTAATGTAACATCACGATGAACCAAACGCCCCCTTAAGACCTAAAAAATTACGGTAATGCACTTGAAACCTAAAAAATGACTGAAATGTCCTCGAAACCTAAAATATGATCAAAATACCCCAAAAACCCTCTAAAATGACTGGAATACCCTTTGAACCTAAAAGATGATCAAAATACCCCCAAAACCCTTTAAAATGATTGGAATACCCTTGGAACGTAAAAAATGATCAAAATGCCCTTAGAACATAATAAAATGACCGAAATGACCCTAAAATCTAAAATATGACCGAAAATACCTTGAAACATAAAAAATGACCAAAATACCCTTATACTTTTTTCACATTCGGTGGCATCCTTATTTTTTTTTTTCTCACATTTAACAATTTTATCGTCACATTAGGTAGTATCAACATCACATGTGACCATACTTTTACCACATTTGATGGCTCTCTTATCTTTTTTCTCACATTTGATCGTTCCATTATCATATTAAGCAGTACTAACATCACATCTGACTGAAGAGGAAAATTGAAGAACTCGGCGTAAAAACCTCTCTGTCGCCAGAGCTGAGAGTGGCTGGAATTGAAATACCTTGTTTCTTCTTTTGTGGGTCTTGCTTAAGGTTTTGTTTAGTAGTCCTGGCTTTGGAAGAGAAGAAGTTGACAGAGAAGAAGTTTATAGAGATAAGAAGCATAGAGACCAAAGAGACAGAAGTGTAGAGAGAGTCAGAGACTTATTCGTAGGGATTATTTATTTTTCTATAATGAGCTTAAAGGGCAAATGGTTCAAAATATGTTTCATCATTCTATTGCCAAAAAATGTCCTCAAGCAAACATGAGAAATTAAATAGAGATGATATAGAAAATGATTCACGATCTCGCACAACCTTTGAGTGCAATGGGCTTTGATGAAATGACTTATAAACTTTCAATATGTGCTTAAATGCTTGCCAAAAACAGTTTATACATGATACAATCATTTGGGAACTAAATATAAAGAAACTAAGAACCAAACATTCTAATATTTGGTTTTTTTAGTAATAATTAAAATTTTAACAATGAATCGTCCCAAAATAAGCACAAACCTTAAAATTTACAAAAATACTATGAAAATTACAGATGTTCAAAAATAGTCCTAAAATCTATAAAATGAAAAAAATACCACAAAGCCTTTAATATGACCAAAATTGCCTTGTTAACATATAAAATGACTGAAAAATTATCAAAATATCCCTTAAACCTCAAAATAACAGAAATACTCATAAAACCTTAAATTTTTTAAAAATGACTAAAATACATTTTTTAACTTCCAAAATTAATAATAAAAAACTTAAAGATGCAACAACTTGCTAAGTGATTCGATTATACAATAGCAACAATAAAATGCAAAAACAATGTTATGGCCATACAATAGCAACAATGTTTTGGGTTAACATTGGAATTGAAAACAGTTATTAATTAGATATGATGTAGGCGGGATTGTGATAGTTTAGGTTTGGCGGGGCACAATCCAATGGAAGAGCTCCTTGGCTTGTCGTTCCATGTGTCCAATAGAGGCATGGTGCATTTTTCAATCCGACAAATCACCCTTACAACTGCATAACATGCATATAAATAGTTTAACATCACTTCAAAATTTATAACATATAATTTCACAAGTATTTACTATGCATTTCCAAAAGCAGCATTAGAATAAAATAAATTTAAGATTATAAACACTCCAAGGTTAAATCAAAATCAAGCAATTCAAAGCTTCACAGCAAGTGCACAAGATTCTATAAAACAATGTTACTTTGCGTTTACATAATAATGTTTGAAAACGCAACAATACAAATTTGAATGTGCAATGCTAATAATCAACATGTCCACTTGCAAGTTAACAAAATTAATAGTATAATTACATGAATGACTCAATAAAATAATCAAGCAGCTACAACACAGTAATAAGTTATTCAGTCCCCTAAAAGAGTTACAATTCTCAAATCCCCAAGTTCAACACACTTTTGATGGCTAATGCTAAGATATTCATGCCACTCTAGTAACCTGAAGCCATGATAACTCCCATGCTTGCCATTGCCAACACCTACAATAGAGGTGTATCTGATAAACATGACAATAGGAATAAGAGCATATACTTAAATTTGTGGACTTAAACTTAAGGCTACATACCAATGGCTGATGTCACCTTTTTGACCAATCTAACATAAAGAAGCCATGAAAAAAATAGCATACAACTAATTAATGCAATTTAAATGACAAGAATAGAATCAAGTAAGGTCTGGTCCTTGCTTAAATGATATTTTGTTTGTTTTTTACTCCTTATAAACAATTGCTAGTGGGGAATAGTTGTTGATGACTATGACTCATCATAATCAATGAACTAAAGGATGTTGTTGCTTTGGCAGCAATAACTTGAGCTTGATTTGTATTGTTATATAATTTATTTTCATAAGTATGGTTTGTATAGCTAAATAATTAAATCAGACAGCATATAGAAATTGGCTATATGTGATGCATGTCAACTTCCTAGTACTTAGAGTTCAAATAGATCCCAAAAAAATATGAAGTCCAATAATACAATTAACAGGACTTCAATTGTTGAAGGCATATATAGATGATTCATCAAGAAGTGATATTTCTTCTCAACTTGTCAAACTGATACAGCCACAAAAATTAATAACAAAAGATCACAAGGAAACCTTGTATCATGATTATGAACCAAATGCGTATGCAGGAACAAACAACAAAATTTTTTTTTTTTTTTTTTTTCTTGAGAAATGTTTGGATTTTATGGAAACAGCACAATTACAAAGCCAATTACATCAAAGCAGAAGTTGCTAGCAACATTCTACTACAAGCAAACTGACAAGAAACTGCAAGAAATGAAAATATTAAAATGCAACATTTAAAATTTAATCCTTTACACAAAACAATAGTACTGTATAAGTTAAGACCAAAACAACAAGTACAAGGAACAACGGGTCCAAACATAATTACAAAACAGAGTTAACAACTCACCTTACCTAATAAAGACTCGTAGTGAAACTAATAGTTCAATTGGACAGTAGGTTTCAGTAGAAATACAAAGACTTACAGCAAGGTTACCTCCCCCAACTCTAAACTAAAAATGGCTCACAATGAAACTTAAGATCATAGTAAGACAACTGGTTTCTGTAGTATAGCAGGGCTCATTAACCAGTTACAGCATAGGGTTCTATTTAGCACTAAATTGTGTAATTGATTCCACAGTTACGGATGATTTATAAATACAAACCCAATTGATCCATAGCCTTATAGGTTTTCACTAGATAACCATAGTTCACTTTTATATCCATATAACATTACAAATTTAGACTTCACCTTTTGGAAAAGATAACTTACGTGTATAATTTTGACCTTAATAATCTGAGAAATCAATACTAGCAAAAGATTGACACAGAAAAGGAAACAAATAGGAAATTATTCATATTGAAAACCTGAGTTATTAAAATTAGTAATTACTTTTAAAAGAACATGTTATAAGTGTTTGGACTCATTTACAAAAGCAATAGCTTTGATAAATTCATTCATAAAAGATTTGTCTCTGGTTACACCCATGGATTAGGAGGGTAGGTTCTTAGTAATAACAGATAAATGGGGTAGAATTTTATCAGGTATCCAGTTCAGTCCAGTTAGGATTGTTTCAAAATTTAATCGACCAAAAAAAGGTAATTGAATGGTATGACTACAGATTTTTCTGTTCAGGGCAGTTAGGATGGTTTCAAAATGAACCCACCAAAACAAAGCAATTGAATTTTTCACCCCTGCACCCAATACGCACATTCGACAAATAGAAAGGGCAGTGACATGCAGCCAACAACCATTTGAAATAAAAAATATGGTTATCTAGTGAAAAAAAGGAAACAAAACAAAGGTGAGTGAAATTAGGTTTTTTTTTTTTTTTTTTTTTTTTTTAAATCTTTACCTTCACTAGTGAGTAAATTGACAGGATGTAGAAAGGAGATTGACATACGAAGATCACGCAAGAGAGAAGAAGCAAAAGCAATTTTCTCAGAATGAACGAACGAATCAAGCAAGCACTTTTTCGTGCCTAAGATTTTTTTTTTTTTTTTTTTTTTTGAGAAGATCAATTGAGTTTGGGGGTCACAAGAGAGAAATCTTTTTTTTTTTTTTTTGGATAAAACGCGAGAGAGAAAATTGATAGGATCTCTATTAAATTATTTTGCTTTTGTATGCTAAATTGTATTATCAGTAACTGGTATCTCACTGAAATTGAATTAACGGTCAAGATTAAAAACCATTAATTTTGATGGTCAACATTTCGATGAGTACCATACCCACTAAAAAACATAGAGGTATTGTAAAATGACCCATATATTTCTATATATTAATAGGGTTTAGAAAGTTAGTTATTATTTTTAGTAACTAGTATCTCACTGAAATTGAATTAACGGTCAAGATTAAAAACCATTAATTTTGATGGTCAACATTTCGATGAGTACCATACCCACTAAAAAACATAGAGGTATTGTAAAATGACCCATATATTTCTATATATTAATAGGGTTTAGAAAGTTAGTTAGTATTTTTTTATTTTAAAAAATATTCTTGATTTAATTAACTTATCCTTATTTTTTTTAAAATAAAAAAATGGGGTTAAAATCATAAATCGGCGAAAATTAGTAACAAAAAAGTGAAAAAGTAAAAACTCTCCACAATCTCCACCTTCTCCTAAAAAAACCATCCCACCTTCTATCAAAAAAAAAAAAAAAAAAAAAAAAACTCACTCATAAATCAATTGCAACTTCATAAATAAAAAAATAATTCTTCTTTCATTTGTTCCTCTTTTCCCCTTATAATGTTGTGGTCCCTTAAACTGCAAATCCACAATATTCCTTTGATTTCTTCTTTATTCTTTCTGTTTCATATACTAAATTCTTCTCAATAGTCAAGTATTTTCCTGTCAAAATTGGTAAGCCTTTGAACAAAAATTATATTATACTTTCTCAATTACATATATTTTGAATGGATAATTCTATGATTTTTGTAAAAAAATTGGTTATAAATATATAATTATGAAACTAACGAGTACCCTTAGGGCATTGGTTAATAATCCATTTTAGGAAAGTTTTGACACCACTTTTATGAGAAATGAAAAAAGCTATTAAAATATTAATTTTTTTTTCTTTTTTTATTATAAAAACTGTCTTTAAATAAATTATTAACCAATACCCTAAGGACATTCGTTAGCATTTCCCTTCTCTTTATTTAGTCATCAACAACATCATACCTCTGTATTTATGTCAAAGTATTTATTTATTATCATTTATTAATGGGTAGATGCATTTATTTTTAAGCACTACAAATTTTTGTTCAAGGAATTTATATGGCTCTCTCTCTCTCATTTACAAGTGTAACTTTTTGATAATATTATATCACTTAATTATTTTTATTGGTTTAATATATCTAAAATCGTGTTGTTGGATTACAAATTTAATTTATTGTCCTTAACATATATACCAAATTTTGTGTTAATTGGATGTTATTTGTTCATTGATCAAATATTTTATAAAAAAGTAGTTATGGATCTCTAATCATCTTAATATTTTGCAAGTATGGAGAATAAAAAGAAAATGTAATATTGGCCAAAAATTTACATTTTTTGAACTTAATTTAGTAACACATAATATATTATCGAAATTAATTTCTTATATATTAAAACACAAGACGGGTATTATGCATGAACAAAAAAAAAAATTAGTTAGTAAAATATTCAAAATGAACTCATTGTGTATATGCACATTGCGTAGAACATTGGATAGTAACTATTTAATAGTTCGTATATTTTATTTTTCTTCATACTGAATATAAATTAGGTACTAAAGTAGAAATTATCTTGTGTTTTTGCTATATCAATCATTTGTCTCACAAAATCTAACCATAATTAATTAGTGAAAGCTTTTTCGGTCAAATATTGTTCATTCTTAATAAGATGCTAATAAGATAATCACACAGTATTGATGCTTGGAAATTAAGATAATCTTTTTGTTACAGTTTTGTTAATTAAGATTATCTTTTTAAAAATTGAATTATTGTGTTACTAATAATTAATGTAATGACTAATGTATTGATTTTCTCAAATTTCAAGTATAAGCATTATTTCTTTTAAAGTTTGGGGTGGAATATCATTATCCCCAACTCAAAAGAAAGTTTATGTCATTTACCCATTATATAATTATTGCCAATGTAAATCTCCGGATGATGCTTGGAAACAACACATGGACAATATTTGAGAAAGATTATAATTATAATCTTTGTAGAATTATAATTATAATTATATTTGTAGAAAATCACACAGTAAGGGAACAAACAACCGGGGAAAAAAAAAAAAAGACAACGTATGCATGCAAATCTCTCACATCAATTACATTGTTGCATGCCTTTCATTTCTCCAGGCCTATTATCACTTAAAAATCCAATCATCACTATCAAACTTTGTCTATCACCAGTGAGAATTAATTGAACTAGGTGAGAGGGACTCTACATATATCGTAGCTTCCTGGAATACATAGAGACGACTTGAAGCGACCTTGCACATACGGTGGAAGACTATTGTCTTCTAATTGACCCCTAGACTGGGGCATTGACCTGGCCATCGTTCCCTATGCGTACAAAAGGTGCAGGATTGCTGGAAAATTTAAGCACATCACAAAATAGAATAAAAAGCTATTTTTGCAGACACCACAAGAAATTTGGGTTTAGGTGACGTTTGTAAAACATCACTAAAAACCCAAAAAACATTGCTATAGACACAAATGGTCTACAACAACTTTTTTTTTTTTTTTTTGCTGACATTCAAAAACGTCACAATAGAGCAATCACTATAGGTCTATTGTGATGTTTCTAAAGATGTTGCCATATGCGACTCTTTAATGGTGTTCAAAAACTTTTAGTGACATTTTCAAAAACGTCACCATATTTGCCTTAGTGGGCTTGCACGAGGTGCTAATCCAGATCTCATTGATTGGAATGATAATATCAACAATTGTGGCAACAACTGCAGTAGAAGCAGATCTAGTCAAGCCTAGTTGAGACTATGTTAGGACATATGTGAGTCACTTGTTAGGAACATATGTCACTATTTTATGTAATTGGCTTATCCTTTGAAAAAATGCACTTTACTTGTATTTGAGTAGATCTAGGATGTGTTTAATACTTCAAGAAACTGTGTTTTAAGATCAAGTGTTGAAGACATGCAAGTCTGTCTAAGATTCAAGCTGAAGAAGCGTTGTTCATTAAAGCTCGACAGCTAGCTATCCATTGAGCTTAAGAAGCTGTTCTAGTCCTATGGCTCGACAACTACTCGACAGCATCTCCACAGATAGGTATCTCTCGAGTTTTATGAAAAATAGAATTTCAGTTCTGTTTTGACTCTAATTCATGATTATGTGTTTGGGTTTTCTTTTCTCACAACTCTATACATTTAAAAGGATTATTTTAAGGGCTGTCAAAGTGTACACAAGTTGCACAAGTGTTAAGCAAAGTTTGTTCAAGCAATTTGTAATCGGAGACAAAGTTTCACCCCAATTCATCTCTTCTGAAGAAGTTGCTGTGTATGTGCACCGTAGGGTTTTGTGACCAAGCATCTTCTTGATCTTCATCGTGTGGATGAATTGAAGAATTTTGCAGCCAACAACCTTCTCTAGTTGGTGATTGAAGTCGCGTACTGGGATCCTCGCCGTTGGTTAGTCACATACTTGGGAGCCGTGCATCAAAAGGGGAAATTGTCACTATAGAACAAGTCCAATTGGGTATTAGGGTAAGGGTTCAATTGTAGGTTGGTATATGGTACTGAGATTCCTTTACTTGTAATTGCTTGTTGTGATAATAGTGGAATTTCGGGAGTGGTGACCTAAAAATCACCCGGTGGGGTTTTTGCCCTGTAGGTTTTTCCTATTCGTATACAAATCACCGTGTTATTTATTTTACGCTGCATATTTAGTTATTTGGTGATTTTTTTGTGCTACCACGCGTTGTGCATGTTAATTTGATTAATTAATAAATTTGACTAATTAAACAATTAATTTATCACAAGGGGTCAATTCGTTTTTGACCTATCAAGTGGTATTAGAGCAGGCACACCCTGATTAGGGTTTAATATTTGTTGTGTTGGTCCATTGACCCCTGTTTGTCATGGATAGAGGACAATATTTAATTATACCTCTTTTATTTAATGACACTAACTATGTATACTAGAAAGTATGCATGACAGTTTTCTTTTAGTCTTTAGGTGAGAAAGTGTGGCAAGTTGTGGAGATAGGTTGGACTAAAACTACAAAAGTGCCGGCCGATTGGGATGATGCCAAGATCAAGGCAGCAAACTTCAACAGTAGAGCATTAAATGCCTTATTCAGTGCGGTCACCAATGAGGAGTTCAAGAAGATATCCTCCACTGAAACTGCTAAGGAAGCATGGACCATTCTCTAGACAATCTATGAGGGAACAAAGGCTGTCAAGGATTCAAAGCTTTAGAGGCTCACTACAAGCTTTGAAGAGATTAAGATGGAAGAGGATGATTCGTTCGATGAGTTCTATGCCAAGCTCAAGGACATAGTGAACTTAGCTTTCAATCTTAAGGAAACCATTCCTGAATCTAAGATTGTGAGAAAGGTGCTCAGATCTCTGCCCGAGAGATTCCATACCGAAATCATGGTGATAGAGGAATCAAAGGATATTGACAAGATTCCTTTGACATAGTTGGTTGGTAATTTGCAGATCTATGAGCTAGGGTTGTCAAGAATTGGCAAGTCAGGCAAGAGCAAGAGTATGGCACTGAAGGCCAAGAGCAGTGACACAGATGAGTCTTCTGATGATGAAGATTCTATGTTTTAAAGTATGTTAGGTTGTTAGAATTATTGTTTTGAAGTCTTGCTTTATTTTCTGTGTTGCTATGTTCTTGGCTAGGGATTCTGGGGTTGAACCCACATACGCATAATCCTGCATGCATGCGCAGGCCGGATTATGCGTACACAGGCTTGTTCATACACACGCATGATCCTGTCCAGAAACCCTAATCCTAGTTTTTCTGATTTTGTTTCTTATTTCCTTGCATAAATATGCTTATGTTTTGATCCTATATATATATATATATATATATATATATATATATATATATATATATATATATATTTGATTCTCTGTTTCATTGTTTGTTGTTTGTTTGTCCCTCACATGTTCAAATTAGGATTTATCTTTTGCTTCTTTGATTTATCAGCTGTATTAGACCTCAAAAGTTATATGATTTAAAATATAATCAAATCTTTCAGCAAAAAAAAAAAAAAAAAAAAAAAAATCAAATCAAATCAAATCAAATCGAACTAAAAAAGATATACACAAAATGTCAAAAACCCCAAAAAAAACCCAATTTTTCAAAAAGCCAAAATAAATGGGTTGTTTGGTACATGCACTTAAAAACTGAAAATACATGTTTGAAAACATGTGTGAAAATAGGTGTGGATGAAAAAGTGTGTGGAAATAGGTGTGAATGCTATTTAAAAACTGAAAACATGTGTTTGAGTGAGTGTACCAAACGGGAAGTTTCTTAGAAGTGTTTAAAAGTCAAGAACACAAGTGTTTGAAATTCAAGAACACATTGTTTCGTTTGCTTGAAGCTAAAACTTCCCATACTCTCTCATTTTCTCTTAAACTTCCGCCAAACTTCTCCCCCGCGGAAATCCATGTCACGTTAATTTTCCAGACCTACATCATTCACTTTTCGTTCACTAGGGGCTAGATCTGGGTATGTGTGGGGCAAGAAATCCTTAGTCTTGGCCAAATTCTCTCCATATAAAAACATCATCACCGCAATTCCTATCAACCCATCTGTGAAAATAGTGCACAGACACGTGAGTATGGGACCCACCACCCTTCTTGCTTCTTGCCAGTTGCCAACACAAACATATTCCAGGTACACGTGGGTGAGACTTTTGGGTTGAGAGCAAAAAGTTCCGGAGAACAATGGGTAAAAAGCGGTGGTTAAGAGAGAGAAATAAAAGGATAAATACAGTTACTGCACCTAAGATTTGTAAATGTTGAAATTTGAAGACATATGCATAAATTTTTTACCAATAACACTTTTGTTTTCTTTAATTATAAAAGAGAAAATTTGAAATGGAGGAGAAAAATATAAAAGAAGATCAAAAAGACCTATTAAACATCATTTTTAACCGATGTAAGTTACATAAACTTAAGAGGAAAATACTTAGGTACTCTGTGAGTAATGCTCCCTCTTCTCACGTACATGAGAGGTGAGTCCCATGATACGCACCACAGGGCTCACCTCTCATGTGAGATGAGGGAGCATTACTCTCAAACTACATTAGAAATTCCCAGCTTATGCAGTTCTTTTATAAATATTACTCTTTTATTAGTGCATTATCTTTTATTATGGAGTTCCTTTCAAAACTTCCTTTATAAATATTACTCTTTTATTAGTGCGTATCTTTTTATCCCCCATGAACAAAATTAAGTAATATGAAAAAAAAAAAAGCTTTTTTTTTTTTTTTTATCTATTCCTATATGCATTATTTCTCTTACAAAATTTTGATCCCATAACTATTTGGTATAGAAATATGTATATACCGAATGCATAATATAATTATTGCTATTGTAAATCTCTAATTGAGAAAATCTAGATGCCTGTATAATTGTGTAAGTAGTGGCGGAGTCATGAATTTTTTATGGGTAGCCAAACTAAATATAATAAAGTATGATTAAAACAAAATCTTTTATTTTATAAATCACTTTTAAGTCGACAAAGTATATACCTTGTATTCCTTTCCTTTTTCTTTTCTTTTTTTCTCTCAACCATCACGTCCATTTTTCCATTTTACTTATTCCTTCCTTTTTTTTTTTAATGAGCTTTATCCTAAACTAAAAGTGGTGAGAAGAATAAAGAACTTCCAAATAAATATCATAAATTATTTTCTCTCACAATCATTTTCTTTCATATCGTCCTTTTATAAATATTACTCATTAAAAGTTCATATATATATATATATATATATATATATTGCTTCCGCGTGATGTGAGTTCATAAGCCTTCATTCCATTCACATTACGTGTGTCCTCAGTAAAATGGAAGTATCATAGATGCCGATGACTACTCATGGTTGCTTAATGGCGCCTCATGTTAGCAATGGTGGTTCTGTATGGTGTTGTCTTTAGCTTCGGGGTTTTATTTCAGTTGAGAGTTCAGGATTTACGGTATACCAGTTGCCCGCTTGATAGGGGTTCATGTATAGTCATAGTTGTATTTGCTTACCTCAGAAAGTTAATGCCACGTATAAAATCTGTTAAAAAATTGCCATTAAGAAAAATAAAGAATTATGTTTTTTTTCCAAAAATTATTTTTATTAATTTTATAGATTTTTTTTTTTATGTGAGAATTTTTATTTTATTTATCAATTTTTAAAAAGTTAGTTAATTGCAATTTAACGGCAACTTTTTTAATGAAATTAGACTAAAGGCATTGAATAGCAAGTTTGTTCGATTCAATGATGCGATATCAACCTAATTAATCAGTGGCAATCAATTGAATGATCAAGTATGTGCCTAATATATAATTAAGATCAAATTCCACATTGGTACGGATTGTAAGGGAGAACTAATGTACCCTTAATGCTCCCTTCGGGTGGTATTAGCCGATCTAAGTTCTTCTCTTTTAGGCTTATAATAAAAAATAAATAAATAAAAAAATAAATAAAAAAGGCTAAAATGCAAAATTGGCCCTCTAAGTTTCACATTTAGTCATTTCAGTCCTTCAAGTTTCAATTTTGTCATTTCAGTCTTCTAAATTTTAAATTTTGTCAATTCCATCCTCCATTACCTTTTGGTTAGGTGTTGTCATTTATTAACCAAAACAATGCTGTTTTGGATTATTTTTTTATTTTTTTAATTTAATTTTACTGAAAAAACTTAATTACCAAAAAAAAAAAAAAAAAAACCTAAGGGAAGTAGGGAACGACGTCGTGAAGGAGAATGCCCCTGGGACATTGTTGGAAATATACATATACGCAGCGGAAAGTTAAACGGATTTACTTTATTTACAATCTATAACATGCACTATGTAAATTTCAGAATTCAAGTATAAGAGAGTATAACTTGAAGCGGTGAATTTCAAAAAACAAAGATCGAAGCACTTGGGAATACTTTTAATCTTCACTCCAATTCCACTAACGCCCAAAAAGTGTGGACTCTCAATTGGTTACAAATGAAGAATTTGAGAGTGACATACACTCATCTACACCATTTCACAATGATATTTTTTCTCACTTACAAAATTCTGTACGTTTTTTCTTTTTGTATCTAACCAATTATCTAATTGGGCTGATCTTTTGGGCCTTTCCAATTGGGCTTAAGTGTGTGGCTTGGAGTGGGACCAAAAGGGATCAATAAGACACTAGCTCCAATGAGCCTTAGGCTTTTCTGTTAACTCTTGACAAGTCCAAAGTTACTACTAACTATATTTAATACCACTATATAAATATAGTTGCACTCTAGGCCTTATCTATAAATTTTATTTCAAGACTTTATTGTACATGCAACCCTTTCATAAAATATTCATAGTAATACAAAGTAATTAATGTAGACTGCCACTTTGTAAATTACTACATTTTAATCCTTGAGTACCCGGTTTAATCCTTGAGTACCCGATTTAATCCTTTTATGTTATTCACCATATATTTATGAAATCCAATTTCATAAATATATACTTTAGTAATTTCTTACTAAAGTGGTTAGGCCTAACTCTCTGAATAACTAAACCCATTAAACTCATCTCAAGGGAATATTTTATATCTCCATTAAGAGACCATGAATTCCATCTTGAGAATATATGTTCCATCAACACTAAATGTGGCTGCCCAATATACTGAGGTTTTGACCGTTACTTTAGATCTCACTCTTGATATATCAAAACAACCTACACTTCATGATCAAGTCCATTATTCTCTCAAGATTAAGAGTTCATGCAAATATAAATCGTGAGATTTGTTATTCAATTGACAGTCTTTACAAGAATAATAAATCTCATAGCGGTCCAGTTCAATATGTTTTAACTCTAAAAACATATCAACATATCAACTAGAAGTCACCACTTCCATGATCAAGACAAATCATCTTAGTTGATACATTATAGTCTTCGTAGATGAAACGCCCAATTTCATCGCCAACTACGAACTAAATTCTGAGTTTACAAAGAACTTGTAATTTATATCTTCTGTGACTTTTCACATAAATCACATATTATGCATCTCATGGACTATCTGATAATGTCTAAATATTCATGTTACCATTATTTCAGATAATAACAAAACAAATTTATTAATTACAATATTAAGTCATACATCATGTCATACATAATGTTACACATAATATCATACATAGCATCATATAATAGGATTTAAGGGCACTAATCCTAACAGACATCATCGGCACAATCCCAGCCACAACCCGATCCGACTCTAAATCCTTTTCCTCTATCGCCTCTGCCCCTAGTGGTCGGAGCCCAAGTCCATTTCACCAACCAAGAACACGCGATTGAAGTGTTCGTTGATGGGTGCTTGGTGAAAGTCCCAAAGGGCATGACGGTTCTTCAAGCCTGCGAAATTGCCAGCGCCGATTTCCCTTGATTCTATTAGCATAGTCGCCTCTCCATCACTAGAAACTGTCGCATGTGCTTTGTCGTTCAAGCCTGGGATTGTGCCGATGATGTACTCGGGGTATTTTCCTTCACATGTCATTCCTTATTTATTTTTTTAATGTTTTTTAGTAAAATTAAATTAGTTTTTTTTTTTTTTAAAAAAAATCCTCCAAAATAGCGTCATTTTGGTTAGTAAACGATAGCACCTAACAGAAAGGTAACGGATGATAGAATTGACAAAATTTGAAACTTAAAGGACTGAAATGATAAAATGTGAAACTTAGAGGGTCAATTTTTGATTTTAGGAAAAAAAAAAAAAAAAAAAAAAAAAGAGTAAAAGTTCTTCTCTTTTAGTAGGTGACCTATTCGATTAAGAGAGTCCATCACAGTTCGGTCGAAATTGAAGTCCTTAACCCTAATTGCGGTACCAAGAAATTTCACCCACCCATAAAAACACAATATTATAATTTATACATAACGAAGTCCCATTATATAATTTATTTATGCTTGATCAAAGTTACATATTATAGCTCGCATGGTCTTGAAAATGTGCTCTCTTTCTCTCTTTTTCTTCTTCTATTTTTTTAAAAAAATAAATTTTGTTAGGTTCTAAGGATTTAGGATCTAAATGTATTAGAACATTAATGTGTAATGTTGGCAAACCATGATCAAAATTTAGAGTCTAGAATTAGGCTACTCAAAGTATGTTTATTGTAAACTTAGAATCGAGCAATTGCAGAAAATTACTATTCACTTTCTGCAAGGCTCAATCGATCAAAAATTAGACACGATCGATCGAAACTCGTGCAGATTGTTTTTCTACAAATTTTTCCGACTCAGCCCAAGCCCAAATGACGTGTAGGGTTTTATGTTTTTCCTTAAGTATAAAAGGAAAAACCCTATCCATGTTTTATTGTTGTTGTTTATGTTGTGTGTATGAATCTCTTGTGAGATCTAGATGTGTTTGCCTTCATACATATTTAGGGTTATTAAGATCAAGATTAATGTCAAAAGCTTGGTGATCGTTTCAGTTGTTGCATAAAGAGCTTAAAGAAAAATAGAAGTGGGAGTACTTGTGGGTTATCAAGATCAAGATTGATGTCAAGAGCTTGGTGATCGTTTTAGTTGCTGCATAAAGAGTTTAAAGAAAAACACAAGTGGGAATACTTGTGGTTGTTGTGAATCAAGAAAGAAGTAGTTCGTGGACTCGAAGCTGTCATGTAGTCGTGGTAGTAAGTTTTCCACTCGAAGTAATAATAGGATGTTAGTGGTCTAAGTCGCTATTGTAAAACTTCAATTCTTTCATAATGAATATGTTTTACCTTGAGGATAGTTAGGTTAAATCCTCCCCAAGTTTTTACTAGTTTGGTTTTACTAGGTTATTATATCGTTGTATTCTTTATTTTCCGCACTGTTTCAATGATATGATTTACTTGTGTTAACCTAGATCTGAATAATTTATCTAAGTTAATCACTTGGTTAAATAACTAGGTTAATCTGTTTGTGTTTAAGGGATCTAAAAATGTACAAATTTCTTTTTTAAAATTTGTCGTAAATTATCACATGTTCTTAATTAGATTTATATGCGAAAAAAAAAAAAAAATGGTGTAACCGCATCAGTTTTGATGAAATGCCCACTACCTCTTTTACGCACACATATATTCTACCAATACGGGAGGTGGGGAATTCCAACCAAGATTTTTCAGTAGTAGAGGCTGATGAACCAAGAAACTCTCGTTATTCAGATGAGATACTGGACGGTCAAAAGCGCCATAAAAACAAGCATTTAATACGGAGTCGTTACACAGATAAATGCAGAGGACGTGATCATTAGGAGAAGCCTTCCTGTCACCTCATTGATTCACTGGAAACGTTGTAAGAGAACATTTAATCCACCATTGAATGCCTCAAACGGCTAGAAGGGCAAAACCCTATATAAACCACGTAAGACCTCAAGCAAAGATATACGCTGAAAAAACCTGAATATCATCACCACTTGTTCATCTATATCATCAATATCTAACTTTGCCATGGGAGGCTTATTGGCTGGCACCACGTCAATGACCTTTCCGAGAGAAAAGCAACTCTTTTCTTTTGTGCAGGATTCCAGAGCTTCTTGGTCATACTCCGTTTAGTCAAATCTAGTAATTGATGAATTTGGCTTCATCAAAGACCAAACAATACTTTTAAACTTAGGGAAATGCTAACAAGTGCCCTTAGAGCACTGGTTAAGAATCCAATTAAAGAAAGTTTTGACATCACTTTTATGGGAAATGAAAAAAACTGTCAAAATATTAATTGCCTTTTTTTTTTTTTTTTTTTTCTTTTCCTATAAAAACTTTCTTTAACTAGATTATTAACCAGTGCTCTAAGGGCACTCGTTAGCATGACCCTTAAACTTAAAGGCTTCCATTTTTTTTTTTTTAAATGAGAAAACCGCTTCATTGAAATATAGAAAAGTCAAGAGTCTTGTAACTCAATTTCTTAGTATGTCCATGATATCTAGGGTTCAAAACTCTCATCTTCTGTTTTAATAATTTTTAACTATTGAATTATTAAAAATAAAAATAAAAATGCAGAAAAAAGAAGAAGAAGCAAATATAGCTAAAATAGGGCAGTTACTACAGGTTCAAAGAATCAAAATCTTGACAACGGCGGATTCCAGTTAGCTTAACTAGTAAAGTCTCCGATGGTTGTATAACAGATCTGGGATTCAATCCCTGTCTACACCTAAAACTGATTGGTGTCTTGGTTTGATGATAATGAGCTATCATTGAGAGCGGACGCCATAGGTTGAAACTCTAAAAAAAAAAAAAAAAAAAAAATTCTTGACAACTTGTTATTCACTCATAGGAGGACTGGAGGAGACTCATCTAACCAAACCAGGGTGTCTTCTATTTGACGTGCAAATTGAACTAAGTTGTGGGTTGCCATGTTAGCTTCTCGTCTTAATTCTTAAATGAGAGAGCCTGTACTTGTCAAAATTAAGCAGAAGATGATGTGTTCATTGAATTAATGTTTCTTAGCACACTATATAAATACATTTTAGAGTAGCATTAAGGCAAAATATCTATACGGCTATATCCTAATGTGGGGTGGGGGCAGGATTTGTTCAATACATTATGGTGAGTTTTGTTGTAATTTAGAGCACAGTGATAATTCTAAATTCAATTTTTTATTTACAATAAAATAGAGTTTATTTTGTTGCTTAATTGTGTAATATATTTATAGTAAAAAATATAAGTATCAATTACTTTTGTATCAACATGTTGGTTGGCCTAATGGTAAGGGCTTGGGTCAATTAACTTGCATTAAGGGGCATGGGTTTGAGTTCCCTTACTAGTAACTTGTTGTAGCTCCTTACACCTACTTATAAGGGCTTCATCCTAATAGGGAAGCCACACTAGTAATGACTAATGGGTTTCCCTCCTTCTAACCATTTTTTTAGTAACCAAAAAAAAAAAAAAAAAAAAAAAAAAAATCACTCTTGTTTTTTGAAGCCTTAAATATTAATCACTTTACTTCACTAATCCATGAAATTTTTTTAAGTTATTTCATTTGATTATTATGGATAGGAAATGTTGTTTTCCTATCAACTTTGATGGGGCCTGTAGTGTATATTATAATTTCTTCCTATACCTGTATGAAGATCAAATAAGGGATAGTAGATGTTCAGTCACCATCGCACGGTCACTTTGGAATAGTACCCAAAGCGTGTTGCGGACTGTCAAAATTTAAATTTCATTTATTTTTTGATAAAATGTTAGAAATTCACATTAGACTACGGACAACATATTTTGGCTGTAGTGGTTTAGGGTTTTATACAAAGTTACACATTAGTAATGAATTGAGTTAATTATGTGATTAAGAATAAAAGGAAGGTTCAACTCATAATACTGTTGCTAAAGTTTTTTTCTTTTGTTTTTTGAAAAAAAGAAAAGAAAGAAGCTAACCTTGGTCCTTGCATATATAGACAAGAGCAAGTTGTTAGGTTTTTATTTGAGTTACTTGTAGATGTTATTATTGGGAATACGTGACCATTAATAGTTTTAATAATCAATTTATCAATCACTTATAGGAAATTTATTATATTGTTTTTAAATTTTGTTGGTACAATTTTTATTACAACGATAACATGTGTGATTGTGAAAAATAAAAATAAAGTGATTAGTCTATATAAAAATAATTATTTACCAACTATAGTTGCATATATTATCAAGTTATAAAAAAAAAATGGTAACAAATTTGGTTATCTTAGATGAAATGATAAAATCATCTTCTAAAAAATATGATGAAATGATAAATCTTCTTAAACCACCCTACCGACACCAACCCAAAAAAAAAAAAGGGCTGAGAATTTAATGTATTTTTAATCAATCTATACTCTATAGTACAATTTAGTCGTTGTCAAAGTCAAAGTCTACCCATCCCCCATGGACTTGTTCAAGATGTGAAGTCTAAGCAGAAATCCACCATAAACATACACTTCAAGTCTGGAGTATTAGACGGGTGTAACCTCTTCGTCTGCTTTTAAATAGTCCAGCATATGTACAAAGTTTCCATACACACCAAGGCATTAATCCTAGACACTCTTCTGGGAAAATAGCGGGGCTATGGGTTTCTATAGAATGCTTGTTCAAGTCACCTGGGTTGGGGCGATATTATCAGTAGTAATGGCAGCCGCAGCTACAGAATATCCAGTAACTGCCCCGAAAAATGTGGAGATGTAAAAATTCCATATCCCTTTGGCATGACTAAAGATTTTTACCTCCACCAATGACAGTGCCAGAATTTTTTTTATCAACTGTACTAACTTGCTGTCCGGTCAACCTCCACCAATGATAGTTACAAACATTTCCATCAAAGGCGAGATTGACATCTTGATGTTTAAGTCCCGCGACTGTTACGACGATTCAGTTGAGTTTCGGGAAAGCAACAATGGATCAAGTCTCAGAGTCCAAAGTTTCACAGTTTCTGTCACCAAAAACAAGTTCGTGGCTGTTGGCTGTGACACTTACGCATACCTTAATGGTAAGCTTAACGGTTCAGAGTTCTCCACCGGCTCTGTCCAGATGTAAAAACATACAAAATATAACTTTAATCGATACGAAGACGTTTGGGATTTCAGTCCATGCAGCTATGCCTTTATTATCCAAGAAGACAAGTTCAAATTCTCCTCGGATAATCTTACCAGTCTACGAAACACTAGAAGACTTCCGATGGTTCTTGATTGGGCAGTTGGTAACGAGAGGTGTGAAGCTGCTCAGAACAAAGAGAATTACCTATGTGGAGCAAATAGCATATGTATTGATCTCAATCCTAACAGCGGGCCAGGGTATCGTTGCAATTGCAAGAAAGGTTACGAAGGGAACCCATACCTCAAAGACGGTTGCCAAGGTATTCAATTAATTACATATCTACAATCATTTTTCAGAAAATAATAATAATAAACAATTTTTTTTCAACGAAATCATCACATGTATATTATATATATATATATATGTGGCAATACGTTACATTTTCGTTTCAATAGTTTTATGTTGCTTTCGATTATAGTACTTCTTCTAAGTTATTTTTTTTATTAATGTGCCTGGAATGTGAAGATGAAAAGAACAATACCTGCAAAAGCAACGGAAAATGTGTTAATGTGCCTGGAAGTTTTCATTGTGTGTGCATAGAGGGATACCATCTAGACACGGAGGCTTGTGTCGCAGATCAACCTGCTCGTAAATCATCACTAGCAATTAACCTTGCGATTGGTGAGTATAATTACTATAACGCACTATCGAGTACAAGTAAAGTTACATTTTCATGTTCAGTTGTAAATCACACAAAAAATCTATATGCCAGTGAGTTCTCACTTTTATTGTAGGAACATGGATTATTATTAAAAAAAAAAAAATGATTATTCACATTCTTATATATGGAAAAAGTCATATAAAATATAACTTACTATTTTAACAAATTCCTTCATGCCCTAGAGGTTAAAGAAATAAATCTATTCTTACTTTATAAAAAATAGAAATATGACATGTAGTTATTATTTGTATTTCCTATTTGAAGTTGAGATAGATGCTGAAAGGTTTTTTTTTTTTTTTTTTTTTAACAAAACATTATTTCATGATATACCATGAAAGACCCAAATTTTTATTTATTATTTTTGTATTATATCAAATTTTAGACTATTATTTTAGTAAGCTTGACTTGATTTATACTTTATATTATATTATATGTATATATATATATATATATATATATATTTTTTTTTTTTCTTATTATTTATTTGTTGAATGATATAAAAAAATATGACATTATATTTGTTTTTATTTTAAAAATATTGTGAGAAAAATAAATAATTCTTATAAAATCCTTAAGAATAAACCAAATATAGGAATTTGATACTTTTAGAATCATAGTAGATACCTACTCAAATTAACCACGCATAAAAGCAGTTTATTGGGCATCCAAATTCCCAGATATCAGATTATTCAGTAATATGGATGTTATGGGTAATGTGAATTCGTAAACCAAACGTTTGAGTATTGTGTCATATCATCATGGGTTAAATATCGTTCATGACTAACGTTTCAAAACTGGTGCCCATCACGTTACCATCTTTCACAAAAACATTTTTTTGAGGTTGAGTTTTAAATGCAGGATCATATATAATATGATTTTTCTACCGATGATCAAAATATAAAATGTGATTTTTTTTTTGGTTAAAAAAAAGGCCATGGTTAGTCTGGAAAAATTAAGAAAAGAATTTTGGACCTATTAAAACATTTTCTTAAGTCTATTCTCCAACTTCATGGATAATTCAAACTTTATCAATCAAGAGTCACAAAAAAGTTCATTGATTAAATTTAGTGACAAAAAAGAAAAAAAAAAGAAAAAAAGAAAAAAATCCCACAACTTCATTGTCTACGTGGGGTATGAAAAAGGTTCCAAAGCTTGATTGTCACTGTAGGGTATGAATTGTAATAATGACTGTTTAATGTAATCATTCAACTTGGTTTTCCTAGTGGAACAGAGCTCTGAGTCCACCAAGTCGTACTAAAAACGGTACGAGGTCAATTAATGATTTTCTATTTCTTTCAAATGTAGGCGTTGGCATAGGCTTGATAGTCATGCTTGCCTGTACTTCATAGTCAAGCAAAGAAACCTGATTAATCTTAGAGAAAAGTTCTTTAAGCAAAATTGTGGACAAGAAAATTTAACTGAAACAGCCAGAATCTTCACCACAGAAGAGTTGAAGAAGGCTACCAACAATTATGATGAAACTCTAATCATTGGTCAAGGAGGGTTTGGTACTGTTTTAAAAGGATTTTTACCAGATAACAGGATCGTGGCCATCAAGAAGTCCAAAATAGTAGATGAAAACCAAATTGAGAAATTCATCAATGAGGTAGTTGCGCTTTCCCAAATTAATCATAGAAATGTGGTTAAACTATTGGGTTTTTGTTTGGAGAATCCAATTCCTTTACTAGTCTACGAATTCAAACCGAATGGTACGCTTTTCGAGTACATACATAATGAAAACAAGGTTTCTTGGGAAATTCGTCTCAGGATAGCTACAGAATCAGTAGCACTACCGTATCTACACTCTGCAGCTTCTACACCTATAATCCATAGAGATGTCAAGCCTTCAAACATATTGCTAGATAGTAGTTACATAGCAAAGGTATCAGATTTTGGAGCTTCGAGATTAATTCCACTAGACCAAACAGAATTAGCTACAATGGTGCAAGGAACTATTGGATACGTAGACCTTGAATACCTGCAAACAAGTCAATTGACTGATATAAGTGATGTTTATAGCTTTGGAGTGATCCTCGTAGAGCTATTGACAGGAAGAAAGGCACTTTCGTTTGATAAGCTTGAGATGGAGAGAAGTCTAGTTACCTATTTTCTCCTTTCTTTGAAAGAGAATAGATTGTTTGAAGTTCTTGAGAAGCATATAACAAATGAAGGTAATGCCAAACAATTGAAAGAAGTGGCAAATATTGCAAAGAAGTGCTTAAAATTGAAAGGGGAAGATAGGCCCACTATGAAGGAAGTAGCAACGGAATTGGAGGGTTTAAGGAGGTTGGAGAAGCATTCATGGGTTAATGCAAATTTCAACTCTGAAGAGACTGAACACTTGCTTGCTGGGACTTCAAATTCTAGCAAATATGATGTAAGGAATAATAGTATTGATATATATGATAGCATCAAAGACCATATAATATTGGACTTTGATGGTGGGGGACAATCTTAGCTTGATTACATACTTTTTAGAAGTAGTAATTGGGAAAAAATTGGCCTTTGCCCTTTTTTTTAAAAAAATCCAGTATTTTGCATTCTTTCACAAACTAATTAGGAAAATGCCCCTTCTTTGAAACTCGATTTTCTTAAAATCGAGTTAAGCCCTATAGTGGCGTTTTTAAGGAATCTATAGTGACGTTTTAAGGACCTATACTGACATTTTGTAACTTGATAGTCGAGTTATAGGTAAAAAAAAATTGCATGTAACTCGACTTTCTAAAGATCGAGTTACAAAACGCTACTGTAGATCTTTAAAACGTCACTATAAGCTCCTTAAAACACCACTATAGGGTTCCAATTTTTTTTTTTTTTAAATAACTCGATTTTGAGAAAATCGAGTTTCAAAATAGGGGCATTTTTCTAATTAGTTTGGAAAAAAGAGCAAAATACTGGATTTTTTTTGAAAGGGGCATTTGCTCATTTTCTTCTTAGTAATTGTATAATTCCCTTTTTTTTTATTATTATTAATTGTTTTTTACACCGTCAATGTCCATTTTTCCATTTTCTCCTTTTTTTATGCTTCCTTTTATTTTTAAGGAGCTTTATCCTAAAATCGCTGAGAAGAATAATAAACTTGCAAATAAATATCATATTGATTTTCTTGCATGCATATCTTCGTTTATAAATATTACTCTTTAATAGTTGGTATCTTTTGCTTCCCCATGAATATAACTTAATTACTAAGAAAAAAGGTATGCTTTGTCTTTCATATGCATCATTTCTCAAACAAAACAGTAATCCCACAACTATATATATATATATATATATATATACCGGATGCATAATATAATTGCTACTACAGTAAATCTCCAATTGAGAAACTCTAGATGCGTGTGTAAGCAGTGCAGAGCTAGATACATTATGTTGGTAGCCATGTTAAATATGACAAACTTCTAAGTAGAAAAAGAACACTTGCATTCTATCTTGATACTAAAATTATTTATAATTAATCTTGTATTTGTTAATAAATTATTTTAAGAAAGTTTTAATAATAAACTTTTATTAGAAATATAAAAAACTATTTAAAAAATTTAATTACTTTTTTATTTTTAAAAGTATTTTTTAAACTAATATTCTTAGAATATCCTTTAACGTTTTCCAATAATAATTTAGAACTTTTGTAAGGTCAAGTTTCACTTATTATTATTATTATTATTATTTTCTTTTTTGGGTATTAAGTCAAGGTCTACTTTATTGTAGACGGTCTACCGTGTTAGATCAGTTAAATGTAAAGAATAAACACAAAACCAGTCACATATATGCACATCAAGACTCGCGTATATTTAAGGAGTCTTCTCTTTACGTACGCCTTTAAAAAGTCCAGCATCCTTATGAAGCTTATACGTAACACATTACTCATAAAACCCATAAATACGTACTCTTCTGGAAAATAGTGAGGCTATTGGTTGGTGTGATAATATTATCAGTAACAATGACAAATGCAGCAAAATCTTTTCCGTTATCCATCTAGCATAAATTGAAGGTTGTTAACCGAAGGATACTGCTAGAGATTTTTCCATTAATAGTGACACTTTGTTGGTGGTGGTTTTAGGAATATTTTTAAGATGATCATTAAAAAACTTAAATTATACAAAATCTAATACGATGACAACTTAAATATACCAATGTAATTTAAAAAAAAAGAACACGCAAATATATGAAATATTATATTTTTTTATTACTATCAAAGAGAAAGAAAAAAAAAATACTAATAAGAGATAAAGTAGAAATTAAAAATTAAAAATGTTGATATAAAAATAATAAAATAACTATAACAATTTTATAACAAATTTTATACAACAAGTTATTATTGGTGGGCAAAACACATCAATATTGAGTCCAAATTAAAATTAGTAACAGCTTACCAAATAGGATTAACTAAGAAAATATTGTAAATATAACATTACTCTTATTTTTGTTGAACTCAAATTTTTGTGATTTTCAAGTTAAGGTATTTAACGTTTTTATTAGGGTGGTCAAAATAGGTTAATTTAGTATATAATTTTTAAAAAATATATAGTTACAGAATAGATTATTTTAAATTAATTATTTATATAATGTTTTTTTTCTAAGTATAAACAAAATAAAAATAAATATAATTTGGCAAGTCACCTGACATACAAGTGGAGTCGCCACTGCACCTCTCCTGGCCAAACTCAACCAGTGACTGGAAATGTCGTTGTTACAGCATTTCAATCCAAGACGTGATTGACATCATGATGTATAACGGAATTGACTGTTACGAGTCAGTCAGGTAAGCCTCTGGAAAGCAAGAAACCAAAACTCTTGGTTCCCAGCTCGTGGGTGTTGGTTGTGAGTCTGTGACACTTATGTTGAAAAGTAAAATCCTGAACCTGACAACATATGCATGCCTACATGGTAATCTGAACTATGAACCCTTCTCCATCAGCTTCCTGTCCAGATGTAATAAAATACGAAATGTAGTCAATGGGACTTCCTCTGGCTTGGGTGCTGCCAAATGGATATTCCTCAAGATTTGACAGATTTTGATTTTAAAGCATATAGCTTTAACAATAACCACACAAAAGTCTAGGATTTCAAACCTTGCAGTTTTGTCTTTATAATTTGAGAAGACAAATTCAATTTCTCCTCAGATAATCTCATCAGTCTACGAAACAATGAAACCCTTCACATGGTTCTTGATTGGGCAATTGGTAACGAGACTATGAAAGTTGCCCAAAACAAAGCGAATTACGTATGTGGAGGAAATAGTACATGATCAATTGACCTCAATCCCAACAACGTGTCTAACAATCTAAGCACTAAAATAATTGGTAAAACATTTTACAAAAATACCATGACTCTCTCCATTCTCATCGGGTGGTTAGAAGGCACCAATTTTAATGGTTTATATTTGAAATTGAAAAAATTTATGTCCATACCAAAAACTTGAAAATGTTTTGACTGAAAACATTTTATAGTGAAACAAGTTAATGAATTCTTCATTTCCTTAGCTTTTCGTTGCTTTTAATTATACTGCTTTTTGAAAGTTACTTAAAATTGTAATTTTACTATTATTATTTTTACAATTGCACACTGATGATGCCAAAATCATCAATTGGATCACTCATCCAATCCGGAGCTTTAAACAATCTTGTAGGACTTGTAAGATAAAGAGAATTGATCGAAGAGACCACTAGATTGTGCCTGGTGGGGGAGCCTCCGATGCTTAAGTTAGTATCAGCCCATATCTTTTCTACTATAGATAGCATTTTGTAGTGGTTTTTGACATACCTTAGAAAATGGACAGATTGTCTCTTTTATAAGTGACTTAGGTAGCTGTTGGATATAAATAAGGGTGATTATTACCTTAATTGTAACGTTCTTTGTCTTGATGAGAGAGTTTAAGACCTTTGATAGACGTTATTGAATGTGTTGGGCTGTTACTCATCTATCTTTGATAGCCTACTTATGATGCAATGATCGTTCATTAAGATGGACGACCTTAATGGTTTTTATAGACTCATTAGTTGCGCCCCATTCCCAAGTCTGATTTTGCTTTATGCTGGTCAGGCTTAAGGAATGTTTTTGACTTGTTTAAATTCGGATTTCTTTATCTTCAACTACTTTCTTCTTCAAGATTGGTAATATTTTTGTGATGACTTCTTAGTATTTTCCTTTTGAAGGTCTTTTTGGACGTTCGAGGGATCATAGCTTGATCTTGAAAGTGAGCTAATTTCTTTGGACAACCATTTTTTATCACTACTGAAGAGCACGCTAATTTCTTTGGATGACCACTTTTTATCACTGCTAAAGAGCAAGCTAATTTCTTTGAACAACCATTTTTGATCACTTCAATGCTTCTTCTTTCATTCATTCTCTAGTTGTCGCGTTTGATATTCTGGATTTGTGTGTGACTAGTGTTTGTGTGAGAATCATTGTCTGCTTACACTCGTCTAAGGGTATTTAGTCACTTAGCCACTTTTAGGTGACTTACATCCAATTACGAAGCTTTGTCATTTAGACTTCGTTAGTGATTTACATCGATCTAGCAAAATCTTGTCCCTTTTTTTTTTTTTTGGGTGACTTACATCCATTTAAGGAATCTTTTCACTTAGGCTTCGTCAGTAATTTACATCCGTCTTGGTGGAATCTTATCACTTAGCCATTTTTTGGCGACTTACATCCATTTAAGGAACTTTGTCACTTAGGCTTCGTCAGTGATTTAAATCTGTCTTGGCAGAATCTTATCACTTAGCCATTTTTTGGTGACTTACATCCATTTAAGGAATCCTGTCACTTAGGCTTAGTCAGTGATTTACATCCATCTTGGTGGAATCTTATCACTTAGCCATTTTTTGGTGACTTATATCCATTTAAGGAATCTTGTCACTTGTTACTGGAAAGATTCCTTAACGCTATGTCGTTTTGATCCTTCTTGAGGCCATGTTGATATCTGCATTAAGTAGCTTATGCACTTGCCAAGACTTGGTTAAATAAGAATATTAGAACAATTCATATATGAATAATAAGTTACCAATAGCCTAGGTGGACCTTGTAATCCTAGAGTTTTACCTCTTTTGTGTTCTGTCTAGTAATGCATACATTTTTGCATGAAATCTTACTAAATGTAAATTTTTATAGACAAATATAAAAGAGACAGAGATGTAGAGAGGGAAAAATTCCCGACCTATCACAAGTTGACACATCATACTACCAAGCCCATAAAATACAGCCAATTACAAAGCACCACGTATTGCTACTAGATTTTGCTATCACTACTTAGAAGCTAACGGAAATTTGCCAAGTGTCATGCAAAAACCAATCACGCATCAACGCACATGTAAGCGATGACACAAATAGCCTCGCACGTGTAAGCGATGACACAAGCAGCCTCGCACATGTAAGCGATGACACAAGCAATCCTCGCACATGTAAGTGATGACATAAGCGGACCAATTAGGCTGTGACATGTGTCACCAATCAGACTCTGCCACGTGTCGCTCACCTACCCCCAAACTCCTATAAATAGAAGCCTTCTTAAGACATTTGGGGGAGAGGCTAGGGAAGGGTTGAAGTTGAAGAGCTAGAGAAGATCAAGATTAAGAAGTCCAGAAACTCTGTTGGAACCAAGCTTTGAAGCCTACAAGAACTTCAAGAATTTCAACTTTGAATACAAAGAACATTCGAAGAGAAATCATCCAAATCATCTTCCTAGATCTCAAAGGTCATTGGAATCAAGCTCAAAAGCCTCCAGAAACCTCAACAAACCACAAATTGATGAAGCTCTATGGATTCAAGCCTCCAAAGCCCCGAAGAACTTCCACCACAAACCTTCAAATACGAAGAACATTCGAAGCAGAATCATCCAAACTACCTGCCTAGATCTCAAAGTTCACTAGAATCAAGCCCAAAAGCCTCCAAAAACCTCAACAAATCAAAAATCAGTGAAGCTCAACGGATTCAAGTCTCTAAAGCCCAGAACAACTTCCACCGCAAACCTTCGAAGACGAAGAACACACGAAGAACACAAAGAATGTGAAGAACAAAGGATTTCCAACAAGCTCATAGCTAGAGATTCATTGTAATTCTGTCCCAAAGATCTTCGATCCATTCTTTAGCCAAAGTGAAGTATATTGGGTGTTCGAATCAAAATCACATAACTACAAATCCAATCAACAAGTCTTTTAAGGAGATCGAATCAAATGATAACTCTTTTGTAATTACAGAGAATTGTACCACATATTCATCAATACAAATTCACATTTGTGAAACTATTTTACTTATTTGACTTATTTTGAACCGAGAAATTTAGTCGTCCATAAGAGATAAATATGTTACCTTAAATGACGATATTATTTTGTCACATACCTTGATCTTTTTATTGCTAGGATCTTCTTGACAAGCTCTTCCCTTTTTCGGATGACGAGCTATTCTCTTTTCAAGATTTTTTATTTTTATTTTTATTTTTTAAGCCCGACATGATACTTCACGTCTAAGGCCTAAATATCTTTTGTTTCAATTTTTTTTTGAAGGCGTAAAAACAAGGCCACGTTTTTGCCCTCATTCAAATGTGAAAAGTACATTTTTTTTTTTTAACGACTAGAGGAATGGTCTATCACGATTGGAACTTTTTTTTTTTTTTTTTGTGGCATGCTTTGATCACTATGGTCATTGCCATTTGTAATAGCAATTTCCTCTTCCTTCTTCTTTAATTGTATGTTTAAGTCACTTCAATAGTGCTAGTTGCATGACAATGTAAAAATGTGCAATTGCATGCTATAAAAGATGAAATGCATTCTATATGAATCATAGAGAAGTATAAAAATTGAAGTTATTATTTGACTATATGCTTCTTTAAACTGGTCTTTGTTAGGTGTTTGCACCGTATATGATTTCTAAAGCAATTTAAGAAGATTTTGGTGAGTTGATGGAGATAGCGGAAATTTATTGAGACTTAAATTCATGAGCATATTGTGAACACGATCATCTAGCATTTTAAGTTTAGGAAACTTAAAAAACTTCTCAGATTCATGACGATGAAACATATGCTACTAATAACATAGTCATATTGATCGTGATAGTTGTAACAATTTTATAGCAATATTTTCAGCATGTTCTACATACACATTTGTAAGAATCATGCAAGCTTGATATTTATATGGCTTCAATGAAATAATCTCTCACATGGATAATTAAAAAGAGAATGAAATGAGTTATCTCAATAGAAGACCTTAAATCTTGATACTATTTTGTACTTACCTCGATCTTTTCATTGTTGTAGTCTTCTTGACAAACTCTTCGTCATTGAACTCTTACTTATAGAGCTCTTCTTTGTTGGATTTGAAGTAGGCACCAAAGTAAAAGCAGGTGCTGAATAAGAGACCTTAGATCATGACATTATTTTGACACGTACATCAATCTTTTTACTATTGGAGTCTCCTTGATGAGTTCTCCTCCTTTGAGATCTTTTTTGTTAAGCTTAACATGATATTTCATGTTAAAGGCCTAGATCTCTCTTGCTTCATTCATTTGAAGGGATGAGAACTAGGCCACATTGTTATAATTCCTCGAGGTTGCTCCAAGGCTATATTTCATTTCTCAAAGGACGAAGGTCATCCTGAGTTCTTTTATCGTTGTTGTCCTCGGTATCTGAAGACGACCAAAGAGTTTGCCCCTGTTCAAACATGAAGGCTGCAGTCATTTGTTTGATGATAACCAAAGGAATGATCTGTCATGGTTTGAACTTGCATATTTCTTTCTTGGGGCTTAATCTTAGCTTTAATTGTGTACCCAAAATGAGTCACCTCAATAATGCTTGCTGCATTTTGTTAGAAATGACAATATCCAAATAGGCAAATTGCATGTTGAACTATAATAGATATCTTTTGAAAAGTGAACTAAATGTGAATCATAGAGAAGTATACTATGATATATGAATACTAAAGCTACTGACTATATGCTTCTTTAAAGTATCGAGGGACAAAACTTTGATCTTCTTCTGGGTAGGCTCTCTTAACGAGTTCTCATTCTTAATCCTATGAACTTAAAGAATATACGTACAGTAGCTAGTCTAGCTGTTGTATTATAATGTGCTCTTACTACACAAATCGTTAGATTTAGAGCTATATTGTCAAGCATAAATAATGTTAACCAAAAATGTTTGAATTATTTACTTAATTTTAAGGACGGTATATGTTGATGCGTCCATGACATAGTCTTTAGCACAATATTCCTTCAAGTGACTATGTAAGACAAATACGTATGTGTGTATAAAACAAAGGAAGCGTAATTTAGTTCATATTGAGCACTAAAATAATGGCTCAATTTATGAAATTATGATGCACAAATATATAGATACCACTAAATTTTTCATGACACCATATGGTGGGATGTATAAATGGAACAATTTAAATTCTCCATTCTCAAAGTCAAAGTAACATGTAATTATACATGGAAAAGTTTGAATAGTAAACTTTGTTCATTCTATGGTGGATCATTTTAAGATATAAAATTCAATATCTTAGTAACGATGATGGAATTTATTTCAAGAAGAAATATACTGATACTAAATAATATCTTTACGTATATTGGCATAAATTCTAATGATTTTTGAATTATGAAATTTTACAAACTTGCATTCCTTGAGTAACTGGATCCTTTGACCCAAAAATAATGTCATTATCTTATTTTTTAAACCATCTTATATCTAATGATATTGACCACTCTGGAAGTAAAAACATATAACGTTTTATACATTTAATTGATTGCTCTAAGTAGCATTTATAAAATTAATTTCCATTAGGAAACTAATTGTAGAAAGTAAAAACATATAGGAGTATTCACTAACTTTCTTTATCTAGAACTTCTTTAACTTCAAAAATCGAAATTGAATAACTTCGAGTTTAGAGCATTCACAGCAGTGGAGCTAAAAAGCTATAATGCTATTTTAGCTCCACCAATATACCAAAAACCTCTTGCAGCAGTGGAGGTAAAGCAAAAAAATTTTGCTGATTTGCTACAGTGCACATCTATCTATAGATGTGCACTGTAGCACTTATCTAAAAAAAAAAAATTATTCAATTCTCTTATTAAAATAATACAAACATATCTCATTCTTTTATTCTTTTATTCATTCTTTCATTCCAAGACCTGCCGTGGTCCTGCAAAACCTCTGAAGCCTTTCTTTTTTTTTTCATCATCTCATCAAGCTCTCTCATCTCTCTCATCAAGCCCTCATCTCTCATCAAGCTCATCACCTCTCCGATCTCTCTCATCAGCCCTCATCTCTCATCAAGCTCTCATCTCCCCTCAAAACCAAAGCCAAAGACGTCGCCGTCGCAAGCCCCAGCCCCAGCCGTCGCCGTCCCACGCCATCAACTCTTAACTCTCACCTCTCTGCCTCACCGCTGCCAGCCCACCCACACCCTTGACCCACTTCGTCGAAACAAAGCCGCTGACCCATCTTGAAGTCTCTGCTCTGACCTTGCCGTCACAGACCCACGACAAAGAGCTCCTCCTCCTTTAGCCCACGCCTCAGCCCACGCCCGTCGCCGTCACCAGCCCACTTCAGGTCAGTGCTCTCTCTTCATTTCTAGTGAATTTTTTAATTGTTGTTTTGGCTTAATTTTTCTGGGTTTGGTGTTATTTTGCGGTGAAAAATGGTGTTGTACCTATATTGTTTTGGGCAAAATTAAAAAAAAAAACATTTGTATTGGAATAACATCTAAATTGCCTTTTTTTTTTTTTTTTTTTTTTTTTTTTTTTTTTTTTGCTGTGTACGTAATTTTTGATTTGGCACTAGCGATGGTGGTGGCGGTAGTGGTGGCGGCGGCGGTAGCGGTGGTGGTTGCAGTGGTTGTGATTGTTGTTTATTGTAGTGGATATATTATTTTAGTGTAGTGGATATATTAGTTTATTGTGATGTTTATATTATTTTATTGTGTTAAAAGCTAAAATAGCTCCACTGCTGCAGCATGTATGTAAGTAAAATAGATAAAGTAACTTTTGATGGAGCTAAAAAGTTAAATTTTTAGCTCCACTGCTGTGGATGCTCTTAGTACCTAAAGCAGTTTTTTCTTTTTTCTTTTTTCTTTTTTTTTCTTTTTTTTTTAAATTTAGACAGGCAATAAGATTCCAATACACCTTTTTAGTCTCAGAATTATGATACACTATAATTCTATTAAGATAATAAATTTCAGTTTTACTTTTTTCAAATGCTGAAAGTTAAGATTTATTATCTTTGGCAAACCAATTATCCTTGGTTTCCATCTTTCCTATCTTAGCAAGATGTATTAGGAAAGAAAAGAAGTGATATAAAAAGCGATAATGCTTGAATATTAATTAGGATGTTATCAACGGTTTGTTACAATATTAGGAAAGGTAATAAAACCCTTTCTAATGGCCATAAATTGGATTCAAGATCATAATACTTTGCCGGTATTTAGCCATGGATATTTTTTATTCCTCTTTCTTTTACTATATATTTATAGCGTGTTTCGTGTATAGGCTATAGATTCTTAAACTTCATAGTTGTACAGATATTTAAACCCTCTTTTGGATAAGTGTATCTCTTGTGATTTCTATTACTATTTGAAACAAGTAATATGAGATAAAAACCATTCTTGTGAAATCATTCACTATTTTTGGTGTAGCGACAATTATGGTAAGTTTCTAAAAGAATTTGAATTGTTATGCATGTATCTATTATCTCTATAGTTGACAGGTGCTTTGCTTAATTGGAACCATTCCTTTTTAAGAAAGTTTTCTAGAAGACTTACCTAAAATTAAGTTATGCAATACCAAATTGTAAATACACTATAATGTAATTGTTTCCAAGAAAAGTTTATGCCTTATTTAGAGTCACCTAAACGGTAAGACTTTAAGATCTTGGGCAATACATAATTCTACCAAATAAAAATATTACTATAAGGAGAATTAAGCCATCAAATGAACCTGAGTGACTGTACTCAATGGATGGATTAGTGGGTCAGCCCATGGAATGCATCCATTTACCATTCATTTATGAGAAGGATTTTTTCTTTACATGTGTCCTTCACCAGCAAAACGACGAAGGTGCTTCAGTAGTGTATTAGAGATTCAGATGGGAGGATTCCTTGATTGGAGTGATATTTTGGGTTATTTGGTACTGCACTTTGGCGTCCATTACTCCAAATTGAAAAGAGTAACCTTTTGTTGTAGGAAGAGCTTAATGGTTAATTTCCCCACAGACGATGCCAAACTGATGATGCCAAAATTGTCAGTTGGATCACTCATCCAATCCGTAGCTTTAGACGATCTTGTAGGACCTGCAAGATAAAGAGAATTAATCGAAGAGACCACCGAATTGTGCCCGGTGGGGGAGCCTCCGATGCTTAAGTTAGTATCAGCCCATATCTTTTCTACTATAGATAGCATTTTGTAGTGATTTTGACATACCTTAGAAAATGGACAGATTGTTCCTTTTATAGGTGACTTAGGTAGCTGTTGGATATAAAAAAGGGTGATTATTACCTTAATTGTAACGTTCTTTGTCTTGATGAGAGAGTTTAAGACCTTTGATAGATGTTATTGAATGTGTTGGGCTGTTACTCATCTATCTTTGATAGCCTACTTATGACGCAATGATCATCCATTAAGATGGACGACCTTAATGGTTTTTATGGACTCATTACACACATTAACAAATACAATGTTAAAGAGCTCAATGTAACTGCATAGGCAATCAATATTTTGCTAATGAACTAGTACATTATCATTGTTTTTGTGTTGAGGGATACCATTTGGACCGCGACGCATGTGTCTCCACTCAAATTATCACTAGCAGTTAACGTCTCAGTTGGTAAGTATATATTCATTTTTTTTTTTTTACCTTCGGGTCCTTTCTATCTTATCATCAAGCTAAGTCAAATATCAAATATGATTTTTATTTCTTATCTAAGATAGAATTCTACTTTAGCATAATCTAAGTGTGTATGTGAAACTCCCTCCACTTATACTTGTGGAATGAATATCACTCCCACGTGTGCAGTGGTAATATCAAACATAATTAATGTTTGAAAAAATTGTGCCCCTACAATCTTTCATAAAAACTTTTTTTTTTTTTTTCTGAAATTGAGTTTTAATTAATGTAGGATCATATATAGAATGATTTTATACTCTTGATCACAAGAGAATAGGAGATTTTTCTTTTCTTTATTTTTATTTTTTTGGGTTCTGAAAAAAAAAAAAAAGGATCATGGTTGGTATGGAGAAAATAACGGAAAATTTTCAACTTGTTAAAACTTTTTCTTTAGTCTCCATTTTCCAACTTCTGGAAAATTTAGACTTAATCAATTCCTTTGAACTAGTACAAACTTTTTCTTTAGTCTTCATTTTCCAAATTTTGGAAAATTTAGACTCTATCAATCCAGCGCCATAAAAATTCTATTGAAAAATTCTAGTGAAATAAAATAATTCTACAACTTGGTTGTCCTTGTGGGAGAGAGTTCTGAACACACATATGCACTATAAATAAAGTATGAAAACAAATAGACAGTTATTACAATTCTATTTCTTTCAATAGTAGGTGTTAGCGCAGGTTTAATAATCATGCTTGTCTGTAGCTCTTGGATGCACTTGATAATCTAGCAAAGAAAGCTCATCAAACTTAAAGAAATATTAAGTTTTTTCTCTGCCCTAGTGCTTGTGCAGCCGCCACAAACCCTAGTCCAGTAGTATACCCTGTTTATCATTCCTTTGGAACGATAATTGTTTCCTCCCTCTAGTAACACTGTTGCTTAGTAGGGCTCTTGCCGGTTTCTCCTTCGTGGAAATTGGGATACACTCTCTCTAACTCTTAAAACTATAATTCTATTGTACTCTTTATCCGTTTATTTTTATTTTTTTTTCAGGTTTCCTTCTCCTATGTATTCCCTTTAGAAAGAATGGAGAAATATGTCTCTTTCTGATAAAGAGAAGAATTTCGTCAATCTGGATAATCCTAAAGTGGGCCCTAATGCACTCTTGGCAGCCAAAGTTTTTGCAAAGCGAGCTCCCAATATTGACGCTATTGTTCGAACTTTTAAGCCGATTTGGAGAACTCGCAAAGACTTTCATATTAGGGCAGTAGGTAACCAAGTTTTATTGTTTAATTTTGAGTTGGATACTGGCACGGACCGTGTGCTGCTGAGTGAACCCTGGTCTTTTGATAGAATCTTATTTTGTTCACAAGACACGTTGAGGGAGAATCAGATGGTTCAGGCTTACCTGGGACTGTTAATTTCTGGGTTCAAGTCCATAACCGCCCTTTTCAACTTTTGACAGTGGAGGTAGCAGAAAACATCAGCGCTACTCTTGGGACTTTGGTAGGGATGACAATTTTGTCTTGTCACTCTTGACCTGTCTCTCCTCACTTCGCCTCAAGCGGGTTTTCCCCACCCCACAAAGGTGGTGGGTGGGGATGGGGCATGATTTTAACCCCACACCACGGGGAGGGGTGTGGATGAGTTTATACACTTTAGACCCAACCCGCCTTGTCCCATCTCCGCCCCGCCCTGTATTGATAAGAGTTAAATTGTAAATTTTTTCATACTCTAAAACTCTACTATTTAAACAAACATATTATCAGTTTATTTTATTCTATCCAACAAGACTTTTTGTCCCTCTTTTTTCTCTAACAAGGGTGGAAATAATGTACCAATCTTAACATTTTCTTTTGTCTTTATTATAAACAAATTTATATACTATTGAATAATTAATTTTGTATTATGAATTAGGTACTATAATACAGAGTATCTTGTGTTTCCATTATATCCATCATTTGTCTCACAAATTCTAAGCATAATTAGTGAAATTTTTTTTGATTAAAAACTGTTCATTATTACCAAATTGTGTTAAAGAGTTTTGTTTGGGGAATTTATTTCTAAAAATTTGGAAGATTATGGGGGTGTTTGGTTTGTATTTACAAACAACAATTTTTAGTTTTTAAATAACATTACACGTATTTTCACATATTTTTTCACTTACACGTGTTTCTATAAATATTTTTAAACAACAATTTTCAATTTTTAAACACATATACCAAACGTGCACTATATTTCTATTAACAGAACGACTAGTATGCTGCCAATTGTTGGGCAATTTTTCACTTTTTCCATGATATCTCACTCATTTAGCTTCGATTTCAGTCTTGTTACTTTAAAGGATTCCGTTTTCTTTCACTTGAGTTCGAATTCATCTGGATCAAATGTTCGGATTTTGGTCAAAATACGGTCAAACTTGGGTTTGCCGTGGTAAAATTTGGTTAAAGTTGGCAAAACCATTTGAAAGCATTGGCTTTGATGTAAAAAAGGAGGAGATTTGACTTTTTGGTAAAGGTTTGAGCATATTTAGCTATTGAGCCATTCAGTCAAAGTTTGGTTAATTAACCAAAGGTATTTTGGTTGTTTTATATCTTAAATTGGAAATTTAAATGATCTAAAGTCCGAACCCGATCAATTAAGTTGATCTTGACATTCCCACAGTCCTAGGATAAAAACATGATTTTTTTTTAAATATTTAGGTCTGAGATATAAATTGAGGTAGGATAAAATACATGACGACATCCGCAAAATTAGCACGTGACTCACATTCAAAAAGCAGTTATGATCAAATTCACGGGACATTCGCACCCGCAAAGTGCACAGGGATTTCCCATGAGAACTATGATCCCCGCAAGTTTAATTCCAGAGTCTCATACGAAATCTATGATGAGGTGTTCAAGGAAGCTCCACCGGTTGAGGAGATTTTTGTTGAGCTACACACTCTTCCCCACACCTACATCCCTACTCTTTTCAGCGATAAACATTGGGGTTCCCTTTTAGGAAGTTTCATTGACCCTTGTGCTTAGTTGTTCCGCGAGTTCTACTCTTAACATCGTTCCTGCAGGTGAAACCGTCAAGTGCTACGTAAGAAGAGTTGAATTCATTGTCACTCCTGCTAGACTTCATTTTGCTTTTGAAACGTCCAGTATTTATGAAGCTCTCCACATAGACACTATGACTCTCTTCTTGGAAATAGTGGGGCTAGCTATGGGTTTCTAAATTCCATAGGATGCTTATGCTAATCACCTGGGTTGGACTGATATTATTAGTAATGGCAACCGCAGCAACAGAATTTCCATTAGCCTTGCCTAACTGCCCTGACAGCTGTGGAGATGTAAAAATTCTATATCCCTTTGGCACAACTGAAGGTTGTTACTTGAATGAGATTGTGGAGATCTTGTACATCCATTATATACATTATCTCTCTCACAATATATGAAACTTGTGACTATATAAGACCCACATGTTCTTATAGAGATTATGCACATATATACCAGGTGCATGTTATTATTGCTATAGTAAATCCCCAATTGAAAATATATATGGTTGGGTAAGCCTTTACATGTGGGGTTCATATGTTATGAGATATCAACAATATTGTGTTGTCCCCCATCTCATACATGTACACCAACTATTAGGGGCGTGTGTATGAGTTGTGTTAGGTTGAGTGCTTTTTTCAACCCATCCCAACACGGTGTGTTAAAAAAATCCAACTCAACCTAACCAAATCTACCTTAGGAGTCCAACCCAACCCACATGGATCGGGTTGGGTTGGGTTGGCCATGGGTTTGACATTTTTTTAATTATTATAAAATTATTATTATTATTATTATTATTATTAAATTGAGCATTAGAACAACACCAATATAAATAAGAGCAAATTTATAATCAAATAATCATGAGAATAACACCAAACCAACTCAAACTATATAAGAAGAACTTACGGTTTGGATTTTATTTAGGAAGAATGGAAAAAAAAGTAGATAACAAAATTGTATAATATATTTTTTAAATTTTAAATATATATTAAATATAAGTGGGACGAGTCGAGTTAGGTAGATGTGAATTTTATGACCCAAACCTAACCCGCCCACCATAGAAAAAATTTCATAACCTAACCCAACCCACCAACCCTTTAAAACAACCCAACCCGGCAAGTTGGGTTGGATCAAGTTGGTTTTGATAAGTTGGCTGGATACCCCTACCAACTATTATAGGAATGAATCCCATAGAATTACCTAATAGAATTTAAATTAAAATTCTTAGAACATATTTTTGTAGGAAGGAATCTTTTGGGGGTGGTTTTAAGATGCTAACCCAAGGATCTTATAGATCCCATGAGACTTGAGGAACCTTTAGGTCAACCATTTGAAAAGGTTTAAATATTATTGAAGCTACAGCTCAAAAAAAGAAATGGGACAAAAAAAAAAAAAAAATCCCTAACCATGGTACTTTTAATAGTGGAGTCACAAACACTAAACGTTGTTAGGCATTAAACTGAGTTAGCTTGTAGTTGTTATTATAGCGAATAAAGTATATATGGTGACCATTAGTTTTATTTTTGAGAAACCATGTGACCATTGCATTGAATAGTCAATTTAGGTGCAATTTGGAATCTTTGATTAGATTGGAGTGAGTTTGATAATTTGGGGTGCGATTATAGATTCCCTCCTTATAGGCAATTGAGTGAAATATTCTTTCAAAAACGTTTAATTATAGCTTTATTTGTGTATTACATTTACTCTATTACTTAATAAGTATGATCGAGAGCTGTCAAAGTCAGGGTCTACCTTTTATTTATTTTTTTGGGTATTAAGTCGAGGTCTACTTTATTGTCTATCTTTTTTTTTTTGAGAAAAAGTACCGATCCACTTTATTGAAGTATTAGAAAATTAAGTCGTTACATCAACATACACTAAATAGGAAATATCTGGTGGAACAGATTCCATCCAAACGGACAAAGGGGAAGACTTTCTTGCTCTCCTAGCTAAAGCATGAGCTACTCCGTTGCTCTACCGCCTCACATGAGAGAAAGAATAGGTTTTGTTGTGAAATTTTAAAATACTCGCAAGTGTACGAACCGTACCGAAGTATAGTTGGATAAGAACGAGGTCGAACCCACAGGAACTTGAATGAACGTAGGAAAATTAAATCAAATCTTAACCAAATTAATCCTAATCTAGTTTAATAAAAATTGGTTGTTTTGAAATTAAATAAACTAAAAAAAAAGTAATTAATCTAAGCAAAGATATAAAGCAATAAAAAGATGTAAACAATCAAGAGAAATGAATTAAGGTTTTGGAATCCGCCTTGTAAGTCATATCAGCATATATTTATGATCATTAATTTTTCCCAACTCACTACATGATAATCTAGAAATTAATCTTGCTATTATGGAAAATATCATCATTAAAACTTATGTTTAAAAATATAAAGCATGTTCTTCTTCGCTTTTTAAGTATAAAATCAAATCATCAATTGTATCCGTAGCCAAACAAATCACAAGATATATCCAATTCTAAAAATCAAATCATAAATTGTATCCATTGACAGACAAATAACAAGCGATATCCAATTTTATAATCAAGAATTAATAAACCAAGCATTCAATTAATTAAGACAAATCCTAAATCATGAGAAAAACATGATTGAACTCATATCTAGAATCCCATCTTAGTCAATTGATATGAAGTAAGAACAATTTAAATCATTAAATAACAATTATTGTGGGAAAAATCAAATTTCATAAATATTACTAATAATCCTCAACAAGGTTTCATCCTCAACCCTAATTATAAATTTAGCTACTCATAGTAATTGAAAGAAAACACAAAAATAAAATACTAAACATTAAACTAGACAAATAAAATAAAACTAACTGTCATGGAAGAGGTAGCCGCAGCTCTCTATACATTCAGCCCCAGCCCTAGCACTAGCCTCCTTGAATTTTGCCCTAAAGAGCCTTTAAATAGGTAAAGGAATCCTGTTATAAGTTAAATTCCCGTTTGGAGAAAATCCCAGATTTTTAGGCTTCACTTAACCGACAATTTTGGCCCATTGAGCTTCAGAATTCTGACTTTTGGTAAACCACAAAGTTGTAACCCTTTAAGTTAAATTTCCATCCCAACTTGAATCACCTCGATTGGACATCTGAGCCGAAAGTTATGCCGAAAATACTAACTGATGTGCAGGCTGGAATCCTAATCCGAATTGGACTTAGATTTGGTGCAAATTTCCTTTGATTCCTTGCTCCAATTGGACTTAAATTTAATTGAGTTGGCCTTCTTTAACTTCATCATGGCCCTTTAAGTTCGCTTGATTCAATTGGCCTAACCCCACTTTGCATGTAAAGCCCTTGTTACCTGCAACACAAAGATATTATATAATCAGTCACAAAATAACATAAAAGTAAGGCTAAATATGTAGATATGTGAGTACTTTATTGTATATATTTCATGCACATCAGGTTTGAAAACAACCCATTAGAGACTTACAGTCTTTAACAATGTGCCCAATACACGACCGATCTAGGCAGTGTAGGGAATTTAACCAAAATATTAACTTGTGAGAAACAAAAAAAATAGAGAAAACACACGCCAAAGAAAACAATCACACGCACAAGACAATATTTACGTGATTTGGCAATTTGCCTACGTCCACGGAGTTGCAGGAATTTCACTATTATCAGGGAAAATACAATAGTGCACAAGAACACTCTCAAGAAACCCAATTCCCAATTACACCCTAACTCTCTCACACGCACAAGACAAGAAAATACTATTCTTCTTCTTATGCGGCTGCTGCTAGGTTTTAGGAATTCTCTCTCAATTCTTTTCTACTTGCCGCATATCATAAAGCACATATATATACATGTTACTTTATCAAGTCGGCTCCTGGGATTCCTAATACAACTTGTATTAGGTCAATTTCTATGACTGGATTGGGCTTGGTTGGGTGTTATGGGCTTGTGGCAAAATTCAAGCCACACTTCACGCCACATTAACAAATCTCCACCTTGGTTTGAATTGTTCAAACTACACTAGCAAACTCCTCCATTGCCTCCACCTTAGCCCTTAAGGGCTCACAAACTGCAAACATCAACCACAATCCTCCATAACACAATCCCTCATCCCTGCAACTCATCATCCTATCATCAAGCTAGAAAGCCAACTGAAGCTGCACATAGCTTCAGCTTTTCAATAGTGACACCCTTAGTCAACATGTCTGCCGGGTTCTTAGATCCACAAATTTTCTCAAGTATTACCAGTTTATCTTCAACAAAATAACGGATAAAGTGTTATTTTGTCTGTATGTGCTTCGATTTTGAATGAAAAGCCAAATTTTTGGCAAGAAAGTTTGCACTCTGACTGTTACTGTGTAGAATGCCTATCTCCTGCTTCTTACCCAATTCAACCAAGAAAACATGTAGTCAAATCATCTCCTTTCCAGCTTTAATTGCTGCAACATACTCAGCTTCTGTAGTCGATAAAGTGATAATTTTTTGCAGATTTGAAGCCCATGATATAGCTGTACTGAAGGAAAAGCTAGTTTTGTATCTCATACAAAACTCACAGCGGAAGCGACATTCATGGATCTATTTCATTCATGATTCATAACATGCACTATGTGATTTTGAGAATTTGAGAACAAGATAGCGTACCTTGGTGCGGTGAAATTCAAAACAAAAGATTAGAAGTTCTTGGGAACACTTTTAATATTCACTCCAATTCCACTTTTCGCCCAAGAAGTGTGGTCTCTCAATCAGTTTCTAAAGGAGAATAATCGAGTGGTTTCACTCGCACATACACACCACTTCACAATTATGATTCTCTTAAAATAAATTTCTGTATGTTTCTCCCTTTTATAACTAACTGATTATCTAATTGGGCCGGCCTATTGGGCCTTTCCAATTGGGCTTTAATGTGTGGCTTGGAGTGGGACCAAAAGGGACCAATAAGACACTAGCTCCAATGGGCCTTGGGCTTTTCTGTCAACTCTTGACAAGTCCAAAGTTACCATTAATTATATTTAATACCACTACATAAATATAATTGCACTCTAGGTCTTATTTATAAATTATATCCCAAGACTTTATTATACACGCAACCCCTTCAAAAAATATTCGTAGTAATACAAAGTCATGAATGTAGACTGCCACTTTGAAAATTACTACATCTTAATCTTTGAGTACCCGGTTTAATCCTTAAAGTTATTCATCATATATTTATGAAATCCAATTTCATAAATATATACTTTAGTAATTTCTTACTAAAGTGGTTAGGCCTAACTCTCTGAATAACCAAAACCATTAAACTTATCTCAAGAGAATATTTTATACCTCCGTTAAGAGACTATGAATTCCATCTTGAGAATATATGTTCCATCAACACTAAATGTGGTTGCCCAACATACTGAGGTTTTGATCGTGCCTTTAGATCTCACTCCTGATATATCAAAGCAACCTACACCTCATGATCAGGTCCATTATTCTCTCAAGATTAAGAGTTCATGCAAATAGGAGTCGTGAGATTTATTATTCATTTGACAGTCGTTAGGAGAATAATAAATCTCACAGCGGTCCAGTTCAATATGTCTTAACTCTTAAAACATATCAACATATCAACTAGAAGTCTCCACTTCCATGATCAAGACAAATCATCTTAGTTGATATGTTATAGTCTTCGCAGATGAAATGCCCAATTTCATCACCGACTACGAACCAAAATTATGAGTTTACAAAGAACTTGTGATCTATATCTTCTGTGACTAAATCACATAAATCACATACTATGCATCTCATAGACTATATGATAATGTCCAAATATTCATGTTACCATTATTTTAGATAATAATAATAAAGAAACTTTATTAATCACAACATAAGTCATACATAATGTCGTACATAATAGCATACATAATATCACACAATAGGATTTAAAGGTACTAATCCTAACAATCTCCCACTTGCCCTAAAGACTATTGTGTACTAATCTAACTCCCATTCCCTCCAAATGTGACTCAAAGGTCCTTTGAGGCAAGGCTTTGGTAAAGGGATCTGCTAGATTATTTGCACTTTCAATCTTTGCTACCACCACATCTCCACGAGCAATAATATCTCTAATGATGTGATACTTTCTCTCAATGTGCTTTCCTTTCTTGTGATTCCTTGGATCTTTTGATTGTGCAACTGCTCCACTATTGTCGCAAAACAAAGTAATGGGAACTTGCTCAATTCTCACTACACCAAGGTCAGAAAGGAATTTCTTGAGCCATACAGCTTCTTTTGCTGCTTCGCAAGCAGCAACATATTCTGCTTCCATGTTGGAGTCCGCAATACAAGATTTCTTAACACTCCTCCATGTTATGGCTCCACCTCCCAAGGTGAAAACACATCCTGATGTGGACTTTCTGAAATCTAGATCTGATTGAAAGTCTGAATCTGTATAGCCAATGGGAATCAAATCCTCACACCGATAAACAAGCATATAATCTCTCGTTCTCCGAAGATACTTGAGAATATGCTTTACAGCTTGCCAATGTTTTGGTCCTGGATTTGATTGATATCGGCTGACCATGCCAACTGAATAACAAATATCTGGTCTAGTACAATGCATAGCATACATGAGACTTCCCACTGCAGAAGCATAAGGAACTTGTCTCATCTTATCTACTTCCTCTTGAGTCTTAGGCCTTTGGTCATCAGATAGAGGAACTCCATGTCTGAAAGGAAGTAAACCTTTCTTGGAGTTTTGCATGCTAAACCGTTCTAGAACCTTATCTATATATCCAGCTTGTGATAAGCCTAACATCTTATTCTTGCGATCTCGCCAAAGCTTGATCCCTAGAATAAAATTAGCCTCACCTAAGTCCTTCATATCAAATTGGCTTGACAACCAAACCTTTACTGATGACATTACCCTTACATCATTTCCAATGAGTAGAATATCATCAACATAAAGCACTAGGAACATTACTACTTTATCTTGATGTCTTTTGTACACACATGGTTCATCAAGATTTTGTTCAAAACCAAATGACTTGATTGCTTGATCAAATCTGATGTTCCATGACCTAGATGCTTGCTTAAGTCCATAAATGGACCTTTTCAACTTGCATACCAACTGCTCTTGGTTCTTTGCTATGAAACCTTCCGGTTGCAACATATAGATTTCTTCTTCAAGATTGCCATTAAGAAATGCAGTCTTGACATCCATTTGCCAAATCTCATAATCATAATAAGTAGCAATGGATAAGAGAATTCTGATAGATTTAAGCATGGCTACTAGCGAAAAAATTTCATCATAGTCAATACCTTCTTTTTGTGTATATCCGTTCGCCACTAGCCTTGCTTTAAAGGTTTCAACCTTTCCATCTACCCCTCTCTTCCTCTTGTAAACCCATTTGCAACCAACAGGTTTAATGCTGTTAGGTGCCTTTACAAGATCCCAAACTTGATTGGAATACATAGAATCTAATTCAGATTTCATAGCTTTGATCCAATGATGTGCATCTATATCATTCATTGCCTCCTCATAAGTGTAGGGATCCAATTCAGCCTCTTCTGGGATAGCTTCATAAGTTTCTCCCAAACCTATAAATCTTATAGGAGGCCGAACAATTCTCCCACTACGACGAGGCACCTGTGTACTAGTCATCTCATGAGTAATATCTTGTGGTGTATCTAATATAGCCACATCTTCCCTAGTTTCATCCATTGGTTGTTCATTTACAGGTTCATTCATTTCAGCCAAAACAACTTTATTTCTAGGATCAAAATTATTCACATAATCATCCTCCAAAAATTTGGCATGTGTACTAACAAACACTTTGTTATCTTTATGATTATAGAATAAATAACCCTTTGTTTCCTTTGAATACCCTAAAAACATGCATACTTCGGTTTTAGCTTCCAACTTATCAGATTTCCTTTTCAACACATGTGCCGGAGATCCCCCAATGTGGAGGTATCTCATACTAGGCTTACACCCACTCCACAATTCCTTAGGTGTGTTGGGAACAGATTTTGATGGAACTAAATTCAAAATATGCATAGCAGTTTTTAGTGCATATCCCCAAAAAGAAACTGGTAAAGTTGAATAACTCATCATGGACCTAACCATTTCCAAAAGAGTCCTATTCCTTCTTTCTGCTACACCATTTTGTTGGGGAGTTCCAGGTGTAGTCAATTAAGATACAATCCCATTTTGAGTTAAGTAATCCTTGAAATCCCCAAGAAGGTATTCGCCACCACGATCAGATCGAATGGCCTTTATGCGTTTACCTAATTGATTCTCAACTTCAGCCCTAAACTCTTTGAACTTTTCAAAGGATTCGGACTTCCGTCTCATTAGGTACACATAACCATATCTTGAGTAATCATCGGTGAAAGTGATGAAGTACTCATAACCTCCTTTTGCTTGGGTTGACATAGGACCACATACATCGGTATGAACTAACTCAAGCAATTCTTGGGCTCTTCTACCTTTTACATTAAAAGGTCGTTTGGTCATTTTACCTTCCAAACAAGATTCACAAACTGGAAATTCATCAAAGTCCAATGGCTCTAAGAGTCCATCTTTGATCAGTCTTTGAATTCTGTTTGAATTAATATGACCCAAACGCAAGTGCCAAAGATATGCTTCATTAATAGAAGGAAACTTTCTCTTTAATGATTTTACATGAGAGTTATGATCTAATTCAGAATTATATAATTCATTCTTATCAGGAGCTAAAATATAAAGACCATCCACAATATTGCCAGAGCAGATAAACACTTTATCCTTCTTTATTACAACATTGTCTTTTAGGATAACATAATATCCATGTTTACCTAAGTAAGTTGCAGAAATTAAATTCCTACGAACATTAGGTACATACAAACAGTCTTCCAATATTAAAACTCTAGATTCAAAACATAAATTACACACTCCAATAGCTACAATTGGAATCCTGCTCCCATCAGCCAAGGTAAGAAACATTTCTTTTTCATTCAGCTTTCTGGTCTCCTAAAACCCCTGCAAAGAATTGCAGATATGATTAGTACAACCTGAATCCACACACCAGGAATCTGTGGGATTCTGTACTAAACATGTTTCAAGAAGGAATGTACTTTTCATACCTTTATTCTTGGCAGCCTTAAATATTGGACAATTCCTCTTCCAATGTCCTTTCTCACCATAATGGAAACACTTTCCTTTGGTTTTCTTTCCTTTGTTGGCAACACCTAAGGCAACTTGCTTACCATCTTTCTTGGCGAAGTTCTTCTTCTTCTTCTTCTTACCCTTGCCTTTCGACTTAGGTTGAGAAGTAGAAGCTTCTGCTATGTTGGCATCAACACTAGAAGTACCAAGGATGCCTTCCGCCGCTACCAACTCATTCATTAATTCAGACAAAGAATAAATCTTTTTGTTCATATTATAGTTAAGTCTGAATTCCTTGAATGATTCTGGTAGTGACTGGAGTATCATATCCACTTGGGATTCTTCATCAATATCGGCACCTAAAACTTCCAATGTATTCAGATTAGAGATCATCCGAAGACAATGCTCCCTCACTGAAGTACCTTCAGCCATTTTGGTATTATAAATCTGCCTCATAGTTTCTTGCCTTGCAGAACGGCCTTGCTCACCAAACATCTCCTTCAGACTTAGCATAATGTCCGAAGCTAGTTCTACATCCTGCATTTGATGCTGTAGAACATTTGAAATAGATGCTAGGATGTAGCACTTAGCCATCTCATTAGATTTCTGCCAACGATCATATCGCTGTTTTTCCTCAAGAGGAGCATCTAATGATGGAAAACTAGGACATGGTTGAGTAAGCACATATTTGTGCTCTTCAGCAGTAAGAACAATATCCAAATTTCTTTTCCAGTCAACATAATTGGATCCAGTCAGTTTGTTTTGATTAAGAATAGCAATAAGTGGGCTAAATGATGCCATGATTTTAAATCTGAAAATAACAAACATGAATATAATAAGTAAACTGGACATTATCAATTTAGCATATAAGTATATAATATGGAACCTCATAAAACCATAAAATAATATATGCAACGACAAACCAATCCATGTCTATAATTCCTTGGTAGCAAGTTTATTATAAACACATTAATTGATTGAGAACTATTCTCATTATTAGTGCTATCATGATAACTCTTATCATACACTAATAATATGCCGTATTACCTTTAACCTCTAAGTAATAATGACATAGCTCCTTTGGGAGATTAACATTACACTTAGTCTAGTGTACACCATTATCCAGAATCATGTGTAGCCACATTTCATCTCCCTTATAGTGTTTAAACTTGTATTACCATGGAACAAAACACCCTCCTTTGGGATCGCGAGACATATACACGAAGACGAGATGCTTGTCCACACTACTTTAAACAGGTTAGTTCAATCTTGTAGTACTATGAAGTAAACACCCTCCTTTGGGATCGCAAGGCATATACGCCAAGACGAGGTGCTTACCCCACACTACTATGAACCGATAATGGAGGCCGTGAGATCCAACCCTTGTATCTCTCTCCCACTAGATATTTTAAATTAAAGGTTTTTATGATCAAGAACCATATTAATGCTAGAAACCTTGAAAACATAATCCTAATCCCATTAGGAATAAATTTCATAACCCTAGCATTAATATATGTATTTATATATAATGCATATTACATTATAAATCCATATTACATTATAACTAATATAATATATGGATTATTATATGTAATATATGATTATATTACATTATATATAATATATGGATTCAATATGAAAAACACTTTAATATACGGATCCAAGACATCCAAGGCATATAACACATGCTAGAAACATTGTATCACTACCTTATATTAATCATCCGAATGCTTATGAATCCATATATAACTATTAACACAAGCAAGATGGCCATCAAGGCAATAACTATTAAATTGTCTTTTATAGCCAAGCGGTACAAGAAAATCCAACCAGTGCAATCATTTGGTTCACGCACATGACAGTTATATAACTGTTATATTCAACAATTGTATATCCTTGGCCATAAAGAATTTGCATGTAAATCAATGGTCTTGCTATATATATATATAACAAGGATTCAAGAGAATCCTTGAAGATAACAAAATCAAAAGTGGGCCATGATACCGTGCCTTTCAATCCCGAAACAGTGCCTCTCAATCCATACCATTAAGTATTATACTTTTATCTTGACGGTTATTTGAATAACTATATCCAAACAACAAATCTTCTAGAAGTTTATGGCCAAGGGATAAACTTTGAAATAGAAAATTACATATAAAGACACGGCACCATTACTTTATAATCATAGGCCACTTTGAACAAACCAAGAGAATATGCATTCTTGGTGGGAACCCGATATCATCAAGAAACTATTTTTCTTTTATTCTAAAATCCAATCACATGCTATACAATCATGATATGAAAACCTGGCTCTGATACCAATTGAAGGAAAAGCCGGTTTTGTATCCCATACAAAACTCACAGCGGAAGCGACATTCATGGATCTATTTCATTCATGATTGATAACATGCACTATGTGATTTTGAGAATTTGAGAACAAGATAGCGTACCTTGGTGCGGTGAAATTCAAAACAAAAGATTAGAAGTTCTTGGGAACACTTTTAATCTTCACTCCAATTCCACTTTTCGCCCAAGAAGTGTGGTCTCTCAATCAGTTTCTAAGGGAGAATAATCGAGTGGTTTCACTCGCATATACACACCACTTCACAATTATGATTCTCTTAAAATAAATTTCTGTATGTTTCTCCCTTTTATAACTAACTGATTATCTAATTGGGCCGGCCTATTGGGCCTTTCCAATTGGGCTTTAATGTGTGGCTTGGAGTGGGAACAAAAGGGACCAATAAGACACTAGCTCCAATGGGCCTTGGGCTTTTTTGTCAACTCTTGACAAGTCCAAAGTTACCATTAATTATATTTAATACCACTACATAAATATAATTGCACTCTAGGTCTTATTTATAAATTATATCCCAAGACTTTATTATACACACAACCCCTTCAAAAAATATTCGTAGTAATACAAAGTCATGAATGTAGACTGCCACTTTGAAAATTACTACATCTTAATCCTTGAGTACCCAGTTTAATCCTTAAAGTTATTCATCATATATTTATGAAATCCAATTTTATAAATATATACTTTAGTAATTTCTTACTAAAGTGGTTAGGCCTAACTCTCTGAATAACCAAAACCATTAAACTTATCTCAAGGGAATATTTTATACCTCCAGGGAATATTTTATACCTCCGTTAAGAGACTATGAATTCCATCTTGAGAATATATGTTCCATCAACACTAAATGTGGTTGCCCAACATACTGAGGTTTTGATCGTGCCTTTAGATCTCACTCCTGATATATCAAAGCAACCTACACCTCATGATCAGGTCTATTATTCTCTCAGGATTAAGAGTTCATGCAAATAGGAGTCGTGAGATTTATTATTCATTTGACAGTCGTTAGGAGAATAATAAATTTCACAGCGGTCCAGTTCAATATGTCTTAACTCTTAAAACATATCAACATATCAACTAGAAGTCTCCACTTCCATGATCAAGACAAATCATCTTAGTTGATATGTTATAGTCTTCGCAGATGAAATGCCCAATTTCATCACCGACTACGAACCAAAATTATGAGTTTACAAAGAACTTGTGATCTATATCTTCTGTGACTAAATCACATAAATCACATACTATACATCTCATGGACTATATGATAATGTCCAAATATTCATGTTACCATTATTTTAGATAATAATAATAAAGAAACTTTATTAATCACAACATTAAGTCATACATAATGTCGTACATAATAGCATACATAATATCACACAATAGGATTTAAGGGTACTAATCCTAACAAATACCACCCAGAGTAAAAACAAACCCAGTAGTACTCTTTCTATTATCAATATCACCAGCAAAATCAGCATTTACATAACCCTACAGTTTCAAACTTGCACCTGTGTAGCAAAGACATGTATTTGATGAACCCTTCAGATATCTTAGAATTCACTTGATTGCCTCCCAATGCTGCTTTCCAGGCCTACTCATGAATCTGCTCACAACTCCCACTGCATGTGCAATGTCTGGCCTTGTACACACCATAGCATACATCAAGCTGCCAATAGCTGAGGCATAAGGCACCTTGCTCATATGGTCCATTTCTTCCTCTGTCTTCAGTGATTGTTCTTTGCTTAGTTTGAAATGACTACCCAAGGGTGTACTCACTGGTTTAGCTTCATTCATATTGAACCTACTGAGAACTTTCTTCACATACTCTGACTGTGAAAGCTTCAATGTACCATTAGCCTTATCTCTAATGACTCTCTTACCAAGGATTTGCTTTACAGCTCTCAAATCCTTCATTGCAAACTGTTTGGACAATTGCTTCTTCAAATTATTAATCTCATCAATACTAGACCCTACAATAAGCATATCATCCACATACAACAGTAATATGATGTAAGAATTGTCAAAAAACTTAACATAGTAACAATGATGAGCTTCACATCTCTTGAACCCAATTCTATGCATAAAACTGTTAAATTTCTTGTACCACTATCTTGGAGCTTGTTTTAGGCCATACAACCTCTTTCTCAATTTGCAGACTAAATTCTCTTGTCCCTGAACAATGAACCCTTCTGGCTTAATCATGTAAAGGTCTTCCTCCAAGTCACCATGAAGAAATGCTGTCTTCATATCTAACTGCTTAAGATGTAAGTTTTCTACAGCCACCATTCCCAGTGCCAGTCTAATCATTAACATTTTCACAACTGGAGAAAATATCTTTGTGTAGTCAATGCCCTCCTTCTGCTGGAACCCTTTAACAACTAATCTGGCCTTGTAACGTTTGCTATCATCATGCTCATTCTTTATTCTATATACCCACTTATTTTGCAAAGTCTTCTTTCCTACTGGCAATTCAGTTAGTTCCCATGTCTGATTCCCCAACAAGGAATCCATCTCATCCTTCATGGCTAACTCCCAATTGCTTGAATTCTCATCTTTTAAGGCTTCATCATAACACTCTGACTCACCACTATCAGTCAACAAGAGATAATTTAAAATAGGGGAATAACGCTGTGGAGGTCTAATGTTCCTAGAAGATATTCGAACTTCAACTACAGGTGTACTCAGATCTACTTGTGAATTTACATTCTCCTTATCTTCTTTACCCCTTTTTCTAGACAGTATTTTCAGTCAATTTATCTAAGTTGACAAACTCAGATTTTTTTTATTATCTATCTCTGTAACATCTGACACTACAGTTGACCTGTCCTTGTATATAACTTATTCATTAAATATCACATTTCTACTTCTGATGATTTTCCTGTTTTGTTCATCCCAAAACCTATAGCCAAATTTCTCATCACCATTGCTAATGAAAAAACATATTTTAGACTTTGTATCAAGTTTACTACGAGCATCAGAATCAATATGAGCATAAAAAACACAACCAAAAACTTTTAAATGTGAAAACTTTACCTCTTTATCGCTCCAAACCTCCTCAGGAAGTTTGAACTCCATAGGAATTGATGGTCCTCGGTTTATCAAGTAAGCTGTACTGCTAACAGCATCATGCAACCTCATACTTTTAGCACGCTCATTGAGAGTTTTGTTCATGCGCTCAACCATACGATTTTGCTGTGGTGCCCCATGAATGGTCTTCTCCATCCTAATTCCCTGTGCAACATAATACTCACTGAACCCTCCATCTATGTACTCTCCTCCATTATCTGATCTCAAACATTTTATTTTCAAACCTATTTCTGTCTCAACCATAGCCTTCTACTTCTTAAAAGTTTCAAATACATCAGATTTATTTTTCAGAAAATAAACCCATACCTTTCTGATTGAGTCATCAATGAAAGTAATGTAGTACCTTGAACCTCCAAGGGATGCAATCGGAGAAGGCCCCCACAAATTAGTAAGTACTAATTCCAATTTTTCAGCCTTCAGCGTTCTGCCAGTTTTCAAAAAGCTCACATTTTCTGCTTTCCTAAGATGCAACTTTCACACATGTCAAAATCAATGGACTTCAATTCTGGTAGTTTTCTTTTTGACAGCAGCATCTTCATCCCTTTCTCACTCATGTGACCAAGTCTGCGGTGCCATAGGCTTGTATCAGTACTTGCATCAGCAACTACAATTGTGTCTCTTGGACTTAAGGTCATATATAGAGTACCAGTCTTCTTTCCACGAGCCAATACCCTAGCTCCCTTTGTAACCTTCCAAGTACCACCAACAAATAATATTGCATGCCTTTCATCATCAAGTTGTCCAACAGAAATCAAATTCCTCCTCAGGTCAGGAATATGTCAAACCTTCTCCAGTAACCAAACAGATCCATTGGGCAACAATATCTGGACATCTCCCATACCCATAACATCTAAGGCTGAACCATCAGCCAAATACACCTTACCAAAATCACTTGCAGCATAGTTCTGTATGATTTCTCTATGTGGAGTGGTATGAAACGAAACTCCTAAGTCCAAAACTCAATAATCAAGTGGACTGTCTACTGCAAGAAGTAATGCATCCTGTACCTCTTCTGTTACAGCATTAGTAGAATCATCTTCATTCTTCTTCTTAGGATTTTTGCATTGGTTCCTAAAGTGACCTGTTTTCCCATAATTCCAGCATTGTACTTATTGGCCTGATCTAGATTTACTTCTGTTCCAATTAGAATTTCTGGATTTTGATCTGCCCCGATTTGAATTTCTGTTATTACCTCTGCCTCTTGTCTTAAGGTTTATGGCAGAACTAGATCCTGAGGTTTCACCTGCATCTCTTCTGCGAATCTCCTCAGCCAGAATTAAATCTCGTATATCATTGTACTTGAGCTTTTCCTTTCCTGTAGAATTACTTATTGTCATCCTCATTGCGTCCCAACTGTTTGGCAAAGAAGCCAAAACGATCAGTGCACGAATCTCATCATCAAAATCAATTTCTATATACGACAATTGATTTGTGATAGTGTTAAATTCGTTCAGATGTTGTGCTACTGATGCATTCTCTGCCATCTTCAGATTGAACAGTTTCTTCATTAAGTGCACCTTATTGTTTGCTGATGTATTTTCACACATACCAGACAAAGCCTTTATCAGATCTATTGTGGTATTCTCCTTTATAACATTGTGTGCAACAAGCCTAGACAGAGTTAACCTGATAACTTCTAGTACCTGTCTGTCAAGAAGAGCCCATTCCTCAGCCTTCATAGCCTTAGGTTTTGTCCCCAAAAGTGGCAGATGCAATTTCCTCCCATAGAGATAATCTTTAATCTGCATCCTCCAATACGCGAAGTCTGTGCCATCAAACTTTTCTATTCCAGATGCCTTTCCTAGTTCCTCTGCCATTGCTCCCACTCAAACCTAACCCTAGGCTCTTATACCAGTTGTAGGGAATTTAACCAAAATCCCAACCTGTAAGAAACAAAACAAATAGAGAAAACACAAGCAAAAGAAAACAATCACACGCATAAGACAATATTTACGTGGTTCGGCAATTTGCCTACGTCCACGGAGTTGCAGGGATTTCACTATTATCAGGGAAAATACAATAGTGCACAAGAACACTCTCAAGAAACCCAATTCCCAATTACACCCTAACTCTCTCACACGCACAAGACAAGAAAATACTACTCTTCTTCTTATGCGGTTGATGCTAGGTTTTAGGAATTCTCTCTCAATTCTCTTCTACTTGCCGCATATCATAAAGCACATATATCAAGTTGGCTCCTGGGATTCCTAATACAACTTGTATTAGGTCAATTTCTATGACCAGATTGGGCTTGGTTGGGCCTTATGGGCTTGTGGCAAAATTCAAGCCACATTCCACACCACATTAACAGACAGTCCCCTGACAAAACCTTAACAACAGTCTCTGAATCTCCTTCAAAAATGGCCCTACGCAATCCCAATTCCTCCATGAACATCATAGCCCTCCTTGTCTATCTTAGATGTGAAGTGTGAGTAGAAATCCAGTTGACTCGCGTATTTAACATGTCTTTTTTCTTTTTTCTTTTTTTTTTTTAATGGGTATTCTCTTTACATCTATCTTTAAAAAGTCCAGCATCTTTATGAAGCTGTACGTATCAAGACATTAATCTAATATAAGCTACTCTTCCGGGAAAATAGTGGGGGGATATGGGTTTCCATAGTACTAAGCTTGTTGAAGTCATCTGGGTTGGTGTGATATTATCAGCAGCAGCCGCAGCAATAGTGTTTCCAATAGCCTTGCCTAATTGCTACGAAAAATGTGGAAATGTTAAAACTCCATATCCATATGGCACATCTGAAAGTTGTTACCTCAATGATACTGCTATTTTTGGGTATTCTTTTATCAATTGTACTACTACCAACTTGTACGGCTAACCTCAACCAAAAATTGGAAGGCTTCATTTGGGAGTTCACAAGGGAAGAAAATAGAATGGAATGAAAAGGAATAATCATAATGGAAAGGAAAAGAAAGGAATGGAATGGAATGGAATTAAGTAACTTTGATTGGATTTTTTAAATAAAAGAATGAAAATGAATAGAATGTAAGTAATCTTGTTTGAGAGTAATAAAGATGAAATGGAATGGAATCATTTTATAACAATATTACTATTAGACCCCTATTTTAAAATAAAATGTTGAATATATATGGGTATTTTGAAAGTTTTAGTAAAAAACTCAATAAATTTTAATTCCATTTCCTCCCATTCCTCCAAATTTCAAGGGGAATAAAAATTTGAGGTTTTAAGGGAATATAAAGGAATATGTGTTTCCTTCTACTTATTCCATTTCCTCTCACTTAAACTCCCAAACAAGATAATGAATTTTTCATTCCGTCCATTGAAACTCTCAAATAAGGAAAGAGAAAAACATTCTAAATTTTTTTTCTTTTCTTTCATTTCCATTTCATTTCATTCCCTCCTCAAGGAGGGCTTAACATTTCAAGCAATTTGATGGAAGAAGGTGAGATTGAGGTCTAGATATTTAACTCCCTTGACTATTATGACAAGTCAAGTGCGTCTCAGAAAAACAACTTTCGAACACTCATCCTTCCCACTTTCACAGTTTCCGCCACAAAAAACAAGTTCGTGGCAGTTGACTGTGACACTTACACATACCTTAAAGTCAAAGTTACAAATTATATTAGATTATAGTTAACTTGCATGTTCAATAATTTATGAAGACTTTGCATGGTCTCAAAGAATATGATGTCATTTGCACACATAAGATGGGCGCAATACAAATTAGTTGTTACTCATTAGTTAATTTTTTTTTTTAATTTTTTTTTAGGGGGGTAAGAGCATTCACAGCAGATGTTGTATTTTTGCTAAATGCTATAATATTTGGCATTTGGCACACCAAACACAAAAAACGGAGCTTTATCAGATGTGTTAAATGTGTCAAATTTTTGCAACATGTTACAGTACCCTTCAATTTTGACACGGTACGAATAGAAATGGTATAACGATTTAATAATTTTTTATTCTCTTTTCTCTCCACTCTCTCTTCACTATATTCATTTCTCTTCTCTCTCATTCTTCCTCGGACATCAAGCCTCTCCATTCTTTTCTTCTTTCACTCTTTTTTCTTCTCAATCTCGTTGTTTTTCTCTCTTCCTCTCAGTCATCACCCTCAATTTTTTTTTCTCACTCTTTTCTTCTTTCACTCTGATCTTTGTCACTGTGGTGTTTTTTTTTTTTTTTTTGCAATGATTTGATACCTAGTTTGGTAGTGGGTGGGTTGAGATGGTGATTGGTGGATCTCTGGTGGCTGGTGGTGGGTTGAGATGGTGATTGGTGGATCTCTGGTGGCTGGTGGTGGGTTGTGATGGTCAGATTCAGTGGTGGGTGAGTCGGCTTGTGGGTGGGTGGGTCGGTTGGTGATGGGCGAATCGGTGGTGGTGGGTTTTGTTGTGCGAAATCAGTGGTGGGAGGACTGGCCTGTGAATGGGTTCCGAAGGATGGGTCGACGATGGGTGGGTTGGCAGCGGCAGTGGGTGGGTGTGGGGGATGCGGTGGGCCGATGGGTGGCGGCGGTTGTGTTTTGATTTTGGAGTTTTTTTTTTTTTTTTAATAAGATGGTGTTGGTGGATGTGGGTTTGTGCCGGTGGTGGCTGTCAGCATTGTTGCAGCTGAGGTGGTTGTGCTGTTGTTGTTAATGATGATGGGGAAGTAGTTTAATATATTATTTTAATGTGTTGTAAATATTTTTTTAATGTATAGAATTGAATGATAAAATATCTGATAAATGAGATGTTGTAAAATGATATGATAAAATAATAAAGTAGGCTTTTGGTGTGCCAAAATGACGTTTTTTATAGAACATCTGCTACGGATACTCTAATATACTCGTTAGTCGTTACTCGTTAGGACATTGTCAAAGTCTACCTTTGATATATTAATGCAGCAAGCACTTCTAAAACATACAAGTTTAATTAATCACAAAGACTCATGGGGTATGCATTGAATTGAACGAGTCTTATTCTCGTTTGCTTTTAAAAATTCAAGCACTATTCAGAAATTATTAGGTGAGATTACTGACATGATCCTCCTTAACTTTCCAAGCAATAAAACGTTATTATTTATGCAAATGTGACATCATCTAGTAATTTTTTTTTTTATTATCCATTATGCTGTTTAGGAAGCTCACATATACATTTGCATATATGGTATCATCTCATTAGTCAGAAAGGATCACATCAATAGTTTTACTGGTGTAAATAATAATTTCTCCAATCTATGGGTTTCCAATTCCATAGGAATGCTTATGCTAATCACCTGGGTTGGTGTGATATTAATGGAACCAACAGAATTTTCTTTAGCTCTGCCTAACTGCTCCGGAAGTTGTGGAGATGTAAAAATTCCATATCCGTCCCTTTGGCATAAATGAAGGTTGTTACCTGAAAATATTTTCTATCAATCGTGACACCTCAACCAAATACTAGAAACCTCATTGCTACAAAATGTTTCAATTCATGGCGAGATGGACATCTTGATGTCTAACTACATTGACTGTTACAAACATACAACTACTCGAGTATGCCTCTGGAAAACAATATGAAATTATTTCTCAATGTCCCCAGTTTTTTCAAATATTTTTTTCGTTAAGCATAAAATTTTTGTAAAATTTTGTGAAATGTTTTACCAAAGAAAATTTGAAAAAACATTTATAGAAATAAAATTTAAAAAAAAAAAAAAAAAAAAAAAACACACACACACACACACACAAAATAGCTCTCCCTCGCACATCTAGTGTCTGGGAGACACTAATTTTGATGGTTTTTGTTTGAAAAATTTTATGTTACACCACTAAAAGGTATTTAAATAAAAACATTTTACAGTGAAACAAATGGAGTGCTCATTCCATTAGCCTATCATTGCTTTTGATTATAGTACTTCCAATTAACTTAAAGTTGGTTTTATTTTACAAATGCAGACATTAACAAATGTGATGTTAAAGAGCTCAATAACTGCACAAGCAATAAATATTGTGCTAATGAACCCAAAGATGTATCGTCGTTGTTTCTGCATTGAGAGGTACCATCTAGATGGGTAGGCACGTGTCCCCACTCATAAATCATCACTAGTAGTTAACATTGTAGTTGATAAGTGTTATGTTCGTTTTTTCAAATTCGTACCCAATAGCTCATGAGAAAGAACGCCCAATAAAAAGCAAGGCTCAAAAGCCCATACGGAGAAAAGCCCAACGAAAAGTAAGGCCCAAAAGCTCACAAAGAATATCAAAGAGCAAGAAAGGCCCAAAGAAAAAAAAAACAAAACAAAACAAAAAAACAAAACAAAACAAAACCAAAAAAACAAAAAAAGAAGGCCTAGGCTAAGAAAGAAATGCAAGGAAAGTGATCTATAACAGAATACAGATTTGCAATAGAATACAAATCTGCTGCAGAATACAGTTCTTCAGCAGAATGGCTTTGGCAAAATAAGGCCAATTGGATCTAATACCCTTTGATCCAGTAAACACTAGTTGGCCCACAAAGGCTCAAATCCTTTTGTATAAAAGGATAGGAGTGAAAACTAATATGAAAAAACATGATGAAAAGAAACAAGGAACAGTAGAAAGTGTAAGCAGCAGGAACTGCATGAAGAAAAGAAAAGTCAAACCAAAGGAAATGACAAACGTAGCAAGAAACGCATAAAGAAATAAGACAAATACAGTAGCAGGAAATGCATGGATGAGAAAGAAAACAAAATCAAAGAAAAGACAAAAGAAAACAAGGCAAGCCCAAAAGCCCATATCCTTTTGCACAAAGGACAAACACAGATAGAAGAGACATGCAGCAAGATGAAACAAAACCAATCTGCTACAATGGAAATGATGCGGGAATGAAAGAAGACAAAAATAGAAGATAGTGGAGCAAGCACATAGGGGCCGGAGCACCACCAACCTGTAGCCAACCAATACAAGGGAGGTGGGCCCATAGTTAAGGAATTTAGAAGGTATAGCTTGATGGTGGGGGAAAAGGGGTCTATATTTGGTTTCCACAAGTGGCTTCTTTTGGGAATATACCCTACCAGGATGGTATCTTACCCAAAAGAGGTAGTAAATGGCTGGGACCATCTGATGCATGTCATAGAGGTAGGTGAAAAAAAACCTAAATTCTTATTCGTTCGGAACTAAAAGGCAGAGACTCATAGCAAAACCAAACAAAGAGGAATTTTGTCATGAAACAAGTAGTGGTGTAGCAAACGTGTACTGAGCAATGGTAGTGTTCGGGCAACCAGTGGGTTGGTGGGAAGTCTTGAAGGAATGCCCACAACGAACCAAAAATAGTTGGTGAAGCCCTAGGGGTAAAAGAAAGAAATCTCATTAAATCAGTTCACTATAAAAAAGGGAGGTAGCCATAGATGAGGAAAGGGGGGCACAACCCACTGCAAGATAGTAGTAAGAACAACCCACGGGAAGATAGCAAAAAGAAACTAAGAGTAAAAAGAACAGAGAGAAAGAAAGAAAGTGGTAAAGAGAATAGAGAAAACATGGCAAAAATAGGGGCATGCATCAATAAAATATCTTTTCCCTCCCTCTTCAACAAACCCACTCTTTAAAATCCCCCAAAAGTAACAACCAGTAGCCATTTAGGTCTATTCTCGAAAATGCATAACTTTGATGGCAGAAGCCTATGATAAGGTTGTTCAAGTTGGAGTTCAAGTTCCTTCTTAGTTCACTTTTTCCATGGAAAGATTCCACACTTGATGTTGGTGGCAAATAAATTTGATTTTGACTCGTTAGAACTTATAATTGCTTTATTAGCTGTTCTATTGTGGCATCTTTTATTATATCTGCTATATTTATTATTCTGTTGTGGTATCTTTACTTGTTGTACTAGTTATTCCATTGTAGCACATTTTTTATCATATTTACCATGTTAGCTATTATGCTAGCTAAACCTTTTTGCTGAAACTTTCTCATTTCTTTGTTATTATGTGTTTTTCTTTAACACGAACTAATTATTATTTTGCCATATGTGTGTGTGTGTGTGTGTGTGTTAATACGTATAATATATACACATATATGTATGTATATGTATTTGAGAATATGCTAACCCATGTAAATTAACATTTGTTTGATGGGTATTTTCTTTGGGTTTTAGATTTGTTTATGTGCAGGAAGTAGAAAAGTATTTCTATAGTAGAAAAGGAAATGTAGTCATTCACGTTGCAGAAAAATGCAAAAAACTTTATTGCACAGTAGAAAGTTAAGGAAAGTTAGTTCCGCAGTAGAAGCTAGAAAAATATTCCTTTTGTAGTAGAGATGGAGAAAAGACTGAAAAGTCATCCACGTTGCTAAAAAGTGCAGAAAACTTTACTGCACAGCAAAAAGCTAAAGAAAGTTAGTTCTGCACCAGAGGCTGGAAAAAGTTTCCTTTTGCAGTAGAGATGGAGTAAAGTCACTCACGCTACAGAAAAGTGTAAAAAACTTTATTGCACAACATAAAGTTAGGAAAAGTCAGCAGCAGAATAAACCCAGTTTGCTGCATCATACTTGGGCTTTGGACTCAATGTTTGCGCACAAATTGACAACGGTAGAATGAGATTTTGGAGCCTATTCCACGGAAGCATCAGCCCTAACTTCCTTCTTAGAAAGTGCCCAGATTAAACGTTGTCTAATTACATCAAGACACATGTCTAAGGTACAAGAAACGTAAAAAGAACCCTTAATAGTAAGTATATATTTTTTTGTATGACATCCTTGAGTCCTTTTTGTCGTATCATTAAGTTGGATATATCTATCAAAATTAATGTTTGAAAGTTCTGGTGAATTTGGATAAAGGAGGAGTAAAGGATAGTAGAATAAATCTAGCTAAAAATTGCAGCCAAAATGGCCATTAATGCCATTAACATCTTTCATAAAAATCTGTTTATATGAGATTGAGTTTTAAATGTAAGCTTTTATATAAAATCTCTTTATTAGCACCATATATATACTAGCCTCACCACATGCGCTTTGCGCATGCAATGAGTTTTTTTTTTTTTGGTCTAGTGTCATAATTTTCCTTTTTTTATTTAAATTTTGGATAAAGTTGTTTTGAAAACATGGATTAGTATAAGAGTGTCCTATTTTGTAGGTATTGTGATTGGAGTTTGAGATATATTTTATTGGGTTGTTCTTAAGTTTTTTCTTCCTGTTAACCTAAGGTATAGGATTTATGAATCACATAAAAGTCCAGTCCAAAAAAGGGAATCCTCTTATAAATAGTATAGAGGATTAATCATTTTTAAATAACATAACGTGTATTTCTAAATCACTAACCTCTTAGCATGTTCTCACGCGTGTACTTAGAGGCTCTTTTATTTTTGTTTAAAGATTAATAATTTTCATTCATCATAATTTGCAATTGTTTCATTCTTCAATCACAAAAATAACTAGAGGTGTGATGAGATTTATATGAAAAAATTATTTCACCCACAAACACATAATTTCATCACACCTCTAGATATTTTTGTGACTGAAGAATGGAACAATAGCGAATTATGATTAATGAAAATTATTAACCTTAAAAAAAAAAAAAAAATAGAAGAGCCTCTAAGCATGCGCATGAGCGCGTGCTTAGAGGCTAGTTTTTTTTAAAAGGATAATACTTTTTATTTATTTATCTTAATTCAGAATTGATGGATTTTTTCATTCATTGAAAAACATAGAGGTGTGATGAGATGTAGTATTTTAGGATGCAAAATGCAAATGTTTTGCATTTCCGAACGGGGAGGAGAATGCTTTAACTCAAAAATCAATCTTTATTTCATCCACCATTATTCAAAGCAACTTCTGGGATGTTGTTTGGTTGCTTACAACAACAATTTTTTTTTAATAATATATACCAAAAATATAATTATAATCAGTATTCACCACATGTGGGGATATTTATTTTGACATCAAGACATTGAATCACAAAATAAAACATACAAAAAATTACATGAATCTTTGATATTCAACTATATAAATTCTTTACATACATACAGGACTTGCTATGTGCATTACTATTCAAGCACCAATATCCATTTTTCAACCACCCCCTCAACCAAAAAGAAGAAGAAGATAACGGTCTTTGATAATTTGGTGGAGCAAAACCAAACCACTCTTCTTAGTCTATCAAATCAACCTGCAAATAAGTTAATAAGTGAGTTATTAATGGCAATATTTTGGTTGTTGGAAAAAAAAATCAAGGAGTATTATTGTGCAATAAAAAAATTAAAGAAGATATAAAAAAATATAGAAACAAATTTATTTTGTGAAGGTTTGAACAAAAAAGGGAGGGGGGGGGGGGAGAATACGAAAAATATGCAAAAGGGATTTGTGTCCTATAAACTATTAGAAAATCTATAAATGTACTATTCTAACTCCTGTTTTAGAACAACAAAAAACTTTTATTAAATTAAATCAATTGTTTATACTGACATAGAATTTTCACCTTAAAAAAATCCATTCTTATCTATGTTTAACAAAATACCAAAGAAGATTCTCACCTAGAATATTGCATAAGAATATCTGCACGTTAGCAAATTACCAATCCATTAAGCTACAAACTTTGAAAACACAAATACACATAAATTTCAATTAACTAAAAACTTACCTCTTTTGCTTGTTGTACTGTTTATTATCAGACTTCGGTTGCTTCAAAGGTTTTGCCTTTCCACCTACAAAAGAAAAGAAAAAGAAAAACCATTTTTTACACAAGCGTGGGATTCTTTAGGAAAAGTGTGGAATTAAGAAGAGAGACAAATATAATTGCTACATAAAATAAATGATCTCTAATTCTTTGAGAAAGTTTAATCCCATAATTATTTCTCTCACTAGTTGATGGTTGTAAAAGTAATTTAGAATTACATATTATTTTATACTTGAAATAATTAATCAGGTGGAGAGCAAAGAAGAAACTTGGTCTCAGTTGCAAACAGATCTTCTACATGTCTACGGATGGTTATGGATGGCTTGCAATGTGTTGATAACTTGACTTTGACTATGGTCTGCAAATACTGGCAGTCTGCATATGAAAGTTATTTAGATAAAGAATACCTGATTGTTAATAGATTTCCATGGCTAATGGAGAAAAAGATTAAAGATAAAGAAATAATGCACACAAATTCGAGTCTTTTGAGTTAATATTGCAAAATCTGAAATTAATTTGCATTATAGGAACTGTTCAAAGTTATTTGGGATTTTAAGGAGAGAGATTGAATTTCGGTATTACTGTTGTCGAAATTCAACCAAAAGTATGAAAGAGAAGAAGAAGAAGGTGGAGAGAGAAAATGTTGAATTT